>JABSTQ010010890.1:362500-962500 GCA_013358835.2 Ixodes persulcatus
GTTTTCTGCAACGCTAGGACCAGAGCGCACTTGGACGCCTCACCAGCGACGTGAGCAAGTTTGCTTCGAAAGTCACGGACGTCACGTCAGCGTCGCTTTGTGATTGGTTCACGCTTCGCGAAAGGGATTGGGAGAAATCGGTTCTGAAGCGTCTACCAAATACGCGCTCCAACCGTGCGATCCTAGCCACTTTGTGTTTGAAAACGCGAGGATCCGCTTCGCGTTTGCGGAACTGCTTCCATTGTGAATGCGCATTAAGCGGCGCGCTAACACTTCTCTCTCCCCCTCCCCGACTTTGCAGCCCCCCCCCCCCCCCCTTTCAATTAATTTGAAGCAAAGTTTTAGCCATTCATTTTTTTCTTTTTAATTAGGTATGACATGACGTAACGCCAGTAGAGAAGCCGTCCACATTTTCCTCTCGGTGGCCACTCCATACTTTCTGAAAAGCTTCAGGCACACCATTGTCACCAAACAAGTATATTAATGGAATCATCATAAGACAATAGAATAGCATAACATCATATAATTGGTGACCCACCTTTCCCTTTTCATCGGCACTACAGTTTCATGAGATGAAATAATTATTCTCATTATCTTTATTACAAGGATTATTGATAATATGATACGTATAATAATCGCAACTTAACTAAAATGAGGGGTTGAAGTACGCTTTATACATGTTTTCTCGGCCCTTTCACAATCCCCCAAATCAAAGATTTGAAGACACTAGAGTTTGTATCACCATGCAGTCGAAGATTACTTTAGGTTGAAGAATTTATTCGCAACTACCCAACTATTTTTGCAATTGCAGTCTATTAACCTGATATCTATCCGAATCTAGAAGTTAATTCGAAATATGTCTTTTTTTCTGTAAACGTAAGCAATGAACACAAAAACGGGTACGTAGAGTATAGGAGGCCTCAATGTTAGCGCGCGGCCGAATGAGCTAGCGCCTAGCTTTTGCAAATTTTTTTATGCGGTTTTACGTTTTGGGTTTTATGGTTTTCACCATGCGTGTAGGAAATATTGATTCCCCGAATGCTCCCCTCAACCCTAAAGCACAGCTAAGACCGAGAAATGGGTCACCGGGATCATCTAGATACCTGAGACGACGGAGCCCTGAACACCTGTGGGATAGTTCCGTGACTAGAGTGCCGTGGCCGTGTCTGAGACCGCATCGTTTGAATCCACGGGATCACGTTCCGGCGTTTATATCTTTTTCGGGGGGCCCGATCCCGCTGGCGGAATCGGGAGTGCACTTTGCGGAGGGAATCCTCAGAGTGTGCACTCCCGATTCCTGAAATGCTCAGCGTTGATCCTGCAGGTCCTCCGCGGCGCCTTCGGGTTATCCGTGCACGGAACTTCTATACGCGTCCGGCACGTTCCTCGTTTACTGTAATACTCACCTTTAACCCTATGCTCCTTTATATATATATAAATTCAGATCATGCCCGTCACCCTTTTACCTTTTGGAATTCCATTACCATCTTTTATCTAATCACTGGCTACTAAAACCTCTTTTCTCCCTAAACGTGTTTTAGCAATAGTCTCGTTTTTGGCGCTCCATAGCCTTAGTAGCTTTTGCGCCATAAACACCAAATCAATCAACCAATCAATCATTCAATCAATCAATCAATCAGTTTCATATTAAGTTCGACCTCAGCCGGCATATACGCTCGGATGAAGCTAATCAAGTATCTCCAAAAGTGCATCGTCACGGCAATCGTCGTCTGTGCGTTTGCCGGCGAAACCAATCAGGCACAGAATAAAGTGCAGGATCACGGGGTATTCACCCCGTGCGTACGACCGCTTCAGTCGGGGACGGGAAACGCAGAAAGATGCCGAGAACCATGACGAAGCACTTTTGGCATTGCTTCATTGGCTCCGTCGGGTCGTGGCGTCGACTTCCTGCCGTAACAACAAACCCCGCCTTCGGCAACATGGCACCGTACACTGGTACTTCCTGTCTCAGGTGGTCCACCGCTTCTCGTATACGTCAGAAATTAAAACTGAACTACACTAACGAATGAAAAACTGCAAAGTATAAATTTTTTTTTCGCGCTCCATGTTTATTATTTTACTGCTTCTTGCACGCCTCCATCGTACTGCGCTTTGGGTCGTTATTTACGCTGGAGCATTTAAAGACACTTTCCCGGTGGAGCCGCGTATAGACCGCGCATTCTTGGGTCCCAGGGATGCGGTCGTTCATGCTTGCCGAGCGAACGACTAGTCCTCTAAAACTTTCGTAGTGACAGAAGGCCCACTCTATATAACCGCGGGAGAGAGCGGAGGACTGGGATTTTCCGTAAGATAGACGTCCTCAGACACGTATCGGCGATCCATCAAATGAGGAGGAAAGCCCTTAATTAAGGGCTTATGTGGCATTAATTAACGACGCGGGATAACATTGACATAGCGGTACTTGCTTCCCGATTAGGGCTCGTTTTGTGAAGAGGAGCGTGTTTTTTTTTAGAAAAAAAAATATTCGTGATTTAATGAAGAAAGCCAGTAGCAAAAGCGCGTTGAAACGGTGAATGAATGGGTAAGATAAACACGTAGCCGTTGAGGTTTCGTACGTCTATAATGTGTTTCCACAATAAGTAGGGCGTTGAGCTGTTAGCTTATCGTGTCTTAAAATTTAACGGTGTCATGTTTGTCCGCTCATACGGATAATTTTAGAAACTGCGCAGATAAAATATAAATTGAATGCATTCTTGGTGGCCTGCCTAGTTGGGTAAGAATTAAAGTCCGAAAAATGTAGCTCACATCGAATCTCGAAACTCGACGTTTTCAAACCAACTTGGTTGTTCCTTCTTCAAGGGTGACTGAAAGCATGCGGAGCATCAACAGCTCCTAACGTGGTCGTCCTCAAAATTTAAAATAAAAAAGACCATAAAAATTTAAAAATCATCTTTTTAGTTATGAAGACGGTATCTTTTCAGCTTTCTCGTGAGGTCACGGAGGTCATGTGCGTGCACAGAGGGCAACGCACCCAGGGACCTGCTTAGATTTTCTGGCGTGTCCTCGATTTGCCTTGACTCCAAGAAAAGCCTTCTTGGGATATTTGGCTTTGTCAATCACACGTGCGCGTTCGCGAAGTCCATACGATGGTCTGGGGAATCGTAATGTTCGTCGATGGCGCTACGCTCACTGTCGGAACTCCCGCACACCGTTCTTCTGTTGGCGGATTGGCTCGGGAAAGTTCTTCGTCTCACCGATGAAGTTTGCGGCCCGGGACACTCTGCGCAGGGAATGGTGTAAACCACGCCCTGTGCACTTTCTTTTGGCAGGCGATCTTGTGGTCTTGGCATGAACCTTCCCAGTGTAGACACGGGATTGCGGGCCACCAGAATATCCCTTCTTTCCCCAGTAGTCGTGCCAGCGCTTCACTGGTCCCTTTCACGTATACGGGGCGCTAATGCACACGACTCGATGGGGCTGCCTTTTTTATATTGACTTTTGGTTTTGTCTGGCAAGACATCGGCGTCGGGCGATGCGTTTAATGAGACCAGAACTATATTAGAGTTCTTTTTTTAATGGCAGCAGCGGGCAGAGCCAGGGCGTACACCAGACGCCAATAGAGGGCTGGACATGCTCTCTTGGCCAATTAAAAGCCGAAAATACTCTCCTAGCGGTGGTAGCGAAAAACACTTTCAGTAAGTGCGTAAAGAGTTAAATGTGGTATCTCCTCATGACTGAAAATATGTTTCACACGATGTTTAGATTAAGATAATGTAAAAAGGTGTAAGAAACGAATTTGACGCTCGAACTCGCTTTTGCTTGGACGGAGTCTGACCGCTCAGACGGCAGGTGCCCGGCTCTCGGCGCCTATGGCGTACGGATTACGTCGACCATTTTGCTCGTCGCGCACGCTCTTTATATCTTCTATATCTTGATATCTCTTCCGCCTATTTTGCATGACCGTGATAGAAACTTCACGTTCACCTTATTTTCAGTCACTGAGAGTGACTATGACGCACTTATCAATTCGTTCCTCACGATAACCGCCCGGGTATTATTCCAGGCTTCTGGTTGGCCAGGTTCAAATTAGTGAAGACGCCCTGAAACAAGCCCAGCCCGCTTTCGGCCAATGGCGCGTCCTCATTTGCTCCCTATCCTTCCCAATTAATGGCCAAACTTTCTTTATATGCGGCTCTGAATAAAGCTACTAGAGTAGCCATTTGTCTTAAGGTTTGGAATGATGGCTTCCTTCTCCTTCCTTTTGTCGGTTTCCGACCAGCAGATAGTCGCTGCCCTATACACAGGAGTGTCGAAACACCTGACGCCTTGTGACTCGTTGGGTGGTGGAATCAAAATCAAGGTACTGTCTGGTGCGTGTTGGTTCTTGTGTAAAGGGGACCAGCGGAGCGCTGGCGCGAGGACTGGGGAAAAAAACGAATTCTGGTGTCCCATGAGCCCGTGTCCCCAGTGGGAAGCTTCACGCCAAGATCCAGAGATAGTCTATCAAAAGAAAGAGCACAGCGCGTGGTTTTCACCATTCCATGCCCAAAGTGCCCCACACCCTAGATCGGCGAGACAAAGAACTTTCCCGAGCGAATTCGCCAACGGAAGAACGACGTGTGGAAGTTCCACAGTGAGCGCAGCATCATCGCCGAACACTGCGATACCCATCGTATCGACTTCGCGAACGCGCACGTGATTGACGCAGAGTCAACTATACGAAGAAGGCTTTCTTTGGAGTCATGACAAGTCCAGAACACGCCAGCAAACCTAAACAGGTCCCTGGGCGCATAGGCCCTGTGTGTACGCACATGGCATCCGAGACCTTACGAAAAGTTGAAGAGATGACCGTCTTAATAACTCAAAATATGATTTTTTTAATTTTTATAAGTTTTATTTTTTATTTTGATGACGACGACGTAAGGAGCTGCATGCTGCTCCGCGTGCGTTCAGTTACCCTGAAAGAAGAAACCGAAGTGGTTTCGAAACATAGTGTTTCCTTTCGAGATTTGGTTGAAGCCACATGTTTCGTACATTGAATGCATTCTGTAGCAGACGATCGAGTCGCGGCAGCCTCTCAGACAGTAGCTAGAAAGGAATAGGGCCCAGTGATGTTTAAAAAGTCCAAGCTTATATCAGGCACGTAGCCAGGATTTTGTTTCGGGGGGGGCCCGCCCATGACAAAATGCTGTATGATGGGGAGGGGGAGAGGAGGTCCCAGCAAAATCAAAGATTTGGGGGGGGGGGGGGGCGGGCACCATGGGCTCCCCCCCCCTGGATACGTGCCTGATATATATTTATATATACAGACGTAGCGTCGGCTGCGTCTGGACTTAAGATGAAACAAAGCATACAAACAAATATGGTTCTATACTTCAACGAAAACGTTTATAAAACTAATCGGTGTCCTAAGTGCGCGCGGGGCAGCGTTTCCCTTAGACACCACACGTCGTAAATGGACTCTCCAAAGTGGCAGAGAAAGATGCAACTGTTTGTTTTGTACCCCTTACTAGATCACAAGTGCGTATCAGGAACACTTTTCGTTAAAAAAACCTCGTCAAGAGTCAGGCTTTTAGCTACGTAAACAGGGATATGAAGATGCAGTTTTCATATCCCAAGTTTCTAAAAGATGTATTAAATTTGCTTTCAGTATTCTTATGCATGTTCGAGGCGGCGAAAAAGTGCCGTTGAGAGCTATTTAGTCGTGTCGAAAATATAAATGAGCCGCAGTATTATCTCTTTGTATATTTAGAAATTTCTAATGATATTCAACTAGACTACACCAAAAGCGTATAACAAAAAAAAAAAAACAGGCATATTTAGGTCGCTCGATTGCATCAGTCATTTTCTGTATAAGCAAATTAAGCTTGCAGACTATTTTGCGCTCCAACCTAATGAGTAGAGTACAAGTTTCGCGAAGAGCGGTCTCCCACGCCTGTTGGGAGGAAATTATACATTCAAAATGTGCGAAACTATATGCACAAATAACCACTTCGAAATTTATACAAAAAATACCGAAGAATACGCACGCGAATTTGAGTTACGTGCACTTTTCTAACAAAAATTAAGTTGGCGAGGTAACAAATGAACAAAAAAAAAAAATGTTGCCGCGTTGGCGTAGAAAAATTCTCCGCCCAAATTATTTGATGGTAACTCGCGTAGTTACGCCCATCAGACCGAAGCGCGTGCATCCGTTCGCCCTTAATGCATGCCGTTAATGATGCGCTCTTGCAAAGGTACATCCGTCTTTGGATATTTTCTTACAAGCAGGTTTAACGATAAAGCTGCCACTTAAGAACTGCAGTCACGTCTACGATAGAGGAAGTTTGTTGAAAACGAGAATTACAAATTCATAATCTGGATAGACCAACTCGACTCTCTCTGACGACACGCCACAGCGGCGGCGCTGCTGTCGACACTGCGCATGCGCAGATGCTTCGCCTCAGGCGAGACTTCTTTCTGCGCACGCGCGATGCCCACACCCGGTGTAAGTAAACGCCGACTCGTCTGTAAACAGTGTGTTGGTGCATATATAGGTATACTCTCAAAAGCAGTCAAAAAACAATTTGAAGGTGTCAAATTGCTCAAACGTATTTTTGTTTTTCCTTCTTTTATACACTCAGATTATACAAAACGTTCTATATAAGTAAAACTATAATGGCCGTGTGTTTATTTATTTACAGCGAAGCTGTTTCCCGCTAGGGTCCCATGGATTTTTCGTGTGCGTCAACAAAAACTCAGGTCCCAAATTTGATGCAAAATCGCGTCATTCTAAGCAAAAGCTTATACGTCTCACCATTTGGATATGCATTTTCAGTAGATTAGTTACCAATAGGCCCCATTTTCAAGATCAGTAGACTCAGGTAGATAATAAAGGTTTCTCAAAGATTTGTCGCTGTGCGACCCGCGTCGGCCATGTCTACGCTCGCACCGCCCTCTCTTTGTCGTCGTTTCAAACCGCTTGCGTGCCTAGTTTCCTTTCCTTGCGCTCTCCCGGGTGGCGGTCGCGTCCACCCCGTCCGTGTCTAGTTTCCTCCGGCTCCTCGGAGCGGGTCTGTGTCGTGTGCTAAACAGGTTCGCTGGCCATCCAACTTTACTGAGTGGAATGGCTCATGACGTTTTTTCGGCGCAGCGCTGTCATAATACATTCATTCCGATACATGAAAAGAGCTCGGCGGACTAGGAAGTGGGAAAAGCATTTTTACCTACGGTCTAAGAAACGCAGAAGGTGACTTCTTAAGTTCACGTTCCTTGCTTCGTGATTTGTCCTTTGGCCTTTTTATCAGCCTTTACCACAATCCGAATGGCTGCACACCTACAAAGTGCCCTCACCCCCACCCCCCCCCCCCTCCCCCCCTCCAAAAAAAAAAAAAGTTAGTTTTTTTGTTGTTTTTTTTACCGTCAAAACAAACTGTGTTTCGCCGAACGTCATTATCCGCCCAAATGTAGAACTGGCTGTTCGAACCAGATGCAAAAGTTTCAGAACTAACCGTTATTTTATTCAAAATGTTATAAGTGATTTCTCGAAATTTTCGACACGAACGGCGGTCGACGGAGCTCTCGTATACATGGAGCTGAATGGGGCCATTTGCCATTCAGGCAAAAACGGGCCCCATTTTTACATAAACATTTTCAGAAAATCACTTAATAACTTTTGAATGAGAAAGTGCGGTTAGTTCCGAAACTTCGGCATCTGGTTCGGACCGATAGCGCTATACATTTTGGGCAGAGAATGAGCGTTCGGCGATATGGGCTCCATTTTTGCCGTAACAAAAAAGAAAAACAAAAAGGTTTTTTTTAGACGCGCTGTATCATGAGATGCTCGTCGAGCCTTGCCACGTCCTGCGTTTCTTCATTCTGTCAGTGGCTGGATCTATGACTGAGGACAATGCTTAAACGTTCTCTGCTGCTACACATCGCAGTCTTTCTAGATCTCCGAGTGCACCACGAGGAAGCAGACGCTCGTCAGTTTTTAAACAGGAAATGCTTTTGAACGCTAACCCAGTCCTAAAATGTTGTCCGCCCGTCCGTGCGTCCGTCTGTTGATTTTCCGCTAATTTTAGCGGGAAAAGGGGCGTCCCGTTGCGTCACGCGACCTATACACCTCATAGAAATGGACGGCGCGCGACCTATACGTCAACTCAGTTTCCTCGCTAAATTTAGCGGAAAATATCCACCTCTTCTGGCCAAAACATAAATTTTGTTTTCCCGCTAAATTCAGCGGAGAAATGTACGTCCCGTGACACACCAATACCCTCACCGATTCCCTAGAATGCATTTTATAGAGTATAGGACTTTGAAGGTAAAGCTCGCTTCCGATTTTTCTGTAGACGCTTTCAACACGCGCCAGATTGAGCCGCCATTGCCGACCTTCTCTTCTCTTAGCGAGATACCAAGCCACTGAAGCGGGCGTTGACGAGCCTGCACAAAGACCTTTGCTGAGGAGAAGGACACAGTAGCACCTAATAAAGTGGCAATAACCTGTCCTGCTGTGGCAATGATGAAGTGAAGCGAACGGAATAAGAAGAAACCAAAATTGAAGGCCTGTTATGGCGGCGCTCATAGACAGCTGCCTGAAAGCGTCTGTACTCTGTTTCAAGATAAGAAAACAACAGAAACCACAACCTCCGTGATATAAAAAGAGATTCGGAGCCTGTCCCGTGATCTCCATCTTCACAATTTTCTCTTTTATCAGCTGTTATCCCCTCCCACCCTCCCCCTAACTAACGATGACCGTTCGGCCTCTGGCTGTAACTCCCACGTTAGAATTTCCTCTTTCGCAAGTCCTCTCTCTCTCTCTCTCTGTCGCATTATTCATGAAGAGTGCTCCTGTGGAGTACTGTGACAGTACACTCCTCTGGTGTGCACGTGACAGCCTCAAAAGGAGCGGACGTCACTGATGTGTTCTATTTTAGGCTGAATTGTGCATCGAGGCTTGTGTTGCTGGGGTCGAGTGACGCCCCCGACACTTTTTATTCGACTCCTTAAATTGTGCCTGGCACGATGGAAAGACGCGAAGAGCCGCAGTTCTTTCTTTAGTTGGTGTTTCTAAACGATAAAGCTTTTAGGGTGCTGTTCTGTAATCAAGTCGAACATGCCGTGCTCATACATTAGAGGCGGTAAGCTATCTAACTTCCAACGCATATGATTAGGTGCGAACTATGTCATTCACGGTGTTTTAGTAAAACTCTGGTAATAATTAAAAAATTCGCGATCCTTTGTGAAGACAGTTTATGTGCGTCCCTCAAAATGGTCAGACGGTCAGGTCTAATCTTCGAGAACGACATATAGCAACGTGATGCTGTGGGTTTCCCCCTTTGGGGTACCACATGGAACCACAAAAGGTTCCTTCGGTCCGGATAAAGACGTGTTTATTTGACTCAAGTGCCACACGCTTGCCCGAGGGCCAACAATGGTGGAGATGACGGCGCTGCCTCTTTTGACAGGATCGCCAGTCGGAGTCCGCGCTGCCGCTATCGACAGTATCACGGAGGGGGAGGATCAGATAAAGAAAGGAAGGCTCCGTCCGAGCAGAGACTCCCCCAGCGAGAGTCCTACCCTTTGGATAAGGGCCGTCTTATATAGCCTGCGGGAATGGACGCGCCCGGGATGGGTTGGATGTAGGTTGGCTCCCCGGAGGGGCGGACGCGTCCAAGTCAAGATTCCGAGGGGTGTGCCTTTGGCAAATCACCCGAGAAGGGCGAGGGAAAGCTGTCAAAAAAGACATACAACCTCGACTCGCATCCGGGACGCGCCCCGACCTGGCGACGCCCCACGGCCTGCATGAGCTAGGCCTAGATAGGGATGCGGGGAACACGTGGTTCCCACAATGCATATCTGGGAATTCTATGAACTGGTTCCGAATACAACCATACATCAGCGTAATGTATGGTTCCCTATTTGTGTTAACCTTCTTAACGCGTCCGTTGTCGTTAAATAAAAACAGCAATATGAAACGGGTGCATGCAGTAATAAGCGAACCACTAACTGAGATAATAGGGGCGTTTATAGCAGCCCCAGCAAAAGCTGTCTTAAAGCTTGAAATCTAACTAATGAAGCATTGTCATGTTCTATGGAGAACAAAGTCAAGACCTCTGACCCTTGAAAAGCGCTCGTGTTGTCGAAATGGAAAATGTAGCAGCATTTCGCGTTGGTAGCTTTACGATGCTGTGTAGTAACCTCTCGCAGCAATATGTGTAATATACAAGGCAGCATGCTATATTTCCCAAATTAAACTTGACTAAAGCATAGCTAAATGTGATGAGTCAAGCATAAATCCTTAATTGTCATAAACTTTTTATGTACGTATTGCTTCGTTGGAAATATTTCATGGCCCGGCAGTCCTTTAGCGTATGGGTTGCTCGCCCTTCTTCGGCACGTCGTATTTCCTGGACTGAGATGAATATTAGAGACTTGCACAAATACGGGCACTTTTAAAGCACAATAATAGGGGGTCCAAGAAAGCCGCAACGTTTGCCAGAAACGTCTCGACATGACACGAGTAAATAAAGTAAGAAGCTTCTTTCAGACCGCCACATATCTTTTCTTTTTTTTAAAAAAAATACCAAATAGCTAAATTAAAATATCTCCCTCTTTTGTATCTTACTTAATATTCATATTTTCTCATACGTCCATATATATCTCAAGTTGAAAGGCAGAGAGTATGAAAGAAAATACCACGTTTCTTAATTCTGCTCATTGAACTGTAGTAAAGTGCAGCGCTTTGTTATACCTGTAGTTCGTTTGTATTCTCATTTCTAAGTGCTATCTTATTCTAGTAATTTTATATCATGCATTTTGTTTTTCGTAATTTTTATTTTATATTGTTAAAGAAACTATACACCGTCGTAAATCTATGAAGAAGATGAATACGTTTTTACTACCAAAAGCATATAAAAAAATTACAAGCCATTTTAATCTTTCTATCATTAACCCTGCATTTTATTCAAGTCAAGTATATAAATTATTATGCCCTTAGAAAAATCTTTTTTCGAATGGATCTAAACGTAACTTTTATTAATAAATTGCAAACTAGTTTTTCGCAAGTCCTCTCTCTCTCTCTCTCTGTCGCATTATTCATGAAGAGTGCTCCTGTGGAGTACTGTGACAGTACACTCCTCTGGTGTGCACGTGACAGCCTCAAAAGGAGCGGACGTCACTGATGTGTTCTATTTTAGGCTGAATTGTGCATCGAGGCTTGTGTTGCTGGGGTCGAGTGACGCCCCCGACACTTTTTATTCGACTCCTTAAATTGTGCCTGGCACGATGGAAAGACGCGAAGAGCCGCAGTTCTTTCTTTAGTTGGTGTTTCTAAACGATAAAGCTTTTAGGGTGCTGTTCTGTAATCAAGTCGAACATGCCGTGCTCATACATTAGAGGCGGTAAGCTATCTAACTTCCAACGCATATGATTAGGTGCGAACTATGTCATTCACGGTGTTTTAGTAAAACTCTGGTAATAATTAAAAAATTCGCGATCCTTTGTGAAGACAGTTTATGTGCGACCCTCAAAATGGTCAGACGGTCAGGTCTAATCTTCGAGAACGACATATAGCAACGTGATGCTGTGGGTTTCCCCCTTTGGGGTACCACATGGAACCACAAAAGGTTCCTTCGGTCCGGATAAAGACGTGTTTATTTGACTCAAGTGCCACACGCTTGCCCGAGGGCCAACAATGGTGGAGATGACGGCGCTGCCTCTTTTGACAGGATCGCCAGTCGGAGTCCGCGCTGCCGCTATCGACAGTATCACGGAGGGGGAGGATCAGATAAAGAAAGGAAGGCTCCGTCGAGCAGAGACTCCCCCAGCGAGAGTCCTACCCTTTGGATAAGGGCCGTCTTATATAGCCTGCGGGAATGGACGCGCCCGGGATGGGTTGGATGTAGGTTGGCTCCCCGGAGGGGCGGACGCGTCCAAGTCAAGATCCCGAGGGGTGTGCCTTTGGCAAATCACCCGAGAAGGGCGAATGAAAGCTGTCAAAAAAGACATACAGCCTCGACTCGCATCCGGGACGCGCCCCGACCTGGCGACGCCCCACGGCCTGCATGAGCTAGGCCTAGATAGGGATGCGGGGAACACGTGGTTCCCACAATGCATATCTGGGAATTCTATGAACTGGTTCCGAATACAACCATACATCGCGTAATGTATGGTTCCCTATTTGTGTTAACCTTCTTAACGCGTCCGTTGTCGTTAAATAAAAACAGCAATATGAAACGGGTGCATGCAGTAATAAGCGAACCACTAACTGAGATAATAGGGGCGTTTATAGCAGCCCCAGCAAAAGCTGTCTTAAAGCTTGAAATCTAACTAATGAAGCATTGTCATGTTCTATGGAGAACAAAGTCAAGACCTCTGACCCTTGAAAAGCGCTCGTGTTGTCGAAATGGAAATGTAGCAGCATTTCGCGTTGGTAGCTTTACGATGCTGTGTAGTAACCTCTCGCAGCAATATGTGTAATATACAAGGCAGCATGCTATATTTCCCAAATTAAACTTGACTAAAGCATAGCTAAATGTGATGAGTCAAGCATAAATCCTTAATTGTCATAAACTTTTTATGTACGTATTGCTTCGTTGGAAATATTTCATGGCCCGGCAGTCCTTCAGCGTATGGGTTGCTCGCCCTTCTTCGGCACGTCGTATTTCCTGGACTGAGATGAATATTAGAGACTTGCACAAATACGGGCACTTTTAAAGCACAATAATAGGGGGTCCAAGAAAGCCGCAACGTTTGCCAGAAACGTCTCGACATGACACGAGTAAATAAAGTAGAAGCTTCTTTTCAGACCGCACATATCTTTTTTTTTTTTTTAAATACCAAATAGCTAAATTAAAATATCTCCCTCTTTTGTATCTTACTTAATATTCATATTTTCTCATACGTCCATATATATCTCAAGTTGAAAGGCAGAGAGTATGAAAGAAAATACACGTTTCTTAATTCTGCTCATTGAACTGTAGTAAAGTGCAGCGCTTTGTTATACCAGTAGTTCGTTTGTATTCTCATTTCTAAGTGCTATCTTATTCTAGTAATTTTAATATCATGCATTTTGTTTTTCGTAATTTTTATTTTAGATTGTTAAAGAAAATATACACCGTCGTAAATCTATGAAGAAGATGAATACGTTTTTACTACCAAAACCATATAAAAAAATTACAAGCCATTTTAATCTTTCTATCATTAACCCTGCATTTTATTCAAGTCAAGTATATAAATTTATTTATTCCCTTAGAAAAATTTTTCGAATGATCTAAACGTAACTTTTATTAATAAATTGCAAACTAGTTTTTTATTAATTTTTGTTTTGTCACCTCATGATATCGATGCTGACCGGCTGATTAAAAAAAACAAATAAACACTTCATTAAAAAAACGTTTAACGAGGACAGAGTGAAAGTAATGGGCAAATATTTCGAGAATAACTACAAATGAAGCATCGCCGCGCAGATTGTTTTCGGCAGGTAGACTGTGCATCTCTGTTGAGCTTCAAGGGGAGAGTAGAATAATGAGAATAATGAGCATGTGGCGGTACGCCAGAGTAACATCCCCCAGACCGTATGCAAATTGTAATCACCTAATTTATCAAAAAATATTAACCTATAAAACTATCATATTTAGCCTTTGCCGTGATTAGATATGGGGCAAGGTTCATAAATGATTTTTGTCCATCAACTTGTTGTGGTGTTCTGGGAGGGTTTTTGTATAGATTACTCAGATGCAAGTTCAAAATGTCCAACGAGACGAAATGTTAATCGTGTCAAAATGTCTAACATTGGACATTTTGACTCTTTGAACATTTCGTCTCGATGCACGTGTTGACCTTGATGAACATTCCGTTCCGATGGGCATTTTCACTCAATCGATACTTCGTCCCGAGGGACATTTTAACCCGCTAGACAGTTGGCCTCGTTGACACATATTTTAACACCTGTGCTTATGCCGACTTGTGTACACATGAAGCCTAGTATGTACACATGCCTTATTGCACAAACGGTCATATTTCGAGCGCTTGCGCAAATCTGAGTAACTTATAAATTTTGTGATAAACCATATTTTCCTGTGCCGGATGTTTAGGAGAAAACAGCTTTTTAAATTCGAAAAATAAAGCAAACATTATAGCCCACTCAGCCTCCGCAGACCGCGTCCAGTTGTTGGAACAAGATGCCGAATGTTCAGGGAAAAGTGCTAGAAGTTTTAAAAGCTGTAAGCGTTTTTCAAAGATGTGTCAATGACAAAATAGGGCGCGTTCATTGACTATAGTTTCACAAATTCAGCAATTTGAAAACAATCGCGAACAACTGGTACCACGAATCATTCCCCCCACGCTAATGAATATTCATTATACCGCTCCGAATCTCGAAAATTTGTTGGAGAAGTTGGGCGTTTCGTCTCGATGGACATTTTGACCAGAAGCCTTTTCCTCCTCAAAATGTCCAACGAGACGAAATGTCGAACGGGTCAAAATGTTGAATATTGTACATTTGGACTGGATGAACATTTCGTCTTGTTGGACATTCTGACCTGGTTGGACCTGACCGTTTGAACCCTGGGACATTTTGACCCAACGGGACATTTCGAGTCGGCGGACGTTTTGCCCCGATGGATATTTTCTGACCCGTGCAACATCTTGTATCGTTGACCCAGATTCGGACACTGTATGGCACTGAGACGGACGTCTTTAGATATTCCGAATGCTTACATGCGCCCTGGGTTTTCATTAAAACGGTAGTAATGTGACCACTTGCCGAAATCTGGCTAACTTTTGTTATGGAGAGAACAAAATATCTCTAAATTAAAAAAAAACAAAACAAAAAAAAAAAAAAAAAACGTTCCGGACGTTGGAAGTTGTTAAATGTTAACCCTAGCGTTTGGAAAAAAAAAAAAATGGCGAATTCCAGATTAGTGCTCTGGTTAAAAAAATGTAGTTATTATTTTTTTAATTTTCAATGAACGAACGGGGATTGTTCCCGGTAATGGACGCTATTCATCTTTATTATTCGCGGGCTCTCTTGGCCACCATTTCAGCACTGAAAATTTCCGAGCATTGTCTAAGATGAATCTGACTACGCTATGTTCTGAAAACTCGGGTTTTTTACTCCAGCCCCTGGAGTTATATTCTGGCGGGGTTGAGGCTCACCGTTTGACATTTCGCCACGTTGGACATTTTGACCCGATTGGACATTTCGTCTCGATGGCATTTTGACTCGATCGATATTTTGACCCGATTGCACATTTCGTCTCGATGGACGTTTTGAGACATGTTTCACGTGGCCTATTGGACATTTTGACTTGATGAACATTTTGTCTCGTTGGACGTTTTGACCAGAAATCCTGTATTTTGGCGCTACACTCTAAAAATATATTCTGTGTGTTTACTTTCCTGCAGAACATGGGGACAGCCAATCATGGCGAACAACAGAGGGATTTCCGTGAATGATGAAGCTCAGAATACGATTAAATCTAAAAAAATGTGACGTCCACGGGGACAATGATCAAGTGAAACGTCACTGCTTATGCGTACATGACGTTTTTGCGTATTTTTTACTTGATAATTCGCTTCCATTTTTTTTTTTTGTTCGACGTGATTGGTTGATTCTGTTGTGTATGAAACTGAACGCATTGACTCATTCTAGAGTGCTGAGATAACCATTCGAGTCAAGTGACAGCATACAAGGACGGTACAGAGATGTATGCATACTCGCGAAGCGTTCAAAAATGAATTTAAATCTTTTCGAGCGTTTCATAATAGCTTTTTGACAGCTAACACTAGGGTCGTTAAATGTTCGAAGAGGACCACATTCCGTAGCTTCCCCTTCACCTGTGAAATTGAGTCAGTCGAGCTTTCTGATCGGCTGACATTGTCAGTCACGTTAAAGCCGGGAGAAAATAAAAGAACGTAGGTGCGACGTACATACATAAATGCAAGGGAGCTGCGAACAACCTCCGAATGATAATTGTCGGAAGGTTAGGTTGGGGAGGGACGATTAGTTGGTCTTTCATATACAATTCTTAAAACCCAGTGCTGCTACCTTCCCGCAAAGCCGGGGGAGAAAAAATCGCTGCTGTCTAAAGACGCAGCTCGGTAATTGACGAGCGTGAAAATATGTTATAAAAAAAAAACAGACAGTTCGTGCTCTTGTGACACTGAATCTGACGGAAGCACGTGAAACGGTATGCTCTCTGTGACAGAGAGGAGCGCATATTTTGTTTAGGTCTAGATATATTACCGTATTAGCCTCGTCATTCGCCGAAATCTTTAGGTAGATTGCAGCGGTTGACCCTCCTAAGTGCTCCGCGGGAAAATATGCGCATTGAATAATTTAGAGTGTAGGGGTTTCTACATCAATTGGCTCGTAGTCTCGCACCTGAAATGAATTCCGGTCAGTTTGCTCGCTGGGCAATCATGCACTGACAGGTCGGTCCGCCCCGATTTGGTCGGATTCGACGAGGACGCCACGATGTAGCCGTTGATTTCATTTCAGCAGCGGGGTTTTGTAACAAATTTTGGAAGCTTCGGTGTTTTGGCAATATTGAGGGCTGACACCAACCTGATCGTCGCCAGAAACGCATCTCAAGATACCGACGTCGCTGCCAAATGCTGCCGTGTGTTGAAGGCGAAGAAAACGCTTTTTTAAAGCGGTCACCGGAAGTGAGGTTGGGCGAGCGTAGAGGACATATATAGCAGCAACCTGAAACTATTAATTGCACGGAGATGATAAGTATTGGAATAAAGTTTCTTCGCGAAATAATAGAAATGAAATATCCGGCCTTTAAAGAGACAATGACACCCACCCCAAAAATGTATTTATTTTTTGCCAGGCGATCCATTATGGTGTCTGAAGACTACACAATCAATATTTTTCTACAGCGTCGCGTATATTTTTAATAAAGAACAAAAAACGCAACTGCTCGAAACCGAAACTAAAACTGGACTGGGGAGGAAGAAGAAATGTAGAGCAGGAGAACGTTTCCGAAAGTCACCTGGCTGTGCACCTATTCTTTCTTTCTTTTTTTTTTAGAATGTCCGTTATATTGTCTGAAGGTGATATCAATATCCCTAGTTTCCTCAAGATACATTTGAGTGCTCCTTTTATGTGGCTCCCGATCAGTCTTTCCAGCGCTTTCGAGGTTCGGGTTAGGAAAAGAGAGTGTGAAGACAAGATCAGCACATCATTTTAGAGGACACTCCTCCCTCTTGCTGCACGAGTGCGGAAAAGTGCGAAAATCACGTCATTTTGTTTGCAATGGTGACATCCTTTGGTCAGGTGTGTTAGGGACACTGCTCTTCAACAGGGATAAAATTAAATATCGTTTTACAAAGTGCTTATCTTTTGATGCCGCAAAATGAAAGACACTGATCGCATTAGGTTCGTATTCAGGGCCCCTCTGCTTGTACTTTGACACTTGCCCGTACACGATCAGCGCTCAGTCGCGAAATCTCAACAGCTTCCAAAACCCGAGGAGCTGGCAAAAGGACAATAAAACAGACGCTCGAAATTTTTTGGCCGCACGCGATCCGCTACACCTAATCATCAGCTTGACAAAATAATAATAACAATGAGAATCTCTATTTCCATTTACGTATATCAATAACTAGTGCCGAAAAGTCCTGAAGTAATGAATTAAACTCGCAAATTACTTCAAACGTTACTAGATTACGGTATTTCAATTACTTCGCTCGAGTCACTGCCCTAGCGTGTTTACAATTCTCTGCGATCTGATGTGTCCATAAAACAGAAAAGCCATCTGGATACCTAATAAACACGCCGCACGGCGGTTCCTTCAATCGTTACGAGACCGACCCCGGCAACCAGCCACACGAGGCAGCCCTTCACAACACAACACGTAATCGCAAGGACATCGTGTCGAGGAGGGGGCGACACCGAGACCCCTGTCGGGCACGGACGAGGGCAACCCGGTCGGCAAGAAACCCACTTCGCGTCGACAAAGGATTACGTCAAATCAAGGCGGCCGGTTCCATACGGGCCACGATAATTACACCCGCCGTCGAGCCGTAAAAATATCACGGAAGGTTTTATTGTTTTTGTTTTTGTACGGGCAGTGACTATAGGAGGGACCATAGAGAGTCCGTCCGCGAGATTGGAGTATACGAGGACATAAACCGGGGGAGCATACGGCCACTGAGACTAGGACGGAGCTACTGCGCCTGCGCTCACCGGGCGAAGAAGGGAGTGGAGTACGTTCGCGTGGAGAGCCGAGAGCAGATCGCCGAGGTGGCGAAGTTGGTGACGGGTCGTTCCTTCGCGAAGGAGGGCAGTCCGCTTCGATCAGGGAGCGCGCCGGCTCGGAGTGACGGCCCGGAGAAAAGAAGAGGCGACCGCTGCTAGCTGCTTTCCTTCTGAGAAGTTGGGGTTTGGCTGTGGGGTGGCCCTGGGGGTATCGGTGGAAGGGGTCGTTGATGCGTGCCTCGCCGTCGCAACCGTGGCGCGGGGATGCTGATAGGAGCCGAGAGTTACCCCAAGCTTTTCCGGAAGGTGGGTGCAAACGAAAGTTTCATTTTCTCGCCCGAGAGAGTTTTTATCGTCGGCTCATAGATCGTCGAGGTGCTTTTTCATTCGGCTGTTTCTGGCGTATTTGTTGATCGGAGCTGTTCATTCAAAGGCCTGCAAACATTTCGCTATAATTATTTTATTCTTCCTTCTTTTCTTTGCAATTCCACGACTTCTTTTTTCTTTTAAGAAAATATCTAACCCGAAGAAATGTTGGAAACAAACTATAAACACCTCCCAATACGAACTTAAAAACTTTATTGAGTAAAGATAACACCGAATAACCAATTGGAGTTCTAAGATGCAACCTGCGTCCAAAGTGACCGTAAACGAGGGTTATTTTAGTTGTTTGTAATGCTCTAATCTAAGTGATTCACTATCCCTGTCAATTTTTTTATATTTTGGATAATAAAAAAAAAATGTGGACTTACAGAAAAATGAACTTGAACTCTCTGCCAGACACTAGCAAAATCGGTTATCGCGCTAGTTAGTGCCTCTCAATAGTTCGCAAAAAAACATGTCCATAGGAGCGTTCACGAAGAGTAAAAATACCTTCGCACAAACTGAGCACAAATTGTCGTGAAATGCCTAGAATCTTAAAGAAATATCATTAGGCAATCTAGATGAATGTTTTTTTCTGAATGTACGTCATAGCACAGTGTTTTGAAATGTTACCAGTCAGGGTGCACAAAAAGGTCTGAATTCCCTTAAATGTGTCATTTCTATTAGTTTACTACGTCATGTCTTAAATAGCTTGGCTCGTCCTCTTTTCAAAAAAAAAAAAAATGGCGGATGCAAACCGATATTTACAATGGTTCTCGACATTAACAACGTTTCTAATGTTCTATAATTACTCCAACTCACATATTGTAAATTGACAATATACTAAACACGTTGGAATGTTCTTGTTCATATTACATAAAACGTCTGAACTGTCTTAGACGTGTCGTTGTAACTCGCCTACTATGTTATGAATTATATAAGCTTTTCTAAAAACACACAAAAAACAGGCGAAAAATAATGTCTCTTTACAGACGTTCTAGAAGTTAAAATATTTAGATCATCACTACTCTAATATAATATTATGAGTTGACAAGAAACCAAACAACCTCTAGTACATTCCGCATTACAAGTTACCCGTCAGAGTATTCAAGCGGTCGGAAATGCCCCAAATTTTGATCAAGTTTTTTGTTTCCTTTATTTATACGGCACCGAACGTGAAGGGGGTGCCTAGCTATGACGTCTTGCTTCCACAAACAAAAGAGGAGATTCAAATGAGTAGAATTATTGACCGCTTAATTAAGCTGCCAGAAGTAAGCCGATTTAGCCGAATGATAAAATGTATGGACTGCGAATCTGGTCCTAGCTTTACTATTGATAATCCTTCAGTTTTATTTTACGCGACGCGACACCTTTGACTGCCCGCCGATATTTTTACAACTAAGCGGTTTTTTCTTGCTGGTCGATGTTTTATTGTTTATTTTTATCAGCCACGTTTTTACCTATTCAGCACAATTTAGGGGTAAATAGCAATGGACTATATCCTTCGATCCCGGTTACGGTCACGTGTGTATGTTACGCATAGCGGTCGTCTCAGCTTCGTCACCAGTTCTACTTCGTTGTTGAGCCCGGCTTACATAATTTCCAAAAAAAGTGGCAACGGGATTTATTGATCACGTGGAAATGTCTATGCAATAAAGTGCTTAAGGCTGTCGGGTAAACGGCGCCACCCAGCCGAATTATTTGCCGCGCATCAGAAATATTTGTACGCTTTTTAAGATTTTGCTGACAGTCCTTCAACGGTAAAACAAAACCCGGCGACCAACTGCTCCTAATTACTGTGGTGCTGTTCGTACTCAGTTGTGAAGATATGGAGTGGGTTCTACGTATATTGTAAGAAGAATTCCTTCTGCGTAAATACAAAAAAGGTAAAGTCGCGATATTCAACAGAAGAGATTTAATGAACTTAGTCACGCATATTCGAAAGAGAGGAACACCGCTTTGTAAAGAGTGCAGCCAATGCAATAATTTGCAGTAATTTGTTCTTTTTGAACAGCGTACTTAAGTCCTCCATCTTCACGTGAGGTGGAAGAGCTCTGCAATACTTTTACAAAAAATTATTTAACTTTTTTTTTTCTTGGAACGCTAAGAACATGAAACATCATGCGGCAGTCTTCCAGCTCAGATAAATGTTTTGGTTTGGAAGGTCTTCAGGCCACGTTATTGGCTGGCTTCTATCTGTCTATCGTAGCTAGTACTCACCTGAGGCTCCGAAGGAAAATAAATATGGGTAATTCCCAAAGCATAGTATATATTTAAAAAAAAACACATATAACCGTTTGTGTAGCAACCACGTTCCTTACGTCATCTGTCCCCGCTCTCTGCGCATGGGTGTGGTCGGGACCGTAATCACATGGCCCTGCCACAGACAGAGTAAGAACGGCAGGGCTTGTTATCTTCGTGCGCTGCCTGATTTCTCTTCGGCCTTCATAACAAGTAACGCCGCAATCTGATTGGCTGCGGAATGATAATGGGAAGCCTGCGACAAGACAGTGGCGCCGCGGTGCGGCTCCCAGCAGAGTCATCATCTGTAGTGGATGGGAGCGCCCCATTTAGGTGCCGCACGCTCCCTATACGGCGAGCAAGATCGTCTGCTCCTCGCGAACCTCGTGCGTTTGTTTACCCCCCTCCCCCTTTCCCCTTTTAAACGCATCCACATGCTTTTGTTTTCACCCGACTTTAACCAATGACTGCACTCGCTTGGCTGTCTCTTTAGTTCATACAAAAATAATAAAAACACTCACAGTTCTTTCATGAAAGAACTGTGAGTGTCTGTCCCTCGTCCATTTCAGTGTTTTTATTCTTCCTGTATGAACTATAGTTTATCCAACGCGCTCTGCTACGTGGTCTGTCTCTTCATCGCGTATTTCTTGCGCATTCTCTATGTATTATTTTGATTGGAACGCCCCTCCTTGCGTCCCGATGCCCCTAAGATGCATTTTGGAACACTTGCTCGCTGTATCCGCATGTGTCGGTCAGCACGACTCATTCCATCCATCCGTTTTATTGCGGCTTTGGTTGCAACCTTAATGGGTAGACCTTGACGCTCTTTGTCAGTCATGCTCGCGCGTCAAATTATACACCGCTCTCTTGACATGCACATTTCACCGTACACTTCATGCAATTATTTATGCCCTCCCTCTCTTTCCAGTCCTTTGACCGACGGAAAACGCTGGACCTCGCGCTGTATTCTTACGTGCATTTATGCAACACACACGCCATGTTCGACTACAGTTGCTTGACAGTGCATGCCAGTGCATAGAGTTTGGGCTGATTTCTCGCCCCCACTAACGCTGCATGCTGTCTAGCTGCCAAAATATATTTTAAAATATATAGATTGCACCGATTTCGACTTCTATATAAGAGAGGAAATTTAGTAGAATTATTAACCTATTTCGTTTTTTTAGATATAAGGCGCCTCTGGCACCACGACGTATGATCTCAAATTTTGTGCCTTATTAAGAACTCTTAATTGAGGCCTTCACTTTTCCACGAAAGTTGATTTCTTATCACTATTTATTATAAATAAAACGTCTGGGTGAATTAAATCACACGGAAGGAACTTTATTACCTCTACTATTTTGTCGTAAACTCCGTACTTTGATTTCAAAGATTTTGATCGTCGCTCCTTTTTTTTTGTTTTAGTTTATTAATGAAACAGCACGACAGAAAGAAAAATTAAACAAAAATTATGTTCTGAGTTCTTTTCGTTAAGTTATTTCCCTAGAGGACCCGAAATTCACTAATATATTAAAGGACCTGAGGCCATCTAATGGACCGTCCTTACCAATTACGAATTTTAAAGGGTGCCGATATTCGTCCTGCGAGAATTCGCACCCAGATGAACTCGCGCACTAAGAGTCTTCGGTGTGGATAAGACCAGGAGTAATCATACAGTTGTCCTTCAGAGTTTCTGTCGAAAATAGGTAAGATAATATTGATAATTCCAATCATTTCCTCCTTCTCGCTCTGACTTTAGGGAACCACTTTGGCTTCACACAAAAGGTGGAGCCTGGGAGCGAAATTCGAATGACGTCACCAGACCTTTGCTAGCGCCAACCGTGACGCGCCATTCATATAAAAATAACGGACAAGAGGACAAAAAAGTTTGGGCTATTCGTTTTCTTTTTTTTTTGCATTTGGTGACTGCAGTTTACTAGTGCCTTGTTTACTGTTCTGTGTTCCGTCACATGGCTCCAAACTGGCAATCGGTTCAGCTCTGCCCTGGAGTAAGACGATCCCTTGTCCGTAGATGTTAGGCGACGAATATTTCCAAGGTTGAAAATATTTATTTGAGATACTGAATACAAGATGGTGAGAAATGTAATTAAGGTATAGTAGCACATACTCGAGACGAAACCTCTTTGCAAGATACCAAAAAAACTTCCAAAAGTGTCTGAAATGCAATATCTCGAGTAGAGCATTTAGGATAGGCAGAGGTCTGAAGTCAGGTTAGCAAAGCTGTAAATTGCTTGAAACAAAGTTTCATCTGGCATCCTTCTCCTCAGTTTATATTAAACTAGCGATTAGTACTTTGGTGCTAGAGCAGTGTAATGTCGATAATTAACTTAGAACGTTTTGAAATCATTGTGTACCATCGCGTTTACATATCGAATAACGAGAAGATAATGCGGAGCGCAAGTTCGTCTGCTTCTTTTGCAGGGGTTGTGGTGACGTCAGAACGCCAAGCTCTGATTGGTTCTGAATGAAGGATAGTGGGTAGACCTCAAAGCAAGCTGCCTTGAGGTCTACCCACTTTCAATCAAAGCCAATCAGAGCTCGACATCGTTCTGACGTCACGCAACTTTTGCGCAAGAAGCAGACGACTTGCTCTTCGCACTGTCGCCGCGGCTCTGTTGTATCGACGTTCCTCCGTTTTTTATTATTCTTTATCCTCTTTTACCAGATTGTTCTCTCTCTTACTCGAGGTTCAACCCTTACACGTTTTGACAATTCATCATTTGGGGGTACAAAATGACAGCCAGATCTGAAAAGCGAAACAGTAGTCGGATACCCCTGTTGCGTGGTCATTTGAAAGGCTTTTAAATTGAAAGCTTTTAAGATTGTTTTATATCCTTCAAGTTCGTCTTGTCAAACGGCTTTTCAGCCTGCATTTAGGTGATATAAATTTTCACTTGCTCTAGCACCGACAAAACAATTGGTAGACAAAAAAATATATGCTACAATGGCAGACATTTGAATCATTTTTGAGTTAATAAAAGCAATATTACTAATCTTTTTACGGTTG
This sequence comes from Ixodes persulcatus, assembly GCA_013358835.2. Lineage (NCBI taxonomy): Eukaryota > Metazoa > Arthropoda > Arachnida > Ixodida > Ixodidae > Ixodes > Ixodes persulcatus. Next base: position 386,281 of record JABSTQ010010890.1, read on the forward strand.
GAGAGAGTCGCTGCATCGCAGAAGGGCGAGGGGCCCATGCATTGTTCGCCAGTGGCGATGCGCCGAATGCGAGAAGGCAGGTTCCAGATCTCTGCAGAACAAGCAGGAAAGACTCAGATCTCCGATGTATAACGCATCTGATCTAAAGCGCCCCTTTGCTTGAGTCTACGCCCAGTTTCGACATTGCGACAAGAAATTCCTTACCTTGAGATTTTATGAATTCATCGTCATCGTCTTTGTGCCTCATATCTATTGTGATATATATGCCGCGAACACCTGCCTCAAATATGTCTTAAGACTGTGCATGGGCGGGTAAAAAATAATTTCTTAAAAAAATATATACTTTTTTTTAAATAATTTTTCGACACATGTCAACTAGAAGCGGAAGATATCTAGAGAGCTGAACAAGTTTTGCAAACTTCGCTTGGAGTAAATTTCATTTGGCACGAATGCAATTTTCAGTTGTCCTCTGGAACGATGTAACGACACCTAAAGCAAATTACATTAGATTTCAAATACGTTTGAAAGGGCCGTGAGACAGGTGTTTAATTTATATTGTAGCTATACTGGCGGTGGTATATTGATATGTGGGAAAATTCACAAACTTACATTGATTTAGTCTCAATATCAGAAATACAGATTACCACTGCATCAGGCTCTACCGTAAATAGAGGGCTGAATAATAATGAAACTGTGAATATATTGTTTTCCCATTGAAAACTTAACTTCAAAATACTAGTATATTAAAAATAACTGGAACCCAACTTAGTTATGTTTCGTTATCAAACGTAGCTGTAAAACTGTACACATAATGTAATAGGTTACTGTCTATCAGGTGTCTATAGCTTGTCATATTCTATATTCGAAGTTAGCGACATGTGCAAAACGACATGGATGTTTTCATCACCTCTTTTGCCTTTAGGGCGGACGTTCGACTTTAAATAATGTTTTGGCGTCACGTAAACTCCGAGCATTAAAAAAAAAAACAAAAAAAAAACGTCACCGACAGTTTAATAAGCGCAGGGTGTGACTTTTTACGGTCGCGTTTTTTATTTCATGACTCGCTCTTCGGCGTTCTCCGCGACTAATGCTGGAAACGCATCGTCTTTAGAGCGATCATAAGATGTACGGGAGTCACCACGCCCAGACGTTCTTTAGATGTCAGGGAATGTATGAAGGACAGCGAGCTCTGTCTAAAGGCAGTGCTGCTAAAAGCTCCTCCTTGACATTCTAAATGTTTCCATGAAAGTCCGGATTATCCCAATTAATTGAGACACCATTAAATTCCCTATTATTTTACGATGATTGGCCCAGCTTACTTATTATTTAAGACGCGATTAAATGTCTCCTGATTCAGTGTTCCTGGGTCTTACTAGTGATGAGGACAGGCATGAGGAAAGGCGGCGCGAGCGTTCAAACCGCTGTCGAATTATTTAAAAGTGGGGAGAAGAGAGGATCAGGAGTCTCAACATTTTAGTTTTGGGTCAGACATTTGCGTTGACTGCGTTGCGCTGCAGTGCGTCCCATCTGCGACACGGTTTTGCGCGGACCTCGGTTGCCACGGCAACACGTAGAAGCACCTCGTCGTAAGCAGCCATAAGCGGACGTAACGCAGTCGGTCTTAGCTAAAGTGCCACTGTCTGAACCAGCCTTACGCAAATGGCAGATCAGTGTAGTTATCTGTCGCGGCGGGGCTGAACAGTTTCCCAAATTACGTCTGTTTTTACAATGTTTCATTTAGTGTTGCGCATTAGGGATTTCTGGAGAATGACCGTTATTTCGAAATGTATATGCCAAGACTTTTTTTTTGTTTCTTGCATAAATTTGCGTCGGTACGTCTATTAGTTAATTGCCTTACCAACATGATGTGTTTGCTAGTCATTTTGCCTGCAACGTCTGGAGCTTTCTTCCAGAATTTCAGTGGAAGGTATCACCTTAACTTTACAATTTGATATTTTCGATGCACAATTCTGGGGTTCGGAAAACTTTTCTTGTCATTATATGCACCAAATCAGGGGTCAACAATTAGTATAAAAAAGTAACTTGCTCATTATTTTAGTTCTTCACGTGGCCGGCATCTTGTGTAAGACAAACCGTGAATCAGTGATGTGTAACTTCAAGAATCTAATATACTATAATATCGCGCTCCGAGACCAAAATATCTCTAATAGCACACCCAGCCTCAGCTTTGTTTTTTTTTTTTAAATACTTTATTCCATATGATTTAGTTTTCTCAGTATTTAGTATGAAAGGACAAAACTGCCTACCGATTCATTTTAAACAGATTTAGCAATTTTACAAAAATAAAAAAACAAACAAAAAAACTTAAGGTTTCAGTTACAGAAATAGATATGTCGGAGTGTATAATACATGTCAACTACCGCAAATATGGCGCGAGGTTAGAAGCAAATAACTGAAAACCGGCTAAAAATTATTATCTAGATGTCTAGGATGAATGAATTTTGAATAAATCAAAATAATATAGGCATCATATGGCTAGCCAGACATATTTTGACATCTTCGTTCTATGGCAGCAAGATTTTATTTTATTCCGTGCTATCCATTTTATTCTGTTCTATCCCCGCAAAAAAAAAAAAAAATTAAATCTCAATCACACAAAGGTAAAACGTACGCAGGAGAGGAAAGAGAACACGTTGCTTCAAACGTTATTATCAGTGTCATCCCAATATCCTCTTGAGAGCATTCACTATTAGTACAATACATCCGGACAAAAGTATTGCTTTTCCTACGAATATGAGACCCAAGCAGACTTGTACCGTACGCATTACAAGTACTCAAATTACTCGTAATCGATTACTTTTTGGAGTAATTTTGTAATCAGTTGATTACTTTTATTAGTCAGTAATCACAAGAGTAATCAATTTTTGGTGTAATGAAAATTACTTCTAACCGTTACTACTTTTCCACGGGACCCCTCCCCCCCCCCTTGCACACACCTTTTTTTTTAAATGACAAAAATAAAATTTGCTTTTTGTTTTCGAACGGAAAAAAGAAAGAAGCCCCAGGCCCAGGGAAGCCCCAGGGAAGCCCCAGTGCGTGACAAAGGCCACTCAGGGAGAAGTTTGAGGGAGCAGATGTTGCTTTGTAAGTCCTTCGTTCAAACTAGCCCCCACACACACAGAAATAAAAAAAAAAAGCAATCCTGCTTACGGTACCTACTCGCAGCCCGTAGGAGAACCAGAACCCAAGAATATCTAAAGCGGATGCAAAATGTAACAAAGCCAGTTCAAATATTTCCTTATTTCCCCTACGTGGTCTTTGTGACAAGCAAGGTTTTGAATAGAGGAGTGGTCGGGGCGATCTCTTCCGCTAATGGCTACTTCACGTGATCCGTTTCAAATCCTGGAGCTGCTGCTTTTTTGTACAACATGCGAGTCCATCCACTAGTGAATAATAAAATGAGCGACGCAAATTTTGAGCGACAACCCTTGCTTAAGCTTAACAAGATCTAGAACTCCCTCCGCTTCTCCCCCCCCCCCCCCCCCCACCCCCCAACTGGCAAACGCCGAAATCATTAAACTTCTTCAAACGAATTCTATGCTTGGGTCCGCATTGTGAAGGTGCAACGACCACGAAGAGGGAACCCGTTTTTTCTTCTTCAGTACTTGTGAAAATGTGAAATATAGGTTTGAACTAGTTTATTGTTATGTGCGCTAAAGATGTAAGTCTTCACACAATAAAGAAATCGGAAAAGTAACGGTTACTTCTTAAAGTAATGTCCAATTACTTTTTATGTCGAGTAATCAAGTAATCTAATCGAATACTTTTAGCCAAGAGTAATAGTAATTGTAATCGATTACTTTTTTTTAGTAACGTGTACAAGACTGGACCCAAGTTTCTATCAGCCTGGGCCCGTAAGGGGTGGTTCACATTTTTTGAAGACGTCGGTGATGTTTAAGCCCTGATGATGACTACTTGCTTTTCTGAAAAGCGGTGATGCCAAAGCGGGTGATGTCCACCAAACATTATGCGCAAATTCTGCGTATGAGGTCTCAGTTTTTAAATAATGTCACCAACCCTGTGCTCACTCTTGCGAGAGGAATGGATCCCGAGCACTTCAGTTTCTGACATCTACTATACGAGATTCTCTCTCGATAAGTTCTGCGGCTGCTATTACGAAATCGGACCAAGTCGAAGTATGTGACTCCGGCGTCGAATAAACGCTTGACTTTACATATGTGGCACTCTGCGGCATCCCCGGGCGATTGTTTGCTACGCACCGAGAGAGGTTGGTTGGCAGATGTCATCCAGGCTTAGAGCCAGATGCACTTTAAGGACGAATCAAATCCATTCTGGTTTAAAAATCGTATACTGAACTTGAACCAGAAGCTCAAGCTTTCAAGGAACTTCAATTCGTACGCGTGTGTCTTCAGCGTTGAAAGCGACGGTGACAGCCCAAAGCCCTTGGAAAATACGGTTGCTGAGCACGTCGTGCGAAGTCTCGAAGAGACAGTTGATTTAATCGCGTTCTGAAAGTGCGAGTTCCTGTCTAACCGGGCATGTTTGTCAGGCGCGGCGTTGAACATCATCGCTTGTACAGTCTTGAGTTTAGACACCAAGAGAGCATATTTTCCACGATCGAATAATGAAAAATACTGCTCAACCAGTTGGATCGCGAAAGTTTGGGAATGCGCTACAGTTTGCTGTATTGTAATACGACGTAGTTGAATAACCGCTCATAATATATATGATTTCGCGTGCATTACAATATCACTAAAGTGCGTTGCAATACATATATTGTGGATGTCGACATAGTGGCAAACGTTTTGAAAATATTCTTCACTACAATATACTACATATAACGATCAAAACATGTAGAATATAGAGAGAAAAATAAATGCTGAAAATGCCTTATTCCTTTCCTACCAAAGAATAAAACACAAATACGAAACATTGCTTCCTGATATTATACCAGGTTATGAAAAGTCTCTGCGGAGTGAGCTTTATGGAACTGGATTAATTATGCTATTGATGTTGGAGATTGCGGCTATTATTGCATTACATTATGCATGCATTAGTTCTGCATATAATCGCTTGCCAACCAGAACGCACACTAAACACCCGCTAAATAACACTAATATATGTTGACAGAATCAAATATGTTCCTAAAAACCATTACAAACATTGACCTGTCCATGTAAGTGCTTTTATTATATTCATATATGCCGATGATTATAGGATAAGCTATTCTTACTGCGACGAATGAATGGATGGAGGCTCATGTTGATACAGCAAATGCGACCTTCCCCCGCTCCGTCCTTTTGGGGAATTGGTAGTGTACACACGCCACTCTCATTTTACTTCGGTGCACCTGACGTCAGTGAGGGCATCCGTAAATAGCTTCCAGCTCCTGATGGGGATTCTTCATCTCGCAGAGTGCTCGCAGCTTTTCGAAATACTTGAGGACATTCTTCGAGGAAATTAAGGCATGATACTTGGCTTCACGATTTTCATGCTGGCTGGACTTGCGACATAAAGAGGGCACGACCTAGAACTTATTTCTTCAATTGACAGAACATAAAAAAGGAAAAAAAAAAACACGTGGGTATCTTCCCTTTCAAGTGGATGCAGTAAGCGATTGTAGCCCTTGTTAACAATGTAGATTTTTTTCAATTCTAATATTAATTTTTATGGTTCGTGCAATAATTTTTCTACTCTTCTTCCTGAGTAAAAATTCTGAATCTTGAGGCCTTTTACTTAGCGTCTCCTGAACATGTCTTCGTTTCTCTGGAGTTGTTTCCTTAAAAAAAAAATGCGAATACATTTATTACATTTCTTCGAGACCAAGCAAGTTGGCAAAGTGCGACACATTAAGTAGTAAAATAAAATCGTCACAGTTGAAATAAAATAATTTATAATTTTTATCAGTTGATGGTGTCCTAGCGTCATTTCCGTTGATACAGCAGTCCTGGGGCCGGTTCAAAGGAATTGACTTTGTCTTACTTCATTTAATATCAAACGCTTTTGTACTAATCGGTTTGGTAAATGTTCATGTTATACAGGTGTTTTTCCCGAATAGCATAAAAAAAGATGTTGGAGCGTCCTATACTTGACAATCTGCTGTGTTCGATTACTTTCAATAACAGACAAATTGGAGACAGATTTGAGTAGCATGAGGGTCCGTGTTCCATCTCATTGCGCAGACGTTTGAAATTAAACTATTGGGGCACTAGCACCACCATATAAAGCTAGGATTTGCTTTAAATAAGCTCTTCACAGTAATAAAGAGTTTAATCTTTCACGATGGCCAATATCCGCAAAGTTCCAACAGTAAAAAAAAAAAAAAATGGCGGATAATCCAGAGCCGTGCACTGAGCGTAGAAACACAAATGATGTTTTTGATAGCGTCGCTTGCATGAATGGTGAATCAGTGCCAATTAGTCTATTCGTTTGTAGTCCTTATGTCCACGGGAATCACGGTACAATCAACTATAACATCGAAGTAATAAATAAAATCTTCAAGAATCGTTGAGCACTAAATTTGACAACATTGCTTACGAGAGCTGCAATGTCAACACAACTGATAATGTTTAAACACTGCGCTCAATTGTTTAAGTCAAGGCCAACATGGTAAATTGATCGCAAACCACTGACTGCTTATCTGAATTCGAGTCACATAATTTGCAAGTTATAACTGTGGAATTCAAAAAATTAATTTTTTTTAGTTCTGTTCACATTAATCGGAGTCTTAAACAAAAACACTTCTTATATATGAAGTGGTTGTAAATAGACACTTCCGAAATTCAATGCGGAAACTTTTATCGGCGTCATTATTTCAGTGTATGGCATTTCTGCCAAAGTAATAACGTTCTTAAAAAAAACTGCTAAAAATAAAAAAAAAAAACTTCAAATTACTACTAGGCAGAGGGTATATGATGCTTCTACGTTCGAGACATCAGTACAACACGACGCACGACTTAGAACCACTGCGTAAGCGTTGGAGTAAATATAATGCTCTAAAAATAAATACCAATAAGACAAAACAGTCTTATTTCGAACAAGAAATAAATACGTCTACGTTACCAAAGATTGTTTTTTAATTCTTCAAAAATTGAAATTGTACCAACATTTAAAACTTTAGGGGTGTTTTTTTTTTTTCACAAAAACATGTCATGGGACGATCATATTAATTTCATCGTATCTAAATTACCTAGTGTCGTCGGTATTTTATATCGTAATAAACACATATTGCCTCTTAAAACAAAGGTATTATTATATAATTTCATATTTTACTCGCATATAAATTATGGTCATCTTAAATGGGGAACCACTATATATACCAATCTTCAAAAGATATTTATATTACAAAAAAAAGCTATTAAGAGGCATTTCTCATGTTACGCTAGATTATCCAATGAACATTGTTTTCAATCAACTTAGAGTAATTAAAATTTGTTATTTATACAAATATATTTTATATTCGTAATATATGGTAGACAAAAATCAATCTCAACATTATCTCGAAGACTTAGCAAACGTAAAAAAAAAGGTATAGGCATATCCAACGCGAACTGTAGAACCATGGGAAGTACCATTTGTTAGAACAAGTTACGGACAATACACTCCATCATACACCCTTCCGATTACCCTGAATCATTTCAGTAGGAAAAATATAGAACTCAACAATGTGCCGATGAGCAGCTTACGGAAATAAATCATATTCATCTCAAACTAAATGTAATAGAAACTAAGTGTTGATATACTCATCTTAAATCAAAACGAATAGAAGAAAAGTGTTAATTTTGGGGGGTTGAGGTTGTTTTGTGCCGCGTTGTGTCTACTAATGCTAGCCTATTCAAATTGAATTTGTATTATATAATGACACTAATCAATTTTTCTTTCGTGTAAAGAATTTCTTCATGTTTTCATTTATGTCCTAATCATATGTAAATAATTTGGTGCCCGCGTCTTAACTGCTATTAAGGTGGCTCGGGACTAGTCAAGCTGTGTTACAACTTTTTTCCCTTTTCACCTTTCAACTGTAAACTGTTGGCAAAATTAAGACATTTCTTATTGTTATTATTATTTCAGAGTGCGGTTCAGCCAATCTCTTGGTAAAAGTTTAGCTCTAAAGCCTTTTGATGACGAAAATTTAAACAAGGGGCTTACGGGTCGCCCTTCTTTATTGGTCAGTTCTTATGCCCACACCATCAAAAGTGAAAAAAAAAATATGAGGTGATCTGCCATTGATATGCGAAAGTGACGGTTTCCAATGAAATACTTTTGCATGGCAGCCATTTGTTTGTCGAAAGTGAGGCTGCATTTTAAGCCACCAGATGCCACTGTAACTCGAGAAAGGTCAATTCGCACGCCATTTTGATATTAAGTGAAGCGTGAGCTGGCTAAATTATTTTAGTGTTTCATTTAAAAAAAAAAACAAATTTTTATGTGAGTATTTTGAATTCACAATATTTTTTGTGACGATTTGGTCACAAAAAATCTGGTCGCTTCGTAACACATGGTTGCTCCAACTAATTGATACGTAGAAGTAAATAATAACAAACTATGGGAATGTTTATTTCGAAATATTTTGAAAATTTCATACTTATTATAAACAGGCCAGAAAAAAATTTAAGCTGGGTAGACTATTTCTAGATGCACAACCCAATTAAACTCGATTCTCAAACTTAACATTCGATTGATAACTTTTTACATTTTATTTTGTGCCAACGTTTCGAGAAAATATACTATACGGTGCCATATTTTATGTATCCTTTTTTTTTTTGGAGGCGCAAGAAAGATTGTTTGTGGACAAAGCAACTTTTACTGACGATTCAAAGATTTCTGATGTCGGAAACGTAGGGTAGTATTTGAAACCGACACACGGATTAACATTAATGCTCCCTTGTATTTAGATGCATTGCGTGTTGGCATAATTTGTTCTTCTACGAAAGAGCACAGCGTGTTCTGCACGAGCAGAAAATTCTGTTACTACAAACATGTGCAGCTTGGGACCGCTTGATATCCTTCAGATGTCAACTTTCCGTTCCAGTAGAAATGTATAGATAAAACACGAAACACAGAAACTTTAGAACTCCATGGCAACCAACAAAATGTGTGCGAAACAGAAAGTTACGACTGCTAGCTAGTCTTCGCATTGAACGAGGTTAGTAGCATCACACGAAATCGATCCGCACGGAACCCTTGATCGTTCTAGGAATTACAAACAACGGGAGAAACAAAATGCGTCAGCTTTTTGGGGTGTAAACAAATTTACAGCCACCAATTTTAAACGTCATGCGTTCCGCTTCAATTCGAACTAGCACACTACTGACAGCTGGGCTTCCAGCATGCAATATGAGAAAATCTCGAGGTAACGACAGCCGGTAGCCATGGAAACCTTAATGTGATTATAGAGGAATGACATTATTTTAGGACAATTTTGTAACGAGGTTATTGTATAATCTAAAATAAAATTTCATAACAAGTTTTTTAAAAAAAGTGATTGACTTAAAAGAAATTAGAGACGTTTACAATTCTGTGTAATTCGAAATTAGAGCCCAGCTCTTGAGATGGAGGAGGAGAGGGTATGGAGGGAAGGACATATGCCTCTTCTCCCTTTCCGTGCCCTCTCCTCCTCCTCACCCCGTCGCCTCCCATTTAGCGGGAAATTTAGCGGGTTACGTTTCCCCGCTAAATTTAGCGCAAAATTTTTTCCGCGGAAAACTTATCCCACTAAATTTAGGGGTAAAATATTTCCGCTAAATTTAGCGGGGCGTCCCATAATACAACGTGCGCGGTTACGCCGACGGCGACGCCGCTCAATTAGGAAACAGGCGCCTAAGAGCAGTGCTTTAAAAAGAATATTAGTTGTGGCTGGGGTCGCCGTTTATAAGTGAAATAAATTACGATAAAAAAAAGGAAGAGGCCTTTTAGAACCACATAGTTGTTTCACAAATGTTCTTCAATTTGTTGCAGAAGATATATTTTCTTCGCAAAAGGAAGAGTACACAATGCATTGAAATTGGATGAAGCTGTTTCCGAAAGCTGAAGTTTTTACTTCTAGACACTCCATCAAACGCAATTAAGGTGCGGTAGCACTAATGCGCAGTTCTCATCCCACCTTCACGCGGAGCAGGGGAGGGGGTGTATTAATTGATGATGTAACACCTTCGCACCCCCCCCCCCCCTCACTCCACTCTACGAGGAGCTCCGCCATTGGTCCTATGGCTGTGCCTTCATCCCGTTACTGTCACTCTCTCACATGGCCTTGGTGCGGCGCTGCCAACACAAACACCTACACGAGCAAGAAAAGTCCATGCAGGGTTGTTATGTAAAGTTTTTGAATTGAAAAAGTTTTTGAATTGAAAAATTTTTTTAATTGAAATGATGGCAATAAACAAAACATTATTGTCGACATCGATAGTAAAAATAGGGGTATTTTTGGGCACTTATTTGATGAAAATATTTGTTGGTCTTCATGCGAAGAAACTTACTGCCAGGTGTCTTAATGTGTTTTATGGAGGGTGCTCGAATCAGGAGTGAGCACATAAATTTGGAAAACTCAATATTTCTTTCTTTTTTTTTTTGTAATCCTGGAAAACAATATTCGACGTAACATTGTTATTTTGGCGTATGCGATTTTTATTTTTAGCGTATGAGTATATACTTTTTAGCGTATAAGGGTGCGCAAAGCCTGCACAGGGTTCGTTTAAGATTTGTCTCCTTTAAAGGTGTCTCTCTTACTAATACAAGATGCCAACATAAAAAATCACTGTAAAAAAGCAGTGTTTAATTAAGAGAAAGCGAAAAAAGAGTTAAAAGAGGATTTTGATTATTTTGTCCCCTGGTTTCGAATATAGGCACACAACTAAAATGCACAATAGTTGATGAAAAAAGGACATAAGAATAGGAGTAATTAAATTTTGCTATTAGTTTCAGTATGTCGACATATTTCAACGGATGTATATTATTATCGTATTTTACCTGAGGACGGATTGAACTTTCGGTCCATCTAATTTTATCTGAATCAGTAAGCGTGACGTCTATTACACTGGACGCTCCGGCACTTTATCCCTGACACACGTTTACCCACAATCTGGAATGCTTTATTTTGCGAAATGGCAGAGGAACAATGACTTCATCAGACATGTGCTATATTTGCCTCCCCGTGAAGTCACAGCAAGCCAACACTAACGAGTATATGGGGACAATCAAGTAGTGCCAAAAGCGCAATGTCATGGCGTTCGTCATCACTCTGCATATGACATCGTCAACCTAAACCAATCAGACGTAGTAAACGTTTTGCCTGTGTGCCCATGTTTGCATGTCTTTTAGACTTTGAATGCAATCTTACCAATAGTGAAACAAAGTAGATTACAGTCCGGTAGTGTTGAATTAAACAATATGCAACGTTTCTCTTCCAGTTGCCAACAAAGAACGAGCACATGTCGGACTCAAACTGTACTGGAGGCATTGCGGACGTTGCTGGGGTGATGCTGGTGAACCTAAGTGATTTCGGCAACGACCTGGATGCCTTAATCGGTCACTCGTTCACCTGGGTGGAGTACCTCAAGATCTGGGTGTACCTAGTCACCATCCTAGTGGCTGTGGTGGGCAACGCGGGCGTCATCCTGACTGTGGCGCTGAACCGGAGTTTACGGACTACCATCAACTGCTACCTGACCAATCTGGCAGTGGCTGATGCCATCATTAGCATGTTCTGCATGTGGGTCCACCTCGTGAAGCATCTCTTCGACTGGTACATACTCGGCCCTTTTATGTGCAAAATAGAGGGCTTCGCACAAAGTGAGTATATAACATTTTACCAGTTATATGGCTTGTCAGGAGTGCATGAGCCCGCGTCATGACGACAATTAAATCGTCTAAAGTTTCCTTTTAATATAGTTAATGGCAATTTGCGACTGTGTCTGAACCCTTACTCGGCATTTAACGAATCCAGGCCTACAAGAAACAAACACAATCTAACAATCATTGAACGATTATTAGGAACTTCTTTGTTTAAAACATTCTTTTTTCCAAACACAAAGAGTGAATGAACCAACTTCCTAAAAGCGCAACAAGTTCAGACTCTTTAAAAATTTTTAACGACGCGCTACGTAATCACTTCTTTGTCTAGTAATTGCCTGTATTACATTATTTTGTTCTAAATGTTTTGTCGTATATGGCGTTGCTTGCTCCTGCCTTGGCGTTTATATTGAATGCGGGCAGTATTTTGAAATAAATAAATAAGTCAATAAACAAATAAATACATAAATAAATACCCGATTCTTGGTTTAATGGGTACATCGTTTGCCTCAATAGATTTTACACTATCTGCTTTGTTCTATTAAATCATTCCTTGGCACCACATCGCTGAAGACTCTGGTACTTATGTTTGAAATATTATTTACAGTGTTTTCTTTGTCGGGCTAATCTCAACCTAAGCGCTGTTTGCCTTCTTATTACCTTAATATTTTGTGTGTTTTCTATAAGCCTTGTGTCGTCGACATCAGTAGAAATTTGTAATGTGTTTGTGCTGGAACAATCTAAATTTAACAAGACTCTAGTAATATATTAATATAGTAATATAGTAAAAAAACAAGACTCTAGCCTGAGACGTTTTTAATAACAGCACTGCCAAGCGCACTGCTCAACCAAAATACCATATGAATAGTGGAGCCTTAGCGTGCCCAAACGCTAGCCTTGGAAGTGCTTTTTTCAGGAGGTATTTCTAGAAATTCTGTCTAACAGAATTCATCGAGTAGGGTGCGCTCCCAGTCATAAATCCTGAAAGCACAGTTCGGAATTGTTGAACACATTGAAGACCAGACTAGCGCCAGTTCGTCCCGCGTCGTTCCAACTCGCTCAATTACATCCTTCCACAAACGCACTCGTAAGACTTCAGGGGTTGCCGACACAATCCGAATATCCTGGCCTACGACGAGACGAAGGGACATCAAATGAAACACTTTTTTTTTTCAAAAACCAAGCTAGATTCTAAATCTCTCTCGAAGACACCAACCTCGTAGAGACAAAAAGAAAAAAAATGAAAACTATATCAAGCGGAGTAAACGAAGCCAATTGAGTGGAAAGCGTCATTACGGCGAAATGAACTGACATCCTCCAGTGAGAAAAACTTTGTCGGTGTGGTTTATAGCGATTGATCTTCAGTGAACGATTTACGTCGTCAATCGAAGAGTTGCGCCGTATAAGGGAACGTAGCATTTTGTGGTGGGGTTTCGTTCTTTTGAACCTAGTCGCGGCAAAGAGCGAGTAAAGGCATTGAGGTCTAGTACTTCACTGGTAGGATGAACGCCCTTCTTTCTTTTCAGTAGTGCAGGCTCCATTTGGGGACAAGGCTTCTTTTTCATTGCCTGAAATGAATCACGCGGCGTAGCGAGTAAGTTCGATAACCGCACTCTGAGAGGGCCATTAGCTGTCCTGTGTTCTTAGACGCACAAACGCAAGTGCTCAGACTCGATTGTCTAGCGTCAAATTGCAGCCATAAGTATAGTAACCTACAAATAATATAGCGAACGGTCTATAATAAAATTGCTGCGTGGGAACAATGGTAACATATTTCTAAATTTTGCAAAACAGAAACTCAATATAACTTGGGCTTGTATATTGGATGTCAGGCTGTTGGAACTCTTATCATGTTATCGCTATAGAATAGGAATGAATCAGTTTTTTTGTAAACTTAAAAGGATTTACATAGCAATGAGCGCAGTCAAACAGTATTTAGCGATAATTAAACGAGGTTCTCAACTCCTATAAAAATACACTTATATGTTTGCCTTTATTATCAAGTTAGCAGAGAGCGATACGAGAAATATATACACATTGATTGAACGCCTTCACGTTTATTTCTTTCTTTATTTATTTATTCAATATACCCTTCAGCGCCCAAACGCATTACAAAAGAAGGGGGAGGGGGGGATATACAGCCAGAGGAAAACAATAAACGAACTCTAGGTTTGTGACATAAAGTTTGCTAGTGGAAAGAACAAGAAGAATAGTAAGCTTTATACAATTATTAATACATTTGACATATCAGGAGATAAGGTACAAGCACTCTTCAATAAGTCTGGAAAAAAAACACATTGTTGGATGATACCATGACAAGCGACTCGGGTAGACAGTTCCATTGATTAGTGGTAAGAGGAAAAAAAGAGTGTTTAAAGATATTAGTGCGGCACGAATATTCGTGAACCTTATTCTGATGATCTACCCTGCGTGATATGAAGTGAGGCAGCTGAAGAAACGATTCCTGTTGATGCCCGTTTTGTTAATATAAATGTTATGAAAGAGTTTTAAACGTAAAGCGAATCTTCGGCATTTTAGCGGCTGTCAACCAAGACAGTCTTTTAGGAGACTCGACCTTACAGTAGAATCATAATTTCCGGTCACGAATCTCGCTGCTCTGTTCCCGAACCCTTTCAAGGCCGTCACACAGATACTGTATCTGGGGGTCCCAGAGTACACAACCATACTCAAGAATGGGCCTTATGTAAGAGGAAAATGTCTCCTTAACTTTGTCTCCTTAACAATGTCTCCTTAACTTTGGGAGGGCAGTTTCTAAAGTTGCGTCCAAAAAAATACGGTTAGCGGTTATTTTGTTAATATGGGACTGCCAAGATAACCGCTCTGTAAAGGTTATCCCAAGATATTTTACCTCTGGAGTTACGGTCAGTGTAGTGCCATTCAAGCTGTATGAGAAAAGCAGCGGTTTAGTTTTTTTTTGTGAAGCGCACATGATGACATTTATCAATGTCAACTGTCAATGTCAATGTCAAACTGAAAATTTCGAATATTTCTGTCATAACTGCAGTGAATATGTCTTGAGTGCCTTGGTAGTTTTCAGCAAGTTCTCTCATATTATTTGAGAAGTCATCAGTAGTTAATGAATAGTTGCCGTTCTTGCGAAGTAGGTTACAGGTGGATGCTGTAAATTCGTTGAAACAACATATTGTGAAATATTTTGTACGTTTGTCGCAACTTAAAGCTTTGTAGGCCTTCTGGGACTTTCCTAACCTTTTTCCATTATATTATTGGTATTATATATGCATATTTCAGCAAATGCGTCGTATAATTTTAAAGCGCGTGTTTGAAAACTACAGGCTGTTTAAAAAACAAGTTCAATCTCGTGTATCAGTCGTTTTGCTATAGTGTCATGAAAGTCTTTCTGATAGGGTGCTTCCTCTTTGAATATTTGTTTCATGCGAATAAGTTATATCGCCTCGTTTTTGCTGCGAATACTTTATGTTATAGTTTTGAACAGACCCTTTTTGTGTGAACTGTCAGGTTAATGAGTTTAGAAATGCACACTTTTTATTTAAATTAATTTATAGTATTTGAGCTCGTTTTTTATATTTTTAAAATTTTATAATTTTCTCGCTAGATTACAGGAATTTCTGGTTTTCGAAAGTTATATGGAAGAATTTTGATTTTTTTTTAACATGGATCTTTAATGCCGTAAATACTTTTTTTTGCACACTAACACTCCTTTCTTATTTAGTGAAAAACGTATCGCTCTTTCAAAATACATTTTTAATTAGGCATCTGTTTAGGCTCCCCTCAAATGTTTTCAAAGATTCCGGGTCTTGTATTATGAATTAGCACAAAGAAACATTTTCTGCACTTTTGAAAAAACAAAAACAAAACAAAAACGGCTTTCATCTTTCGGGTGTTTGTACTGAAGAATATTTTCTTTGTTTGCTATGTATGCGCCGCAGAAAATGCGGACCTATTCTGGATTTCTTCGCAAACAAGTCGCATATTTGTTTATGCTTCTCGCAAGCAGAAAATCAATCTGTCGCCCCGTTCCTTTGAAGTGGTCGGCCGTAGGCGCACCGAATACCAAAAACCCGAGCGTGGCACCACTGTCAACTTGGGTTATGGGACTGGGGTTTCTTTTCGCGATGCACGCTCTCAAGAGAGTAATAAATTCAATTTAAATCGTGACCCGAGAAGCGTGGGAACTATGTTCTTAACCAAATGCGTTGGGAATGTTGAATAAGAGAAATTCATATCTGATATGCCCGCGCCCGAGAGTTTGTATAAAATTATATACATAAGAAACAACAAAAAAAAAAACATATGAAGGTTGTGGAGGGTATTCATGGAAGCAAATACGACGACTTCAGCCGACAAAATAGAAAGTTTTATCCTGAAGTGTTTGTCAGTGCGCAGAAGCACTTTCCATCACTTTTTATATAGCTATTTTGTATACCTATATGGTATAGCTATATAAAAAGTGATGGAAAGTGGTTGTGCGCACTGAGAAACAATTCAGGATAAGATTGTTTCATTTGAATACATGTATATATGTATACATATATAAACAAAACCTGGATTGAGTTGTATTGCATTTGATGTAGTTTCTGATAGACTCGCGATATCACTAATAGCCCAAAAATGCATGTTCGTTGGTTATTTGTCTTAAATAAGTAAAAACCAGTGATTTTGTATTTACTGGACTACTACTCTTCTATTATTCCCCAGTTAAAATCACCCATGACAGTAAAAAAGAAAACAAATGAGTTTTTGCCTCGGTTTACAATTAGAGGATGGAACGTGTCACATTGTCGTTTCAATTTCATAGCACGACAGCTGGCGTGTTTCCTATTGTACCAAATTGCGGGACATTGCAACGGATTGAAGAGAACCTCGCAACTCAGAAAACAT
The DNA here is from genome assembly GCA_013358835.2 of Ixodes persulcatus. Classification (NCBI taxonomy): domain Eukaryota; kingdom Metazoa; phylum Arthropoda; class Arachnida; order Ixodida; family Ixodidae; genus Ixodes; species Ixodes persulcatus. Next base: position 402,931 of record JABSTQ010010890.1, read on the forward strand.
TGTAGAGTGCTTATGGACCCTTCCGTCTTTTTCCGTGAAACACACGATCTTATGAATACATTCGCTGGTCACACGTATGCGCTTCACGCAGCTGTGTGCGTTCTACCCTCCGTGCAACCATATGACGGACCGCAGAGGACGTTACGATCCATCGAAGGTAATCGGATACCTCGTGAGTGTCATGGTATCTTCGGGAGTGGCGTATGTGACTCATGGAGCGCGTAGTCATGTGACACTTCCATGGCGCTTGATTGGTGAGGTGTGACTCGAAGCGTTCGATGCGCTTCATCGTATAGAGGAATGGAGTACAGAATCTCAAGACCTTGGGATGCTGGTCAGACCGGTGTCGACAGGAGGCTGTCGCAATGCGGAACAGGTATACAATTTTATTGGAATAAAAATGCTGCCTTCTGCAGATAACACGATCGTCTTTTTTTTTTTAACGTGCAAATATATAAATTATTTCATTTACGAATCTTATCTTGTATTCTACATTTCAACTGTGTATAGCCAACGCCAACTCTAAGAATCAAAGCCTCCGAACGACCTCCTCTCCCTCCACGAAACGTCATCGAACTCGGATGGCGTCATCTCGATAATTGGCCGCGAGCCGGACGCTGCGCGTATTTTGATGTTTTGACTGGACCCACAGAAAGAAGACGCTTTTTATCCTCGGGATCATCATAATGAGACGTAAAACAAGATCCGTGCTATTACACTACAATTATGCGAAATGTTCTTACAATTTATCGCTGAACTGGGAAGAGAAATGTTTAGATATATTAAGGAAGGATACAAAAGCAAAATGGACACCTTGGATTATTGTCAAACTTAATTGCTTCTTCCACCAACTTTTTTTTTACTAAGTAATTTACGTACGCATCTAACACTGCCATGCTAGATTAGGCCTATTTCATAAATATTACCGTCAAAAATATTTATTTTTGGTGGCATTTATAATTGTTATCTTATTTCTGTAATGTTAAAACTAAATCTACAAAAAAAATTTGGTGCGTTGCTAACAAAAAACAAAAAAAACCATCTGATTTCACAAAAATATGAAGAGGAAACATTACTTCTGCATTATAAAACAGTGTACTACACAAAATAATTCTAAAAAGCACAGCCACACAATCGCACCTTTTATTGCGTTGCCACTTGTAACAGCGTTTTGCAAATGGGTCAGTGACCCATTTGCAAAAATCAAATAATATTAATCGAAGAACGCTTATTTTTACGTAATATTTTACTCGGTAACTTTATGTTAACAACTTTAGGCAATTGTGGACTTGGGGCTTTGCATTCTCAATGGACAGTCTCATACTCAAAGCTGACTTCCAACTTTCAGTTTCAAGAGCAACAATGGTTATCATAATGCTGTACCTTCAGAAATACACAAGAGCAATGCACTAAGCAAACACCTAATCGTCAGCATATTCGGGACGTGTAAGGAAAGGACTTCGGGTTTCATATTCACCTTTTTTTTGGCCCCACTTCATATGTAGTGATCTACTCGAAGACAAAAGACAAGATTAGATGCCCTTAATTGTTTTCTTATATACTAAAAGAATCATCAGGTAGCACGATTTTAGTTACCAGAATAATAATTATGGGTCTGCTGTGCGAACACGGCATGGAAAGTTTATGAGATAAAAACCGGTGCCTTGCTTCTGGAGTTCCTTCTTGCCTTCGACACGATACAGTAAAGTCAAATAACGATGGGGAATTTGGAGTCGTCATAACCTTAACCGCTTTTCCACCAGAAACATCCAACGGATCACTAAGGAACGAGCCGTTTTTGGCAAGATTCACGATAATCAATATTAGTTTCTGGAATACGATGAAAATGGACAGCTATCTCACCAGTCGAGATCATCTTGACGAACTTCCTCCAGCAGTACTGCTCTTTAGCCTGATTGAATTATTCTATTTCGACGGCTCCTTTTCGAGGTAATTTCTCCGTCTTCCCTTATATCTCTTATCGCTGTTACTGAATCACAGGATTAGGCCTGTGACACAGTTCAAAGTGAATCTTAGGAGGGTATGTATTTAACCAAACTCCGTCGACCAGGTTGATTCCGCTCCGAATTTTACCATAACAAGTTAATCCCGCACGTTAGTGGAATGTGCTACGCCGGCAGCTTTAGTGTCCATTAGTAAATATTAAAATATAATATGAAAATGCGACAATAAAATAAGGCATGAAGTCATAGTCATTATTCCAATTTAAAACTGTTTTGCTCAGACCGATCGCCAGAGACCGACTATTTAGTACATTTTCCATCCTAATACATAAATGACAGACGGAAAAATAAATCTGTCTGACTGCTTGACGGAGTCCCTCGCTTTTGTTTTTCTTCAGTTCTTTGCTATTATAAATGTATTTAACTTTTCACAGACTTGAAGATATAAAGGAATCATCTACAGTGCACCTGCTTCATATCTACTCGATGTCTCAGTAAACTCAGCACACTAAACACAGGCTTGAGTGGCAGGAGGTCTCCCAGGCGCAAGGTGATAAGCACTTTTACCTGGGACAGAACGTGAACACCGCGTCTCTAGTGAATTATGAAGCGAGCAAGGAATTCCTAAATAACCAACTTCCCCTCCCAAATACATAAGTCAACAGATTGATTTGGTTAATGAGGAAGTGCAGTCCTAACCAGTTCTGACGTCCTTATCGCAGGGCGTGTGCTTGCTTATGCCGACAAAGGCACAATACCTGTGCCGTTGATCGGAAAATATGTATGCACGTCCATGGTCCTGAGGTCGCTGAAAGGAAAAAAAAGCTAAAACTGTGACTCAGAGCAGGTACGCATGCGTGAATACAAATTACAGTATGCCTCGGGCAGTCGCAGCATTCCCACACGATAGGTGACTTCGTAAACTGTGAATCAAATACTATGAATATAAAAATATTATATAAGCGAGTAAAATGAAAATCTTATACCGTTTCATTCCTATACAGGGTCAAGCACTCTGTCTGCTATTTACCTGCTATTTATTTACATATTATGGACTAACGCGATGATTATAGGGTCTTGCATGAACGTCAAGTTTCGTACATTCTAAAAAATGCCTGCACGTCTACTTACACGCAAAACACTCAAAGAACCAATTTATACGATCTACAAAGTCAGCTCAGCGAATGATAAGGCGGAACATCCGTTTCGACCTAAAAATGAAGTCTGCGTTCTGGCATTGCGCAATGCAAAGCGTCATGCTTGCATCGCGTAATGCCACAGCGCGGACTTAATTTTGAGGTCTAAGCAGACGTTCCGCTTCATCATTTGCTGAGCTGATTTCATAGATCGCAGAGATTGGCTCTTTGAGTGTTTTTCGGGTAAGTAGACGCGCAGGCATTTTTTAGAGTGTAGTAGTCGAACGCTGTACCAGCAGCGCGTTCGAAATATAAGTAGACTGGCTGTTTGCGGCTGCGCAGGAATAATTTATTTTGCTGTTTTTTTAAACTCGTTTACACGTAAGCGATTCTTCATTGACATCGTTTAATGTGTTGCTAAAGCGCAGAACCAAGCAAATGGTTCCGTCGACGACAGGCAGCAGACGCTAAGATTACGGACATATTTGGAAATCTTTAACCCGAGCTTACTCTAGTTTTTTTGTTTTTTTTTTCCTCTTCCAAACTTCCTCGGCAACATCTGCCGGGACCATTTTCATCGCCGAATAGCCGGCTTCTCGAGCGCCGGCTGGTGTTGACCGTGAATAAAGACTGATAGGTATAAAACTCGGGTACCAGGCTACCCTCCTTTACGTTCCTGACTGCTCTGGACGGCGCAGTCAATCGCGAAGCAAAAGAACTCGAGTGAGCTGGAAAACTGCCTCTGCGCCGCCTTCACGCACAGAAGGACAGAGGGGGAAACGTTCAACATAAATTTCGGCGGATTGCAAACCGCAACGAGCGTTAAGCCTGACGGCCTTATTCTTTAGTAGATGGCTGGCGAAACCGCACTCCGGGTGGTAACACCATGCATGCCGCGCCGCTTCTCTAAGCCGCGCTTGTTGCGTCAAAGTTTCCCCGCTTTTATTGTGGGGGTGGACTGCTCCCAGTCGTTGAAACAATGCCGCAGCTTCGTCGTTTCCCACACTCCAGTCCCCTAATGTGGACAAAGCAGTCGGCTGTCACGCATTTTATCCCTCGGGACATTTTAAACTGTCTTTGGAATACAAAGGCGCCATTGTGATTAAAATCAACGCTGCTCATCCCCATCGCTCGTGACAAACACGTATACGACTATAGTCAATCACGGCTTAAGAGACGCGGTGCGGGCTTATTATATTCCCGTTTCCTGATTGGTCGTTCGACGTTCTTACTGGCCAATGCCATAGTCCTATTGGCTGCGGAGCGATTATAAGATGCTCTGAGGAGACCACGCCCTGTGTTTCTTAGGCTGTCAGTGAAGTATAGAGATAAGCGTATGACAAAGGAGTAGCGCTACAGTAAGGCTCTTTAAGCGAAGCATTTCGCATAGACCGTGGCCGGAATGCCATAGACATCCAGTGCAGGAGCCAACCTTAGTTTATAATTATTGGCAGCTTACCCGAGCACAGCGCTGTACAAAACGTTCAAAGCCACAGTCGGCGCTAACTGTTTTTTTCACGAGACCCGGAAACTGAGAACACAGATCCCCTCCGTGCGCTGCTGAAAAGCGCCGCAATCATCTCCATCCCGGAACGTTTACTCGATCCGCCAGCGAACAATTCAGTAATAAGAGGAACGAGAACTACTTATCATGTAGATTTTATCAATTACTGGCACTGGTGAATGTTGTCCCGTACACTGAGTTTGGAACCGTCGAGTGCACAAACGCTTCGTAGGGGCACCTTCCCCGGCGCACTGAGATAAACGAAGAACACGACGGTGTGGCGCAGTCGTTGCCGCTTACAACTGCGGGGCACGCCATTGAACCGAAGCTTCGAGAAACTCCCGCGGGTCGACTGGTGGAAAACACATACGGAGTAACGCTAGACGGGGGTTTAGGTTTCGAATGTCAAGGGGCCAAACCTTTACTCTGGAAGGAGATTGAGAAATACGGTCGTGGGAAGGCGCACAAGCGGCGAAGACCCTTAAACGGGATCCAGACCAACACGTTTCTGTGCGCACGTGGGCCGTGCGCTTCCCGGAAATTGCGTATTTCGTGACGTCGCGCTGATTTCTTGCGCCTTCTGGGCGCGCATAAGAAACTTGGATGATTTCAATCTCTGAATGCCCACGCAAACGCGCTGTGACGTAGTCGGGCGCTCCTCTCCCGGCCAATCGGGGGAGGGCACCAGTTCCGGCTCCGCGTTTCTTCGCCGTCTGGAAAGATGCTCTCCCCTCGCCCGAAGGCGCACCTCCTAACTAGAGCACTATATAGCTCCTTCGAAGCAGAGTAGCGCAAACTAGAACGCCATCTCTCGGCAACTAGCGGCGAACGCCCGGGGAGTTTCCACCTCCGGTCACAAATGCATGGGGAACGTGAGAAAATCGCTGTTTCTTGATTACTTTGGGAATGTACTGGACGACGATAGTTTTTGACACAATAAAGGAACAGTCTACAATAATTTGCGCTAAGTTGTGTGCTTTGTAATAACGTAATTAAAAAAAAAATTGCCTGAGCAGCATCATGCAGCAGACGACGCGGCGACGTCACACCATTCACGTGACCCGCTCTGGCCAATCCATAAAGTCCATCTCCGCTGCGTAAAACGATCGTCTGCTTCAAACGCCATTGCCTTGGAAATTGCATTCTCAAAAGTTTCACACGCATCCAATATTATTAAAACTTTGATAAAGTGTATAGTGCGTTACCAACTTCACGACATACTAGTTTCGAAAAGTGTGAACTTGGCGTTTATTTTTAATCAGCCCTGTTGAGTCGATCTCCATGCATTCTCTCATAGAGCTGGCCGCCTCCTGGAACCCTCAGTACCACGTGACTCGCGCCGAGCTGCTCTGTCGGCCATGTTGTCGGCGAAACACGCGGATCAAACTTCAAAGGATTGCGCTACTCTGCTCCGTAGGAGCTATATAGTGCTCTAGTCGTCCTAACCATCGCGCGTGGCTGCGATTGAGAAAGCGCACCGGAAACAGCAAAAACGTCGCGAAATACGCAATTTCCTGAAAGCGCACCACCTACGCGCGCACAAAAACGCGTTGGTTTGGATCGCGCTTTAGGCCGCATTAGAATCTCGAGAAATAAAAGAGCGCAAAGGACCATTGGACTAGATAGTGAGACACTGACACAGGGCTGCCTGTGTCTCTTCCTCTGGTTTCCCCTACTTTACGCTCTTTTAATTCTAAAATATGTCGTACCCAGTAGCCGAAGTCTCAACTTTAGCAACGTTCATTTCTAGTACACTGGGCCCTTTGAATTGTTTCGCTGTTCAGCGATGTGGCTGTGTCTCTTCATCTGGTCCCTTGTCCTTTGCGCTGTATTCTCAAATATGTCGTACCAACTAGCCCAAGCCTCGACTTTAGTAGCACTAGAAAAAGGACGGAGCGGGCAGCGCTTCGCTATGCGGCGTAAAGGCTAGCCCACATGGTGCGTTTTTCTCCGCGTCTGCGCCTGCGCTTTGACGTCACTTCCGGCGCCGGGACGAAACGCAGCGTTTTTAGGCGCATTCCGGCGTATCTGGAGGAGCCAGATATTTTGCGTCCAGGCGTCGCGTTTCGCGCTGCGTCTAGAAAGCAACAACCAACGAACGGCCGTGTTCATTAGTTGCAAGGAGCGTTTGAATTTTCTCTACTGTTTTCGCCACGGACCTTGCGACAAAGGTGATAAAAATAATAATAATTTTTATTTGCACAGATTGCGATACCTACTCGGCAGCGTGCAAGGCTAGGCAGACAGGTTGAGACCCTTACGCAGGTGCGCCTGCTAGCCCACCGCCAAGTAGGAAAAGGGATACGGGAGGGGAAAATAAAAATGCAAACACTCAAAACAGAAAGATACACATACAAAAACGAGTAACAGCACTGTGCCATTCCACGGCAGAGCGCCCGCCAACGCTCGCAGCAGGGCGAACATGGGTAGTTACGTCCTTCCCCCCGCGGACATCAGTTTACAATACCTTTTGCACAAATCCAGGGACCTCTCCCTGCTCCGCGGGAGACGCTGACGCTCCTTCAGCGGAACAGAGAGGAGCTAGCGAAGTACAAAAGCATCCTGCACTCTTGCAGGCGAAATTTAAAGAATACAAGGACACCGAGAGACAAAGGAACAAAATTAATACTATCGGCAACAGCCGCAAGAACACAACCTCTGTAGCGGCCAGCTGTAAATGTTTTGGCTCGTGAGATGGTGATGCCGATGGCGTACCGAAAGGTGGATGAGGCGTACGCACTAAAAAGGATGAAAATGAGTGAAATTGAGCTTCATTGCATTTTATGTAATAAAAATGCGTGCTTACTATTAATAAAATTAAATATGTCGGCATGTAGCCATCATTTAACGCGCGATTTTTATCTAAAATTTGCGTTTGTTTCTTAAGCGCGTCAGGCTACGTTGGGCAGACGCTTCGGAAACGCAGACGCGAACCGCTGCCCGGTAGCGCTGCGTGTGGTTTGACTGGGCGCACGCGTCTGGCTTCCAAGCCGAGACGCGCGTCTAGACGCACTGAAAAACGCGCCATGTGGGCTAGCCTTAACGTGGACGCTGTATCTGGTGTCGCTGCCAACCAGCTGCCAAGGCGGAGCAGCGCGCCCCCTATGGTCGTCGCACGCTCTCAATAGACGTTTTCTGATTTCTGTCGTTCTCAGTCACGTGGGTTCTGCATCCGGTATGCGGAACGAAAAAGAAAATAAAACATTCTAACCTGAAACATGCCAGATAATATAGGTGAGGCAAAACAAGAATGCGTGACAATCACGCATTGTTTTGTAAACACCTTCCAGCGGCGTGGAGAGATCAAAACGGTGTTTTATTACCTAGCAGAAGTGACGACATTCAAGATGGCTCATAGATGGCGGCAACCTTTCCAGCCTTTCCACTCTTGTTTGCTGACTTGCGGCCGGCCATTACTTCATTCCCACCATAGCACAGATTAATTCGCTGGTCTTCCTTCTTCACTATACTTTGTTTCACCTTAGGTCCGAGCGTGGTCGTTGTTACGAGCCGAAGGGCCAATCTAACGGCAAAAAAAGGCGTACCGTCATGGCGTGCTCTCCGCAGTTGATAGACCAGCGGTGTCCGCAGTCTTTCAGCGCGTGCGCCTCCGCCGGCACGTCTTATCATGAGCGGAACACGCCATGACGTTGCGCTTTTTGCGCTGTTCGATTGGACTTTCTGCTCATAGCAACGGCCATGCTCGGACCTAAGCTGAAACCAACACTCTAAAAAAAGCCCGTGCGTCTACTTTCCCGCACAACACTCGTAGAGCCAATCACCACAACTTACGGAGGCGGCTCAGCGAATGACGATGCCGAAACACATGTTTACACCAAAAAGCGCAGTCTGAGTTGTGACATTAAGCAATGCAAAACGTCAAGTTTGCATTGCTAAATGTCACAACTCAGACTGCGTTTTTTGGTCTAAACTTATGTTTCGGCATCGTCATTCGCTGAGCTGCCTCCGTAAGGTGCAGTGATTGGCTGTCCGAGTGTTGTGCGGGAAAGTAGACGCACGGGATTTTTTTAGAGTGAAGTATAGAGTGGAAAGGCTGAAAGTTTTTTTTTTTTTTTCTGCGCTTGATTACATTAGGCTCTGATAGCAAACTCACAAGGAATACGAGCGCGCCGTGACGATGCACTTTTGGTGCTGCATGATGGGCCCTATAGGATCGTTAGCGCCGACTGCGTCGCGCTTGGGGTGAAGCGGTGTCAAGTAATATTTGGCGCTCTAAGCTGAAAACCTCTCTCCCGTATAGCGATTTGTGTCCTGGTATTTCTTCGCCGGCGCTGCGAAGTGCTCAGATCGGAATGAGCTAGTCCCGGCGCTAAAAGAGAACCGATGCCTGTTGTCGCGCCAGTAAACAAGGATTTGCACAACTCTAGCACGAAGACTGTACTTTGCTGTCTGTTCTATAGTGAACGGCGCTCCTGGAGGTACACGCCGAGTTCTCTTTCGCAGTAAACAAGATATTGGCTCGGCTCCTGCAAAAAGAATGAGAGGCCGTGAGATGATTTTTGCTTCGCCAGTGTTTCTGCTATTGGCATCCACAGCGTCCCGTTTGTTTGTTTGTTTTTTTGTTGCAGTGGCATTCAATATTTTAGCTACTGCGATTGACTCTGGCCGATTGAATGTAATAAAATGGGACGCTCCACGATACTGAAAGAAGAAATCCATTTATGTGCGGGACTGAGAAACCACGATAGAGTCTCCTAGAAGTTAGAACGAGATTCTGTAGTCTACAAACTACCTATGCCAGACCATCGCTTTATGGACCTGCGCCAAGTATGAAAGTAAGACTGTTTTGTGGCTGTCCGACGTCATTTTTTCATCTCAATATAATAATGAAGGTAGTACGCGGTGCTTTCTGGTTCTATATTTGGCCAACTCTGGAACGTATACGCATATTTATTCTCGAATGTAGCGTACGTTTGTATATTTGCTTAAAAAAAAAAAAAACTTTTTTTTTCTGCTCTATTTTTACGGGCTTGGTGTCACCCACCAGTCTGCAAAACCGTCCCATGAATATTTGTTTTTCGGGAGAGCCCCTCATACGTACTTATATCTGTCTGTTCTCGACCTAGCCTATATTTTGTGCAAGGCTAATTACCGAACAACAGGGCTCATTCTCCTGTAGGGTACGGGCAGCTAAGCCTGCTACTACGTGTATACCATACTTCCAAAAGTCAAACTCTGCTTCAATGTTGTGACTCATTAGCGATCAAAACTAAGTCTGGAAGGGTTCGCGTTGAGTGCGGACGACTGCATGTTTTCTATAGTTATACATGACAGTATAGGAAATGGAGGGAGTAGTTTATTGTGTTTTGACGAATTGGAGCGCGTTGGTGAGTCACGGGGAGAAAAGTAAAGCGACATTTACTGTCTCGGTTCTATATGTCGTTTTCATTTTAGCCCTTATTATGTTCACACGTTTTGCTTCATGATTCGAGCTTCTGTAATCTTATCGGTTAATTCCACTATCCAAGTAGCTTACGAGCAACAATAAGATGCACAGGACTCAGCACGTACCGCTTTTATTTAAGCTCTCCACGAGTATAGCATTCTGGACAATGTGCATCGTAAAAAGCTAAATGCTCACATACAAAAAAAAAAAGAAGGAACTGCAACCCAAACATTTTATTTACTCTAGAATCCTCGCTTTCGTAGCGGAAGGCAGCAATGTGTGGGCATCGCACCTCTCGCACGAAACGTGGCTGTCTGCTTATGTGAGCCCTTCGTCACGTTATCTCCCCGCAATCACTATGTTGGACTTAATTTTCCGGCGTCAACGAAATGGCGTTGCACGTTCCGAGTATGGTATACTCACCTAATAGCGAATACTGCTCTTTATTGTTCGATGAAACAGGACATAAAGGAACAGGACGCCGTGTTCGCCTTGCGGCAATGGGGGTAAATTTTCTTCTCCCCCAGGGAAAGGGCAGAGAGAAAAAAACATGGGCGAACAGATGATGGCAACATGAGACAATAGAGAATAAAATGAGAGAATACTGCACCTTGCACGCTGGAAGCCACAGATGGATCTGTAAGTTACACGTTCGGAAACAGAACAGCAGAAATTATATTTAAAAAAAAATGAATTTGCAGCCTTTCATTGCGCCACCAGCGTTACGGTGTGATTGTACCGCAGACCTCATATCGATTGATCGCAAGACTGCCGTACTATCGCGCCTGCTGGCTTTCAAGCAAACTATAGCAGGCGCGATGACCGGTCGGTCGTATTTGTGTCTCCATCAATCCACTTTGTTGAGATGATCTGAAAATCAATCAATCAGTCAGCCAGTATTTATTGCTCGGAGAGATACATCTACAGAAATAGGCCTGCCAAAATCGCATTGAGCTTGACTGGTAGGAAATTACACCGTTAGTGTTAGGAGGTTCAAGTCAGTTCTACATTATGACGTACGCTACTGCTGCATTAAAACTTTGGTTTGTGCCAGTGGGACCATAATAGTAAAATGACAAAAAGCGAAAAATAGACAAGGAAAGGTAGAAAACACAAGGAATTGTCCATGTATTTTTGTGTGTTACGTGTCCTCGTCTTTTTGGGGCTTTTTTTTCATTTTACGATAATACTGCGCATTTCAAGTTTGACATTGTAATAAAAATAAAAATAAATGAAGGTAAGATTGATTTTTATGGACGTCCAATCTTCGTTATTTAATGGTAAGGCGGGTGAGTCCCAGACCGATAAGGTAAACTGCATTTACTTTTGTAGTGGATGAATGCGAACTCGGGCGTCCTGATGTTTACTCAAGAAAGCGGGGTGGGTCCTTCCTAACTGTTGATTGCTTCAGGCGAATGCAAACTAAACCCAGGTGCCTTATGCTCGACGGCTTATGGCTAGCCAACACCGAGCAGCTGAACATACGTGGTGTGATTTTAATTTGCGCTCAACTAAAGCTGAGAGATCGCCTTTGATCCAATGCATATTCACATAAGGTTTGAGTCTATCAATTTTGACATCAGGTGACGCATATATGAACTAGGGTTACAGTAGCGGGACTGAAGGCTGTTTCCGAGTGCTATCCGGGCGTAAAAAATATACGAATACACCAAGAAACGGAGTGCAATTAAACTTTTCACAGAGGTGACTTGGTTCATTTATCATATTCAAATTATATGAATGTGGGTGCTAGAAACAAATTGAAGCCTTAAAAAATACTTCATTGTCTTCTATGCACAGCGAGCGCCTGGTTGACGCTACTCTTCACAAACGGCACAACATAAAGCAAAAAAGAAAGAAAAAGTGAAAACTTCTTTGAGGTTCACTCCCGAAAGAAGATTTAAAAGATCTGAGCGTGTGAGTAGCAGAGTCAGCGAGACAGTTTCGGTCGTTTTCCTCCCTGTGCCTATAATTTAAAACATATTTCTTTACGTTTAATTTCTTTTTTCGCTGAAACCTACGTTTTTAAAACATTAGTCCGATAAATGCGTCGCCTCTAGTCAGCTTTGTGAAGCGTTTCATCGCACTCCGTTCATTGGTTCTTTTTATGGGAATTTTTCTAAGCCCACATCGCGCATATTGCAGATTCCAATAATTTCTGTTTAGAAAGTGATCGCAGATAGACGCAAAATTGAAAAATATTAAGGGTACCAAACTTCTAAAGATCTCAGGGGTATCGATCGAGGGGTATCGAACTCCAATGAGCATGTGGGCTTACCGATAATTCAATTATTGAACTTTTTTTTTTTCAGAAAGAAAACGACTTCGCCAATAAATAATTGCAATTGGTTTTCGTTCAATCTTAGGGCACAATATGTGTCGCGAAGTGTAGCTATTCGAAAGAAGTTTAGAAATTCTTGAATCAGGCGGATGAATCGTTTGCCGAGCAACGCAGCTTGAGAACAATGGATTGTGAAAGTTCTTTTTAATGTCTCAGTGAATGGCACATCAAGAACAAAAGTTGAGTGGTGAACATGTTTCCACCCAAACGTCAAACAGAGGGTTTGTTTGTTCTATTATTAAGCATAACTGTTAGGTGTTTCCCCTTGATACGTTAATACTTCAACAACCGTCGTCCTTGTGTGTCTCTATAAATATCTGAGCTGACCCATTGAAACAAAAGACGTAATATATATTGAATTAAGTAAATATGCGACCATTTCCCGAAGCACGCCTTACCCTTTTATATAAATTAATTATAGTTGGCCATGTTTCTAGTTTGTCTCATATAGTGTCGCTTTGCTATTAAACCTACTTCGTTTTTTGTATGTAGAGTGGCTGACAGAGAGAAACTTTCTACTTGTGATCTTAATATAACAGCCCATGAAACCAGTAGATGACGTTAAGATAAATTTTGAAATCATAGGTGTCATATATTGCACTAAAATATTGGTCATATTAAGGTGTCAATATTCTTTTCAAAGGGCTGTAACTTCTACAAACCAATGCCACAAGGCTGCAGGTACCAGGTCAGCAAGTAACAATAAAACAAAATAAGGTAATAAACACGCAGGGGATTGATCTTGCTGATCTGTGATAACCATCTTTGCCAGACAAGACTTGTTTACACGAGTTTTCGATCGGAATGAACGTTTCTCGGTCCGTATCGAGAGTTTCCCGCCCTGGCTTCCAGGCAATTACGCTCGCCGTCGCAGAGAGCACGACGACGCCATTTCTATTTCTATTAATGTGCTTGTGTTCTAACAAGATGGGCCATGAAGTATAAATAGGCGGGAACCTCCGGAGCAGCTGTCTCTCCCGCTCCCGCACAGCGTTTCCTTCTCCTCGGACCGTGAGAGTGGACATTCATTGTGGATGCTGTCCGCTGCAGCTCCAGCCCTTGGACATTTGTCCCTGCTGACGTGCGGCAAAGCCCGGACAAAGCGAGTGATTCTGCGTCGCGGGTGGAATGCAGAGCGCGAGGATTTCGTTTAGTGTCCAGGTACTGCGTATAAAAATCCGTCTGTTGCAGTCAGGCGAGTTTTCTGACCGCTGCGCACTACATTTCGACGTCAAGTTTCGGAACCGAGGATTAGTTGTTCCGCGAAGGCCGCGTAGGACAAGCCTAACATTCGTTTGTGAGAAGTTTGAGATAACCTAAAAGTTTGGACTTGCTTTATGCTGTATATTGTCACGGGTGGTGACCAAAAGAACCAAAAATAAACAGGAAGGAGAAACGTTAAAGTGTGGGGGGGGGGGGGGGGGGGGGATTTGTGCCTAAAACAAAGGGTTAAAAGAACAGCTGTCGGAAGCGAGCGAAGACGTCGGCGAAGAGCAGAATCCGGCGCTAGCGTAGGACTGACTGCGGCTTGCGACGCGGAGCCCTTTTGTATACTCGTGGGCTTCTGGAACAATCGGTGTAGAAGGTTCGGCGCGTAGAGCATTCTAACCACCAATCAGCAAGACGGTTCTCGAATTTACCAGAACATCCAATTACAGAGTCAACAAAAATGTGTACCCGCGACCAGGCATCAAACCTTGGCTTTTTGTGTGGAAGGCAAGCTCGATAACCGTTACGCCACGAGCGCGCTGCCTATACTTGGTCAGCTCCGCGCGCGGCAATATGTTGTCATTAACGAAAATAAACTGTATTAAGATCGAGAGCTGGGCTAGTTGGTATTTGTTACACATGATGGCAAAACTGTTCATAAAAATGCTAATCGTTGACAGATCGAGGAGGACCTATTCAAGCAAATTTGTTTCTTCGTTAACCTTATAGCTTTCATCGCGGTGTTTGCGCTGGAAGCCGCTCGCCTACCAGTCCATGTTTATTTACGGGAAAATAACTCTTTGTTCTGAAATGCATTGAAGATCGGAAAACATAAGGCCAATAAATATATTCACAATTTTCTACAGTCCACTGTTGTAGCACGATTAGATTTGGTACAGCGCGCTCATTTGTTGTGAGGATAAAAAATCTGTCAGATGCAATTTATTAAAATTCAATTTTTATTATGTAACATCATTACGTTCAGCTGATGGTTCATATTACGTTTAAATAAAAGTTTATTTAGAAGTTTTAGTAGCGATTTACGGAAGTTCGCGAGGACCCCTTGTGGTTATCCCTCCACACGCTCCACAGAGTGTGTCTCTCTGCTGATATTTAGCTCTTTACTTCCTAGTCCGCAACACTGCCTTCCTGACCTCGAACAACAAAGACCTCCTACTGGAATTGCCATAAATACTGTCTCTACTAATGTCCATCTTAAACGATCTGTGCGTTTCCAAGCCTGATTCAGTCCTCATACTTGCTACCAACATACGCGGCTATGTTGAAATAACTCTCTTTAAATTTCTTCTATTGACCCTTGTGCAGTTCGTGTACTTAGTACCACGGGGGGTGTTAGAAAGGATCTCTATTTATCTTAGATATTATGCCGGCTGCAGAAGGAAGACTTTGCAGTGAATTATAACATTCGTCTTGGAATGACTGGGCGCTTGGCCAGTCTTTCCAAGACAGGTATATGTTTGTTTTTGTTGATATTTGTGGATATTTGGTTTCGTCTGAAGAATACCAGAAAGAATAACACGTTTTTTTTTTTTCTATTTCGCCTCTCTTCACTATCCTAACAGCTCTCGCATATGTACCGGTATATTATGTTTGTAAAATATTATACATTAATTGCAATTCAGTGTTTAGGATTACGCTGTGCTATTCCTGGAACATTGTTTGCTTGGTTCGTATCCCATATAGATTAATAATAAAATGTTTCGAAGTGGTGACGGCACAAATGATTAAATCGAAGCCCATTTGAGTTTTTATAATTGTTCTTTAGGAAGGCTAATCTTGGATGTGCAATCTATTTTATATTCAACTGTAGGAAATGGGCTCAACCAGAACCTCTTTGCTCAATTTGTGTTACATCACACCCCCAAAATACTCCCAATTACCGCAGGGTAAAGTATGTATATCAAATCTATGGAAAGTTTTAGCAAATGCTTATTGCAAACAAGAAAAAAATGACGTGCATAAAGATTTTATTTACACGTCCAAAGATAATCGGGTGGTCAGAATTAATCCCCAGTCCTTCATGGGAGCGTATGTGCTTTGTTGGTCTGGCACATAAACTCTAAATTATATTTTAACGTCCTTCCGGTATTTCGCCTGACTTCATCGAGAACTTGAGAATTTTCGCACTTTGGAGACTTCCAAAGGGTCGCGTAGGAAGTTAATATAATTGGGCAATGCATAAACACCACCGGTAAAAGGTTCATTCGTTCATCGGGGCTTATCGCCGAAGCCTCCGGCGACAAATCAATGAAAAAGGCTTAGTTGGTTTTCGGCCGCTCCTTTTGCGCGTTGGAAGACGTGAGACTAGAGTATATTTAGGTCTTTAATGCTAATGCAATGGAATATTTCCGTTCCATCCCCTTTTCTTCGAAGGTCAATTCGGTGAGCCTATATTTTTGTCTCATAGCGAGTATGGTCGTTCGCCTCGCCTAGGGAACTATTTTCCCTAAACGACACTAAACTGGCTAACGAAACGTCCCCTCTGGCCCAACGTTACACACGACCAGACTTGTTCCCGTTACTTCAAAAATATAATGGATTACAATTACAAATTACCGAGCCCCAACTGTAATGGATTACTGTAACAAATTACTTTCGCTGAAAAGTAACGGATTACTTACTCGTTGCGTTACAAATCACTTTCACATTACTTTTTCCGTACACTTATCCAGACAACAATAAAAACAATTTTGATATTTTTCAAAAATGTCCTGCAACACTACTTTCCATTTCTCATTCACCCGCATTATCGTAGTCCTTGTAAAAATAAAATATTTTACTTGACAGAAAGGTTATAGGTGCAATGTTTACCTGTAAGCTGACAAGGCAGCGAAAGCTGCAACCACAGCCGCCATCCCGCTAGCTTACAGCGACCGGAAATAATCCCTGGAATTGTGCAGACAGAGCTAGCGGTGCGCATGCTCAGTAGCAGCATTTACCTCTGGTAGGAGATGCGGAGGTAAGAAACCGATCTACGAAAGCTCCCCTTGGAAACGGGCCTTTCAAGTGCTATAAAATAAAAAAAAAACATTTGAACACGAAGAGGTTTCTCAGAAGAAAAATGCGATGGAGGCGATAGAAAGAAGCTAAGTCTACTCGGCATTGTGTTCTTGGTCTTTGTTTTTCACATTGTATTTGCACGTCTTTCTAGTGGTTCTGGTGACCGGTCAGACGAAAAATCTTTTTTTTTTTCGGTTATTCTTCTCTTCATGATGGTTTCTATTTGAATTTCTTGAACTTTCTCTCTCTTTGCCTCTGAATTGCCTGCTCGTATTGCTCCAGTTTCTTTATTATGTTCTTATTTATAAAAAAGTAACGAATAATTAAAGTAATCCTTTACCTATATTTTGTAACGAAATTACATTACAAATTACTGCCGCAAAAAAGTAACGTGGCAATCACAAAATTACTTCAAAAAGTAACGGATTACAAGTAATCCGTTGCATGTAACGGATTAGTTTCGAAGTCTGCACACTACGCAGTCATCATTGACAGTGAAACTGATTAGGTTACCTCCAACCGCTCGAAATAGTTTTCTTTTTTCCTCCGAAATTCAGTCTGGCCACTTCGGTCACTATCACCATCCCAGTGGGTGGCGTTTGTCGCAATTCTAACGTACAAAGACGACGACCACCGTGACGAGACACTTTTGGCGTTCCCCACCAAATTGTCCCACCAAATTTAGCGGGAAAATATTCCCGTTAAATTTAGGCGCCGTGTAACGTCACGAGGGTGATGCTACACTTGACGTCACGTGTGACGTCAATAAGAGAACGTCCCATAATGCAACGCGCGGTTACACCGACGGCAACGGCGACGCCGCTTAAGCCGGAAACGGGCGCCTAAAGGCTGAACTCCATGGGACGAATATGCTGCGAATAACCGACGAATTTTGCCCGGCGGCTTATGCTCTGCGCGTGGAATCAACACAGTGGCTGCTACGTCGCGCACAAAGCGAGCGTGCCGTCGGGCGGCGTTCGCCAGTTATTCGTCACATAATTCGTTCTATGGAGTTCAGCGTTAAGAGCTCCGCGGTAAAAGAAAGCAGGTTGACGTGGCACTCAACATTACGTTTCACCGTGCTCAGTGCCACAGCATAGGCGTTTTTTTTTTTTTCTCATGTAGAAACATGTTATCAGCCTCATCGTTTGCCGAGCTCATTCCGTCGATTACGGCGGTCGGCTGTCTCATGAGCTTAGCGGGACGGTCGAGGCTCCAGCCTAATTTTTACCGCCATTCTCCCGAGAACGCTATACTACTATTTAGGCCACTCGATGGCACTAAACGCCAGAAAGCGTCTACTGCTGCCCAATCAGTCAGGCTTCCTTCTAAGACCGAGCAGACTAGTCGCAAACAAACGCCAGTTGCGTCAAGCGAAATTTGATTAAGAACTTAATCTCGACAACGTGATAAGTTCCTGGGCCAACATTACCTTCGTCGGGGCTCCTCTTTGTCGCAATCCGTGCGGGGGACTAAGGAAGGCGTCCTTTCGAAATCAAAGGCTGGTCATTTAGAGCGCGTGACGGAATGGCGTGTCAGACATTCACGCGGTGTATTAGATTCTGGTTATTGGGGCTGCTTCGGCGGACCGAGCCTGGCTGGAGGAAGAGTGCTCTTCCTCATAAAGCTGTCACTGGAATCCGAGACAGCTAATGGAGGGGAGTGTAATATCTGCCCGATAGGTATAGACGAAAGGCGGAGGCGTGAAAAGGCGTTGGTGTGGAGCTTGGTGGTAACCCTGAGGAAGGGCGTGCGGAACTAGAAAAGGCACTTTGACGGTATGCTGTTGGCGTCGATGATCCGCATCGCCCAGACGGTACTGCGAAATGCCTCCGCGTGCCAAGAAAGTTGTCGCGTCGCGCACACGTCACGTTTCAAAACAGACATGGTGTTTACTTGGCGTCCATCAATAACAGTCGCCATATTTTTCTCTTCTCTTTTTTTTTTTTGCCAGGAGAGAGAAAAAGGAAAAGGGGTAAAGCAGAAAATTTTATAAATTTAAGGTGTGTTCGACATCTCTCGTTCCCGCAGCGCAAGACGAATCGGAGCTTCGAGTGCATGCACGCGTGGAATATTTGCGCTTCAGCCGAAAGAAAAAAGTAGACTGTAGTCAATATTGAAATTTTTGATAAGCTGGAACATCACGTGTAAGAGGGGGGGGGGGGGAGGCGCATTAGAATGCACTCTAAGATGTCATGAGAGGAAAAAGAAATGCTGATTTAGCTTTAAGAAAACAAAGCTAGGAAAGACGTGGTAAGTACAGATTTTGAGAGCATAATAATCGTAGGGAGTGGCTTTTACCTTCATGATGTTTGTTTTGAGATTCGTTTTCCGGCGTTCTTGTTGGCTAATCCAGCAGTCTCATTTGTGGTGGAGCCATAAGACGATTTTCGTAGCTGGCCCTTCCTTGAGATACTTAACCTCTCACAGACTGTAGGTTATACGAAACTATTTGTTTTTGCTAAGTTGGGTTTGACGGATGTCACTTAGGCTTGTTTATTTCACAGTGCTATGTAGTGATCGAAATATTTTTGTTCTTTCAGTGTCGAGGTGAGTGGTTTTGACATCATTGTAATGTTCGTAGATTGTCACTTAATAGAAAAAAATGGGTTGTGTGCATGTTTATACAGCCTAGAGCGTAGTCTGCCTCAACGGGCGACTTGAAATTTAATCTAGTTCAGTACAACCGCTAGCCTGGAGTCTTTAACGTGCATCTCGCAGTAGTGATACATGACCGCACGTCGCTACGATGCTCATCCAGATCGAAACGGGCAGGGGGGGGGAGGGGTTTGAACCCAGGATCCTGGGTTCTGCAGCGCGAGCTTTCGCTCCACGTGCTCCACGTGCTAATTACTTACATTACTAAGTAATTAGTAATGTAATTTAATTACTTTTTGAAAGTAATTTTGCCATCTCTGGTGTGAACGTAGTGCAAAAGTGGTGTGAACGCGGCGTGTAAGCTTAACCATAGCCTCCTCTATACTGACAAAGCCTGGCAGATCGCCACGAGACGCGGCCGCCGAAGGTGAAAAGGTAGAGCGGCAGACAAGAGGCATGTAACGGCGCCCCGCTGCGGCGAGACGCCGAAACACACTTGTCCCGAGCAATGGAATGTCCGCTCGTGCTTCTCGCGTTCCTCGGGCTACCGCTTCTTTTCTCGTCGGGTTTTAAAACCATGTTTCGGGTCCGCGCCGCTGCAAAAGCTGTGCGCTGAATACCAGAAATGCTCTCTGCTACCAGATCCTCGCGCTCCAAATCTGCGACCTGGCACTCGATGGCTCCGTTGTCGAACGGCCAGGCTTTGTGAGCATAGAGGAGGCTATGGCTTGACGTGTTCTCGTGCCGGTGTCAAAAAGTAATTTTTCTGATTATTTCTTTTGATCGCGCGTTCCGCAACGTCCAGGTATGGTCCTGATCGTAGTGCGAACGCATCATTAGGGGCTAAGGTTTTCTTGTGCCGCTATAGAATTTACTTTTCTTCTCACAATCTCTTTTTTTAGTTCTTTTTTTGTATCTGTATTAAATTCTGTCAAAAGAAAAAGAAGAGCATGTACTTGCGCGTGCCACTGTGCGCGCGCGGAAGTTCCAGTAAACCTTCGGTTGTTAGCGTATGTCCTGTGTCCGTCTTCTACTTTGTGTCCCGTCTTTTGTGCGCTGTTTTTCGCTATGTCTCTATTTGTATGTTGGCTGAAGAGTAGTAAATCATTAAAGTATTCGTAGTAATGGTTTTATGACTCGGCAGAAGATTTATCGACTATTTCGATGGATTGATTATTTCGAGCTTATTTTATTTAGATTGTTTTATAATATTGTACGCGGCGGAAATAATAATTCTGAGTATGTGAGGGTGTTATTCAGAAAGACCCGCCAAACCAAATGGTAGAAAAACATTTCTGCTGCTCTTTTACCTTTCCTTTTACAGCGCAGCTCTTATAGGCGCCCGTTTCCGGCTTGAGCGGTGTCGGCGTCGCCGTCGGCGTCGGCGTACCCGCGCGGTGCATGATGGGCAAATTTCCCCGCTAAATTTAGCGAAAAAATTTCCCCGCTAAATTTCGCGGGAAAAGTTCCCCGCTAAATTTAGCCAAAAATTTTCCCGCTAAATCTAGCGGAAACTTTTCCGCATAAAATTTAGCGGAAAATTTCCCCGCTCAATTTAGCGGAAACATTTTCCCGCTAAATTTAGCGAAAAGTTTCCTTACTAAATTTAGCGGAAATATTTCCCCACTAAATGTAGCGGAAAAATCTCTCCGCTAAACTTAGCAAAAAATTTCCCCGCTAAATTTAGCGGAAAATTTTACCCACTAAATTTACCGGAAAAATCTCCCCACTAATTTTAGCCGAAAAAATTCCCCGCTAAATTTAGCGGAACATTTTCACCGCTAAATTTAGCGAAAAATTTCCCTGCTAAATTTAGCGGAAAATTTCCTGCGCTAAATTTAGCGGAAAATTTTCCCGCTAAATTTAGTAGAAAATTTTCCTCGCTAAATTTAGCAGAAAAGTTTTCTCGCTAAATTTAGCGGAAAATTTCCCCTCTAAATTTAGCGGGAAAATTTCCCAACTAAATTTAGCGGAAAAATCTCCCCGCTAAATTTAGCGGGAAAATTTCCCCGCTAAATCTAGCGGAAAATTTTACCCGCTATATTTAGCGACAAATTTTCCCCGCTATATTTAGCAAAAAAATCTCCCCGCTAAATTTAGCGGGAAATTTTCCTCACTAAATTTAGCGGAACATTTTCCCCGCTAAGTTTAGCGGGAAATTTTACCCGCTATATTTAGCGGAAAAATTTCCCCCTTCTAAATTTGGCGGGAAAAATTTCCCGATAAATTTAGCGGAATATATTCCCCGCTAAATTTAGCGGGAAACATTCCCTGCTAAATTTAGCGGAAAAAAATTCCCCGCTAAATTTAGCGGAAAATTTTCCCCATTAAATTTATCGGAAAGATTTCCCCGCTATTTTTAGCGAAATAAAATCCTCGCTAGATCTAGCGGAGAAATATCTCCGCCAAATTTAGCAAGAAAACTTTCCCCGCCAAATTTAGCAAAAACAATTCCCCGCTAAATTTAGCGAGAAACCTTTTTCGCTAAATTTAGCGGAGAATATTTTCCTAAATGGGAGCCGAGCAGGAGTGGAGGAGGGGCATAGCCTCCTCTCCATACCTTCCCCTCCTCCTCCTCAAGAGCTGCGCTCTAATTCGGCGGTACAGGGAGTTGTAAACGGCTTTCATTTTTTTCACCTTTCTGTTCGCATTGTTTAGGAGATGTTTTAACAGGTTGCAGTTTCCTAAGTCAAGTTCGTGTACGAATGAATACCACTAATCATGTGTTAATTTTAAAAACTAAAAATAGAAAATAAAAAATCCCTCCAATAATGCATTTAAAAGTGCAGATATATATCCCCGTCAAAATATTGAAGCTCGTATGAGTTACTGTAAGCATAAACTAGAACCGGTACCTTAATGAAGAACCACATGAGAAGTATGTTCATTTAAACATAATAGGGAAGACGATATTTAAGCCCGTTCTCGAATAAGCGCAGCATAATCATGGTTTTAAATCAAAGGGTGGCCGTTCCGTAGACTTCTCCACCCGAGCGTTAGCGATGAAATGAATGTCGCCGAAAACAATCCCAGAGCTCCGGCTGTCGCTCCTTTTCCTTTCATTTCATCGAGCTTTCGAGATAGTGGACTAAGTCCGATCTTATATGGCAATACCAAAAAAAGAGGGACGTGTAAGCAAAATGCGAAGCACAGAGCAAGAAAAATTCCGGCGCGGACGGCCAATCGATTTGTCCCTAGCGTTGGAAGAAAATACGGCAGCGGGCGTGTCACAGCTGTAGTCGCCCCATTCAGGATTCAAGAGATAAGAATCCTTCCTCTCGTTGTGCCATTCAATTTGAGCGACTTTACCCTAATGAAGTCTGGCGAAACATGCCGTCCCAAGAGCTCGGTTGCGACACGAGGTGAATTCGAAAAATACCAATTAACTGCCTTGACCGCAAACTCGCACAGTTGAGGATTGTAACGCGTTTTACTCGGTCGATAGAGTCAAATATAAGCACGGCGAGTTGGGTTTTTCCTTTAATTATGCCCTAGTCGGTTTTTGAATTGTACTGGGTAAATTTTTATTTTTTATAGTTTTTTTTAATTTTTGAAGTTCATAAAGTTTGTTGATTACTCTAACAGTGGGGATTGTTGTTGGTTTTTTTTTTGTCCACTATGTTTGTTTTTCAAGATTATCAACGTCTATATATACATTGAATATTAATTTTATAGGTTCAGCAAGTAAAATATTTACTTCGAGAATAGGCACTGAAATGAATTACTTTATTTCTTATTTTGAAGAGCAGATGTACTACATGTGTATTCTCAAAAGTCTGCATTGTTATACTGTGCTAAAAAAAAATTGGACCGCAATTATCGTTCTTATTTTTCCAATTATGTGACTTTCTATGGTATTAGCATGTTGTTGCGTCATACAGGAGTAAGTACGATCGTATGATGTTTGTGAAGTTCTAACCCAATATTTCTTTATGGTCCCTTGGAGTGTCTACGTTATTTTGCTTTGTCTGGAGAACTCTCTGATCTCGAGAAGTGTTTGATCAAACTCTGGTCTTTTGGCGTGCTGCGCGATAAGTGGAACCTCCTTTCCGAGGCATTCAAAGTAGGGCAGCTAACCTTAGATCGAAGCGCGAACTGGTATTACATTTCGGTTCTCTAGTAATGAGCCCCAACGGTCAGGGGTTATTTTCTTTCGGTTCTCAGATTTCCCGCCGTTGTCACCCTCGTGACAACACGCAATTTGTCTGAGCGTGGACCTACAACAAAGAAGCTAGGGACATTATTGGATTACAAGCGGCCAGTGGTACCTCTCTCTCCTGCGACCCTGGCTTTAATTGCGACACGTAATTACGGTGTCAGCCAAGACTACCGCTTGCTGCACGCAATTTGACACCCTTCGCGGTTTGCTGACTTGATTGAGTGGTCGGTTAGGCTGGAGTTAGCGACGAAGCTGGGAAAAGGGAGCAGGGAATGGTGAGGGAAGTGTCTGAAGGAATTAAAACTGACAAGAAAATGAGAATTTGAGTATACCTTTATTAGGGTTTAGCAGAACTTTGCGGTGATCAAGTATGATTTATGTAGCTCTGGTTTTAGACGTTTACCTTTAATAAAATTTTCAGATAAAATTTTCAGTAAGAGAAACAAGAGTGTAAACTGTCACGTTGTTGAGAACGATTGATATCAGCGCATCTTGTTGAGGATAAAACAAAAAGTGTGATCCGTTAAAATGAGCAGAAATTTTGCGTTTAGAATATATGGGCCGATATAAATAGTCTGCCGATATATTTTGATGTTTGCGTGCCAGGGGGCTGGAGATGAGACTTCAGAGCAAATTTAATCTAAGTACACAGCAGACCACGAGAACATGCGCAATCATTAAACTCCTCACCGAAGGGACATTTCGCATTGCATGTCCGAGACCGCCACTGCACTCCGATCTTCACACAAACAAAAGTCCTCAAGCGGTTGCGTGAGTAAAGGTCTAGGGAAGGCGCAGACCTGGCGCACACTACTAAAGTCAAGCGAGATGCCTAGGTTAGTGCACCTCCTGTTGCGTTGAGCGACAAGAATCTGCTCTGCTTTATGATGTGATGTGTTTTGTTAAACAACATCTCGAAACGTTCTTTTCTTTATAGATATATGTTTATATAAGGTAATTCATTACAACGAGCTATTTTTGTTATTTATATCTACAATTCTTTTCATGTATCCCGTGTGTTTCGCTTTATTCTTTCGCTTTCAGACTGTCTTTTTGATTATAAGAGTAATTAACCATACATCTTTCTTCTCTGCCTTGTGATTGCATTAAAATGCTACTTGCGAGTATAGCGCTTGTCCTATCTTCTTTGTCTCTTCGTCTATTTTGCGTGCTATTAATGTTTCATACGTTGAATCGAAAAGTTTCAAACTCGCTCTTTTAAAAACAGGTGGAATGGCCTCCGGTCTTATTGGCCGCCATCTCCTTAAAAGTACAGTCTCCTTTCGAGGTCACGAGAAGTGAGCGAGCTTTCGATTGTTTGAACGCCTTATTGGAAGTCCTACTGCAGGCTGTTCAAGACAATCCTCGTCTCTTGCCGGATATTTTGGAATGAGCCGAACCCCCGTCCCTTGAGGTTAATTTTCACTTTAGGGAAGATTAAAAAAGTCACACGTGGCCAAACTTGCAAAATATGGAGGGTTGAGGGGCAGCAACCATGTTCCCGTCCAGAAACTGCAGCACTTCGATTGACGTGTGGACTGGCTCATTATCACGATAGATCTGTTTTTTTTTTTTTTTCTAAGCGGTAGCTTTATATGGGAACCCCTCACGAGCCTTGCTTGCTCGCGTTGCTGTTGGTTGGGCCATAGCAAGGCCATGGGAAAGAGTGTCACGCGGAGCGAAGCTTATTCGTTCTACGTCACGGCCCCTGTCATGAGAAGTGAACTGTCGCGTGACGCCACGTGACGTCATGGTGTTACATGACGTTACTGAGCTATAGAACGTCATAGTGGCACGTTACGCCATAGTGTTGCATTACGTCATGGTGTCACATAACGTGAGTGTCAAGAATGACTCCATGGTATCACGTGACATCATGGAGTTACATGTCGTTGTGGTGTTGCAAACATATCTTGATAAAACTCACTCATGAGTGCACTTACTTGTCACACTCACCCTCACCGATCAGGCGTGAGGAGAGGGTGAGTGAGTCTGTAAGCCTCGAAAACTCATGAGTTTGAAGTTTTGTGAAATGCGTGATTTTGGTGCGTTCATGAGTTTGGTAAGTTCATGAGTTCAGTGAGGGCCGTGAGTTCGTGAGTTCAATGAGTTCATGTGTTCAGTGAGGAGCATGCAATTGTGAGGTCAGTGAGTTCATGAGTTCGGGAGGAGCGTAAGTTTGTGAGTTTGGTGAGTTTTCGAGTTCAGTGAGGGGCGTCAGTTCATAGTGTCGGTGAGTTCATGTGTTTAGCGAGGCATGAGGTCCTTGAGGAGAAAGTTTGCGGGGTGACATCCGGGAAGGGCGAGTCATGTGACTTCTCCGTACATTTCCGTGGAAGTAGAGTCGACCCTCGCTTCGCAATGGCGCTGCTAGCTCGTACGGCTTAGGGTAACTGTGGCCACAGTTACTCTTGTACGGCTAGATCTCTACGAGTGATGAGAAAGGAGCAAAAGGCGTCGTTGGATTTATCTGCGCTATTCGGCTCCGGCTTGCTTCGCGGCGGCTTGGCGTGGTCTTTTGTCACTGGTCGCTGCTTCGTGTCGGAGTGACAAGAGAGGGGACAGGGCTCTCCCGCTTGTCTAGGCCACTCTCGTGTAGACTGCGAGGTACCGATAAACGAGCGGCGTTTTGTTTCTTCGTGAAGGAGGAAAACGGGAGCTACGCCGGTACGCCTGAAGGCAGACGTTGCTATTTCGAGTGCTTTCGTTTTATGAACGGTCGCTGATCCTTAAGTCAATATTAAAATAAAAGCCGGCTGTGTACTGTCCCGTTTTTGCCTTTATACTTGTTTGCTCAAGTTATAGCCTGGAGTTCTGAAAAAAGTACACATCCATGTCTTCGTGCTCGAGAACGTCCAAGCGCCCGATTTGTTCGCAATTGGATTTAAAGGCTGCTACATTTATTTGGTAGCATATAAAAGTTAATTCGATTGTTGACTGTCATAAAACAATTGCTGAAGATACGTTTCTAGATTACATTTAAAGGTATAGGAATCGATCTTTTTTATTCTCGCTTAATATTGGTGATAACAAATCCTTGACGTTCTTAACCCGCAATCCGACACCCCGTTAGTCGTTCGAGAGGTGGCCATTGAGGATAGCCGGAATACTGGCTGCACCCGAATATGTTTCGCATGCCGGAGTAATTTTTTTTTTACTAGTTCCAATCGTATTTATAAATTAGTTATAATCCCAATATATTATTATTTATCAACCGGTACAGCTCACACCGGTGCACGTCGTGGTCGTTTACGAGGAACGATATTTGTCTTTTTCTAGAAAAACTATATTTTTACGGGTAAAAACAGGGGGCGGGGTAAGATCCAAACCTAAGCAATTAAAAAAAAATTATTTGATATGGGTGCATGCGCGTGCTTGCATGCAAGCCACCTTCCCCGCCCGAAGAGATGAAGTGCATATATTGTATGTATCGAACAAAAAAAATCTTGAAGAATTTTACATCATTTAATTAAGTTACATAACCGCGCCCTCCCCCTCCTCAAATATCGCGTAGATATCTGAATTAAGCTATCAGTATTTAGAAGTGAAATAATTTAAATATAAAAGGTAAAACAATTTGCAGTTACACCACTAAGCCATCGTTTATTCATTCAAATTAATGAGCAGAAACTTAAAATTATCATCTGTCGAAAATTAATAAATTATTTTAATAGACCATACAACTTTGTTTATGTAGTTTGGAAATATTTGTATTCAACATATTGAAGTGTTTGAACGCACAAGCACATATCTTCTGAGCAACAAAAATGCTGAAGGCATCTGGCACTGCTAACGATTTTATGTCCGGATCGATAGAGTATAACATCTTACGAGGCACAGAATTGGTAGACTATTTCTCCTTTACACCATGACAGCATGGCCTTGGAAAGAGGCACTCATGGAATACATTGCGATCAAAATTCTAACACTACATATCGAGAGCTCCAGACAAAAATAAACAGTCGCACAGTCGCAATTTTCCTAGATTTTCATAAAACATTTGACAGTGTACCGCACAAACTTTATGTGATTAAATTAGCATCCCTAAATATTAGTTAATGTACAAAACTGAATACAAAATTATCTAAACGGTATCAAACAGTCTGTTGTTTCAAATGGCAGTCAATCATCAATCATAAGCGAAACCTCGGGCGTGCCGCAGGGCAGTGTTATTGGTCATTGTTCTTTTTTAATGCGTATAAAATACATTTTAGCACGCGTTCAGTCCATAGTAAAACTATTTGCCGACGTCTGCGTAATTTATAGATAACTATACTCACCACAAGACTCCGAGGTATTGCAAAGTGGCGCACATATCGTAGGTAACTGGTGCGATAAGTAGAATATTAATTTAAATATTGGGAAGTGCAACCACCTTGCTTTCTCGAAGAGTTCTATTGTCAGATTTTCAACAAGGTATACTATTAAAGACACTACCTTTTGCAGTATCTCTGAGTTAAAATATATGGGCGCCCTTTAACCACTCGCATAAATGGAATAAACATATATATTTACACAATAACTAAGGCCAGTAGAATATTATACTTTATTCTAAAAAACAAATCACAGATGTTTGACGAGACGTTAAATAAACACTTTAATTTTTACATGTGAGACAAATACTGGAGTACGGGTGCGTCATATGCATGCATCCTTAGCAAGATTACCTTGTTGAACGATTGGAAAAATTTGAAAATCAAGCGGCAGGGTTTGTTTGTAATAATTATGATTCACAGTCTAGTATTTCTGAGATGAAAGTCGTGCTGGGTTGGGAATCATTAAAAAATAGAAGAGAGACATTCAGTTCAAAATTCATTTGTAATTAAATTTATTACAATAACACCAGCATTGACAAATGCGAGTATCTCTTGGAGCTGACCTATGTTTAAGCACAATATCTTCATTCAGATAAGGTTTTCGAATATTCCTACAACACGAACTGTTTGGCAACTCTTTTTTTATTTTGTAAGAACGGTAAGAGGTTGGAACATGCTGCCACCTGAACTGGTCACCATTATAGACAATAACACATATTTTCTCATTTGTGAAACTAAAGGTGTGAAAGTTAACCTACCGCATTTTCCTCTGCCCCCTCTACAAAAATGCCCTCGAGGCGTAATAGAAACTTTGTAAATAAATATTTATATGAGAAGGTTCAAGGTTTCATTGGTATATGCGATGCAACAAAAATATGAGCCGCGATAAAAAAGATAATATACAATAATATGGCACGCACGAAGTTCTTCAATCGTTCCTTCTTCCAGAAAAAATATTCAACAGACAGTCATTTCAGGTGAAATAATTTGTGTGAATGACAATAAATATAAAGACAAACGGTTCCGAAATAGTTCTACATTAAGGAGAAGTTCGCGATATTCTATGCAGAAACAAAATTCACACCCTCGGTGGTGCGTGTTTAAATAATAATAATTCACACCTGGATGAACAATTCGCTGCAGACGCTCACGCCATGCTTGCACGAAGTTGTCGCGAATGCTTGAAACGAACAATGCACACCGTTAAGAATACTTCTGCACGGGACTCGCGATGAGGTGCCTTTGTATCCCAACAAAGAGCTCCTTCCTCAAGCGCCAGCGCGCTGAAAAGGTCGAAGCGAATCGAACAAAAATACAAAACATTTTTGTCGTTTGGCGACGTGACGGCTGGCGCCGGGGCGGCGGAAGACGGCAGCAATCGTGGCGGGGTTGTAGAAGCCGCACAAACCGCGAACAACACGAGCGCCAGCTCCGCGACTACGGTAAGGGCGAGAACTACTTGTGAGAGAGTGAGGTCGGTGAGTGAATTAGCTCATGAGGTCGATGACGGGTGTGAGTTCGTGAGTTCGGCGAGTCTAGAAGTTCGGAGAGTTGATAAGTTCGGTGTGGTGGGGGGGGGGGGGGGGGGCGTAAGTTAGTGACTTCGGTGAGTTCACGAGTTAATGAGGCGAGTGAGATCGTGAGATCGGTTAGTTCGGTGAGGGGCTTGAGTTCATGACTTCGGTGAGTGCGCGAGTTAATGAGATCCTGAGTGAGGACTTGAAATAAGGTCAGTGCGGTCATGAGGGTGACGGTGTGTGAGTTTTTAACTTTTTATTTTGAACTGGCTGTAAGGGAGTTCAACTAAAAATGCCGACCTCTGGTTAAACGTTGTGGTGTAACATAACGTAGTAGTGTCAAGAGTTACTCCACGGCGTCAGATGACGTTGTGGTGTTAAGTGGGGTCGTGATGTTACATTGCGCCATAGTGCCACGTGACGCCACGGGGTCAAGTAACGTTATAGTGTTATGTCATGTCACGATATTACATAACGTAATAGTGTCACCAGTGACTAACGTTGACAGTTTGGGCTAGTTGGTATTTCAGTTAAAAATAAAAACAAAGTTCAGAGAGACGGACAAGAAAGAGAAGGCAGATGAACGACAGTGCTGACTTACAACTGTAGTTTATTTGTGCTAACATCGAGTACAAATCCTGCAACGCCAAACAAACAACCTGAGAAAAAAAACATAAAACGAGCTCATTGCTCCAGGGCGTCTAAAGAGAAACATTATTTATCTCACAGAGACAGGGATAGTGCGCTGACACAGTTTGGCCCTAATCTCCCAATCGCACTTTTTAATTTTTGGTCAAGAGTGACTCGGAAATCCTCCTCCGACGTTCTTCGTGGCATAACAACGTTCGTATTTAGTTTGGGGGGGTTGCTCGCGTCGAAGGGTTTCCTGTTCCTGAAGGTTGTTCAAGCGATTTTTTTTACTCGCTGAACACGTGCACGTGACACACGGATTTGTGTTTTTCCCTAAACACGCCCGCGAAACGTTTCCCGAGGCATTTTATTGGTTTTTGATGAGTTCTTCCCAATTTCTACGTTCAATTCGATGCCCCGCAGTAAGGTGGAAGCTATGAAAGAGCCCCTAAACAATAAAAAAAATATAGCAGTTTGGAATTGCTTTTGCTCTGCACGATGAATTTTAAACTACTCACGGGCAAAGATGCCAGGAAGGGCAACCCTGGCGTCCTACTGAAGTGATTTTGTAGATCGTTTATCTCCCTCCGCCAGGTTCGCCCACAACGAAGGCGCGGCTGCTGCGCATGCGCGCCGCTAGCCTTGTCTGGAGACTTGCGGAACTCGTAGCGGGTTTCGGAGAGCATTGCGGGGCATCGGAAACGATGTACGAAAACTCCTTGCTGCGGTAGCAGCGTATCGTTACTGTTCTGTGTTGCCAGAATTTTTGGATGCTTCTTAGATGTTGGTTCCGGTTACGCAAGCAGGACCGCCAGCTCGAATAAAATCACGCCCGTAAAAAGAAACATAAAAAACGGATGTTTAAATAAGGAAATGACTCTGGTGTCTGCAGTGACGGCGCTGACGTGCAGCGTGTTGACGCTGTCGGCCATCTCGTGCGACCGGTTCACGGCCATCATGTACCCGTTCCACGCACGGATCACCAAGCAGCGCACGGGAGGAGTCCTGGCCTCCGGTCTGGCTCATCTCGGCCGCCTGTCGCGTCGCCGCTGCTCATGTACACCACGCCCTACACCGTTCAGGTAAGACCGGCAAGACTGCGCTAGATCGTGAACGCCGACGCACCAGTGCTCCACTAGTGGCAGAAAGGACCCTAGACTGCGTCATCGTGTCTAATGAAGACCCTCTCAAGGTGCCCGCAAGCGAAAACTTCGGATGTGAACAGCATGAACTTTTGACTAGACTCCGTTCACCGATAACATGACTGGGCGGTGGAAACTACGTGCTCGTCGGACCAGCCAACCGTCAGTCATGCACCTCGTGATCGCGCTTTCTGCGCATACTGCTTCGTAGAGAGAGGGGTGTCAGACGAGTGATTGGCCGAGCGGAAACGATGCTTCCACCGTTCTGTCAGCGTAGTAGTGGTGAACACAATCTACCGTTTCTGGCAGCCTGCTGAAAGTGGAAGATATTAGAGAAAAACACCAAAACAGTAAAGGCCTTTAGAATGGGAAGTCACATCCTCACGAGTCTTCCAAAACAACAGCGAAATTATTGCGAGTGTCAGATTTCTTCCCCTTTTTAATTTTTAAACTTCAATGTATTTGAGTTTTTTACATCTTCATCAACAGGCCTTTCGATCATGGCAAACTTTTGTATACAATGGATCAAAAACTCAGTAAACGTAGACAAACAAATACGCAATCATGTCAGGACAGCTACAAATGAAAATGTTACTGCCGAACAGAAGGAGAGCCCGATCCAGAGAGAAGAAACTCTACTAAGGTAAAAAAAAAAAAATGAGCTGGTTGGTAAGCGTCCCACATGATGGGAATAAACAGCGCAAAAAAAAACGCAGACGGATAAAAGTCACAGTCACGACAGGACAAAAGCTGCATTCTTGTAAACTCTCGTATTTTGTGCATTCTAAAGGTTCATCTTTTCACTTGCAGTGGACCGATGTGCGGTTAACGTACTGCGGAGAGAGCTGGCCACAGCGAGTTGTCTTCGACGAGGCGACCGGCTCTGCGTTGCCCGATCCGCGTCCAAGCAGCTCTACTACACGGCCGTCACTGTGGCGCTTTTCTTCGTGCCTGTGTTTGTCATGAGCTCCGCGTACGCCCTCATTCTGCACGCGCTCTGGAGGGAGCGACATCCCGGAGAAGCCAACTGCCAACAACACTCTTCTCTACACAAGAGCCAAAAGAAAGGTGAAGTCAGCGCGCTCTTGCAATTTCTTACGCTTCAAATTTGTCTAATAGTACCTGCTTGTAGGGAAAATAAACCTCAACTAAACGCATGCTCTCTGAATCGTTTGAGGAGATATTGTGTTAGCATGAGCGTCAGTAGATGCCAGCAGGAATGAACTCTTCTTGATCTCTACATAGGTACGTAATCCGATCTGTGTACACATTTTTATCGCGGTCTGAATATTTTTCTTTTTCCTGGTTGTGTTCGTTATGTGTTCTAAACTTTTACGCGTGTCCTGACATTATCGTAAAGTTGTGCAGTCCACCGTTGGGACACGTTACAACCGTGGGTGTGTGACTTACATTTTATGTTTGGTTTTTTTTATGTGTGGAAGAATTCCTAGTTTGGATTTTATTTACCAGGGGTGTTCGTAAAGATTACTCTCCCTAAGAAGAAACTCATCTCCGAAAGTAGATTCCAGAAAGAGGCTGGAGCCCGTTTGAGGTGCGCATCAGCGAGATGGCAGTACGGGGCAGTTGGCTGGCACCAGATTGCGGAGGAATAAATGACCGCGGCATCGTCACGCGCGCTTCGGACGCATTATATATTTAGTACTAAACTCCCTACGAACATCAGAAGCGAACATTCATCACCCCGGTATCGCGGTACATCAATAATAAACGTCTACGGTGACCTAGAACCTGCGTCGGTGACAGGGGATATTTTCTCGTCGTGAATCACCTATGGTTGCTTAGATTTATTACCGGTGTCGGGCATCATGGTGTCTTGAATGTGACCGTTACGGGTGACAGGATGCTCTGTGACAGCAAAAGCATTGGCGCTATAAAGTCTGCCAGGGAAATATGGATCCTTGTGCCGCATCAAGCTTCCTTCCTACTCCACTGGTGGCTTAGTTTATGATGCGGCGCAACGAGGAGTGCTGATAAAGAGAACCAGTCCTTCTCGTCGGCAGGGTGTGCGAGGCACAAAGCGCACGTGCCGAAATTGCCCCTCAGGCATGAGTTAAGTGCTATTTTGAGGACGCTCGGTGGGCGCGACAGCCCCTCTGTTTGGTTTGATATAAGCCACATAATTTATGGCAGACGGAAGTTTGCCCAAATATTTACGAGCCGCGGCGGTCACTTAAAGGGCCCTTTTAACCAGCAGGTCGTTTTAGGCTCTGGCGTTAAGTAAGCAGAGAGAGTAAGGTTATTAAGACCGAGACAACTTTTCCTCCATAAAACCTACGCTCTTTTGGAAAGGCAGGCGATCTACGGAAAAGCGAAGTGTTATTCCGAGACCTTAGTCCCAGGTCAATGTAGGAAGCTAAACTGACACCAGTTCCCCGCTTAAAGATTTCTCGTAAGAAATAACGACGCAATTCTCCTAGAATTGAATCTCCCTTTTCATTTTTCTTTCTCGTACCCTCTCATTGTTCCTTCCGGTTAGCTGGAGGTGACCACATGGTCTCCCTCTTGCCTTTGTCGATTCTGGCGTCACCACGAAATCGTCAAGAAAGCCTCGACCACCTAAGTTTCAAAGAAACAAGGAGCACAATATAACTCGAGCGGCAAACGTTTCTTTGTTGCGTACGGGTTCCGTGGCTCTGACAATGCCAGAAACCAATGGACGAAACAATCCACAGAAAATAGTGCCAAAAGAAAGCGAGAGCGGTATAAGATGGCGCTTCTTTTTTGTATAAGGCTTAAGACCATCTTCGTGAAATGTTTTTCAAGTGTAATATCAATATATTACAAAAACAAAAATTGTATATTACCCCGCTCCATGTAGGCCGTCGAGCCATTCTCACGGTAAGGCAATAACGTTTGTTAATTTATTCAATATCGATACGGCCACCTTAAACTATACCGAGAGAACGACGTTTAACGTCTTATATCTAACAGCAGAAACATGGTGCCATGGTATTGACCCATGTGACACTAATGCACCTTGGTCTTTATGGGAATAATTCTCCTTCACATTTTAGGTCATAAGATACCATCAATTGAGGTGCCTGACAGTGAAAGACATCTTCCAACAAATGCAGTCGGTCTCCGCTTCGTGCTAACAATATAAACGACCACTTCATTTTCTTTCTCTAAGCCATCTCGATCGAACGTTTTCTTGTATCATGAGAGAGTTTAAAGCATGAGAGAGTTTAAAGCAGAGGGCATGGTTTATAGACATCTAGAACGACTACATTAACATAAACGTGTGCTACTCTCCGGCTCCTGTCTCGTTATTGGCACTGTACAAAGCCACACTATTTGTCATGCTTTCGTTCTTGTTCCGACTTTCCCTTTTCCTGTTTTGTCTTAGGTTTTTCTCTTGCTCTCAATTGCCTTCTTAGATAGCAGGATGAAGCACAATACATCGACAAGTTGTTCCACACAAGCCTTGAATTATAAGGTATAGAAGGGACGAACACACGTTTTTTAAGGTATTTAGACGAACGTAATATAAAATTCCTTTCTATACGAATAAAATGGTGCGGCTTGTTGCTTCTGTTCCCTGACAATTTAAATGAAGCTATCAGAAAGTCTCTGCAAAACCCAAGCTGCTTGCTACACTGTTTGAATAAACCACCGAACGACAATTCATGTCTTTCTAAGGCTCTGCCTCATATCTGTATTTCACTGGCATTGAAAGGACTCTAGGTCGAAGGCCTTTACATAATCGACGAATCAAATTGTAATTCAGATTCTGAATTTGCACCTGGGCTTGCGCGGGTTCGCTGACCCAATAACGGCTAAATAAAAATAATTAAGTGACCTACCTGTTATGGAATAGGCAGTTTTTCAGTTAGCCTGAAGATGAATCAATTATTGCTTTCATCGTGATTAATTGTCAACCGGTAGCGGCTGGGATCTCAGTTGGAAATTTCTCAGGGAAAGTAAAATTCTTGCTTTAATGCTTCGTACACATTTGCCCATTTTAGGAGTCAGCCTGGTTGCATTCTACTGTAATACATTTCAGAATTTCCTATAATTACAATTAAGGGAGACTGAGAGAGTATAGAAAAGTAACGTGAAAATATATTAGGTTTAAATTGTTTGACGTGCTTTATTTTTGTGGATGATAGAGCATACAGTGCCAATGAAGCTGTACATTCCTTCATTGTGGACAGAGCAATTTATTAACAGAAATATGTGTAAGGTTGACACTTCTGTTATAAGCATTTTAGTGAAGGAGAACGCCAATGATTGATCCACTTCATAAAATGATGAAGAAGTAGCGTTTAATCGGTTTACAATGTTTATCGATGCCCAGTCCTAGTCCGAACGCGTTTGAAATATCCCTGAATTTGAACACGTTTTGGTCGAGTTCAAGAAATGCACTCTATTGAATCCTCTTTATTTCTTAGCGCAGGTGAGTAGAAACACTAATGGCCGCAATGTTCCTCAAAATTCCACTAATACTGCACTTCTTCGGGAACTTTTACAGTTTGTATTTTGTCAGCATGGGACTGGGATGAACAAGACCGAAATGATCAAACTTCTAGGAAAGTTCCTACGAGATTCTATACGCTTTGACATATATGTCCACAAAGTTTTGTGAAAATGCAATTTTCGAGGCCCAATAAATATTGAAAGAAGTACCGGCGTACTCGTGGGCCTGCATCCGTGATGCTTGCCAATACTTATAATTTTTTTTTAATGTTTACATTGTCTTTTAGGATCTGAGCTAAATGTCATACTTTAATTGCAGAGTGATCGCAATACGCACGCAAACGTGTGAAATATAAATTCTGTGGTTCAGCGACGGCATTGTCTTTGATTCTTAATATTAAGAAGACTCCATGTTGAGCCACACCAAAAATGGTGCAAATGCTCAAAGAAACTGAGCAACGTATACAACAGAGGGACAAGCATACAATAAGTTTTTCTTTACTCATTAGGTTTCGTATTTCTCACTCTTAGCTTTTTGTAATGTTAAATATACAATAGCAAGGTTGTTTTTAAGCATAAGCATAACTGTTTTTATCCTGAATTTCTATGGCATTATAAGATACCTAGGTAAATCTGGAAACAAAAAATAACTTGTGAATATTTAATCAGCCAAAGATAAAACGTGGAGGTCACTGAAATTAGTAAAAATTACTTGAAATATTCGTTCATTAAGTACATCGAGGCAAAACGTTCGACTTCTCTGCTGCTCATACGGATCTTGAAAGTACGGCTTAGACACTAACACACAAGATAACAAACACAAAATTACACAGCAAAAAAAAAAGGAAACATAGAGAAAGTAAAACATTGAATTATGGTGTATTTTAAAAAGCAGTGGCTGGGGGTAGAACTGCTGGTATCATTTGAATTTGCATCTTACTCGGTGTAACCAATTCAGTAATTTCGCATATAAATTTAGCAGCCTTCTGAGTCGTCTAGTGGGAGAAATTGGTGTTTTGCGGGCGGCGGGATTTTAGCGGTTTTCGAGTAATTAGCGCTGTTTTTTTTTTTCTGGTGGTCTTCAATGTTCTCTAATTTACAGCTATGAACCACAAATAACCTAATTTATGTGGTAAGGTAGAGCCACATGGTCGTCATTTGTGCTTACTGGCAAGAAAATTGTTGTCAGGGAAAGTAACAGTTGCGACGCAATTGAGATATTACAGTGACAAGCCTCGATACCTGCTTTCAACTGATTTGTGTGCGAATATATTAATTAGTTTTATAAGTCTGCCAGAAGAAATGAACCCCGTAAACTCTGCTAAAAACAACATGGGAGAAGTAGGATTTTAAGCTTCGAGACCGGTTGCCGAGAGCTTCAAGCAATGTTACACGATTCACATGCCCTGTAAAATAGAGTTTTTTTTTTTTTCAAAGCATGTGATCTTGGTCACTGAAGCTTTGAACTGTCACAAACTGTGCACGAAACATCTGAACCATTGAGGTGTACGCCAGCAGGTACAAACAACGCACCTGATAAGACCTGGTAACAGTAATCAGATCATGCAATGGACATCATTCTGTGCATAGAAGTAATCTGGGTCGAGCAACGGTACCTCCCTTTTCAGGGTTTTTTCATTTAGTAAACCTTTTAGACTCATTACAGCAATAAATTGTGTGCGCCTAAAATTTAGCGGTTTTTGGTTGTTTTTCGGGATTCACACAGCGGCTTTTTGTTTTCTGAGTTGGAAACACTGATATTCACTCTTATTTTAACTCTGTACTTTGGATGGACGGCACAAATATCTGGGTATAGAAATCCAAACGGGAAACCACTACCTGCTAGAACTCGAGAAAAGCTTAAGACAAAGATCAGGAGGAAAAAGGGCATATCAACGGCCACGGCCCTTCGGGGGTATAACCCATATGAGGTCACCCGAACTGTCTGGAAGATGAAGACGGTTCAGGGGCTTATGCTCAGCAACGATGTGTTGTGCCAGTCATAAGGCACCCGCAAATACCTCGAGGTGCGCCAGAAGAGGGTGGTAAGGTCGGCAATGGGAGCGAGCCGCGAACAGCATCGAACGAGGCCGTCCAAGGAGACATGGGTTGGTCCATTTTTTAGGCCAGGGAGGCCCTGAAGCAAGCTGGGCTTAGAGCAACGGCTGAGCCGTATGCGCAAAGAGCGTTGGGCCAGCCAAGCCTTCAAATACGTGCATCTTCGGAGCGTCCAAACCCGCTGGGTACGACGGACACGCCAGCTGGCAGAGCGGTACAAAGTCAGCAGCCCTCTTCTCTGTCCGGCTTCAGAGCAGCCGGAACAGCAGCAGAGCATCCGCACAAGGGTGACTCGGAGCAGATCCGTTTATAGAAAGAGTTTGGTCAGTGGGAGGAGCGGGCCGAGCCAGGACGTGCACCATGAGGCAGAAAGAGGGCTTGACATGCTCTCTCATCCAACCAGAAGCCGAAAATGATCCCCTAGCGGTGGTAGCGAGAAACAGTTTCAATAAGCGCGTAAGAGTTAAATATAGTAACCCTTCATGATTGAAAATATGTGAACGTGATGTTTCTATTATGATCCTGCAAAAATACGTAAGAATCGAATGTGCCGCTCGAGCTCTGTTTTGCTCGGACGGAGTCTGACACTCGGACGGCAGATTCCCGGCCCTCGGTACCTGGCGTACGGATTACGTCGATTGTTCTGCTAGATTTTTATTTTGCATGATCGTGATCGAAAAATCACGCGCACCATATTTTAAGTCGACCTACTTCCAGTGACAGCTCACCTCATGTACAAATATTACCAGAAAATGCTCATGCCATCCACGGATGAAGCTTTATGTCGACAAATGTCCCAGCATACAGTCTCTAATTTTCTTGTTCTGGCCCAGATAATGAACTGCCTCTTAAGTTTTCTTACTTGATCCCCCTGGTTACTGATGTTACTTGCCTTGAGCGTCCGGCCATTGCAGCTAGCTTGCCTTCACACATCCGTGGCGCTCACAGTATTCTCTTTAATTCTCCGGGGAACCAGCATACTGGAACAAGAAAGCAACAGCATGCAGTGAATGGATGAAGTGAGACACACCTTTAACTTCTAAATTCGAGAAGTAATGTGGATCTTACTGCTTGACGTGCTCAATGACGTCTGAAGCCTCACGGCGGAGGGGCTTGATGCACGTTGAACGACGGGTGCGAGATGCTGCCATACCCACAAGGTATCCTGGTGATAGAGAGAAGGCGGGCTTGAGTCCCAGAAACTGTAGGTTCGAGCAACGCTGTTTTAGTGGTGCCTTCCCATTCCCTTAAGGGTACCTCCGTCCGAATAGTAATTGAGAGCTGCGTTTCATGTACACAGTCAACTTGCCTGGCCTGTTTGTAGATATTGTGGGAATCACGTGTTCCCCGCATCCCTATCTGTAGGCCTAGATCAGGCAGACCGTGGGGGGTCGCTATGTCGGGGCGCAACCCGGATGATTGGCGAGGCCATATTCCCTTGTAAACGGCTCTCTCTCGCCCTTCTCGGGTAATTTGCCGAAAGCACTCTCTTCGGGATGTTGATACTTAGACACGTCCGCCTCTCCGGGGAGCCTAACGTACTTCCGACCACCCCAGGCGCGTCTGTTCCAGCAGGCAACATAAGACGGCCAAACCAACAGCCCAGGGGGGACTCTCGCTGGGGGGGCTCTGCTGGACGGAGCCTTACTTTCTTGTTCTGACCCTCCCCCTTCCGTGATACTGTCAATAGCGGCAGCCCGAAGTCCGAGTGGTGATACTGTCAAAAAGGACAGCGTCGTTATCTCGGACTTTCTTGGCCCTCGGGCAAACCTGTGGTGCATTCGTCCATAAAACACTTCATTATCCGGACTCAAGGAACCTACTGTGTTTCTACGTGGTACCCACGAAAAGGAAACCCACAATATAACGACTGGCAAATTCCCTATTTATAGTGGTGCGGATTTTTATTTTTCTTAAAATATGTTTATACTCTGATGACAGCTTTTCTTGTATTATTTCACAGATTGGCGAACCCCAGGTTCGTTCCTGATTAGCTTCATTTGCCACGACATTTTCGATTTTTCCAGTAAAGTGGTGTGAAAACGTTCGATGCGTGGAAGTTGCGCAGAAATCATTAAGCGTGAATAAGCGATTTATTGGGTTCGACCGTCTTACGAATCACGTCCAACGTACATACACCTAAAAAATTAACAGAGTAAAGTACACTCAGTTCGAGAAAAGATGATCGTGTCCCGCCTGACGCGGAGGAAAGCACGAACACTTCAAGAACTGTTCGCACCCACCAGTAACGGACTTGAAGCGGAATCCCGCATGGCCAAGTGAGTCCCCGGCTTGTTGGCTTCCTGCCTGATGAGGCCCATTTACAACGCATTCATAGCGTGATTCGGTAACTCACGTGACATTACAACGCCAAGCTAAGATCCAACCGAAAGATAAATATACTTGGAAAGAGACATTCGCAGAACAGCAACGCTGACAACGCAACCTGCGAAGTTCAAAGACATGACATCGTTTAGGGGCAATGAGCATGTTAAGCTAACGGTCACTCTCCGATTTTACCTTTCCCTATTGGTTTAGTATTATAACCGGGCTTATAGTGTTTTCTAAAAATAATAACATTAGCGTACTAAGTTTATTTCGTTACAATTCTTTTTACCTTGTTTTGGGTTTTTCTTCTTTTTAAACGTCCAGTTGTCGCCGTCCCGCTTGAGGGGCGCTGTCTGTGCGCGATTACCGGAAGTGGCCTTGGGTGGGACCACTGGATATGTTTTCACTGTGACATAGCTGTGGAACTGGGCTTCCGGGACGGCGACTAACAATACGACGCCGATCACGGGAAGGGCATCACGTGACTTTTTTGGTGCCCAGCCATTAAAGTTTAAACGATACTCGCACCCACCTGGGGTGCACGTGATCCTCCTGTCACATGCGAGTTCGGTGGGCGGGTATATGCAAGGAGGTTAGAAGACCTGGAGAGAACATGACGTCAGCCCCGTAGCTTCCGCAAGCCATACAACCCTTGACGCTTGCCCCTTTCTCACGCTTTCTCACTCCTCCGCGCGTAACCAAAAGAAACCTCTCCAACTAGAGGACACGATCCCATGACGCTCGCGGTTTTTGATGGTTCTACAGCCAATCATGCGGCTTCTAACCTCCTTGCCGGCGCGAAACCAGAACAAACCTCCTTGCAGGGAAGACCCTTCCCACGATGCTCGCTGGTTGTTGATGGTTTACAGCGGCGCTCGACGAGTGCGAGCATGCGTGGCGTTCCGGCGATTACCGACGACCGTCGTTATGTTTTTAATGAATGGAGCAAGGCTGTTGATAGGCGCGTTGTAGAACACTCGCGCAAAGTATGACCGCGATGAATTTGCTCGCGTTTGTGCGGATCGGAGATGAAGAAAAAGAGAGTACCGATTGGGTGTGACCTCACGTATGTACGAATTAACTAAATAGATGTTTCTAAATAAGAGCGGAACAAGCTCTTATTGTATACAGATATCGTGAATGGTATAAAAAATATAACTTGGTTTTTCACTTCGCGTATGTTGACAGCTTAGCTCACTTTGGGGCGTTTAGCCGACCTACGACTGCGCGTAAGCTTCCTTTTTGTTGCAGTTTAGTTTTTCTCGTTTTATTTTTTTGCGTATTTCAGCACTCTACCATAGCCTCCTCTATACTCACAAAGCCTGGCAGTTCGACGACGGAGCCATGGAGTGCCCTGTCAGAGATTTAGAGCGTGAGGATCTGGAAGCACAGAGCTTCTGCAGCGGTGAAAACCAGAAACATAGTTTTCAAACCCGACAAGAAAAGAAGCGGTAGCGCGCACTCTTAGAAAAAAGGGTATCGATAGTCCTCTCTAAGGGGAGGAACGGTCTTGTAACCTATGTTCCTTTAGAAAGGCAGAAACCTTTGTCCCTGAAGCAGAGGAGCAAAATTCCTCCGTCGCCTGCATCTCATTATGACGGCCCCGAATCGAGCAAATCGAGCTCAATAAGGCTTAACGAGGACGCTACGTCTCTTGTACGAGACGGGAGGAACAGCAAATAAAAGCGTAACACAAGCTTTCCGCGAACTGTGTTTATTTTCGAAGCCAGATTCCACCCGCAGGTAAAGAAACTTGCGTTTTAAAAGCTGTTAATCAGTCTTCTCGTCGTTAGCACTGCGATGTTAAACGGAGACAACCGATACCCAGTTACTTCGCGCACTTTACGTCTTACGTTTGCTATTCCTCGAGTCACAATTCCTTCGTCAAGCACACATCACGGAGGAATGGTAACTCAATTCGCGAAACCAAAAGCCGCTCTCAAAAGAACAAACTCGAAGCCGCTGTTTATCGCATAGCGTGAAAGAAGGTTAAATCGCTTGCCACCAGATAGCAGGATCCAGCAGAGTAATTGCAAGTAGCTAGGATATGTGGCACTAGGTACCTCTCAATTCATGTTCTACAGAAAATATTTTCATTTGCTTACGCCACCATTGAGTGTCAAGATCTTCGGCAACCTTTATTATGCACACATGTCGACACATCACGCATACTACAAGCATCACGTAAACATATACATGTTCCGCATACACGGAACATACAAACATCAATACAACAGCTCACTAACCCGATCGCTAGTTCCGAGCTCTGCGTTTCCGTCTTTTATACTGGTCGTTTTGAACGTACGGAATTTCTATGTGACTGCCTAAGCTCTAAAACTATTCCAGCATGTATTTTGAATAGTATAACTATTCCCAGCATGTAAATGAATAGTATTTTGAAGGGCTCAGGGGATGAATCTCTTAGTAAAACGTAAACGCTCGATCATGCCGTAATTATTTGAAAGCCAATAAATCAAGCCGCTCCAATGCGGTTCCCAGCCATGTGTTTGCTTCCCCGCACGGCACGTCGTAGCCAGTATTTCTATTGTAGTGTTTGTTTTTCTATTTGCGCTGTTCGCGCACGGATGCAATTGTCGTCTTTAATTAATTTTTGTAGAGTTGATATTCATCCAGCTGGAAGTTATGCTTCACGGGCAGAGAAATCGCTTTTCGATCAATTTGAAGGCAGTCAAAGCCGCGACTTGCGGCAGGTATTAAGTGTAGGAAGCTACGCCGTGGCGAGTTCGAAATCTTCCAGCGTTCATCCTAGCGCGCCACTTCAATCAATCAATCAATAAATCAATTTTATTTCCTCTCCATCTGAGAGGGGAAGGCAGGGAAAAAAAGCAGCATGTCGCTACTTGACAAAGCCCCCGCCTCCCCTTTACATCCGCAGAAGAAACACAACATATGAGTGAATGAACAATGTAACATATATAAAGACAAGTAATCGAGTGCTTACACAGGACAGTGGTGTCAAATATATACAGTGCGAAGGGCTAAACAAGGTAAATATAATTCAGGGTAGCACACGCTTGCTCCGAGAGTTTAGAAATGAGCACACATACAATGCACATTGACTTTCAAAAATGTATACGCAACTGCCTCTGCACCTTCAAAACATGACAACACCTATTCAATAGATCACTCAAATTGGTCACGAATTTCCTTTTAGCTTGTGTTTGCCACGGAAATTCCCTTTGCTTCAAGGTTGTTTAAAATTCTTTTAGGAGTAAAAGCCAGTCTCTGGTCACCATAATTGGTTCTGGAGCGCGGTGCGGCCCAGTTTCGAGAATGACGAGTGCTGTATGTTGCGTCCCGTGACTCCAAACCTGAGACTGAATTCAAAACGCTAACAGGGTTGTTTAATGATCTTTTATATGATATCAAAAGCTTGTAACTATAGTAATTCGTGATTTTTAACGTGTCAAGCTTTTTAAACAAAGATTTCGTGGAGTGATCATACGCTACATATGGGAACCGTAGGATATTTAAACAGCCAAATGAAGGATAGCTTTTTTTTCGATTTTACTTAATATTCCTTTTTAATGCTAAAATTCCAAACTGCAAATATACGCATGTACTTTCCGTCATATTTTCGTACTGTTCAGACCTTTCCCCAGAGCGAATTGTTCTCGGGGAGGAGAAACTCGACAGTCACATTGGCCACTGTACGATAGGAGCTTACTGTTCAGAC
The DNA here is from genome assembly GCA_013358835.2 of Ixodes persulcatus. NCBI lineage: Eukaryota > Metazoa > Arthropoda > Arachnida > Ixodida > Ixodidae > Ixodes > Ixodes persulcatus. Next base: position 446,395 of record JABSTQ010010890.1, read on the forward strand.
CAACGTTCCAACCTGACTATCCGCATGTCGATCGATTTCACCTAATCCCTCAAGTGGTCTTAAACTCTTAATGTAAAGCGGAATGTCGACCTGCGACACCCCGCGCCCTCCGATCACGGCCCGACCAGCGACATCAATGCCCGACAGCTCATCTTGTTGTTACACCACTGATACGCAAACACACGGTCACATCGGTGATAATTCCAGTATTCTGTTCACAACGCACAACACTTCCGTCGCGATGTTGCTGCTATGTTGCTGACACGCAGAAATACAGAACCACGTTGACTGCCGGTTGGCACTCGACATCGGAAAACAGAACCTAACTCAGCACAGAAGGCACACAGGCACCCGGCAGCAAAACCTGCCTGTCTTGGACGCAGTTTCTGCGATTTCCATAACGTCGAAAACGTCGACACAGTTGCGCGTGGTTCCGCGTGGGTCCCACAATCCGGAGACGGCCATCTTACCCAGTGTACGTAGCGCTGCTAGCACTGCTCCGGAACTTCGTTGTTTCTAGTGGCTTCGTTTGCACGTTTGATAAAATTAGAGGTAAAAACGTCAATGCAACCGAAATGCTTTGCACGTTTGGACTGGGAACGGTATTACAGGCGGCATTTGCTGCGGCTTAAGCTCAATCAACTCAACAACATTCATTAAACAACGTGCGCGACGTGTTCGAAAAAATAAACCGAAAGAAGATGTGTCGGGAGGGCGAAAGCTTTCTCCCGTCTGCCAGGAGGAGAAAAACGTCTCGTTCCTTCCTTTTTCTCGTGTCCGTTTGAGGGCGCGTCAGTAGAAGGAAGGAAAATGCGCCGTTTTCCTCCATTTTTCTTGCGAGGAATGCGAGGAGCACGAGCGGACATTCCATCGCTCGGGAGAAGTGTGTTTCGGTGTCCCGCCGCAGCGGGGCGCCCGTCACGTGGCTCTCCTCTCATTCGTTGTCTGCCGCTGTACCTTTTCAATTTCTGCGCCCGCTTCTCGTGGCGATCTGCCAGGCTTTGTCAGTATAGAGGAGACTATGACTGTACATGTGTCGTGCTGACTGGACAGCGCGAGCATCTCGTGCTCGCGCCCGATGTACTTTTGTAAGTAACATTTAAATCCGTCTCCATCACCCGAGCGTCCCAGGTGTTTTTTCTTCCCCGGTCGGTAGGGTTCCAAAATAAAAGAAGCCAACGAACGAACTGTCACTGGACGAGTCCGGCTCTACACTTCTTTCATCACGCTGTTGTCATCTGCTTAGAAGTGCACAGAGTCGGAGTCCGCACACTCGGATCCTCTTCGGTGGGGTCGTTATTGCCGCGAGGGTGACCGAGGAACGAAACCCATCGCTTTCTCAGTTCGGTGATCGTCGGAGGATCACTAATTATTGCACGTTACTGCAAAATTCGGAATGGAATTCACGAGGGCCTTACCGGCGAAACGAAATTCCCGCAGAAGAACTACCGGTGCAATTTTTGCAGCCGCTCACAACGCAAAGCCCCGCCACGGCGATGCGTGAAGCCACACACTTTCGTTTCGCCGCCCTGAATGCTCTGATGCTCCATCGCGCCGTGCGTCTGCTTGTGATCGTACACCGTACAAAGCAAACGCAAAGCAACGTCACTGGGGTCCTCTCAGTGTTTACAAAACGCTGTTGATGTTTACATTCTCTTTGTTTACGTTTTCTATGACTAGTCTTCAAACAAATGATGTCATGCCCTCTCCTCCATGTCTTCTTACCTCCTTGGTTGTATAGACCTTTTTCGCATAATCTCAAACCAGCCAGTAACTGACGTACCCTCGACCTGGTGAATTTTTGGATTGCCCGCTGACACAGGGTATGCAACCGCCAAGGGTATGGGCGAAAGGCTTAAAAACAGACGTCGTGCATGAGTTAGTTCCGAGTGCTCCTTTTTACCGTGCTGCAATTTCCGAAAATCTACGGTTGTCTGGCTACCACTGCGTGGTCGTCAGATGGATAAATAATTTTAAAAAGCATAAGGAGAATAGCAGAAAGTGTGCCATGAGCACAAGAAGCTGCAGCGCGAGTGTGGCTGCAATGTTATCGAGCTTCGCATTTTCCCCAAGAATGCTTATTTTTGAAGTCAGTCGATTGCGAGCTTGAATCGCGAGAGATTCGTATCAGACTCAACGTCACGTTTAAGCTCACGACCACTTCGTCTACGACAAGAGGACCGATTTTAATTCCCGGTGCAGGTGGTCTAATTAGGTTATCACTGCAAGCCCCACGGTATGTAAAAGGTATGAAAAAGTCTACATGTCACCACTCAAGATGGAGCTATCAAATGCCGAGAGCTTACCTGCATAGACTACATTAAACTGCTCATATATACTTCGCTGTGGAAACTCAATCAAAACACCCCACCGTCTTCGTCCTCGTTCTCTCGAGGAGACAAGGTGATGGCCTGTGAGTAGCCAGCTGGATTCAACCGGACAAGCTCCAACAAAGTTATTGCAGCCCACAATAGCCAAGTCTAGCCAAGTTCCCCCCATACCCACACCGTTGCCTACCCAGATAGCAGTGCTGCCAGAACTAGCCGATATTTCTTTTTTTAAGCCGCTAGACGGCGTCGTCGGCGCCGCAATTCTCAAGATGGCGGCGCCGTTAAAGAAAAGGTCTATAGGGGATGTGGCCGTAGCGTTGTGCTCGCTATCTGGTGGGGTTTACGTGAGCGAAGCGAAGTCGAGGCGGGCGATGCATCTCGATAGGCCCCGAGGAGCAGACGACAAACCTCGATCAGCTCGTCGCGCCCCGTCGCGCGTCCGGAAAGTTTTGCCAAACAAAACACGAGGAGTGGACGCGGTGCGCGATGTGGAGGCTGTGCGCGCCGAAGTACAGCGCTCGCTCCGTCTGGTAGGTTTAAAGATAGCAGCGTGAAGGCAAGACCGGCGAGGCATGGGAGACCCCGATTGGCCGACCATGGACCACGAGCAGAGGACGAGCCGTACCGCTGAGCAGTTTGGCCAAAACGAAAGCGTGTGGCGTTGCCGTGACCAAGGTGGGGCTTTGCAGTGTGAACGGCTTCCGCGGCGAGTTTCGTTCATTGGCACGCCCCTGTTTGATTACGGGCTGAACTTCGCGATAGCTTATAAGCGGTTCTCTTAGATTTCCGAGGCCGAAACGAGCTGCTCAAGCGATAAATTTCGGCCCTTTGTTGACTTTCTCGAAGTGGACTTCCTCGAAGTGGAGTATCGTTCGCTTCGAATCTGATGACTTCGACAGTCGCGTCAGGTGTGCCCCCGCTCAAATTGAGTTGATGATGCAACGTTGATAACGATACATATTCATAAAACACTCTAGTCAAACTCAACTGCATGGTTCAATGTTCGTTGCGATGCATGCCAAGAACAGTCCCAACCGTATCATGAACTTGTTTTGCTGTGATCAAAATCTAAATCGAAATTGATCCCTTCCCATTTTTTAGCGTTTGAGCACCTCAGCATAGCGCACTCTAATTAAATATTTTTTCACTCATTGTGCAAATATCAGTGGCAACGAACTTCCTCGAAGGTTGTTTTACTGACAGTGGTTTACGTACACACAAATTAATAAAATAAACGTTAGTTATGCGTTTATATACAAACAAATACTTCGAACACCACGTTGGCTTAGTATCGTTGGGTGTATATGAAAGGTTCAGGGTTATCAAATTTATAGTTTTCTTTCTCGCCGAAATAATGTGAATAAAAATATTAATTTTAATATTATCAAATACTCAACTTGCTAACAATCATTTTAATAACAAACTTGCTTCCACTTCAAGAAAAACAACGAAAATTTCAGCCGCCAGCTGTTACTAAAAGTACGGTGCCTGGAGCACGCTTCCGTCTTGTATGTTTAGTGTCCTATTCTACCTATGTGTCAAAAGAGGTCCCTAAGTAGCAATAAATGACGTCACAAAAGAAAGAGTGCCTTGCTGTCAGATGTCGCGATGCTGGCTGCTGGTCGTAGAATTCCGGCAAAAAGCACGAGCAATCGCGAGTGTCGCTGTCGTCCCAGCGTCCTAACCCCTGGCTGCTGAAGCGCCCGTGGACTGTCAAGCTGGAGAGCAACCTGCAGCGAACAGGCGTCTGCCGCATCCGCCACCGCTGCTGTGACGCCACCAGGGTCGCGGTCGGCGACAGCGTCACACTTCTATGACATCATTAGGCGGTACTTGAGGGACCGCTTTTTTGGATGCGGTAAACGCACTAGTCGGAGTCGGGCTCCAGGTACCATAGCAGTAGCTATGCGTGGTTTCTAAGCGGAGAGCAAGTCGTCTGCTCCTCGCGCAAGGGGTTGCGGTGACGTCAGAACGACGCCGAGTTCTGATTGGCTTTGATTGGAAGGATAGTGGGTAGACACTCAAAGCCTCGATGCTTTGAGGCCTACCCATTATTTTTTCTTTCGATCAGCCATTAAGAGCTTGGCGTTCTGCCATCATGGCAACCTCTGTGCGAGAAGCGGACGAACTTGCGCTCCGTATACACCAACGCGCGGCTCTGACGTCAGGCCGCTGTGGTGGCGCTGCTGCTGACAAAGCGCATGCGCAGACGCTTCACCCCCTTCTAATCTGCTTTCTGCTCATGCGCAGTGCCCGTACCTGGTGTGGGTATGCGTTTGCTTGTTTGTAAACAGTGCTTTGGCGTATACAAGCGTCACCCCTTCACGTTTATTTACGCCGGTGTTTTTATTTTGCGCGTATTTTTCAGGTGGTGAAGTTGGTGTGCGTGGTGCTAATTGTGTTCGTCCTGTGTTGGATGCCCTTTCAAGTCATTGTGCTCTTCTCTCAGTTCAGGGACAACGGTCTCCATAGCCAACCGGTGAGCAGTGCCTAACTTTATTTTACCTTCATGGGTTATAGAACCTTTGTACTGTAAACATTTCACAAAAGTTTGACGCAGCTTTTTTTTTATTTTTTTCGTTACGTTTCTTTTTAAGAGGCTTCCATCAATCAACTGGACAGTAAGCTAGTACTTTACAGTGTCGAGTGTACTAGCAAGTGGACTAAATAGTTAACAAGTGCGGCCACAATGCATTATATATTCCTATTCCTTTCTTGAGATCTGTTTAATTAGAAACACTTTAGTAAATTTAATTCAGTTTTGCGATCTTATGAGTTTGAAAAATTGCTGTTTTAGATTTTCTACATTATTCATGTTCAAAAAGTTCATATGTTCAAACCTTAAGTTTGTTGCAAGTTCTTTTGTTGTTGTTGTTTTGGAGTGAGGCTGCAGGTAGTTTCCCAGAAGATACTACGTTAATAAGTCTTTGATTTTAGTCTCCGAGTAAATTGTATAAGACAGAATTTATTATATACGTGTATATATCGATGTTAGATGTTTATTTCTGTTTTTTGTACCATACAAAAGTTTCCGGTAACTTAAACAAACCTCTAGTCAACCTGAAGTTAACTCTTACTGCACCTCTTTAAGGCGAACTCTTTTCTGAACTATACCGCGGATCAGTCACGTCTTACATTGACTCTCATTCATTGTTTATGCGCACGTTTCTGGGTTACGCTTAGGGGTTCAGGGAATGTTTTAACTTCATTATGCATTGACCGGTTTCAAACTAGACGTTACTGCATTTGTTCTCGTTCTTATTACCCCATTTAATCGGTAGCGCGGGTTCTAAGGTTTCAAACTAATAGACTAAACGCACAAAATCAACATCGTCTTTGTAAGTAGCGGGACCGAGAATGCTCGACCTAGTGAGAAAGCAGCAAGATGCAAGTGGCAACAATCGACCCTCCAAAGGACGACGCGATTAAGAGTGAATGAACGCCTAATAGCCTGGCACCGGGAAAATGGACAAGCAATCGATGCTGCGTCTTCTTTTCCGCCCTTGTACCTCTGGGAGTATGGATGGCCGAGCGCGCCGAGAGACAACACTGCTGCCAATGAAGACACGGCAAGATCGATGGTAATCTCTGTGAGATTCGATCCGGGTAGCCTTTGTTTCAGGCAATCTTCGTTGATCAGCGAGTGCTCCAGTCTCAAGGTATCGGGGCAGTAATTCAGTGTTGAATGAATTTCATTTTCAAAGCTTGTGAGATACTGAATCTCTTATTAATGTGAATGATATTTGCTTTCTGCGGGAGGCTCAGGTAGTTTGCGAACAAAACGTGATGCTTAATCGAATAAAACGGTAGGTTATCTTTCCGAATAAGCGAGCTGGGACTCGCGCATTCGGAAGTGTGGCGGCGGTGCCACTTGAGTCGTGAAGTTTTTCTTAAACATTTTGAGTGTCCTCGTTTTTGAGAGCCGCCCTTTAAACGCATCGCAAGCTTATCTGTGGGACGAGGCGTCTGGAACGTTTAAAAATATTTTGCTTCGGAAAGTGAGTTAAATGTAACGTTAAGAAGTTGTTGTTGTAAATATTTTTATTGAAGGAAAAAGAGAGGGGTAGGATGAGGGTAGAAAGATTTAGAGAAGTTGAGTGGGTGCCTCTAGTCCGAGGCTCCAGTTGTCTTGAGTGCTGCCATGGTTCTCTTGACAAGTGTCTTCTGCTTGCTCGAGTCCTCACTTCACAGCTCGACTGCCCCATCCTCTTCACGTTAAGAAGGAACAAAATACTAACCAGTAATAGTCATTATAAAAAATATATATCTTGCTAGCTGTCTCCCTTCTGTGGCGACAAGTGAGCTAGCACCGCCTCCTTAATTGAAACATCACACCTCAGATTCTATTAAGATGCTCGTGACTAAACTCCCAGTACGAAGCGAATTAAAAAAAACACGAAAATAGTTATTGCTAAGTAATAGAACCACGTACCATCACACTACTTTAATAAAGCGTACATTTTTGTTTGACAACTAACAAAGAACGTCTCACTACTTTCCAATGAACTGTTTCACGATTTATGTCGTTTTTCCGCAGCGCTCCGAAGTTAACAAAATACGATACACAATATGAGAAACTGGAACCACTACGATCAACACAGGCTATCAAATTTATGCTCATTTTCTCGTACACAATAAATAACGCGTTCCAATGAGGTTGCTTCACCACGATCTCAGTCTCCCTTGAAGAAACACTGCAAGAAAAGAAAAAAAAAACTTTTTTTTTTAAGTGCACAACTGGGACACGTTTTTTTAAAGTAACTTTTACAGGAAAAAAAAAGCATTTTCACGCATTATTTCCGTTGTTAGACGCAATTTAGAAGCAGACGGTTGAGGTCGCAGCCTGCTAAGCCCCGCCCCGTACTTACAAGGTGCTTGCATCTCTTATTGGCTAAAGAGATGGTGACGTGTTAAAGGTTGGTTGTAAATTTGTATCTCCGTACCGGAATTGTGTTTTAATCGACTCTTTTTTATATTTGCGAAGCAAATAATCAAGATAGAGTCATTGTTGTTTTTAAATGTATTCGGAGATTGTTTCTCCCGCTTTGGTTTGAAACGTTAGCAAACATGGCTGCCGGGGTGTGCGGAGTGCTCAACGAGCGAAGCTCGTTCAGCTTGTCAATTCTCATGAGTGCGAGTGGTTTTGAGTTCACAGAGGTGTTTCGAGGAACATCTCCTCAACCGACGTACTTTGCAACAAACAACTGCCGCAAGTAGGCGCCTTCGGAAGCGCTGTGCGGATGCTTGTTCTCTTAGCGAGACTGGCCTAAGCCTAGCGTCCCAGCATCGCTAGGTTGGACATTTGAGAAAAAGGTCATAGGAGTGACTTAAAGGAAGGGAGGAACTTATCCTAGCAACACACGCGCCGCGGCTCTGCCCTCTTTGATGCCTCTACGTCATCGCAAACTTGAGCGACTTTCAGAGCCAACCCCCGGCGAGCGAAACGCAACGAGCTACGCAGTCCCCGAGGCGTCCCTACGCGCGGAAACCGGGGTAGGGTTTACTAGAATGCTGGGAGCAGTTTCCGCATTTAATGAAGCGACGGCAACCAATCCTGGGTGTCGCTGGCCGCCGCATCTATTCTAGTACAGGTAAAAGTATTAGAAATTATAAAAATCCAAGTGGTTGTCGTTAAAACAAACAAATTTTTTGTATCCTTTTGCAAAACATTTTAGAGGTAATTGGAGATAAATTTGTTTCAAAATTACAAGGACTGCGGGATGTACGCTAGGCGTTGTCTTTTAACCAACATGTCAGAGCAAGCAATAATCGCGCGGTTGACGGCCCCGCCGCTTAATGAAGGCGCGGAAGCAAGCAGACGACCTGGACAAGGACGCCTGCTTGGTCTGTTGAACCCAAAGAAACTGTAGTTGACAGAACTTAACCTGAGACAGGGAAGAAACAGGATACGTAAAAGGAAGGGTCAGCACACGGCGTCTCTGAAAACAGCTGCGTGTTTGGAGGCGCCTTTCTTTTCCTTCCCTGTCTTAGGTCAAGGCATGTCAACTTTGCACGAGCTCGCTTGCGCGCTCACCTTTCTTTCAGACCTCCAGTGTAGACGTAACTGGCGACAGCAACTACTTTTATCTTGTCTCAAATACCACAGCAGAAAACTTTGCCACTTTTTTTTGTATCATTGTCTAGCTGCATTTAATCTTGTCCCGAATATGGTAGGCCTTCGTGTATATTAATTGATATGTTACGAAATACAATCTGGAGGTAGCGTGCTTCAAAACGTGTTCAAATGAAAGATGAATGTTTGACATAACACCTCTAGTTTAAGAATGCCCAAGTGTTTGCGTTGTGCTATGCTAGTCAGTGCTCATTTTTACTTTCGAAAATAAAATATCGCAACCCATATTTTCACACAATTATACATCTTCCAGTTGTAGTTTTGCATTTAAAAAAATACAGCACTTTCAACAATAAGCTAGCTGTTCGACATACCATAAACCCCGATACTGCACCTAAAGAAACGACACATACACCGAAAGGTCTCAAACACAGCTAAAGTTTTTATTTTCCGAAAAGTGCTTAAATAGAGACGAAAAGTTAGAGAGAGAGAGATAAACCAAGACGAACTCTGCAATGTCTTGAGAGATCCCAACTGACACAATCCCCAATACTAAGATCAAGAAACACACCTGACTGATCTAGCCATAATCCAGAAGATAAAATGGAGCAGTAGGTAATAACGGGACACTTAAAACCACACGGGAAATGAAACAATCCCAAAAATGGAAATATCTCTGGTTTAATCAACATTAAGAAATAGGTCTTTAGAGGTCTACAGACGGTCTAAATTTTTTCTCGGCTCTTTGCAGTAGGATTTTTTCGGCCGCGCACCAGTCACCTAGCTGCGTTTGGAGATTTGAGTTTGCCCTTTGTCCCCCTTGTTCCCCTTCCCAAGGGATTATTTTTGTTGTTTGTCTTTGCAGGGGCAAGCCAGATTACCTTTTTCGGTTTAGCAACTAACCTGCAAGCCTTCTCAATCAATGTTCCAGGCATTTCATGCCTTCTGCTAATTAAAAGAAAAGGCTATCGTATCACCGCAATGCACTTCACACATTTCCGGAGGCCAGTACCGGCCGTCTATAAACGTAGCTAGCACATGAACTACCCGTGGACACGTCCATCAAGTTCCTCAATCTCACACTGGAATTTAAAGATATACAGATATGTTGGAAGTATGAACCAAGCAGGATTGGCAGAAATACTCAAAACATGTATTTGGAAATACAAATACTGGGATACATTAAAATAGTAGCTGAAATATTGACACTGAAATATATCTGTAAAAGTGTATCGCGATACGTATCGGAAATACATTTTAAATAGAGGCAAAAGGTCGTTGAAAATACTAATACAGGAATACATTTTAGGGAGGGCAGAAATACAAATGCAGAAATACTGATACTGAAATGCATTTTTTTTTTTAATTTGTTTGAGACGCCAAGTGAGATGAAGCTTGAAGTTGGAAGTGGAAGTTCTTGATCCCGAAATTACTTTCCCGTAGGCTTGGCACTTTGCCTTGAAGCTAGTGGTTTCGGACGTCAAAGAGTCTTCAATGGGCTCTAAAAAAAAAAAAAAAAGTTTCCACCAAGGACCGACCGCGGTCCCTTCCCTAACATCCTGTCTGTCTGACGAGGGATGCGAAAAGACTTCGACCTCTAAATAAATTATATGTCATCCTAAATCCCATCAAAACGTCACCACACCCTTGTCCAATAAGGACGCCCCTGTCAACATTGATCACATGACGTCACGGTGGAATGAACTGGTATTCTTGATCTGTAGGTGTGGCCTTGAACATGCAACTTTACCACGCTGCTGTATGAAAGGATAATGCGTACTTTCATTGGGGGTTACCTCGTTGGAGATCATGCAGGGAGTGTCATTTGCAATTTTCGAGAATAGTGGACCGTCTGAAGCATTCTGGAACACATGTCTTATCTTCTGTTACGGTTGAAAAACCGATACTGTGGCGTCCCTGTTGTGAAGGTCCCTTCTGCCGGCCCTCCACCACCTACGCATAAATTGCAGTCCTCAAGTTTCGCCTAGCATCATCCAAACAGAGATCTCGTGAATTCCGACTTGATATTGCCGGCAGAGGTGCGAGCTCTCCGAGAAACAGCGCGCTCGAGACGAGTCGCAGGTGTACGATCTCTGGGTCGGCACAGCGAGGCCACGTTTGGCCTCCATCCTGGGCTACGGATCACCAGAGCAGCGAGTCACGTTCACATCGGCTGATGACGTACCCTTGAGCCGTGCAATATTACGGGCGCCGCCGCAGACGCATTCGAAAATGTGTTGAACTTCAGTGCATGAGTCATCTTATACTATTTCAACTCAACCACCGCCAGGCTCGTGCTGCAACGGACTGTGACTCAGCTTTGCCTGCTGGGTGTACTGTGTACGCTAAGGCAAGAGAGACGGTTAGCCGCGGGCAGGCACGTAGCCAGGGGGGGGGGGGGGGCATGGGGCCCAGCCCCCCCACCCCTCGAAGGCTTCCACTTTGCTTTGACCTCCTCTCCCCCCTCCCCCTCATACAGCATTTTGTCATGGGCGCCCCCCCCCCCCCCCCCCCCCGAAACAAGATCCTGGCTACGTGCCTGGCCACGGGCATTGGATGCCAGCAAACAATGACTTAAGAAATCCCTACCTAAGGACCTGCGGCAGAAGATGCTCTGACTGCGCTCCTAAAACGCCACCTGGTTCGAGTCCTCGACTACTCAAGACTTCTCAGAAGAGAGAAGAGGTCGCATCGAAAAATAGTTAGGAGAATAGGAAGGAACCTTGGTCAGCATGGTAACAATGCCCCAGCATCTCCCTGACCCTAATGCCCTCAGAAGTAAAAAAAAAAAAAAACATACGCTCGGTTTTTTTTTGTTTTTTTTGTTTTTTTGGGGGGACAGTATTTTTTAGGAAAGTAACGAAATACATCTCACCCTGATTATCGCGATACAAAGGAACATTCCAAATGTATTTCGATACTGGAATACTGTTGAAAAAAATGTATTGCGATACAGAAATACAGGTACGAAATGTATTTCTGAAATACTATCGCGATACATTTGTATCGCGATACTGCCCAACCCCGGAGCCAAGGTTATGCAAAGGATTTCTTTTCTTTGCGTGTGGGCATTCCAAAACTATAAAACGAAGTGTTTTTTAACATAGCTCTTGAATCGGCCTTAAAGAAATATTGCCACCAGAATAATGGGCAAATTTTTGAAAAAAGAATTTTTCCCGCCTACGTATTTACGGGTGTCCGATATGTATCCTGGTATGCGTATCTGAAAACATCTGCACCAAACTGTAACGCAAATCAGCTAACACAGATGTAAGAGAAAAATCAAGAACTCATCAAAAACAAAAAAGCAGTAGTACCCCACATTCATGGCATAACGCATAAATTAAAAGAAAGTAACCGCAAGGCAGGACATTAAGGTCGTGTACCCTGCTCCAAACAAGGCGCATTCTATGTGCTGCAAAGTAAACTGCAACATCAATCAGAAGAAAATGTGCAACATTTCTTATAAGACACAATATGCCCCGTGTGACACAGGGGTTGTTTATCACATTTCCCTATCACGTGGCAAATGTTACGTCGGTCAAACTGGCAGGTGCGTAAATGATAGGACAAGAGAGCAAGCAGCATCTGTCAAGAGAACTACAGCAGGTCACTGCCGCACCTGTAAATGCAGTGCCGTGTTCAGCAGCATCACCATTCTCGCAAGAAACAAAAGCCCGTATGCACGAGAAATGCTTGAAACTATGGCCATCGAAGGAAACAAAGCAACATACGTCAGCGTGCCTTCCATCAAGGTCGACAAGAAGAGCAATACCGTTTCGGGTGTTTTACGTCCCGCTAAAAAGCGGATCATTTCAAACTAAAGTGTACCTATAGCTCTCAGAATAATGAATAAAAATAAGCAGATAGTCAAGGAACATGAATAGGAATAAGTATTTAACCATAGTTGGTAGTCCAGCAATATATGACTCTTTTTGTATCTCTCCACTTCTACGTTTTCTCTCTTAAGTACAATCTGGCCCTATCCACTGTGGCTGTGCGCTTACCGTGCAAGATGTTGAAGCTAAAGGGACTTCATAGCTTATGGACGGCCAGGACTGTGGAGCAGAAAGCGGAGTGTGCACTTGACGCCTTCCACGGGGATGGCTTCACTGACGGCAAGAGAACCGACGGGTCTTTGGTGGTTGGGACATCAGTCGTGGTGGCGAGAGGCTCCCCATTGTCGGTGGTGGCTATGCTTGGCACTATCGTGGCGAGGGCGGTGACAGTGTCCTTGTTGGGTCGAACTGCCATCCTGGCGTTTGTGGTGCTGCGGCGGGTCCCGAAACGCGTGACAAGGCGTTGCCTCAAAGCCGTTTTCCTGTCCGAGGGGCCGACCGGAAGGTTAGCAGGAGCCAGCCTCTCGCCATCCGATGCTGACCCCTCCGAGCTCGGCTCAGAACCATCCGAGCTCGGCTCAGGCTCCAACTGTGACTTTTCAGGGTTGGGATCTCACTCTGGTTTTGGCTCGTTCGGTGGAAGGCAGACGTTGTGCAGCATAGCACGTGCCGTTATAATTGTGGTGGTGGCTATTGATGAATTGTAACACAGAGTCCGCGGCCTTTGCAGACACAAGAATCTGTTCTTCAACAGCCCACTACAGCGCTCCACAACGGGCCTGACCGAGGAATGCGCCTTATTAGACCGCCAGCTAGCAATGGAGGTCATGTGGATCCCAGGGACGGGGGTGATGAACCAAGACTCCAAGCCGTAGCCGTAATCGCCTGCAGATTTAGAGGACAGAACCTATTATAATCTGTTCTCTTTAAGATCAACGGCAAGAAAGCAGCGAAGAGAGCTGTTTGCAACTCTGTGTTTTCCTGGTACTATCTGAAGGAGTTCGGATAGTATTTACAAATACGTGCCAGATGTATAGACACAGGGCCTGTACAGTTTGGAATGTTTGGTACAGCACATTTTGTGTGGTACTGTGGTTTTCAAGTGGTACACAGTCATCCTATACAAGAGGAATGAATCGAGTATGCTCACCGAGGAAGAGGCTACGGCAGTCTACCAGCCGCTCTTGCTCGATGTTGCCACGGAGCCAAGAGAAGCGCCACACAAAGGAGTCGTGCACCGACCCAGGGCACCGTGGCTCCATACATGTTACCTGGCATTCGGCGTCAGCCATCTGGAAGTGCGAGAGAGATACCGACATGAATTTACCTGAATGTTCCACTCATGGTTCACAAAGAAGCCTCAATTCCAGAACGATTCAAGTTCTTTTATTTGACACTATTAACAAGATTGCAACACACCCTCATGGACGCAAGATATGATGACAGGCAACCACTGCCTTCAATCCAAAATAATGTGGCAGGCGGAAGGATGCACGTTTTAAAAGGAATGACATACAGCGTCAAGCATACGCTCGTGCAGTCAGAGCACACAAGCCCGCACGTGATTTATAAAATAGCATTTCCAGACCGTACCGGCGTTACGCTGCATTATTTTTAACACATTTGGAACTGATTTTGAGTACGTAATAAGAGCGTCCTTACCACCATCACGTTGATGTAGAAATGCTTGCGGCACAGTACACCGCCTTCGTGCTAATCTGCTAATCTGGGGGGGATCAACGCATACATACCTGCATTATGCGGTACGGCTTAAATCTTTCCAAGTAGATAAAGCAGTTTTTGCACTAAACACGGCAGGGGCGTTACATGAACCGGCGAGTGTGTGAATCTGAAATGAGATAATTTTATCCTCGTTGTGCCGAGCAGTGATGCGTTAACGGCAAGCAGACATTAGATGCTCTTTTGCGACTAACACAAAACTCTCCACGTTGTAAAAAAAAAGAAGAAAATTTGACTAGGTTTGTTTTGGAATGCAGAATCATTCTGTGAACCTGAGACAAGGAATAGAAACGAAAACATAAAGATTCAGATTTGCGAACGTGTTTAGAATCACGAAAACTTGGTGCGTCAGAGAAACTAAGGAAGATAAATTTCACCGATCTTAAATGCCTGGCTTTTATTCTGTCACGAGTTGCGTGTGTGAAATCATTTGAGAAATGGGCTTGAACTTTCTCCACCCTTGTTTGACCTTTGTTTCATGTATTTGTTTCGCTATTTGTCTTGAACTCTTGAAAACGTTCGCGGAGAAAGCTTGAACACGCAGATGTCTAATGAGTGGCGCAATTTACTCAAGACATGTGGCAAGACGTAGAGAGCGTTTTCAAATGAGGGTGCCACAATATCCGAACTGTATTTTCTTTGCTTCGCACTCTTGTCTTTTGTCAGAAGAATGACTTTCGCTCGCTCCTTAGTGCATCATTAGTAAGAATCGCTTAAATAAACTAAACCAAAGTAGAAAATGTTGCTGCCTTTAACATTTTGGGGTCATGTTTGTATTATAGAGACTATATAATCGCGGGATGGTTGATAATCGCTTATATAGTCAGAGACTATATAAGCTTATATAGTCAGATACCATATAAGCGATTATCGCAAAAATAGCTATCATCGCGGGATGGTTGATCGCTCCCGATAAAACCGATGTGCTATCAATGCGTAAAAGACAAGGGGCGATTTTATATGACTACGTTCTTAGTTTCGCTTCTATTTTACGTGTCTCCATAGTTCGTAACCTTGGTGTTTATTTCGATGGTATTCTCTATTTTTCTTACCATGTCTCTCAAATTGTTGGTTCAACTGTAAGATTTCTGGACATGATTTGCCGTTTGATCCAGGAGTTTTCAGACTAATTTGATATGAATCGCTTTCTTTGCAGTAGCATTTGTTCCCTCCTAGAGTTTGTGAGTGTTGTGTGAAATTCTTTTGACAGGAACTGATTAATCGCACAATGAAAAAAGTACGAAAGAAATTTATTCGAATTGTTCACGATCGATATTTTGGGCGAAGGGGTAGCAGCAAGGAAATTTTTTTAATCTACATAGTTCATAGCCTCAGCTTACATACGTCATCAAGTCGTAGAGTTGCGCGAATTCCAATGTTGGATAAAATAATTCATGGCCAAAAATATAGCAGCTTACGGTCTTCTGTTAACTTTCAAGTACCTGCACGTTTCAGCAGGCACTACTGTTCCTTTTATCCTGGTTCTCAGGAGAACGTGTGTCCGATCACCCGCATGCAAGTGTATTTCAATGCCATTTCATAAAATACATCTCTAAATGTTTTACAAATTGTGTGCACTTTAAATGTGAATGTGAAACTTTGATTTAATCATTGTAACCTTAATATATTTCGATTTGTGTGTTGTGAAAGTCGTATCATCACGAACGTACTTTATATCAAGTCTTTGGTCGTTCTGAAGCGCAAAATAATACATAAATATTATAGAATTATTATTATTATTCTTTTGTTATTAGTGTCATTAATATAATTATTAGAATCATCATCGTCATCATCACCATCATCATTGGCTAGCCTCCGTCCTACTCTTCGTAAGAATATCAAAATTTGAAATGTTTGTTTGTGATTATCTACATTTAATAATAAATAACACGTGGCCGCTTGCTTCGTTGTGCGATATTGAACACTTCAAATGCTTGCTTGCTTCCTGTATCAAAAAGACACAAAAACAGCGTTCTCTTCAATCGCGATATTTTTAATTCGCCAATTCGTCTGGTCGTCCCTAGCTTTTTTTAAACATTTTTTTTGTGTTTTGTCCTAGTTTTATACGCATAGCTGCTAACTTAAATTTATTGAGAAACCTTACTGGCAGACAAAAATAGCCGAATGCGGCTGAAGCATGTTGTTGCGGTGCTTCCGATGCAAAATCTGGACCTGGCTTCAAACACCCTTCATTGAACATTGAATACGTAGGAAGTTCTACAGTTGCGCAGATCTAATAACCTAGATTCAACCTCTATAAAGGTCCAATACGCGATGACTGCTTTTTGGATATTTTTGCCACACTTTCGGCTGGACGGAAGTTGTCCACTGTGCTTCGCTCACATGCCGTTATTAGACTGCTCATGTGCCTGTGCTTTGCGTTCCCCACCAATTATAGCTCAAAGGCGAATGTTTGCTCGCACGTTCCCAAAGAGTATAACGGTCACGTCCTTTGACAGCGTTTCCATTCTAGGGTTTTACCATAGATTTTTCTTTCATTTCAGAGTGGTGCTTTAGTTAATTTATTTGCATTTTCGCTTCCTCTTTTTGTGTTTAACGTCGCGGTGTTAGATGGAGATGCGATTCGGAAGTGAAGAGAGAAGTTAGGTTGGGCTCCCCTTATTAAGCTATTTTAACGAAGACGGAACTCAAGTTTTTATTTTAAATTATATGAAGATCTTTTTGCCAATATCATTCAAAACAAACTTTTTCCATCATGCAGGACAAAACAGACATCAATATCTTCCATACGCGCTCAAATTTTCCTAGAGAAGCGAAACAGGAATCCATTAAGTACTTTCTTCTCATTTTAACAAAGGTATCGCGAACTTCTGTCGAACCTGGGGCTCTACGTTGCAGGTTTGGCGAACCTTCGAACTTTTTGAAAAATTTGACCATGGATGAATAGACGCTAATGTCTGTACCCTTTATATCGGGCAGCAGATAGCGCCACCTAGCCTTGTTGTACGTCATTCAATTCTCTCACTTGATAATTTCCACCAGTCTTTTAATCTCCTCTTTGTTATTAAAATTCACGTATTATTCACCAATTTTACTTTTGAAAAGGACTGCCAAACGATACACGCAAAAATATTTTAATAAGTATTTGATATGTCAGTGTATTGTTTAGGAAACTATTATTAATGCATACGCATCACAAGCGCGAACATATAAAGGTTTAGTGATTTGGTTTGTGTATGTAAAACAATATACCCGATAAATATTCCACCTCTAGTTCACCAGGTGGCGTCAACTAAATGTTGATTCCCGCACGTGCGCATCATAGTTGAACTTTTGTCAAAGGTTGGTCTGTTCTTGAGCTGCGGTGATACTCATTTTCGCTGTATATGAGCAATTTAGCCAATGAACTACAACCGCTAGCCTGGGGTCTTTAACGTGCACCACGCAGTAGTTGATACATGACCGCACGCCGGTATACGATGCTCATCCCGATCGAAACGGGGCCCGGCAGGGGCGGGAATCGAACCCAGTACCTGTGAGTTCTGCTGCCCGAGCTTTCGCTCCACGTGCTCCGAGCTGCGGCGCGCTAACACACTCGGACACCGATCTCCCTTTCACCTTACGACCAACCGAAGTGGATGTTGCGAGCCATCGGAGGCACTCCAGTGCCGTGTGGGTGTCCGGTGAGTTTGGAGGGGGAGGGGAATGACCCGCGGAAAGCGTAGTCACGTGCTAGTTCATTGAGCTGGATTGGCTCGGATGGCTTCTGGCGTCCGCTGCGGTTGGTCGTAACGCGTATGGAGCGCAAGTTCGTCTGCTTTTTTGCAGGGCTGTGGGTGACGTCAGAGCTACGCCTGGTTCTGATTAGCTTTGATTATAGGATGATGGGCAGACCTCAAAGCAAGCTGCCCTCAAGTCTACCCACTATCCCAATCTGAGCCAATCAGAGCTGGGCGCTCTGACGTCATCACAACCCCTGCAAAAGAAGCAGACAGCGCGTTGGTGTCGGTAAGCGGACGAAGAGAAAATAAGCAAACAAGTAACGACCCATGTACATACATGAGAGTGTTAGTGCAAAAAAGCACCCTTTTTCTTTAGCTTGGAATCGAAATATTTTATTAGAAGTACTTACGTGGTAGGGGGCACTTATTCGTGCTAATATAGTTTGCGTTAACAGTGTTGCGCAGTGTACTTCTTTCAGGTGAAGAGAGGCATACGTTTCCCCATTGTCCTCTTTGTTTGTTCTTCTTTCGCACCCGTAACCAGGTATATTGATTCATCCATGTGCAGAAGAGACTTCTCCCTATTGGAACACGAAAAAAGGAGGATTTTTTTTTTTGAGCCTATGAATAAATATTGCCCAAACGGGTGGTTTAAAAATAGAAGGGAATACGCACAACATTCCGATGGTATATTGTTAGGAGTTGCAAGATAAGACACGCACCCGCACACACACACACACACACACACACAAATAAAAACTGCCCAGTCAATTTAGTTACGACACTGGAACCATCACTGGTACTTCAGATTCGCACATACGATGTGATTGTGAAATCCTCACTTGCATGACAGTGGGTCCGTGAATTTACCGAGAAAATAAGGTTTATGCTGGTCTCTCACCCCAGCTTTTATTTTATGGTCTTTCTTAGGGCGATAATGGTTGTATTTTTTCAATCCTTTCTTTATGTGGGTTGGGAAACTGCCACGATAAAGATTTTAGGTTACTGTGCCGCTTGGAAGGGCACATCTTTCAAGTTCATTGACATAAACCTATCAGATTTTTTGTAATGGCAAGAGTTAATAAATTTGAAATCAATGTTGTGCATCCTCAAATTCTTGTCGTCGATCATACAATGTGATTAACAGAGGAAGACTTGCATGATTGAATCTTACGAACGTTTTGTTTCGTGCTGTTCCTACCGGTACGTAGCGACTTTGACAAAGACATTTATCTTTTGCACCCTTCCGAATACAGGGGGACGCGTATTGAGTTGTAACTTACGATGTTGAAGCAAGCTTATAATATCACTGCCGCAACAAACTTTTTTTTTTTACGTCGGACTCAATAAATATGTGCAAAAAATGTGCGACAAATGAAAACATTTATCGTCTTCGATACACCCACTTTGCATTCGGCAGGAATGGGAACTTAAGAATTGCAGGCCTAGAGGCCTTAGTTCTCTCAATGCATAGGCCTCTCTTGAATTCATACAAGGGTTGACTGCTTGGGTTTCCTGCGGGCCAAAGTCGTGGAAGAACACCAGCATGTTAAACTTTCCGCTTGCAACTCGTTGCAATGCTTAATCAATTTCGTGTGAACTTCGCTAAGCGTACCACGGCGTGACCTCACGTCTTTCCGCTTACTGAGACTCGAGCAGAGTGCGAACATTGAGTGAATCAACAAAGGAGGGCGAGCGGCAGAGACGATCAGCCGCAATCGTTTCCGCAGGTTCAGCCAGGACAATTGGGAGCAGACCCCCAAGTGAAAAATACGCCTAAACCTGTGACTGGCTTTGCGTTGTTCCTTTCGCACGTTCGCAGCTTCCGTCTTGGTTCTCCCCGGCATCGTTCTGGTGCACCTACCTGGCGTACGCCAACAGCGCACTCAACCCTATCATCTACGGGGGAATGACGCCCACCCTTAGGCAAGGCCTGGCCAACGTGCTCCGATGCGGACCCAAAGCTGGCTACCCCAGACGTTTGTACCACTTCTTGCTGCTTCGACCAGCCTGCTTCCTGTTACGTTATCAGGTTTGACGTGGACATTAGTTCGCTGCAGCCAAACAAAAAAAGAAAGACATTAGCTCATTTTTTGGTATTTTTACTGCGGTAGGGGTTGGAAAGGGGGGGGGGGGGGTAAAAAGTTGTACCTTCGGGCTCAGTGCAGGTAAAAGTGTACGCGTGTTTTAAATGCCAATACAGAATGAAAAAGTGTCCAATAATAATTTTGAGAAAGTTTAACACCTGCTCCAACGTGCTTCCCTCCTATGATCACTAATATCTTTAAAAAAAAAAGGTATGGTTTTTATAATGTTCACGCATTTTGCTTTGTAATTGACTCTTCGCGTTCTTATTGGCTCATGCTGCAATTTCATTGGCTTCGGAGTGACAATAAGATGTCCTGGGCTCGTCACGCCCTGCGTTACTAAAGCGGGCAGTGACTATTGTGCGGAAATGTTACATGAAGTTAAAATTAAAACTTTCATTACCAAAATATATTTAAAAAAAAATATTACATACTTTTTGCGCGATAAAAATATGGGTACTTGTCTTTGATTACCTCGTGCACAAAACAAACGGCTTTCCTATATGCATTTTTTAATTAAACCCTTGTCCGACCCTTACCAAAACTAAACAGCGAGGGTAATGAGAACTTTGAATTCGAAAGAGTTCAAAATAATCTTGTCGAAAGCAGGCTTTTCAGACCTTAAACAATAAAATTTACACGCGCAAAACAAAAAAGAAGCCTAATATAAGAATATTTGTTTTGAATGTGCCGCCAGACTTTTTTCAGATAATGTTGCAAAATACTATAAAATCGACATCTTCAAGTTAAGGGCAATAAATAAAGACGCATTCACAAGCGAATTTCTTTTTCTCTTAATGTGTTTTGTACCTTGTCTACTGCTTTATGTCGTGCAGCTTAATCCAGCATAACCTTTCGAGATCTGAAACAAATAGGTCAATCTTTCCACCCTGACTATGGTCAATATATTCGCCAATTAGACATTACATTCTTTCAAACGGAATGCATGGCATTACAAATATTTAGACAAATATAATAGTGTAATCAACTAAAATATTGTGTAATTCATTTTGTTCGAATATAAATAGTAATTTACAAAATGCTAGAAGTGTATATTAACCTGGAACTCTACTGCCCAATGCATTAGGTCCACTTGGCAAGTGGACTTTGCTGTTTAATATTCTAACAGATCTATATTTTTACCGAATTTTAAACGAATGGACAAATTCGTTCGGCCACCATTATGCTTTCTGCGAATGCCTGAGCTAAGAGAGACCTTAGATTTTTTTTTTTACATTATACACTGTGAACATTTTACTTGGTATTAGTAAGCCGTAAACTTATATGCCTGGCAGCATTTCTTTGTAGGGAAAATACATTTCCCCAGATGGCACCGCAGGTTCTCGACTTGTGACATTCTATCTTGAGATTGGTGCAAATAATGTATTTAGATGATACTAATGAAACGCTATATATTGAATATTAGCCTCATCAGCAGATGCGAAGGGGGTTTTAGCCTCTCAGATATTTAAATATATGAACGCCTTTTAGAGCGCAGCTCTTAGGCGCCCGTTCCCGGCTTGAGCGGCGTCGCCGTCGCCGTCGGCGTCGGCGTAACCGCGCGGTGCATTATGGGAAATGTCCCATAATGCACCGCGCGAGCCCCCCCCCCCCCCCCGGGGTCACGTGACCTCGGGGGGGGGGGGGGGGTGTCACGTGACCCCCGCCCGAGACCCCCCAAGGTCACGTGATCCCCCCCCTCCGGAGGAGATTGAAGAATGAGGGGAGGAGGAGGAGGAGGAGGAGGGGAATACCCTCCCCTGAGTACCCTTCCCCCCTCCTCCTCAAGAGCTGCGCTCCAATTCGGCGTTACAGGGAGTTGTAAACGGCTTTCACTTTTTGTTACGTTCATTCCTTAAGTCATGGATAAAGGGCCTCCGCAGTGTACTAATCTAATTTATTTGAAGGATGGTGTGACTGTCTAGCGCTACAAATTTAAGATATCTCTACTTTTCAGTTTACATAATGTTTGCCAGCATCATTTGGCAAAATGATTCCAAATAGCAGATGGCATTACATGTTGAAGTTGATAATCAAGTTTACGCATGTCGTTTTATAACCTGTCTGTCTTTGTTCTAATTTGGATAAAATCTCGGATTTGTGGTTTTTCGTTTTGTAAGTCGTACTATAACCGTCCTGCCGGCCTTGGAACTGCCTTAGTTGCATACATACAAAAAAAGGTCACTTTACCCTTTGCATTTTTATTTACGCAAGGTTTCTTAGTAGCTCTGTCTTTAAGTGTTCTTTAATAGTAATTATAGTTAGAGCAAAATTTACCTTTATCAAATAGTTTTCTTTAATTATGCCGAATTAGCATAGACCTATTCAGCGGCTATTTGAACCAAAAATTATCTGAGCGCGGCACAAGTAGCCCGGATGCAGGATCAGCACATTTTTAATCCCGCGGCTTCACCGCCAAAATTTATTCAACCGGACCAAAAGCTTTCAGTGGAAACGTTTAATCCTCTGGATAAAAAGGAGCAAGCACGGAATATTAAACTCTCGGACTGACAGAGTTTTATTCTCTACTTATCCTGTCTTATAGCGGCAGTATTCAAAAACAGGAAGCGCTGGTACCGAATGGCCTTTGTCTTTGATTCCTACCGCTCTCTAGTGCAAAGACCAGTTGTGAAAAAAAAGAAACGAATAGAGTACACACACAAAAACAAAACAAAATTTAGGAGAGCCCAATGGAACAGTGTAGAAAATTGAAAGCGCCAAAAACACGAAGGATTAGTTGAAGAAGGACGTACACCACAGAGTGCTAAAGTAACAAGCCGATATTCTGAGGGTGCTCTTAGCGAATTGTTAATAACAAAACAAAAACTCCATTTTTTTTTTTTTGCAGAGAGTTTAAAGAACTAGCCGTCGTTTTTCGGAAGCTGATATATTAAGGGTTTGTTTACCACACGAGATTTAAATATGAATCGATTCGTTCGGCGCACTTCCTTCTACGCCCTATTTGGCACTTCCGCACATCTGAACTTTCGAGAAATTGAGACATATTTTTAATACCGACGATTGCTAATCCCCTAATCCATTGAAATGTGTACGTCCGTCTGTCAGTGTGTACGTTGGGATATCTGTTCGTGCATTCCCCTCTAAATTTAGCTGGGAACTTGACGCTACGTGATATGACGTCATATGGTCTGACTTCACGTGGCCTATGCACCCCTTTAATGTTCCTACTAATTATGGCGGGTAAATTGACGTCACGGCACTCACACACCAATATAGTTTCCCCGCCAGATTTTGCGGGAAAATGATGTCACCTGAGCTAAACAGCAATTCAGTTGCTTTTTTTCTTTTAATTTAGCTGGTAAACTGACTCGGTGTTGGTCACCTGAATTCAATTTCCCCGCAAAGGTTAACGGGGCAATCGAATAAACAATACGTTTGTCTTCACTCCCCAGAAACAACTGGTTAAGGACTTTTACACAAATTGAATTGATCGCTCGTTTGACTACTGGATTACATATTATATGACTTTAGAGATAAAATTCGCTGCCAAATATTCTCTTCTACTGCAGGGTGGTCCCTCCACTCTCGAATAACCCTCACCACGGGGCAGAACGCGGGCAGCCCGTGTCGCTCGGCGCGGCTCTACCAGCGGGCGTCCAACTCGGCGACGTCGTCCACCACGCTTCTGCTGACAAGACAGAAGGCCACACCTCCCGTCACCAGGTGCTCGTCCAGCCGCAAAGGAAGCACTTTCGCCACAGACGTCTGACATCCCGCGGCAGCCTCGACTCTCATCGTTCACGAGCTCTGCCATATCTGTACTTTCATTAAAGCTGTTTCTTGTGCACAGGCCATAGTTCATTCTCCTCGGTATATTGCACTTTTTTCGCTGTAAATAAATCAATAGAGCGTTATTTTGTTACTGTATACCTAAAACCCTTAATTGAACGCCCAAGTAGAGTGAAAAGAAAAACAAAAAAAAAAGAGAGAGGGGTTTACAATCCCCTGTAACGCCGAATTAGAGCGCAGCTCTTGAGGAGGAGGGGGGGAAGGTATGGAGAGGAGGGTATGCCCCTCCTCCTCATCCGTACCCTCCCCTACTCCTGTCCTGCTACCCTCCCATTTAGCGGGATATTTTCGCTAAATTTCCCGGGAAATTTACCGCGAACGTTTTTCCGCTACATTTCGCGGAGAAATTCACCCATAATGCAACGCGCGGTGACGTCACAAGTGACGTCACTCGTGACCCTTGTGGCGTCATACGTGACGTCACGTGTGACGTCACTATGGAAAACGTCCCATAATGCAACGCGTGGTTACGCCGACGCCGACGGCGACGCCGCTCAAGCCGGAAATGGGCGCCTAAGAGCTGCGCTCTAAAAAGAAGTGGGGGATTGATTATGCGGGGGGAAAGGAAGGGCGGGTCGATCGGATTTTTGCGGTATTTTAGAATCGGTATTTAACCATATTTCGGTATTTTGGCTCGAAACATATTGTGGGCGTGTTTGGAGAGGCCTCTTTGCCAGTTACCACGACTCTGGGCTTAGTTTGGCCGTTGCCTCTCGGCGCCGGCGTGCGTCCTGATTTCTTCGTTGCGTGGGGTGTGAGCACGGATGCCGCCATGTCGGTCGATGCTGTCAACAACTGTCACCAAGCGTGAGTGCTCTCGGAGCATCCTGGAACACGATTCTACGGCCCCCTTATCAGTTTTCTGAGCTTTGGGCACAACCGGATGCCCGCAGTCTGGAAGTTAAATGTAATTGCTTTGCGGACCAAGAAGGTAATCCGAGCATCATCTTCGAGCACTTCAGATGTAAGCAAGCACTTGTCGGTGAGATTGCTCGAAGCATTACTGGGTCCGTTGTGCATGACACTTGAATTTTTGTTAATTCTTAGTATATATAAAGAACCTGGCCCAATTAAAAATGCTAAAAAATCAACATTGTGAAGCCTCGTAGGCAACACTTTCGAAAATGGAGCAAGCCGGTTCGCACTATCGAAAATTAAACTCGTGAGACGATCGTCTGAAACGGGCTAACATATAACTCCAGTGTAATGAATAGAATGAGTACGATGATGTTAAATAAAACCTGCTAAAGCTCTTTCGATGAATGTGTCTACAGCGCATAGCAAAATGACAGTGATAGCAGCTACATTAGTAGAAACGGGTGGCACTGAAAAAAATAAATCAACGTGTGTACCAGAATGCGTTATACCGTAATCTTAGTGCCGTGGCAGTCGCATCGGTGGTGATAGGCATTTTAGTTCCAAAGTTATCGAAAGTGTGAATTTCTACTTTGAAGTTTTAATGACGCACTCACTTGATCGAGCGACGTTTTAGAGAACGAATCCTCGTCCACGACGTTTTATCGAATGACACTTTAGCGAAAGTCGGCGTTCGTTAAGGTGGGTCTGAATAGGTACACGTTCTCGAGGACAAAACGGCGCGTCGGTAATCGCAGCGCCTACAGCAATACCTCACGCGATAGTTTACAAGTAATGCAACGTGAAAAGAAGCCTCCGGTAAGCCTGAGCAGAGCACCAACCGTCGTTTTAACAGTGGGCCTAGCTTATTCAGGCTCTCCAGGTTTCACTTGTTCTCCTAGTGAAACAGCCGCTCCCGCTTGCCGAGGCTTACCAGAGGCTCCTTTTCACCTCCCTACCAGCTGCGAACCCCTGTTTCGTTTCGGTTGAAGTAACTGCGATGTAACTTTGTTACATTTTTCATAACTAACTTAACAAGGTTCAATTGTAAGTATGTAACTGTAACTGTAACCTAATTAAATTTCTGCTCAGGGAGCCTTAACTGCGACCTAATTACTTTTCGTTAGTAACTTTTACAGCTCTGCTACAAAGTGACAACACAGCGAAGTGCTCAACGGTAAGTTCAGCTTTATATTCCTTCTAAGCGTCAGACAGAAGGAGACATTCAAATATCGACGTGTAAACAAGTCCGGCAGGTGATCGAGTTAGTCTCAAACGTTCGGCGCATAGTATGTAGTCTTTACAAAACCTAAACCTGCTGAGTGAGGCAGGTCGCCACTTGTGCCGATCATTTGTGCATTTCAAGACAATGCGTACTCATGTACGTAAATATATCATCAGATATGTGTGATAGTTCTCTAAATACAGAAGACTTATTGAGTGCGCATTGACATGTACATTAATCCGTTTGCGCTCGTGGGAGACTCCAGACACATAGACCAAAATATTTATGATTTCGAAATATTAACAAAGGCCAAAATGCATTTTCAGCGAATAAGCGTTTTTGCACATATACAAAATATTTCCTGGTAATAAAGAGAGTTAAATTTAAAAAAAAAAATACGAATAGAGAAGAAACTGGATTTTGGAATGAAGCTCAGGTCAGTGATAGAAGAGAAAGTTATTTCTAAAAAAATATAATTAACTTTATGGTTACCTCCACAATACACCCCTAATTTTTATGATACCTACTCTGAACAACGTTTCACAACGTCTCCTAAGTACTTCGGCCATAACCAGCGTGTGTCACAGCAGAAAGCAAGATATAACAAGGTAATTGAAGTCTTTAACGTGCTCCCCAATGAAAACGAAATTCCAATGTAGAACAATATCTTTGACTAACTAGCAAGCAACTGCCACATGGGAATAAATGCACGAACGTCATTTTCGCACTGTGTAAAAAGTTAATGAGAGATAAGAGAAGCTGTCATTTCGTCTTCGTAATAAGAAATACGTGTGGACGATGAAAGCACCCTTTGAATATAAACAAAAGAAACTTATTCCAGCCGCACTAGAGGCTAGATTAAAGTAAATACAACTGTCCATAGCAAGCACGAATACAATAGGTGACTGAATCTGATTGTGATTAACATATTTCAATTCAGTTTTAATGTACGGAAAGAGAAAATACTCCATCTTGGCGATGTATCTAATCAGACGCATCCCTGTTTATTCGCCCCTAGCTCGCTGCGAAGCTACAGGTACGTTATTTCTCCGCCTGCGGCACTCTCAAATATATTGAGTTCTAAAACAGAATGGGTTATGTACGTTGACGCTGTCCTGTAATACCTTCAAACCTGTTTCTTCGACGTGATCAGAAGAGGAGTGCTTAAATTTAATTAAAAACCTAACACCTGATGCATTTTAGTTGTTTGTCTGTCCTCACACACAAGGAGAATGCGGGTTTCATGGATCATCAATATTTCTCTCTATAATTTTCATCAGAAATTAATTTGCATGTATTTATTGCATTTTCAAATATCGACGCGCGCCTGAGAGTGGTATTCATCACGTGGCGCTTGAGACTCTAGTTTTTGTTTTTAGAGTCGACGATGTGCTCGCGTGAAAGGCTCAAAAAGTGACCGACATGAGAGGTGCATTCATTCATATGTGGACCAACGGCTTTATTAATACAATATTTATCAAAACAAAAGACAAAAGAGCTAATATTATGCACAAAGCTATTCATAAATGTATTGCAAGAAACTGCCGGATGTAAACATTTATAAATGGAGGAATTACATTAAAGGGTAACTGCAAAAAAAAAAAGTTTTTTTTTTTTTAAACAGCCTAATTGGGGCAAGCATGTCACAACACAATTTTTCCGCGAGGAAACAATTTTTTTTTTCAGCAATATTTATTGCGTGAGACTGATTTTAGTTTGCGGCTATTTCGTCCGTTTTAAATCGCGCGCCACGAAGTTGGGATTCCGTGACGTTGATCCCAAACGGCTGCTATTGGCTAAGAGTTTGATTGACAGCTTAGATCTTGGTTGTTAAACCTTTGTTATATGTTGTCATTTCCTTTTGAGCGGCATATTTTTACGTTTAAAGAATAACCCATGTAATGAGAGTTATTATTTTTTACAAATGGTTTACAAGACGGGCACTTCCGTTTGGATTCATACCAAAACAAACAAAAGGTTCGCCATTCTTTCATGGCCGCCGACCATAATCTAGAGGGAAAAAGGAGAGGGAGGGCGTCGGTAACTACGCGGTCTGGACGCTGGCACGACCTAAAAGGGAAGGGATTACATGAAGATGTCCCACTTGGCCTCATAGATAAAATCTAGGAGGCCGTTCAGGATTCTCCTTTGGTGGTCCTGGCATCCAGGCGGGTGGGTCCATCCCTCCAGGGAGCTAATGTCTGGGGGTCGGTGCTTTGTCTTGGCTTTTTTTTATTTGAGGCATGTAGTACTAGTGTCGCCATCATGTTTAACAAGTTGGAAATAAAATGAACAGGGTGATTTTATTTACACAAATACGCAAATACAACAACATGGCCGCCGAAGTCTCTGCTCCCGCCTGTCTCGCCTTCCTCGACTAGTCGTTTCGCCGAAGTGATCAGTGTTTCGTGTTGACCCAGGTGCTTCAGTGAGACTTCCTGAAGTGAATTAGTGTGTGATTAGCAGCTGTCGCCAGTGTTAGTGATAGGAAGTGACGCGGGGTTTTGGCTTTCATAGCGCGGTTTGTTTCTTTCGTTTTTCTCTTTGCTTTCTTAGCGTGTTTTTTTTTTCCTTGCTTGCGCGTGCAAATGCCGACCTTTTTTAGATGTCAGCTCTTGTAAGCAGCGCCGTTGCTCTGTAAAGTGCTGCGAGATGAGTGATCGCGACAGCGAGTCTTCCCGCAGCCATGTCGCCCCGAAAGATCACAAGCTGAATGCTATTTGGCTGCAGGCAATCGGGCGTTCGCGTAGCGACAAACGAGTCCAGGTATGTTCTCGTCATTTCGCTCCGGAGGCCTTCGAGATTCGCACCGAGGCACTTCTCAGGTCACATCTTCGCGACATGTGCTCCCAAAACACGGAGCTTATCGCGTCCCGTCAAACCAAAACAATACCGGCGCCATGTTGAACGTGCGTTGTTGCCACATTTTCGCCGACCAAACAAAAACAACGAAAGCAAACCGGCTCTCAGGTTAATCCTACATGACCCATAAGTGCACATAATCAGTAAACAATAGCTCGAACAGGCAAGTTGTGATATATTACACGATAGATTTTAATTCACGCTTCTTAGCCCGATTCCAAGAGTCGCTGCGTACAATGGCTCTTGAAAGAGTGACTATAGTTGGTTACAAGTCAAGAAGGTAGGAGAAGCTCCTCCCACAAGCGTGATGTGACCGTTTCAAATCCCTCCGCAGTCGAAAAAAGAGTTCACTGGAAACGCTCCTTGTTCCGCTTCAATGGATAGATAATGGCCACAGAGGGGTGCCAACTTGTCTTCGACCCCCACTTTTTAAGAAAGCAACCTTTGTATTCATTACTGGGGGAACAGAGCCCCTGAAAGCAGCCTTTGTATCCATCGGAGGGGGAAGCTAATCCCCGAAAGTCGTATTTGTTTCCATCGGAGGGGGAAAACTCTAATCTCCCTCTCGTGGCTTCCAAAATGCTAAGTCAAAGTCGAAAGATAAAGCAAATATGTACAGAAATGCAAGACACTCCTCGCGCGTTAGCCGCGACGTCGCGGAAGCGGTGGGACGCTATTGAATGCGGAGGTGGCGGAGGGATATATGATTCCCTTTGAGGGGCATTTGCTGCAACCTTCTTAACCTGTAACTTACTATAGTCGTTTCAATCATATCGTCACTATCTCGGCAGCGTGCCATTGGTGAGTGCGCCGACGATACAAGTGATGACGTCACTGAAGCAGCTACGTCATTCTCCTAAGCGTCATTGTGGGCAAGGCGGGCGGCGCTTGTTTTTGCGCGCAATTTTGAAATCGGGCTAAAAAAAAAAAAACTTGAATATTGTTGAAATAATATTTCCGGGAACTATTGCATTTTCCCAAATTCTTTTATATGGTCTAGTCTCTAAAAGTACTTCCGTCAATACTGTAATTGAGGCATCACCTTTAAAACCAATCATTAACAAGTCAATTAACAGATTTTAGCTAATTCATCATAAGCGATTTTTTTCCTGAATAGATGGGGCCATTGTTTTATATGGCAGCACATCGTATTAGCGTGGTGCACTGAGTAAATGAGCTATTAAAGCACAATATTGGATCATCGTATGAAATAATAAAATCTTGTTCGATTATTCACCATTTTCAATACGCGAACCTAAGGTGCTAATATTACGTAATCAGAAATGTTCAATTAAACTCAAGATGCACGTTACTACTTAAGTTAGATGAATGCCCTATTAAGAACCAGGTAAGCTTAAATAAAATATTTATGACAATTTTGTTATTATAGAACTACAGGTTTTCCCGCTCATTTTAATCCAAGCGACGGAAAATTTAATCCAAGAGCCACCCAATAGACCGATCTCACCAAGCGTTCGCCGCATGCGTGAAGCCGCCATAACTTTACTTCTCAGAATGCAGGCGACAGTGCCCAAGACAGCTCGTGCCTTCTCGTGCTCTGCACGCGCAGACCTCCAGCGAGGTTCCCGCACGCGCAGAAAGACTAAAGTTCCCTCGATGCATTGCGGCAGCGGTGGCGTAGTCAAACTGGCTGGTGAGATCGGTCTAATCCAAGCGCCACATAATTTGATCCTTGCGCTACCCAATTTAATTCCGGGGTCAGTCAATTTAATCCACAATATGCATATGCACTTATTGCCCTCTGGAACGACCTCAAGGATGACGCCTGGAGGACGACGTGTAGGACGACCTCAAGGACGACGTCTAGGACGACCTGAGGGACGACTTCTAGGAAGACCTCGAGGACGACGCCTAGAGGACGACGTTTAGAACAACCTCAGGGACAATGGCTGGGACGACCTCAAGGACGACTTCTAGGACGACCTGGAGGACGACATGTAAGACGACCTCAAGGGTGCGTTTAGGACGACCTTGAGGACAACCTCTTGGACGACCTCAAGAACGACGTCTAGGACGACCTCAAGGACGACCTCAAGGGAAGCTTCTAGAACAACCTCGAGGACGGCACTTAGAGGACGACGTCCTCTAGGTGTTGTCCTCGAGGTTGTAGGTGTTGTCCTCGTCGTTCTTGAGGTCGTCCTAGACGTCGTCCTCCAGGCGTCATCCTTGAGGTCGTTCCAGAAGACAATAAGTGCGTATGCATATTGTGGATTAAATTGACTGACCCCGGAAGTAAATTGGTAGCGCAAGGATTAAATTATGTGGCTCTTGGATTAAATTTGGTGGCACTTGGATTAAATTGGCCATAGCTTGGATTAAAATGAGCGGGAAAACCTGTAGAAGCTCACCCATTAACTTCTAATTTAGATTAGGTTTACGAAAAAACGAAAAAATGGAAAGTGCTTGCAGGGATTTTAGCTACATGGACATGTACAAATATATGTATAAATAAATGTGCTCTATTTAATTTATGAGTGTTATGCCTCATGACAGAACGAATCACATTTGGTACATTAATTTGTGACAAAAAGTATATAACTCATCCCCCTTTTTGTTGTATTTTCATATTTTATTTCTGATAAAGTTCATTCAGACCCATACAGATGCCTGCACATGCACAAACACACAATCACAAGCGTTTATTTTTCGTCTGTGTTGTGATGCACCACCGGGAAGGCTTGTTGCTGTTGGTGGGCACCAATAAGTGCACATAATCAGCCTGAGCAGTCAAAGAACCCTGTACAAACACGTTTGTAGATTAAAAAAAAAAGTATTTTTACGTTCATTGTGGAAAAATAAAGCGAAGTGTCTCTAATATATGTATATAAACGCGTCCGGTCCATATATTTGAAATAACGGTGAAAAGGGAAACACCTGAGCTACATCATCCGTTTATTTATTTTTGTTTATACTTCATTACCGGATTTGAACCTATAATCCTTCCAAAATATTCAGATTATGAGGTAGCAGCGCCATCTCGTTTCTACGTCTCCTACTCCCGTCCGCTCTTTCGATCGAAAAACGTGTTTTGGGTTCTGACGCTCTCACGTAGAGGGCGCCACAGCGCCATGGCTGATAGAATTGCTGTGAAAATCGCTCGTTCCAATCCTGTGATAGAATACTTGGCTAGTAATTCAATTACAGTAATTGAATTACTGTAACTTCATTACTTTTTTGTAACATGTAATTGTTATTAATTACTTTCGGCTAAAAGGCATTGTAACTGTAATTTAATTCGTTTATAGCGTCAGTATAATTGCAAAATTTGAGTCACAATTAGAACTACTTTTGCAAGAGTGCGGTACCGACGGAACTTCTCTGAAAGCCTAAGAGCTCGCACAAGCGGCCTAGCGCTCCCACACATAGACACGCACCCACACACACGACAACAAAAATAGCATCGCGTTGTTTGATGTTATGTTGCTTACACTGCGAGCCGAGAGAATCCTCTTTGGAGCCTACCTCAACAGCGCCGCGTGGTGCCGTCTGCGGTGCGAGCATAAAACAATGGCGTAAACGTGCCAAAATATTGAAAGAAACGAGATTGAGGTTCAGCTTTCAGCCGAGGTTGAGGATTTTAATTCACTATAATGTTTCTTTTTTTTTTTTGCCAGTCTTTTACGTCGTTTTTTTTTTGTTTTTTTTTTAGTGCTGTCGCATATTTGTTTCTTTGTATTATTTTCAAGTTTCTTTCTTGTTGGTTTTGCTTCGGATATTATTTGCATAGGCATTTTGCAGACTGAGGATTTTAATTCTCTTTAATGTTCCTTTCTTTTGTTTTTTGCCATGCACCTGGGAATATTGTCATCATTTATTCGAAAGCCCCAATTCGGTTCTTTTATATTTCTGAGCCATTGTATTTTCAACTCAATGTAAATAAGTTACAAAAACATGAAATATTTGTACCTATGTGAATGTGGTCGTATTAGCGTGTATGGATTGTAGTTTTATATTAACACTCAAAATATTCAGATACAACTAATTGTCGAATTTTTATTTGCCTGGCTAACAAAAGTGTGTCGACCAAAGTTTGTTCTTGCGATCTGGCATCTTCGAGTATATGAACTAATTTTTTATCATTAATTGAAAATATAAGAACGTAGGACTTCATTACCCCAAACTGTCAAGTTCTATAATTAATTTAACAAAATTCACAAAAGGAATGTACAATACGTGACATTTATGTAGCGATGCTTAAGCCTCCTCACACATTGGGGCAAGGAATGAACAAATGTGTTGCATTCTTAACAAGTCATTTGAAGTTATATGGCCCAAGTCGATCGCCCTCAGAAATAAGTAATTGTAAAGTAACTGCATTACGTTTTAAAGTAATTTTAATCGTAATTAATTACTTTTCACGTAGTTGTAATTGTAATTGTAGTTCAACTAACTTTGGAACAAAGTAATTTAATTGTAATTAAATTACATGTTTGAAGTACTTTACCCATGTATGTGTCATACCAACACCTTCTAAAAACGAAGGCCTGCACGCATCGTTTTGTTACGTCTCCAAAATTCACTGTTCCTAGGCGAAGCGAGGAGGCCCAGCAGAGGGTTTTCACCGCCGAGCATCTCGACCAAAGTTGCACGCGTTACTAAAAAAACAAAAACAAAAAAACGAAAGTAATTACATATACAATTACCCAAGGCTAAATTGTGACTAATTACAGTTATAATTACCCCTTTATAAAAGTAAGTGATCGTTACTTTCGCGACATTACTTTCAACCTTCTGTCGTAGCATGAGACACAAAACACCACAGTGTTATGAAAGGATTTATTGTTGCCGCCAGTCCCACGTTTTGTGACCCCGAGCAACAGCTGGCTCTCAAAAGTCTCGTTGGACATCTTGCCTCGTTTCTAAGTGCGTGCTTCTTGCGAATGATGGAACAGCTTTCTGCTCTTGTGAAAAAGCTAAGCTTTGTTGTTGCAACCGGAGTTTGACGCTGTTATAATGGCAAAGGTATGAAAGTTATCATAGCGGTAATTAAAACTGAAATAAAATTAAAACTAGTAAATATAAACTTATTTCAGCCGGCAAATATCGCCAAACGGCAATATAGAAAAATAAAAAGACACGGTAATTGCACATAACAATTCAATTAGAGGTTATATTTTTATATTTATTTATTGGTAGCTCTTAACAGATGTCGAGCCTTGGATGAGAGGTTAGGTTGGTGAATTAGAGGATGCAGCTTTATGAATATATAACCATTAAAAAAATCATGACTTATTTCACTCTGTGAAGGTGGATGACCAGCGAAGCTGTTTAGCACACGACACAGACGTGACACATAATTTTGAACAAAAGTACGAACTATCGCCGTCCCGACGAGTCGGAGGAAACTAGACACGCGCGACGAGACCCCCCGGGAGAGCGGAAGGAAAGGAAACTAGGCACAGAAACGCTTGGAACGATGACAAAGAGAGGGCGGTGCGAGCGTAGACATGGCCGACACGGGTCGCACAGAGGCAAACCCAACCCAAGGCAAACCTTTGAGAAACTTTTATTATCTACCTGAGAGGCTACTGATGTTGAAAATGGTGCCTATTGGTAACTAATCTACTGAAAATGCATATCCAAGTGATGAGACGTATAAGCTTTTACATTGCATGAAGCGATTTTGCATCAAATTCGTGACCAGAGTTCTTTGTTGAGGCACACGAAAAATACACGGAATCCTAGCCATAAACAGCTTCGCCGTAAAACACCAAATGTTCCCTCAAAAAACAAAACTAGAATGTTGATTTAAAAAACAAGGAAATGTACACGCACGTATGCCGTGCCTACCGTTTCTTGA
Source organism: Ixodes persulcatus (assembly GCA_013358835.2). Lineage (NCBI taxonomy): Eukaryota > Metazoa > Arthropoda > Arachnida > Ixodida > Ixodidae > Ixodes > Ixodes persulcatus. Next base: position 480,720 of record JABSTQ010010890.1, read on the forward strand.
TGCCGTCCAAAACGCATGCAGCACGGATCGGTCGTAGCCCAGCTCAGAATTCTTTAGCAAGAAATTTAGCTAGGTGAGGCAACGGCAGCCTCCCTAGCTTTTGTGAAGTACGAGCGATATAAGGGTCTCACTTCCTTTTTTTTATGTTTGTATGGTGCAAGCAAGCATTTTCATTCTGGAGCTGATTATCCAGGAACAACACTCCCTTTACTTCTAAGCTGAGACTGCGTTGGAGCATACGTCCTCGTTGGACCAGTCATACGCCTTTCTTTTACCACGTGATCACGCTACCGCCAATCCCACGCGCAGAGAGTCGGGTCAGGTGATAAGAGGGAGGCGGCTGATTGATCCGACGGGCACGTATCTTCTACCGCAGTCTCAACTTAGGGCTGAATGGAAAAACCTGGAGCATGAAAAAGGTGACACGGATGATGGCCAACCGAAGCTTTTATAATATTAGGCGAAAAGAAGCGCAAAATCAGATAACCATTCGTATCTGCCAAGTACGAGAAGTGTTCTAATATCTTTTAAGCAGCATGCCAGTTATTGTCACACACTTTTCAGTCATTTTCCGTGTTGAACTTGATTCAACGGAAGACGAAGCGTCCCCTTCTGTTGTGACATTATGCAAACTATCGTAGTCACTATAACCGAGGAAGACAATGTTAATTGTCTCAGCAATTGGAAGGCGTGCAATCCCCGATCGTTTTGTTGCCTACTCTTCGCGTTTTCGAAAGCAGAAATAGAGTGAAGGGACAAAGGGAAAAGGCGCATACATCCGCCACACGCCAGCAAGCTCGCGTGCACTTTGACAGTTTTGTTTTTTTCGCTTGAAGTAAACACAGCTATCTCGGGAGTTGGCCTATCGGTTGCACTCAGAATCCGGTCTTTTTGTATTAGTGTGTTTTCCCCTTCATTTTTGGCGAACAAGCCGACAGGTTAAAATTTGCTAACAACCAAGTCACGAAAAACAAAATCGTGTCGAGGTTTTAGGTGACGTGAAGACGGGCTTTCAGCACATGAAGAATGCCAGGCCTTGCGTTTTGTATGTGCAAATGCAGTATGGTCATTTCTTTTTTTTTTTTTTCGAACGATTTTACGTTGATGTATCTAAAGAATTCTGTAGCATTCTTTATCTACTTACCCGGTTTTCGCGATACGCTATCTGACCTCCTAGAGCTCGTCTTCAACGTCATTCTCTAGGACGCGGACCTCGATGTCGTCCTAGACGTCGTCCTTGAGGTCGTCCCAGAGGTCGCTTTAGAGATCGTCCTAGATGCTCTAGACGACCTCCTCTAGCACGTTGTTCTCGACGTCGTCCTAAAGGTCGTCCATAATGGTCGTTCTTGAGATCGCGTTAGAGGTCGTCTTAGTGGTTGTCCTAGGCGTCGTCTTTGACGTCGTTCTCTATCACGTCGTCCTCGACGTCGTCCTAGCAAGCAAGTAAACCCGCGCAGTTCATACACGGAGCGACAGTACACACACAATCACATTTTCGCCCAAGCTACGAAGCAGTTATCGGTATGAGTTGAGCTAGTTGGTACGGCACATACATGTTCAATGATGGGGGTGAAACAGCTTGAACATTAAACAATTACACAGAGACAGGACAAGTCGCACGCACGAAGTTGCAAATATCGTGACAGAAGATTAGACGATTACTCAGAGACAAAACAATCACTCAATTTCGAAGTGGCGCGCTGCAGTCGCGCTAACATCGATGATTGCGTGGTAAAACATTCATAAAATAAAGTGTATACTAAACATTTGCGTCGTCTTATACACAGTGAACAGCGTCGTGAGTCTCATGACGAACGCTATCGGAATTCATCGACCACCAACAATAGTGGTTTCTGCAGTCATTTTTTTTTTTTTTGAGAATGAAAACGAAAGTGTAACGAATGACAATCAATCCCTTATGTAAATAAGTAAGTAAATTACTTTACAAATAATTTAAGAATTATGCAATTAGTTCCTTAGAAAATTGCTGGTAAATATAAAGGATTACAAATATCTTCGTCACTTCCAACGGATTAGGTATAAGTCTGTCTGCGACGATGCTGGCGAAGCACTCCAAATAAGCCAAGGGCAAAACTTTTTCTTTGTGTGTGTGTGCCGTCGTCCTTGTTGCCTTCGGTCAGAGCGTAAAATATGAAGTGTGTTATAGGTTGTACCGACTAAATTTGATAAAAAATATGTTAAATTGCTAGCAGTGTTTCATACGTGAAACGTTCAAGCATCACCAACGTTTAGCCTACACTGAGTTTCCAGACGCCAGACGCCAACGTTCACGGCGCTCTTCACAAGACAGTTTAACGCGTACCATGTGCACACTTGATAGTTTTTCCTAGAATAAAGCGATCGATACAACCGCTAATCGGGCTGATAACCCTGGCGATTTTCCAGAGCCTTCCATACTCTCGAGCACTTCTCCCTTAGTGCGCACAGGTGGTCGAGCTCCTCCTCACCTACACCTTTGGTCACATGACCACCCAGTTAACCAATCAGCTTCGAGCACCTCACTCCTCCTCTCCCACTCGTCAACCAATCAGTGTCGAGCCTCGCGGCCACGCTTTTATCTGAGCTTCACGAAATGTTGAACACCTAGCCAAAGAATATTTCACGCTAAAAAAGAAAATTAGACGACGCGATGACGCAACTTTATCAAACGGCATGCAAGAGGCTCGCAAGTGGTGCAAACCTAGACATTATTTACGCAATCGGTCAACGTAGAAAGCCCTTGGAAATGCGGAGACAAGAGGCCTGAGTATTCACTGCATTCGTCGTCGACAAGAATCTCCAGTGTTTTCGTGTGTGCGAATGTTGAGGATCAATGCCTTATAAGCGTTGTATGCCGTACTGTCGGGGTAATTATGCCAAAGTGTCGAAGGTCCGCCTACATTCTCATCCGCAACCGACACGCAAAAGCGTATCCAATGCATTAAGGCGATTCCGGCGAAAGAAGTTCAAGTTACGAGCTCTTCAAAGGTGTGTTGGTTTGGCAGCTCTTTTATCTTTGTACTTTGCACTTGCGGATACCATTGTTGCCGGAAGGATCATAGTATAGTAAAAAACCTCCGCTATTTTTTGTAGTCTCAAGGAGGCATAGTACGTTTCTTTTTTAAAACGAATTACCACTTCCAAAGCGTTTTGAAATATTTTGTCAGTTTTAGCGTGCGAGAAACCTGCGCAGAGAATTTTGCGTTGAGATCTAGTTTTTGCGTTCGACATCACCGACTATGATATAGCAGCTCTGTCGTCCAAGACTCATATTCCGCTCATCTACATAGCTGATTCTTCGACTCTGTGACTGTGAAGACATTCAAGCGTGAAAACGGCAGAGAACATTTGGTTTTGGAAGAATATATACTTCCTCACGATGCACGTGTTCATCATCCGACAGGTGCTTCAAATCGAGGGACAGTGCACCTTCCAGCACAACTGGTCGTCAGTGTGGTGATGCACGCTAAACTTGTTGTGAACAAGCTTATGTAGCCCCAGCGCATCCCTAAGTTCTTGCGGTTACGTGATCAAGGGAAAGTTGTCAGGGGCCTGACACTAACTGTACGCTGCTAGAGTTCGAAGAGTTAAACACTTGTGTAAGCGACCACTCACCTCAAGCAGTGCTTAAACTCATCATCACATTGTCTACAGACATACTTCTCAACAATACGTGCTAGAGGAGCAATGATGCCGCGTTAGTGCAGAATGCGAGGTCTGCTTCAGCCAAAAAGTGACTGTCTGTGTTCGCAAAATATTATCGTTGTTTAAAATAAAATTAAAAAAAAAAACTGTGAATCACGACATCTCGGTAGACCGACATACTAAAACCGAAGACGGAGGTAAAGCGGAAGTTGTCTCATGAAACAAACTATACGTGTTCTCATGCTCATTTATTGCATGATGGCATTTCGTCACGTAGTCGATGAAACATATTTCGTGCCACATTTTCTTGTTTAACTCTCTTAAAACTACCTTTTAAAATAAAACAAATGAACCCTAAAGTAGCGCACCGTCACTTAATTTTTTCCGATTTTATTAAATACAAAAGTGATTATTCAACCTGCAACAAAAGGTAGAAAAAAAACGTGCTGTTACGTTTTTTGTTATTGTTTAGGAAGTCACCTGGAAGGCTGTATGCATAAAATACTCTTTCGCATATTTTGTAATTGTGTGGTAAGCATGGACGTCAAAAATATGATTCGAATTAAATGTTTGTAGATTGCAGAGCAGCGCTTTGGTTTTATAAAGGAGATGAAGATGAAAAAAAAAAAAATTGTGAAAAGGGCGTAGTCGCTCATATTTACAAGGGTCGTTTTCAGTCGTCGTAACTTAATGGTAAACCCTAAAAGTCAGTTTTATGTGGGCTTCTATTTATAAAAAATGTGATTAAATTAATTACGTCGTCGTCACTCACGGGTAAGTGACATTCGTACAATATTTCCAATCGAAGCTACATGTAGACCGGCGCGTCGGCATAGCAAAGCCCCGCGCCCAACCGCATGTCGCTTTTTCGCTCGCTGGCCTAGCTACAGTGATACAGTGACGTCACAGAGCGGGCGCGCGGGCCTCATTTTCTAGAAGGTGTTGGTCATACGCCTACATGTATTCCTTTAGACCTTAATTTTGTATTATTTCCAGGGCACTGTAAGCGTTTGATTTTACTTACAATTTATAAGATCACCCTTCTTTTTAGTTTTTTTTCGTATAGTTGATATCGTTGGTAGTTAAGGCTGGCCAGCTTACCGCATTTATTCCTGCACTACTTGAAATCTTCCGTCCGAGACCAACGTCTTCATCCGAACAATTTGCGGTTTAGATCTTGCTCACTATTTTATAATTGCTTTTATTTTGCTTAATTTATTTTTTTACAATTGTTGTTATGACTATACTACCCCTCCGCGAGTCCGGCCGTGCTTTCATCGCATGGGTGAATGTATATCAACGGAGCCAACACACTGCACGACTAAATATTACGCATCTACAACCAGACACTTAGAAAGGAAGCAAACATAGCTTTATATCTTTCACTCGACCAGTAGAAGCTTGTATGAAAACAAACAAAAAACAAATTCCAGAAGATGGCGTTTTCGTAAGAGAAGGCCAGGAGCTGTTTTTTTGAGCTAATGGAAGAATCGAAAGTAGCTCCCCTCATCAAGGGTTTTCAAACTCGTTGGTGTCAGTACGTCGAGCGTCGTTACATCGACATATCATCTTGTCGACACTGCGTCGTTTCATCGACAGTTCATTTCGTTGAAAGGTTCCCACGTTCACTTCATCGACACATCTTGCGACCTTTCATCGAAAGCGTCCTTCCGCGCCCATCGCCTCGGTCGGCGGCATTCGCGCTTGCCGAACCCTTGGAGGTTCCGATGAAGCCTGGGACAATTAAAGCTTCCCCAAGTGAAGCGAAAGGTTGTCGCACGTAGCGTGGTCTGTTTGGAAAGCTATAGAAGTAGGGCTCACAAATTTGTTCTTGCCGTATCGCAACCGGATGGGTGAGTACGCTTTAGTTCCAGCACTATTTCCAGCAAGCAAAATGAAACCAGTAATTTAATCAAATCCACTATGTACAAATCGACGAAACGTGGCAGGAGCATGTCGCCTAGGAAACGTTCCAGAGTCGATAAAACATGTGTCCGCGAAACGTGTGTCCATAAAACGTTTTTCACGAAATGGGTTTCCATAAAACGTGTTTAGACAAAAAGATACGAACCCATTTTAAACAGAGGACAGCGGCTGATGCAAGCATAATTTGCATGCGGCTAACCTGTGCTCCCGGCAGCAGTTTTCTTTTCGGCATCTCCGCAGCCGTTTGTGTCTAGGCAAGACCAATCACACAATATTGACCCCTTCAGGAGATTGTGGCGCAACTGAGCGTCGGTTATGTACAGCCTACTGCGCAACACTTAATATAAAGAGGGTATTTTCTTAGCTTGAAGCGCTGCATTATGGGAAGAAGAATCACCTTCCACTTATCATCTGTGTGGTGAAGGCAGCGTTTCGCGGCAGTGCTGCGCATGGTTTCCAACGCCGTGGTCGGTTGCATGTAGTTAGAAAATATACAGATTATTGCAAATATTTTTGCGGATCGTCATTTATTTTACCCGAACGTCAGGACGTGACCGGAAGAAAGCGATAAAAATAATTGGCCAGTTGTCGTAACCAGAGGATCCGGCAAGTCCAAAAAACGGCATCGGCGGAGTTGAAGTAATCAAAGTTTTCAAGTATAAGGCTTCGATTCTGTTTCTCACAAATGGCCTGCGTATCATTCTCGCGGCTAGTATTTTACAGTAGAAAAATCACACATTTTCCATATATTAGCGCGAGAACAACGACCAAATACCACTAATTCCGGCAGAAGATTTCGGGGTTCAATTATCTTTTCAACGCTTTGCACTACTACTGTTTGACGGGGTAGACACGTTACTTAAAACGTTACGCTAATTAGTAAGAAGACTGCACTTCGTACGTCGTGAAAATGTAATGTAATAAACTTTTTTCCATACATTTGCAAATGGGAAAGGCTGCCGGTGCGTACAACTTTCATATAGGATCGTACTTGTCTCATGAATGAGATAACCCTCCCTTGCAATTTTAACTTAGTTTTGATACGTCATCGAGTTTCGAACTCAGTTTACAGAAAATCCGTGCAGCGTGTCGGGCCCGTTAACACCACGACGTTTCTCGAGGATACACAAAGGTTCGAAGTCTTTTATTGGCTCAACTTTCATAAGGTCGAGAGCCTAAGGCAATCAAAAGGCTGAAGCCCGTGCAGGATATGCTGATTGCCTTCTCGTCTATACGTTAACAGGTGAAATGAGATGGGGAAAAGAGAAAAATTATATAACAGGGTGAGACATTTACAAATGCAATAAAAGGTCTGCGAAGAGCCGCCCACGCAAATCCTCGCGCAAATGTAGTGCATGGATGTCAGAACGCGTACAGTGACTCTAATGACTAAAAAGACAAGAAGCGCTGGTCGTCTCCTTCGGATGTTCAGCTTCCTGCACCCGCTATTTTCCTTCCGTCGAGGTTTAGTTTCCCTCGTGTGCTCGGGGCTCAGGAGACGCTCAGCTGTTATCGAAGTTAGGAAAAGCGCGTGTTGGAGGCGTGACTGTCGAAAGACCACCCTGCTCTTATTGTCTCCAAGACTAAAATATCGACACTGACAGAAAAAGAAAAAAAACAACGAAAACATGAGCTCTGAGAGGCCCAGATTTCACACGATCGAAGCCGCACAAACCGCTACACACTGAAGGTAGATACAAGGATGTCCGCTCCCGCGCACTTTTGTGCGCACATCAAGCAGACAGCTATGGCGGCCATGAAGGAACCTCAATGAATCGCTACGTCATGCCTATCCTATCCTGTTTTTGTTACCTTTACCTTCCTTCCTGAAGATTCTCCTTCGCTTCCATCAGGGCGAAGAGCAAACGAAACCGTGTGCCTTCCCTACCATTCACCTCCCTCTTTTTTTTTCCTGTCATTTCCCTTTCGTCATGTCCCTTAGACTTCTCTTTCTCTTTTGCTGTTCTCACATTGTAGGGAAAGAGAAAGCAGAGAGTATCCTCTGCTTTTCATCAAATGCAAGAGTACGGCGGCTTTATAGTGGTGTTACGGTCATAATGCGATTCGTGGGTATCAATTACCGGACACCCTAGACCCCTTAAAGATTACCTTTGCTGACTGCGTTAATTGCTGTTTCGTGGTCTCAGAAATTTCAAATATGTCGCTGCCACGCCTTTTTATATTAAGGATTGCTGTCATCTGCGTCTCGAAGTGTATACGTTCCGTTATATACAGAAGGGCTTCAGACACTGCTTACAAATTTGTCCTATTGAGAAAGAGTTCGATTTTAATAAGGCAAATTAAATCATTACTATCAACTTAAAGCCTAAAGTTTTATATTACTAAAGGTTAGATCCGTAAGCAACGCTATTGCCCATGTATCTTCCAGGCATATGCGCGCACATAAATTCGCGGTCGTCCGCAGAAACCATAAAGCAACAATTCCTATAATTACAAAGAAAAAAAAAGCAGTTTCAATAGGGCTTTTAACAAAGAAAGAGAGAGACTAAGAGAGATAGAAAAACAGAATGCGAAGTACCGGGGACAGTGAAAAACAGATTTGGCCGTCACTCCGGCTTCAATTTTTCAAGACGAGGACTTTTCTTTTTTACTCTTTTTTTTCTCTTTGTATCTCTCTATATAACTTTTGGTTTCACTCATGAAGACGGAATTGCGAGTGGTCTGTTTTATTTTCCGCGTCCCAGCTTGTATTTTGTTATTACGTACTCCGTGGCAGCAGCGAGCTTACTCTAGAACGGACAGCAAGAATAGAAGCCGGAAAACACGTTCCCACAGAAACGAATCGAATGAAATCCCGGACGGAAAAAAAAGGAGGACTAGCACGAAAAATGAGGCGGAAAGGACAACAAATGGCTTCGAGCATCTTTCAGGGCACTTGCAGCGAGGGGAACAATGCTCCATCTCATTCAGCGTCTGACAAGCGGAAGAGCCCCGGGATTCCTCCAGATTTGGGCAGTCAGTAACCGTGTCACAAGAGAATAAAAGGCTGGACCTCTTCGTTCATCTCGTGGGACGGTACTTAAAATTTGCTCGGCATCGAGAGCTACGCCGTCCTCTAGAGACGAAGTGTTTTAGGTGCTTCATTTCAGGTAAGCGAAAAGTGCGGTGGAACACGTTGCACTCCTGGTGGTGCCATACTTGACTTATTTAATACAATGTGGCTCTAGATTAATCGAAGCATGCCGCCAAATATGTAAAAAAACACGAAAGGTTTAGAAAGCAAAACTATGATTCTCGTGCACAGCTCACCGCAGGCACGTAGCCAGGATTTTGTTTCGGGGGGGGGGGGGGGGGGGGGGGGGCGCTTATGACAAAATGCTGTATGAGGGGGAGGGGGGAGAGGAGGTCCCAGCGAAATTGAAGATTTCGGGGGGGGGGGGGGGGCCTAGGCCCAATGGGCCCCCTTCCTGGCTACGTGCCTGGCTCAGGCACCATGACAGAACAGCACACGACAAAACAGCACGGTACAAAACAGCACGGTCAAAACAGCACGCGTCAAAACAGCACAGCGTCAAAACAGCACGGCGACAAAACAGCACGCGTCAAAATAGCACGCGACAAAACAGCACAGCGCCAAAACGGCACAGCGACAGAAGAGCACGTGCCAAAACAGCACGGCGTCAAAAGAGCACAGTGTCAAAACAGCACAGGGACAAAACAGCACAGCGTCAAAAGGGCCCAGTGACAGAAGGGATCGGCGTCGAAACAGTACAGCGTCAAAACAGGACATTGACAATATAGCTAAGGTTTGGCCTTTTCGATTTTTATTATTTTGAAATTCGGCGTACTTTTTAGTTCTTAATTCCAAACAGAACTTTTCGGTTTATTGCAATGTATATTTGTAGACTCATAAGCTTCTCGGTTCTTTTTGGTTTATTGACGAAAACCAGTATACTGACAAAAATCCAATAGTTTTTAAAAGCGTTTGTTTAAAATATATAGTGAGTAAACCATGTACTGGTTTTCTTATTTGTTGCAATTGTGGCAGCCGACGGGACCTGTTCTGCAAGACGCACTGGGGTCCTATTGTGATCTGCCATTATCGTCGTGTGCTCGTATTTGTACACAGGACGAACATGATCTTCACTACCACTTCGGTTGGAGAGGAAAATAATAAAATCCAGAAATTCGCAAGCATTGTACTCAGTGCGGTTTTTGCCCATTTTCACGACTGCGAGAGGTGATAACTTCGCGCCGACCACACAAACGACAATAAAACAATCGTATTTATTCCCTCCTCTAGTAGACGGAAGCTAGAGTTGTTAAACAAATGTGCGGCATTTACGGACGCCCTTAATCTTCATTGTTCAGTTCATGATTAAACTCTCTTCTTTGAACAAAGAATTCGGCACACAAATCCCTATCAGGTGCAAAAACCCAGATTTCGTCCTGAAGACACCTGCGCCCCTGGAGCTTTTGTTGAAAGTTGAACTGATCTCGAAGACAATATGAAAACTGCGAAATGAAGTGGTGATACGATCAGTAATGAGTCACCCCCCCCCCCTCCTTCCAAACGCCCTCCAAAATACTGAACCTTTCAGTAAAAAAATGAATTCGGAAAGATGAATTCGGCGTACATTTACCGGTTTTATTTGGTTTAAGCCGAAAACGATGAACCCTAAATATAGCGAATGAATTTAAAAAATGCATGTGTCAAAGTAGGCACTGTAAAGGAATTGAGGGTCTAGGCCAATTCGTTGAAAGCCAACTCGTCGACGGGTCAATTCGTAATAGGGCAATTCGTCGAAGGGCAACTTGTGGAAGAGTCCAACTGGTCACCGCTTTTTCAAAACCAAAATATAATTTTTGTCCTCAAAAGGTAAAGCAAATACTGCCCTATATATTGTAATCCGTAAAATCGCCGCACGATAATTGACTTTCAATGCGTTCTTTCTCGTCGAAGAGAACACTGGCTCAATGTGTCTTGTCGTAATCAAATATAGCGCCAGTACGGTCATTTTTTTGTTAATTCAATATTCATTCATTCATTCATTCATTCATTCATTTTCAATATACAGGAAGACCACTGCAGGTTCACACACGGCAAGTCAATGACAATAAAGAAATACAATTTTCTCGGCGTGGTGCAGAGAAAGAAAGTTACGCTTAATACCTCCTCCGCAAAAACACAGAACGTTTGAAAAGCGATGCAATTGGCACAAAAAAAAAAAATCGAATTTCAGGCATTAGCAACGAGATTGCGCAAGTACAAAATAAGTCCGCTTGGATGCCCAAGGGAGTGGAGCGAGCAAAGCCGTCACGTGCGCGCCACCGAATAAGCAGGGTGTCAAGACGCGTGACACACCAAAAGCGGGCAACTAAACCGCACAAACACAGTCGGACACCGACACCTAGGGTTCCCGCGACCCTCCAAGTCTCCGGGGACCTCGCTCCTCCATTAGCACTGATTATTCGGGCTGGCAGACAGAGACGCCTGAGGCGCAGCAGCAAACAAACACCAAGTGGAAACGAATCAGCCCGGCTAAGTCGTCTCCTACAACAGGATCGGAATGGATTAGCGCAGACGCGCTGGATTAAGGCGCCAACTGTCGGGGAACACGCTGCACCGGCGCGTCTCAATCCCACCCCTCTCGCGCAATCCCAACGCTCTGTGCCAAGTTTTTGTCTGCTGTTTGTGGACCACTTTGAGGACTAATATATGGAAGATGACGCTGTCTACAAACGAGGATGATTATTCGAGATTACTTCTTTGAGGACGGTCAGTCGTATTCGTCTTGGCGATTCTTTTTTGAGGCAGTGACGTCAGAGATATTTGGATAGCTTGTAAAATGCATACGGGGGTGAGCTAGGAATGCTTCTTATCAGCGAACTTATCAGCGAACGCGAACTTTACCACAAGTTTCGATGTCGATGGCGATGGGAACGTCTTGATGACCAAGGAATAAAAGCGCGCACCCAAGCAGACTTGCAAGTATAGGGGTACTTGTACCTAGTTACCTTTTTTCTGTAATGAAGTAGCGTGTTAGTTACTTTTCGAGGGGGAACGAGTAACTTTTTTTTTCGTTTCGCTACTTTTTAGTGGAGTAAGGAAAAACGGTATTTAGTTCCTTCGAGAAGGGAATGTGTACGAGGTGTGATCAGAAAGTTCCCAGACTGATTTTGTGCTTTAAGTGGCACTCGCGCTTTAGGAACGGTAGAACATCGCTGGAAGACGAAGAGCGGTATAGGGCGACCTAATCCGACCTCCCCTTGACTTCAGCGACGTTCTGCCAGTCTTGAGGCGTGAGTGCCACTCAAAACACCTCGCACACCTCGCTGCTTTTTGACGTAGCATTTTAAATAATTCCAGAGGTCTCTGTTTCAGATTTGTCGAGTTTGAATTAAAATTGATGTTCTCCCTCCGCAAGTGGTCAAACAAACTTCTGTAGTGCAGTTCCAAACGTTCACAGAGCGACGCCCTTTGGCATAATGACGCAGGAAGGTCCCTGAATTCGACTTCTGGACGCGCATTATGCTGCCTTCTCTTTTTACGCAACAAGATTAATCTAGAAACGTTTTGATTGTACAGTCGCCGCTGGAGTTAATAGCTGCACGCGAGCGCGCGTCTTTTTCCGAGGGGCGCTTGACTGGTGGCTTGCGATAGAACTAGAGATGACGTCAGTGCGAGTCCATGCGCAGTGGACGGGGGAAGCCGTCTCGATTCAAGGAAACCGTTGTTATCATCTGCGGGGGGGAGGGGGGTGAGCGTAGTTCGAATGAAAATGGGAGATGACTCTGCGGAATCATCTCCTATTTTCATTCGAACTACGCACCCCGCAGGCGGATGATAACAACGATTCTCTTTAATTGAGACGGCTTCCCCCGTCCACTCTGCTTGGACTCGCCCTGACGTCATCTCTAGTTCTATCGCAAGCCACCAGTCAAGCGCCCCTCGGAAAAAGACGCACGCTCGCGTGGAGCTATTAACTCCCGCGGCGACTGTACCTCGCACAACATAAACAACAACAACCTGGATTTTGCGGCAGTTCGCGCGTGAACTTTCACCGCGAAAAAGCGCCGGATAGTGAATGAAAAAAAAAAAAATACACGTACGCAAAGTGTTACAGTTAGGCATAGTTATCGCTCAACTTATTCATTTCATTCTACACCAGTGGCTGGTGTCCTTCTTCCGTGCCTTCACAGAACAAACTGAACGAGGTTTGTTCGGTTAATCCCTCGGGACATTTTCTTACATCTTCCGTGCATCTGCCCTTCCTAACTTCCTTTCAGCGAGAGTATTGTACACTCGATAGATGTTATCTTTGTTCCGTGTTACACTAAGTTTGACCACAACCGACGTCACAATCTGACGCAGCCAATCAAGCAGTGCCAAAGATGCATCGTCACGACGCTTGTCGTCTTTGTACGTTTGGTATCACTGACCAAAACCAATCATGCCAAGTAAATGATTCGTAATTATGCCTTATTCTTTATTTTTGTCGTGTCTTAAATTAAACTTTTTCTCGGGCTCGAGGCTTTACTAAGACCCGAATACTACAACCAGAGTTGCTTCCCAAAGGCCCTGTCGTATCATAACTGGTTGAAGTTTTCCTCTAAATCTAATGCGTGGCAGGCAGACATGTACACGTTACCCAAAAAAAGTAACTAAATACCGTTACTCGTTACTCGCTCAAAAAGTAACTAAATACGTTACTCGTTACCGATTCTCAAAAGGAACGCGCGAGTTACCTCAAAAGTAACGAGTTACTTTCCACGTTACTTTGACGACCAAATACACAACTGTTTTTGTTTCATGGTTTATTGGTTTCTTTTTAGTAGTCATTGCCCTTCAGCAGCAGCTGCCTGTAGAAGTTTTCATCAGTTATGTTTCCCCGCTTCCTTGAAAATACATCTCCGGCGACGCTGAAGAGTCGTTCTACCGACGCGCTCGAAGGAACGGCAGTGTTGTGCTCCAGGGAGAGCTGGCGAATCTTCGAGAACTGCGCCTTCATTGAGGACAGCGGGTAATGGGTTATGTGCCTCCCCGTGTTTGCAACCTCCGGGTTTACATTCGGTCCGTACCCGTTTCTAGAAGGTTCAACCAACGAACCTGATTGTGCTCGCTGGGTGAAGGACATTCCCAGCTGTAGAGTTCAGTACAGCAACGTTTATCGCTGGACACGTCAGTCGAACCGTTCGACTGACGTGTTCAGCGATATACGTTGCTGTACTGTCATACTGGTTAGTTGTTTTTCGGGTTGCCCATCTGCCTTTGTCACAATAGACGCATACTCAGGTTAGAAAAAAACAAGGCCGTTTAAGCGGTGTTGTACACGTTACTCCTCAAAAGTAACGAGATACCGTTACTCGTTACTTGGCCTTCAAAGTAACTAAATACCGTTACTCGTTCCTTTTCTAAAAAAGTAACTAAATACGTTACTCGTTACCGAAAATAGTAACTAGGTACAAGTAACTCGTTACTTGTAACGCGTTACGTACATGTATGGTGGCAGGTACGGGACTAAATTGTTCAGTCAGCAACGCGTTGCAGACCTAACATGTGCCGATATGTTACGAGTGTGTATAACTCCGTTATCTCTGATGACCCTTGTGCAGTAAAATTATGTGAGTGAAGCTCTTGTTTTCTTCTCTTTGTTCCTTCTCGTAGTAGTTAATTTTCGACTGCCTCTTTCCTCATCCCCTTTTCCTTTTTTGTTTTCACTGAGGTTGCAACTCAGCATCTGCACCTCAGCGTTGATTGACTTGAAGCCTATTTCATTATATATAAATCTTGTCGAAAACGAAACTGACACCTGCACCAAGCTAAGTTACATTTCAGTTCATAAATGAACAAAAAAATAAAGTACGAGCCTGCATAGCAAAAAGAAAAAACCTAGAGCGGGTCAATAATTACGGCGTCGTGAAGAGCTTTCTTTATTTAATGGCTTTTCACTATATTGTCACGAATGACAATTGATGAGGCGATGAATAACTGAAGAAACTAAGCGTGTAATGGCGCGAACTTGTGCCCAAAACAAAAGCAAACAAAAAAAAAAAAAACAGCAGAGCGTCGCGGGCGTCGATGTCGGCGAAACCTCAGGATCGAGCGCTGGGGCGAGACTGACTCCGGCTCGCCACGCGGAGCCCCTTTTGTACACGCGTGGGCTTCTGGAACATTCGGCGTAGAGGGTTCGGTGCGTAGAACATTCTAACCTTGAATCAGCAAGACGGTTCTAGAATCTACCAGAACATCACATTACAGGGTCAACAAAAATGGGTAGCCGCAGCTAGGAATCGAACCCTGGCCTTCTACGCGGAAGGCAAGTGCGATAACCCTTGGACCACGGGCGCGCTGCTTACTTGGACAGCTGCGCGCGTGGCATTATTCCCCCCTTTAGAAAAAGCATCGTCCCGATGCAGCAAAAAGGAAAACACAAATCCACAACAAAAGGGCAGCAGAATCGCGAGCCACAGTTCTCAGTTCTCAGTTCACAGTTCACAGTTTACAGTTTACAGTTCACTCGTCGACGAGAGTGCAACGTTCTATCGTTCGTAATACGGCTTCAGCCGGACGACGTGCACCACCTCGGCTCACGGCTGACGTCTTGTTGATGGTCGTGTTCCGTCGGGTAGAACTTCGTAGTTCAGGTCTCCTTATTGTCCAGCTCGCGTGAACCTATTCATTAATTGCTGAATGGAAACCGCCGAATAAACAAGGACGAAGAAGGGGACAGAGACGAAGCGCACTCACAACTGAAGGTTTATTGAAGCAAACATTGACTATTAATACCGTCTTTCTGGGTGTTGGCTCAAAAAAGAACAACTTTTTGGCTGTGTTCCAAATCTCACCCAAATGAATACGAGTTACTCCGGCGGTTCGTGTCACGTGACAACACAGATTGAAAAGTGCTGGACGCGGGTAGGTTCTGGAACGCCAAGGTACAAAACCCTTACCTTTATCTGTAAAGTGCAGTGACGGCGCACTAATACACAGATTATCCCCTTGCTCTCTTATGCGGAGTGCCTCATGAATTTCTCGCGCTGTTTTGTTTGCGTATCTGCCCAGAACTGTTTTTTTTTTTTTCAGTTCCGGGCCACATGGGCACCTATCACGGTGCACCGCAAGATTGCCCGACGGGGACTGTCTCACTGACCAGGCATGTTCCCTGGCCCTTTCATTTATGCAACGCCCCGTTTGGCCTACATACGATTTCACGCAACTCATTGGTATGTTATATACCACTGACGTTGCACATTCCACGTATTGCTTAGCAACCAATGTTAACCAATGATTGGCTTAACATACCAATGAGTTGCGTGAAATCGTATGTGTTCCAAACGGGGAGTTGCATAAATGAAAGGGCCGGGGAACATGCCTAGTCAGTGAAACAGTCCCCGTCGGCAATCTTGCGGTGCACTGTGATAGGTGCCCATGTGGCCCGGAATTGGAAAAAACAACAGTCCGGGGCAGATACGCAAACAAAACAGCGCGAGAAATACATGAGGCACTCCGCATAAGAGAGCCAGGGGAGAGTCTGTGTATTAGTGCGCCGTCACTGCACTTAACAGATAAGGAGTTTTTCTTTTTGAGCCAACACCCAGATAGACGGTATTAATAGTCAATGTTTGTTTGAATAAACCTTCAGTTGTGAGTGCGCTTCGTCTCTGTCCCCTTCGTCGTCCTTGTTTATTCGGCGCTTTCCATTCAGTGATGTACCAACTAGCCCATGTACCTATTTTACTTCATTAATAGCATTATCATCGTATTTAGTTGCTTTTTTGGGTAACGTCTACAAGTAGGGAAAAAGTAACAAATTAGGGGCGTGAATGTGCTATTTACGGCGTGGCGTGGCAGACTGGGCCAGCTTCACACCAGCTCGGAGCACGTGGAGCGAAAACTCGCGCTCCAGAACCCCACGATCCTGGGTTAATCCCAACCCCTGCCCGTTTCAATCTGGATGAGCATCGTACCGACGTGCGGTCGTGTATCACTACTGCGTGATGCAGGTTAAAGACCCCAGGCTAGCGGTTGTACTGCACTGGCTAAGTTTCTTATTCACAGCTGGGTGACAAGTCGCCCTTTGAGGCAGACCAAGTTCTAGGCTGTATAAGCATACACACAGCCCAATTTTTTCTGCTCTCGAAAGATGTATTACTAACTCAACCAAGGTCACCAAGACCAAATTATTTTAATGTACCTTGTGGGATCATTCTACCTTATACAACGCCCGATTCTACCAGGCCACTCTCCCGTCGTTCCCAAGAAAGTCGCACAACAGAGCAAGTTCAATCAAACACTTTATCAACTCCCATGCCGTCGCCCCAAGTCCTGTTCCCCTGCGGATGCGGCAGCAGCTTGTCGGCGCCCTCCATGAGGACTCCCCTAACAAAGACTCTAACCGCAGACCTTCAAATAAAGACTCCGTGAAGAATCCTGGTGAAGACTCCCAGTAAAGACTGTTATGACTTCCCGCCTGTAATCTTCTTGTATAACCAGCCCGACCCCTTTGTCTCCCGGCCCCTCAAGCACCAATCGAGGATCTCAGGCCCATATAAAGCCATGGGCACGGGCGAGCGCCACGGTGCCTGTTCGGCGAGAAATTTCGGCTCGCTACTCTAACGCGAACCTCAGCGGATGTTCGCCGCCATGGCTTTGGGCAAGAAGCCGTCGGCATCCTTGGCGCTCTTTACGTGGCGGGGTTCAAAGAGTCCCAGACTGGTGTTCACACCGGTGGGGAATGTGGACTTCGGCACCGGGCATGTGGAGGCCAAGGCAAAGGCTCTCCGCAACCTAAATGATTGGTGTCAGTGTGAAATGAACTACTAAAAGAGGAATCGAGGCTGGTTTTAAACTGAACGAGAACTGCTAAGAAGAAAGGCTTATCTCAAGGTGCACGGATAGAACAGTAGATATTAGCTGTCTTTAAGCAGCAACAGAGATGAACTTATATTATTATTTTTGAGCGCAGCTCTTAGGCACCCCTCTCCGGCTTGAGCGGCGTCGCCGTCGCCGTCGACGTCGGCGTAACCGCGCGTTGCATTATGGGACGTTTCCCATATTGACGTCACACGTGGCGTCACGTGTGACGTCACGAGGGTCACCCGTGATGTCACGAGTGACGGCACAAGAGAGGAGGTGGAGGAGAAGGGAAGTTTCTCCGCTAAATTTAGCGCGAAAAATTTTCCGCAAAATTTAGCGGAAAAAGTTTCCCGCGAAATTTGGCAGAACGTTTTTTCCGAATTTCCCCGCTACATTTAGCGGAAAAATTTTCCCCGCTAAGTCTAGCAGAAAAAAACCACCCGCTAAATGTAGCGGGGAATTTTTTTTTCGCTCTATTTGGCGGTAAAATTCCACGCCAGATTTAGCGGGGAATTTGTTTCCGCTGAATTTAACGGGAAATGTGGCGAACATTTCCCGCTATATTGGAAGGAAAAAGGAGAGGAGGAGGGGAGGGGAGGAGGGGGAGAAGGGAGAGGAAGCGCCTCCCCCATCTCCGTACCATCCCCTCCTCCTCATCAAGAGCTGCGCTCTAATTCGGCATTATAGGGAGTTGTAAACGTGTTTCAGTTTTTTAATAAATACTCTTTCGTTACTTTGTAACCATGTCGTAATATCTTTTTTTAAGGGTAACAAACAACGCAGGGACACGAAGAGAGTAGAAGACATAAGACAAACACGGTGTTACCGTTGAAACAAAAAGACAAACATAGTGCTACCGTTAGAATGATCTACCGACAAACACATTCGTCAACGCTACTAGCGTAATACCTTGTAAACACACTTTGTTTTTAAATATTACGGTGAACGCATGACCTGTACACTAGACTACCTAATGTGTAAAACACGCCATTCTGTGTGTTTATGGGAACACTTTATTGACCCAATTCAAGTTTCGTGTTTCTGTTTTTCTGCTGAGCGGACGAAGTACCAAACAACATAGCTTTTTTGATGTTATCCATTATTTCCTCGGATTACGTGCGTTCCGAACAAAATCACTTAAACGAAAGCAAAACAAACGAAAAAACGCTCATATTTGTGAGGGATTTAGCCATTTCCCAGCAGAAGAAAACAACCCTCGAACTGTGTGTTTTCTTTCTAAATCCGAATTCCCCAGGACGCTCCCAGCTTTTGGAACATGCGGGGAAGTTTGATTTTTAATCTCTCCCCAATATTCAAGCCTAGGGGATGAAAGGAAGAAATTACGGGAGCAAAAAAGTCGGCCGGTGGGACCTCGTTCATCCCCCGTAATCCCGCTGGAGCTACAGAATGGGCCGGTCACGTGGCCGCACCACTGTTGATTGCCGGGACGACGCCGCGGAAGCCGGCACGGATGTACGCCGGATTACAGGACAGAGACGTAGTGCGCCGTTCCGCTCCAATCCTCGATTCCCAGTGGACGAGGGGGGGTCAAGACGGTTTTGAATTACGGGGGGGGGAGTTAAGCCGGAACCGGTGCCTTGATGCTCGACGAAGGATCCAACCAAAGTGTACATGTACGCAGAAGCCGGCGCCGTAGGTACCACGGGTGCTTGTCAACAAAACAATTAGTGGACTTCAAATTTTGTATTAAAGGGCGTATTTGGTTTGTTTTTGTTCGTGTTTTGATTGAGTGCGCACAAATCTCTCGTAAGGGGGTGACGAAAATGAGAGATATTTATTTTGAATACGGAGTCAAATTTCGCCTATAGTGAGTCACTGGCGGATTACATTTTACACGACCGTACAAAAACAGGCCGGAGCAGATAGTATAGCTGGGCAGAAGTGCAGGTTTTCTTCTTTTTTTTTTTCATTCGCGCGTGCCTTCATTGCGTGCTAGAATGGGCTTACACACAACTGGGATATAGCGGGCCCAGTACAGTTTCCGGCTTACAAATAAATTTCCGTTTAATCACGGCAAGCAAGAAAAGAAAAAAAGGCAAGAGCCTTTTCTTTTTCACTTACTATCATTACCTGTAAGCGGAATATACTATTATAGACATTACTGTTGCTTATTTTATAAAATACCCGCAGGGTGTTGAAATCGAATTTCCACTTCGGACTTGTATAACGACTTTTATGTTACGGGAGGGTGGGGTTTGGGGAAGGGGAGTAGGGTATATATATATCACATTCTTGCGAATTGTGAAATTCCGCATTACTCTGCCAGTCCCGACAAAACGTCAAGTATTGTTCTGCTTATGGGAGTGTCTGTGGGAGTGCGGCGCGAATATGGGAGGAGTGGCTGCAGGGTGAAGGGGTGATGTGTTGACATTGTGTAGAAACACTCTATAAATATCATTTAAACCCATGACAACGCCACAGAGATCGACAATATGGACGGGACATCGGACATAATGAGAGAAGTTTGGAATAATTCCCGAGGCAATACGACGGATCAAACCGTAATCACGTTAAAAAGCCAACACGCAATATCCAACAAAGAACGAGTCGCAACAATAACTTCTGGAAGTGTCATAGCACTTTTGTAAACCAGCCCCTTCCGGCCCCTTCCTCTAAACAAAATGAAAGGCAAGAGAATACAAAGGGGAAAAGAAAATAAAGCGAAATTAAAGCTGCCCTAGAGTGTGCCCCAGAAGACAGCCGCGCGAACAAGTGCGCTCGCGCCGAACAGCCATAAAGGTTGTCCGCGGCGGGTGGGCCGCCCTAATAGAAAGCCGTTCGCTTCGGCCAGTGTGGAGGACCCTTTTTAAAAACGGATGCCGCAGGACCGGAACGTGATTGTCCTCCCGGGAGCGACAATGGGTTCGTCCCTGACCCCCTAATGTCCCCCCGTGGACGAGAGGGACCGACGAACGCTTTCGGGGTTATTAGAATCCCAGAGAACAAAAGCCTGCCAGAAGACCGAGACAGATGGTCGGAAGTTCCCGGACCTTTCCACGCTGAAACTACACGGGCGTCACCCTGTATATAGTTCCGCGCAAACAAGCGGCGGCGGCGGAAAGTCGGAATGGTTTTTGATGGCTCAGGAAACAGATTGACCAAATTAGTCAGCTTCAAGCGCGAGCAAGAGCAAACACAAGCGTGTGCCGCATGAAGTAATCTGGCTATTTCGTACCCAAGCAAACAAGGGAAAACATAGTTCAGACACGTTGTTAGTGTGTGAGTGTATATGCATTCAGGCAGGAATTCCGCCGTTTTGAAACCGTGAAGCCGTGACCAGCAAAACCTGTTGTCTGTCAGACTTTCAATGCAAATTTATTTATTATCTATACTGAAAGTCCAGGTGTGAGAGTCCATGCGCCCAGATTAGAATTTTATTCGGAGCTCTTTACATACCCGCATTTTAATTCCAATTCTGGACCTCGGGAAGCTTCGTTGAAACTCGCCAAAACTCACCATAAGATTTGTACCCAACGTTTTTTTGTGTTTTTGATATCATGACATCGTCATGACATGTCAATCATGACAATAATTAAAATAAGACAACGGTTTTGAATGTATATAAAATAACTAAATTTCTTTTATATAGTATATACATACTCGTATTTTCCGGGGAATGATATTCTGGACAACCTTGCGCGTAGTTCCCAACTATATTAATATAAACGTCAAACGCTTTCTATATTGTTTTATCGTAATGGCACACCGCGACATGACGCCAATTATTTTAACTTATCGAAATTACCAGCCAAGTACTAGACTGGATGGTTTGTCAATAAAATATAGTTATTTGGCAAGCGTATTCTTAAGAAACTTTTTGAAGTTGAGCAATTTTAAAGCCTCTTACCTTGTTTTTGTTTTTGCCACTCGAATATGACAAATAAGTATCGGAAGGTATGAGCAAGTGTAGTAATCACACACTATTTATTTATTTATTTATTTATTTATAATACCCTCAGGGCCACAAGTGGCGTTACAGAGGGGAGTGGGTTTACATGAAGTAGTTGGTGATGGCGTCCCGAAATCTTCCACTGTCGGTGATGCCGATGAGGTTCTCGGGGAGGTCATTCCAGTCCACAATCGCAGATGGTAAGAGCGCCTTCTGGTGTGCGAGGGTGAAGCATTGTGGGCGGGCGATCTTACAAGGATGGTCAATTCTATCCGAGATGTATGATGGGGGGTTTAAGAGAGATTGTTTAAAGATGGGCGTATAAAATACCTTGTGAAGAAGACAAAGGCGAGAGATCCTACGACGTGAAGATAATAGCGGAAGGTCAAGGTGAGCTTTCATTAACGAGACACTCGAAAAGCGGGAGTAATCAGAAAAAATGAAGCGTGCAGCACGGCTCTGAACAGATTCAATTAAATCAGTTAGCGTTGATTGATGAGGATGCCAAATTGAAGACGCATATTCTAATTTGGGAAGGACAAGAGTAACGTACAGGAGGCGCTTAAGGTTATTGGGAACAGATCTAAAATTTCGACGGATGTAGCCTAAACTTCGATTAGCAGATTGTACGATGTTGTTAATATGAGTATTCCAAGAGAAGTTAGGTGAAAGATGCACGCCGAGGTATTTACAGTGGTCTGTATATTCGAGTATAGTCCCATCCAAAAGTAGCGTAGGATTAGTTTCTGCTAATGAATTAGAAAAACGCATGCACTTACATTTGTTAGTATTGAGAGACATTTTCCAATTCTGGCACCAGTCGGTTATTTTGAGAAGGTCAGCTTGCAAAATTAGAAGGTCATCTTGAGTAGTAATCTTACGGTAAACAACGCAATCGTCAGCAAACAGGCGAATAACAGAGGTGATACGCATTGGGAGGTCGTTAATATAAATGAGAAAAAGTAGCGGTCCAAGCACGGTGCCTTGAGGAACACCAGAAGAAACAGCAGAGACGTGAGACGAGGCATTGTTAGCATAGACGTATTGACGGCGTTGAGAAAGAAATGATTCAATCCAGATTAGTACATTAGCGTCAATATTTAGCGTGGAAAGTTTGAGAAGTAGAAGTTTATGAGGTACTTTATCAAATGCTTTAGCGAAATCGAGAAATACAGCGATAGTGGGGTATCCGGAGTCGAGATTCAAGAACAAGTCATTAGTCAGATGAAGAAGCTCTGTTTCACAAGAAAAATTACGGCGAAAACCGTGCTGCACGTCACTGAAGAAAGAGTTAGAATCCAGGAATGAAAGCAAATGCTTGAAGATGATGTGTTCCATTATTTTAGACGAGATGCAGGTAAGAGATATCGGTCTATAGTTGGCTGGTGATGACCTACTACCGCTCTTGTGGACCGGAATGACCTTCCCAAGCTTCCAGTCCTCAGGCACGACTCCCGTCTCCAGAGGTTGACGAAAGATTTTTGTTAAATAAAGGCTAGACGTTAGATTAGTGTTACGGAGAATCTTGGAATTTATGCTGTCAATTCCACATGACGAAGAAACTTTTAAGGATTTAATAATGTTTACGATTCCATCGTAATCAATAAGAATAGGATCCATTGGGAACGATATACTGGAGACGGGAGGGGAAACAGTAATGAGGTCTGAACGGGAGAACACTTTAGAAAAAACATCATTCAGCACATTAGGGCACGAGTTCACTGGAACAGGGTCCCCTGAATTTGAAACAAGTTGTAACGAACACTCGTCTTTTGGGCGAACAACATTCCAAAAACGCTGCGGATTGGCAATCAATAATGATGGCAAAGTCGTACGATAAAAAATGTCTTTACATCTATTCAACTCAATTTTGTAAATGTTAGCGCAGTCCTCATAGCTCTGCCATGATTCGGGCATACCGGCTCGACGGGCAACTCGAGAGAGCCTTTGTTTTTTATTGCGTAGCGATTTGAGGCTGCGATTAAACCATGGATTCGAAGACTTGGTTGTTATATCAATACAAGGTATATATTTTTCCACTAAATCACATAATTTATCTTTAAAGAGACACCAGTTTACGTCCACACTTCTACTCTCAAAATTAGTATTAAAAGACACAAAATATTCGGACAGAGTGTTGCAGAGCTGCTCATAATTCCCTTTCTCATACAGCCGTATGCTCTTTTGAACGCGCAACGGTTTCTGGATTTCCACGCATATAGGGCAGTAAATTACCCGATGATCGCTCACGCCATCAAAACAGGTTAGAGGTGATTCTACAAAACCCGGATGAGTAGTTAGCACGAGATCTAAAATACTAGAACAGGAATCCGTCACCCTAGTAGGGACGGACACAAGTTGAAAAAGATTAAAATCCAAACACATGTCAAAGAA
This sequence comes from Ixodes persulcatus, assembly GCA_013358835.2. Lineage (NCBI taxonomy): Eukaryota > Metazoa > Arthropoda > Arachnida > Ixodida > Ixodidae > Ixodes > Ixodes persulcatus. The sequence continues at coordinate 504,416 of JABSTQ010010890.1, forward strand.
GTCCTTGCACAAACCATTCCCTTTAGGACAAACGGGGACCGCAGAGTTCCAATTAACGCATGGAAAATTAAAGTCACCGAATAAAAAAACAGGGTGCGCCGGATAGAGAGCAAACAGGGTAGACAAGTCGTCGTGCAGACGGCTGGTGAACGAATGGGATTCCGAAGGAGGTCGATAACAATCGCCTACCAAAATAGATTTGAAACTGCATTGTATTCGTACCCAGACCATTTCGAGGCACGAAGCAGTCGGGACAAGGGTGCTTTCATTACTTTCATCGACCCCGATAAGGACACCGAGTCCACGTTGATCATCCCTGTCACGCCGGTAAATAACCAGATTAGGGTGCTCAGGAAATATCTCACTATCTTCAATTCCAGGTGATAGCCATGTCTCAGTTAAGACGATGACGTTAGCATTACACGAAGAAATAAGAGAACATATATCGTCGCGTTTATTCAGGATACTCCGTGCGTTCGTGTACAATACATTAATACCGCAACTTGAGTTTGGGTTATGAAGAAAGCCACCCCCCGGCGCATCCTATCTGGGGATTTCTTTTACGGACAGAGACTGAGAATCATAACTGTAAGTCCTGGAACCAATGTGCAACTTGTCGAAACGAAGCTTAAATGATACGTTTTGCGCCCTGGCAAAGTCGAGAAGAAACTTCCGCGCAGTTCGAACATTCGGCGAGTAGTCCTCCGACAACGAGTAGGGGGAGCCCTTCAACTTATGGCCACAAAGAAGCAACTGGTTTTTTAATTTAAATGAGGCGAATTTCACAATTATTGGCCTAATTTTTCCTTCCCGATAACCACCCACTCTGTGAGCCCGTTCAATATCAGCGTTTCCCAAGGCGAAACCAAGTCTGTCTTTCACGACGGTGATTATATTTTGCTCGGACGTCTGCCATGCTTGATATTGTTATAAAATCAATCATCCTTAAACCATATTTATATCCATCATGTGCACGTGAACAATTTGAATATTCAGAAATAATTTTAGCGATGATTCAGGCGAGGGCCACTGTTCCCCAAAGTGTTAAGTTCAGCCGGTTGCATTCTTTCAGTCAAGGCGTCAAAAGAGATGCCAACGTAGTCACGGGTGATCCCTTTTCGACGCTTTGTTTAGGTAAGCGTTTCGCGCCTCGAAGTGGGTAATATGGCGCTTCTTTTTCCATGCAAACAGAGTGAAATGCAAGGGGGGGGGGGGGGGGGGAGGGGGCGGGCTGTCGCTTTGTAAGGCATGCCGATGCCTTTTGTGGCGGCCCCCTAGGCTATTTACTCGAGTAATAGCCGCACTGCTTATGAAGGAAACCTGAGGGTTCGCTTTTCCGCGGAGAACACGGCTTGCCAATCATCACGATCAACAGCATGATTCCAGCAGTTTACAGGACAGAGATAACGTCTTCGCGCGAAGATACCATCTGTGAAGATTGCATTTGTATATAGAATTATTTTCTGGATCTAGTTAGTCGCTATGCCATTTATCCGCAACGCGATGATTGGCTGTATATGTGCTCTGGGGTAAAGTAGACGCAATTGCCTCGTTCATAAATAGTGCAGATAATACTCGAGTAAATACGGTACTGTATTCCTCGACGATTGTGTGAATAAACTTTGATTTGATTTGATTTGATTTGACTGAATGTGCAGCTACATCAAGCACGCGTGACGACTGCAGTTTCCGTAACCTCCCTGGTATTAGCGGACTCGATATCTAGAAATCTTCATGCTCGTTTTTTTCCGCGATACTTTTTTGACAACAAAATACCGAACCCTCAAGCAGACGCTTCCTCGAGCAGCTTACGGGCGCAGGAAGTCTGAGCACGATAGTCCTCAGCGTGGACAGAGGAAGCCGACGCCTACGCTCTGACGCAGGTCAGCCCCATCAAGCGCCTTTCCTGCGCCCTGTTAATTACCGGAGCGCTTCTGCAGGCCTTCGGAGTGCTCTTGTTGATGAGCCGGGCCATTAGAAGAGATGAGTTATGAAGGCGCTGTTTTATGCATAAGCTCGCGTTTCGCGCCCTCCTGCAATTAGTGGCTCGCCCAGTCCGTCGCCCGGAGAGCGAAGGGACGAGGGCAGCGAAAGCTGTGGTTGGGCTGGTGCCCTCAAAACTTCGACTGCCGCGGTTTGCGAAGTCCTTATCGTCTTTCTCCAGAGCACCGAATTCGTCGGCTTATGCTATCCATCTGTGGTGGGAGGAGCGCATACCTGGACGGAGTGTTAAGGAATGTAGTCACGGCTTCCTTAGTTGTCCGTGTTGCTTTTGAACAGGATTGGATAGTCAACTTTCATCATACTCACCTTGCAACGACAAGCGTCATTTTAATATTGAAGAAATACGCTTCGAAAGCACAACGTTGCAGGGAGTTTCGCCTTTTTGATTGTGATTTAGCGCCGCCTCGTCCAATCAAACGTAAAGACAGTATTACGCAGTAAAACTTATGTCTTTTGTCCGTGTGCATGCGTTTGTCTGTCTTCTAGGGTTCGCTAGCGCTTTGACTGCAAGTGGAACTAAGTATAGTAACATTAACTCGACAACTAACGTTTTATATATATATTTGCCAGACGGCACTATTACTCGATAAATATGTGGCCCAGTTTCACTAAAAGGTTTAGGTTACGTATAGGTGCCATAATACGAGGTTTGCTCGGAATAAGTAATTATTTATTATTGTCGTAGAGATATTTCAGTCTGCTCATCTCACATACCATGATGGCTCCGCGGAGCCCTAATAGTTCATTGCTTAAAAAATATATATATTTATAAGCGAGGGGTTGATGAAAGTTAGTGGCCGCTCCGGTCGTCAAGACAACGCGCCACTTGATCTTGAGCGACTATTTGGGGAGCTACTTCTGGTCTGCTATCAGCGTGTCATCTCAAGACTGATAATTTTGTCCCCAGAGATTCGGCAGACACTTACATAGATTCTCGAACTTGGTAAGATCTTTACATTTTTATGGCGGGGGAGAAAGGGGGGGGGGGGAACTGCGCGGCGGATTGATTAGAGAAAGTGCAGCAACGCTGACTTAAGCAGAAGGACCGCTCATATACTGTCTTTTAAGGACCAATTTTAATATTAGCTCGTTAATATTATGAAGTGTAGCAGCCAGTTTGTTTTGCTGAGTAATTTCGTTGACTAAGAAGGTTCACGTAAAACGAGAAAAAAGGTAGGGTGCCTCCATACGAAGGCACGCTAGGAAAAGGTGTCGATAATGATGCTTCGCCCTCACCCTTGTTTCACACTAAAGCGACTTCTTTCCATTTCTTACAACTATACCTCCCCACCCTCCGACTCCTTCAGCTGTCGCACGCACTCACACCTACCCAAACACAGACGTAGACGCACACGCATGAAACACGCTAGGAGCCTGGCTCAGACATTTTGTGATCGATTGTGATCGGCCGCGTTACGATTGCTTGTGACCGCTAAAGTCACTAAATGGAAATTAGTGACCACTTACGACGAGAGAAACCAGTTCACTGGCGCCATCTATCAGCTGCCCCAGAAACACTTCCTATCTGGGTATAAATACACTGAAGGTTTTGCAGTATTTGCGATACCAAATCTACGCCTTATATATTAGTAATGGTCGCCTTGTAAAACTATTAGAATAATTTCAAACCCACGGTGAAGGAATGACTGGTAACAAAATTTAGGAAATATATCCGCAGATCGGACGTGTTCCAAGGGTACTCGGTAGGAGGCGACAATGTTTTCTCTCGTCGTGGGCGCTTACAAGCGCTTCTTCTGTCTATGGCTTCTCATTGTCCATCGTCTTGTTCGCGCTGTTTTTAATTCTTCAATATGCAAAACCAACTCCTCCAAGCCTTCACCCAACTGCTTACAAGCCGTTGCGACGCTGTCGATTACACCCAAACGCAGATGTTCGAACGATATATGCACAAACGTAGACACGCACGCACGCAAGCAAGCACACAAACTCCCATCTGTTCTTGATTAGTTTTCATTTATGCACACTACTCCACTCCTTAAGCGACACTGACATCCCCCAAAATTTGTGTTTTTGTTTTTTGCCAGGTGATGCATTATGGTGTCAGAAGACTGCCCTGTCAATACTTTTCTACAGCGTCACATATATTTTTAATAAAGTAAAAAAAAAAAAAAACGCAACTGCTCGAAACCGAAACCGAAACTGGTCTGGGGAGGAAGAAGAAATATTGAAGGAGGAGAGAGTTGGCGGAAGCCACGTGGCTGTGCAGCCTTTTTCTCTCGAATCAACGTATTTGCAGCTTTTTAGAAGCCACAAAAAAGTATGTATCATATTGCTTTTCCATTCTTAGTATTGTGTGTGTGCCCTCGATGACCAACGACTTTAATTACACTTGGTGGCTGTGTCTAAAGCTTAGAAACGGCCCGTGACCACGGAGAAGAGATTGAGCGTGACTCGAACCGGCCAGTTCTCGATCGGCGGTTTTCGGTCGGAAAGGAAACGAATTTCGAGCCGCGAATTTTTTTCTGGGAAGTTGGGCTCTTATATGTCATGTAGAAATAAAAACCTTGGAGAGCAGAAATACCCTGTCTGTGTCCGTTTAAGTGCACGCGATTGATGTAATTTGTGGACATGCCGAATTGTGCGAAGTTGACTGGTCGAAATTGGTCTGTGTTACCTCTTGTGGATAGAGAGATAACACTGCGAACGTTCACTCGCTTAGGAGGACGTAAGCGTCGCATATCTTTTCTTCTGAGAAATAAAGGTATGCGTAAAGCAGACATTTCGATATTTTGACAAACGTACCCAAAGGATACGTCGTTTAAAAAACATTTTAACTATCAAAACTAAAAGATTGGTAAACAGCGCGCTAAAATCGAAGAGAAACTAAACAACTGACTAAAAATAGGTTGTTTACGCGTTTTAGTAGACAAACTTGGCCACATTGCCACTTTAATAGAAATTAATGCGCGGTTCTTCTTGACGAATATTTGAGCAAGTAATCAGACAAAAGGACACATGATTCCTAAAAAAATAAAAATAATGAGAAACAAACAAAAATATAAAAAAGTCTCCTGACATTTCTAACGGCCTTGTAATAAGTCTTACGAGCAAAATGCATTCAGGATCCGTTTTTTCCTGTGATAAACGACTCAAAACCTAAAAAGGCAAAAGTCAAATAAGACCCCCAAAAATTCAAATTTCACGGAGAAATAAAAAAAACGTAGTGAATCCGTTTCTTTCTTTTTAATTTCTTTTCTCCGAGATTTCAAATATGTGACAAAACAAAACATGCGTTAAAATAAATATTGATATAAATTAAAGTTGGTTCAAAACAAGAGGATGTTCGCGAAGTAAATAAAGTGGGAACCAAAGACAAAAGTGGCGGAGTACCCATTTTTAAAGTAAAATGTCGTGTAAATAAGGAGGAAACACGCTCTGCAACACGTTACAAATTGATTTCAAATCTCCCCACCCGCCGCAACCTTTTTTTATTTTTTTCTCGGTGCTTTTCTTTCTGTCCTCTTTCTGTCTTCTTCTTTCTAGCTGACACTCTCTCCACCTCCCTTATCTCCTGGTCGTTTTAACTCTGCCATCTAGTTAGGTCGTTTCGGGAGCAGCAGACACAACCCTGAAGAAGAGCACTTCCATCGCGCCCTAAAGAAAAACACAAACCTAAATTAAACAAAACAAAACAAACAACAAATTGCCTAAGGTAAAAAGGAAGGGTTCTTGGAGGTACGAGCCCTTTTCGCGTCGTCCCGGCAGCGGTGGCAACTGCCGCTACTGCTGGTATGCAAATGCCGTTTCCAGCTTGCTGCTTTCACCTACATCGTTCCTTAAAACGCGACTACTTCCAGAGTGCCGGTAGTGAACATCAGAGTGCAGACACCGAAAAACAAGCTAGTTCACTTTACGGAAGTGCGCGGAGAGAAGGTTACAGGAACTAGCTTTTTGTTGTTCCCTTCCTTCCCTCCCCTTCATTTTCTAAGACGCAACTGAACGAGAAACAACGAGAAGGACGCAACGACCGCGTTTTTGTATGGGTGTTCTTTTCTTAATACATAGAAAAGTATAAAGGACGTGTTTGAAAAACGAGCTCCTAACTGAAAAAGGAAAGTCAAAGAAACTGGCACTGGCAAGTAGTGTTTTTAAGTTGGAGAAGATAGCGTATGTAGGAATTTGTTTTCAGACATACAGGTACACGCTTCCGGCATTTTTGCGAAAGAACATATCTGAAGCCCGAGTGTTCCTGGATTCGAAACGGCAGAAATTATGAACACGGTGTCGGTCTGCTGTTCCTAACAATCCTATTGATTTTTTTTAGCTGCAATGTGTGGTTTTAAGCGTTCTAAAATGACGGGACGCACCTAAAGACGTGAAACCCGGCAGTCAACCATTTCGAGCACGCTTTCCGTCTCACGGTTAGCTTGGCCGCGTGAGCTGACCTTTAGAACGCGCTACCGAATCGTCAAAACTGTAGTCTTACCTCTTTCTTACACCACAAAGTTGCTATTCTGTTCCCTTCCATTTTATGCACTTCGGTTTCTTCTTATCCTTCATCCAGTCTCAAACGGCTGCATTTCTTTTTTAATATACACTAGCGTGCCTGCACCATCACTTGTTTATTGAGACGCTGAAATCGGCCTCTTTTTTATTGTTTAGGAGAAAAAAAATATTACATAAATAACGGAAGACGCGCTGTCTATTATTCTAGCATAACTCGAAGAGCACTGAAGTAAATCTAAAGTTACTGTTACGTTCTTTGATTTGTATTGGTAGGCGCAAAGACGTAAAGTACTCATTGAGAGGTGGCCGATTATAAAGAAGACACTTTGTATGACTGCACAGAAGGAATTGTAGCTGCATAATGAACTGCGGGGCAATAGCCCGCTCTCTATTGAATTCGGCTTCTAGAACTTTGTAGTATTTGCCATCGCAAGCCGCCAGCTGCGGAATATAATCCCTACCCGTTCACGTGAAGCATGCGCCACCTTCGCGGTGAGTCTCACTCCAGCGTGATGACGCCTTTCCAGACGCGCTGACTTCCCTACGCGGCGCCGGCTACTTTCCGCCGCTGTTGTCTAGGCCCCTTCGTGTTTCAAAAGTAGCGCAAGGTGTGTCGATGCACGAGGCACGTGCAGCCTTGGGGAGATCATGGCGGCGCAGCGCAGCACTGAGCTAGATTTCAGACGCCATGTTCTTCCCAGAAGCTGCGCGCGGCACGTGTCTCGAGCATTTCTACAACAATGAATGGCGCCACTTTTCCCAGGATAGAGGAGCTTTAGTCTAGACAACTCACTCGGTCACGTCTACAAACACATACCACCCAACTGCTGGCAACTGCTGGCTCCATATGACTGCCACCGTTAAAATGTCACTTTGTTATTTTAGCGGTAGATCTTCAGTTGTGGCGCGTTAGCCGCATTAAATTATAATTATAATGAGTGTCTACTCACAAATGACCGTTTTGAAGTCGGGGTCGCAACAGGCGTCGACTTAAATATTTTCCACCTTGGGAAGCTCACCTAGCAATTTTTAAAACAAATCATTAACGTTTGATCTCTTCCGTACGGTGGTTAAACTCAAGACTGGTGGCAAGTCTCAACTTCCGTTTGCTTTATTAACTGCCAGTTCCCTGGATAGTTCATTTTTTAGGGCGCTCCACTAATCTTGAAGAAGTCACTGGATTGAATCATGGACCAGGCTGATTTTTTCACCTGCTACCAGCCGCCTGGAGGCCGCGAGCTGCGCGCCACTTCAGGTGGAAGCCAATTTATTCTTTCATGAATCTTCTTCACTTTGAGGACTTCCCCTAAAAATCACTGTATTAATTCATTTAAGCACCGTTATTGTTACGCACCACTTCTGTAGTGGCAACCAGCACAGACGACGAAGCACGTTTTAAGACCCACACTCAATGTGTTTTCGTTTATTTTTTTTTATTGTGGTGCTAATTCGCCTTTTATTTTTAAACCTTACAGTTGGTGCTGCAAAGATAGTGTCTACTATTAACAAAAAAGGTGCCTATTTTTTAAGGCACACTCACTGTATTCGACCTCACTAAAACTAAACACCAACGTTCATTTCGTTTTTTTTTTTTTTTTTTTTTTGTAATATGTTTTGGAAGGAATCTTCTCAAACTCCGCTGCCCAAAAAGACTTGGCGAAGCTGTTCTTCGGTTGAGGTTGTTTGTATAACATCATTGCGCGCTTAATCATGTTAAACTCAACTAAATGATGACTGCCCATATATGTATACATAAGCGAGTAAACGTACTTCGAAGCTTTTAGTGGTGTTTTATATATTGGTCGACGTTTTGGCCTGAGTCAGGCCTTCATCAAGACTGGTTACAAAACTTCTTCGTCCTCGGGACTTGAGACCCCCGTGTCCGGTCACGTGTCCGGACACGGGGGTCTCAACGAAGAATTGAAGGCCTGGTATATATATATATATATATATATATATATATATATATATATATATATATATATATATATATATATATATATATATATATATGAAATGAAGAAATGAAAAAAAAAATAAGGAAGGGGCCTGACGTCGACGGACGTGAGGCCCCTTTCTTATTTTTATTTTTTTTTAATTTTTAGCTCTTTATTGTATTTTTCATTTAACAATTTATATTTTTAGGTTCTTGTGTTTAACTTTGACTTTTATTCCGTCATTTCTAAGTGTATTCTCCGCGTATCTAGCGTTCTTGTGTCTAGCCTTGATTGTTCTTGTAAACTAATACAACGCTTTTTTTCGGCCCTTTACTCTTTTCTTTTGTGTGACCTTTTTTGCTAATAAATTATATTATTTATTTTAATCATCCCACGGCTGCTGTATCTGCGCACCTTACTTTTGGGCATTTATCAACGGAAGCATTTGTAAGCCTTCACCACTTTAATATATATATATATTGTGTCAAACGTACACGGTCCACTGCTCATTACCTCAAAACACACTCGATAGCTGTTGCATTTCAGTAAGTGCCCCTTCCTTGCTGCGAACGACGCCACGTGAAGAGCAAGCAATCCCAATGCCCGGAGAGAAAAAAAGGGGCACCGCCCTGATTACCAATTAGGCGGCAATTGTACTCCATGAAGGATTCCTCTGACAAACAGAGCTTACGACACGCGGCACGTAACCGTGAAAACAAAATACACAAACAAATTCTCCGCGTCCGTAATGAGGTCAGCAGCAACGCAACAGAAAGATCGTTCACTGGTGTTCCTTTTAAGGGAATGGAATTAGCTAATCGGCGGTAATTGAGGTCAAAGATCGTGCCAGCTGAAAAATGGGAGAAGTGGCCGCCCGCAGAGGAACTCACGTACCGTGAACGAAAGTCTGATGCGGCGGGAGCGGCTTGGGTGGGCGCAAAAGGTCGATCGCTCTGACCCGCCCGGGTCACGAATTGTTGGAAAGAGCCACAGGTCAGGCGAGGGATAAGACAAAATACGTTTTTGAAGCGTGACTGCAGGCGCGTCGTGTATGCGCGGAACGTGAGCCGTACGCTTGTTGATTCGTCCTGACGAGTGGAAGGAGCTGGGCTAACAATCTAATAAGCTGGTATCCGGCACACGTTGATGCGGCGTGTCATATCCTTCAGACACAAAAGAGGCATTGTTTGTTGGGCTCAAATAGATCACGCGTTTCTTTGTTAACTCCAGGGACCGACGTCACAGTTGTTCTCGCCGTCTATCGCAAGCAGGCTCGTTGAAGAGGAAGGTTATGTTTCGGGCAAATAATATGAATGACGTGGAACCTGATCTTACTTATTCATATTTTGCTCGCAATGCCCCGCATCATTTATTGCCCTTTGGTATTTACTCGCATTTAACGCATTCAAAAGAAGGACGCTCTGAGTGTTCAGGATTTAGGGCTGTCGATTCGTATCCGTATAAACAGGGAAATAAGAAAACATTAAATAATAAAAGTCGGAAGAGGAGGCGGAATGTATGGCATAAACCAAGCTAACATATTGAGGATAAGTATGACACTTTCAAGCAAGTGGTCAACAGTACGTGCCCTTTAGAGACGAGTATTAAGGCTCAGCTTTAGGGTGGTTCGAGTATTCAATGAAAGTCCATTAATCATCTCAAATTCTAAAACAAAACTGCTTCGGAGCAGGAGAGAACATAAAATACATAAACAGGCGTACAGGGAGCTTCCGAAGCAAAAAACATAACTGGTGTTGAGGCCGAAGAGCAGCAGCACGACTACACCCGCCAACGACAAAAGCGAAAATGGGAGCATGAAGGCTGCGCTTGTAACGGACACCTCGGCAATGTTTGTTCCCGGGGTAAGAAGCAGCGGGCCGTCGGTCGCCTCGTTTCATTCTGGGCACGACCGCGGAAACCAACTCAGAGCAATCCACTAACAACGCTGACACGCCGAACCGCAGACAGTGAGGAGAAAAAGAGAGAAAAAAAAAGTACGGTAAAAAAGAAGAAAAAACAAACAAACAAAAAACCAAGAGCCAAAGAAGCGGGATCTGATCCGAGCTTCGCAAATGTGCGCCAAACAACAAGCAACCTCGATCTCCCTAATTAGCTTTAGGCCGGGATCTGCCGTGTAGATCGCGTCGCGGGCACAGCGCTGCTCCGTCTGATGCCAGCCGTGCGTAAACTTCGCCGTGATAGCACGAATCGAGGCAGGCAATTCGAGCGGTCTCAACTACAAGTTCTGACCTCGGAATCCCGCCATTAGAGCCAATGCTCCCTCCGCTCGACGCCCGGCTGTGTTTTGCGAATCCACATACTAGAACGTGAACCGTTTTTTAGACGCGCGTTCCACCCGACTTTTTTTAACCACTGCGGTGGCGCTGCTGTCGGTACTGCGCATGCGTGGACGCTTCAGTCCTCCCGAATTCGGTTCCTGCGCAAGCGCAGTGCCCACACCTGGTGTGCGCAAAGCGGGCTGGTTTCTGTGAACACTGTTGGTGCATAGGTTCGTATGAGTACCGGTAGCACGCTATACCGTTCGGTGGTGGCTCTATACAAAGCGATACTTTTACGCAGTATATACAGCGAAGGTGATAATACGAAAACCTCAGTTATTTCTTTCTCCCTTTTATTCTAAATCTATACTGACACTTTGCGTGAACGGCGTTTGGATTCAGCCCACGATTGCGATTGTAGCGAGCGGGCGATTGCACGAGGTATACGCCGCTATTTCTTTTGTTGTTGTTATTTTGGCTATCCGACTGGTTTTCGCGATTGCTGTTGATTTCGAGAGTAGGGCCCGGGAACGCCCGCTAATTTATAATGGTGCTAATTAAGCGCAATGGGTGATGATAAACGGACCCGGAATGGGACCTTCCCTAATTCACGTGTTGCCGCCCGGCCAGCGTGTCCGTGTTAGCATTACCGACTGATAGTCCGATTGCGGAGCGGAGCAGGCCTTCCAGTTTGGCCTGGTTACGGCGACGTGCCGTTGAATAGAAACTGGTGACGAGTTTTTGTATTCGAGCATCATTTCAGTAAGTCAGTCTTTTCGTGATTGTGTGCATATAATAGATCGCCCTTAATTGGTATCTAATACGATATTTCGTAAGCAGAATTGTTTTGTCGACAAAGGATGAGCATTGATTTTTGACGTGTCGATCGTTAATATCTTACCTTTTTAACGCAAGAAATACCTCTAAGGTATTAGTTATCAATAAAAACAATACCGCCCTTAAATCTTGAAGAGAAGGAGGCGGTGGCAAATAAAGCTCGGTGAAACGCTTCAAGCCTAGCACACCCTTCGTCATTCTTAGCACTATTAACTTCGTTCTCTTACATAATACTTCTAACCCGCAACTGCAGCTGCCGAGCATGTCAAAATATTTACCGTGAGGGGTTATGTTAAATAGAACTGCATTCATCCAGTCATGTCGGCAACCCTAGTGTGCTCGGGAATATGCAGACATCAAAACAAGGAGAGGCGTGTCAGGAAGGGTCCGTCCACGTAGGCGGCAGACCATTGCGGTTTTAGACGGCGACGAAAATCCTTACAAGGGAGGACTTGGGAGAGCTGACCACTCGTGAAGACGCAATTTCAGAGCTTCGACGATACTGCCTCAAAATTATTACAGGCGCTTATCTGTCAGAGGTCGTTATCTATATAAGAAAGGGCCGGCGACCATAGCCACCATCATTGCCGAGCTCTGTAAATTATACCGCGCCACGTTTCAAAAAGGAATGCATGCAGCGGACCTACTCTATACCCCAGCATACCGCCAGATGCATCAAAGTGGCACTTACTACCTCCAACAATACTATTCACCTAGAACACAAATAACCGCGACCCTTTAGGGCTAACCATTTCTCTGCAAAGCGAGCGTTTGAGGTCAACATTAATGTTTAGAATCGTAGATTCCTCGTGTGAATAGCCCCCTACTATAGAACTGCAAGGGCCTTGATGCAACACGAAAGTATGTACTTCAAAAACGCGGTGACTTCCAAGTTGGATTGGGTCTTCCCCCAAAACAAGACAAAAACTCTCCGCACGCTTCGATATTTCATTCACAAAGCTGCCTTGGAAGTGCACAAATAATTCCCTCGAGCCCAGGTCTCGGCACCACCAACTCCACCCCCCCCCCGCCCCCCCCGGTCCTCTTCCACTTAAAGCAGCAAAAAGATTGTTTTCTGCTACTAGTACTTGTGTAAATAGTTCTGTTGATGCTTTGTTGGTTGAACTGACATACACTTCAGGTGCATATGTTCCCTGACAACACATATGTTTGGCGCGTGATCCTTTGGTGTACTATAACCAAAAATAACATTATCATAATTCATGTACTAGTTCCGAATTCACAACATATCTGAGCCATAACTGGCCCTGTGTGAGCCTTACTATTTAAATACGGAAACGGGATAAAGCAGGACCAATATAACGTGCGATTGTTTCTGAAATACAACTTTAGTCAATACCGTACACGTATATTGAGCACGATGACACTGCAGCGAGAAGTAAATAATATTCTTATTTCCTATCAAAGCTTCCCTCTTTACTTGGGAGTCTGGCACAGTGGAATGTCTCTCGCCCAGGTACGCCAGATACCCCAGATGCGGCATATAAACAGACTACTTTGCTCTCCCACGCTGAACACGCTCCCCACACGCCTCTGTTCTGTTTCCCGAGAAGAGAGAAACGCAGCTTGTTTTCCACGGCCCCTTTTCCGGAGCCGCTTCAAGGCCTCGAGTCGAAGCGCAGAAGACTCTGAAGCAGAGATCCCCTTTTATGTCGACCACATCTCAAGCTCCCCAGCAGTTCCTCGAAAGAAGAAGCTCTTCGCGCTTTTGGGATCGATTGTCACGCTGACGTGGCGCACCAAGGAACGAGCAGCAGACCAATCCTTCGCATCGAATGAAAAGGCAAAGATCAAAACAATAGCAGAAACTAAAAAAAACAACAACAACATAAAAAAACCACAACGAAGTCGGAGTGCGTACGAGCTCCCGATCTCTGGACAGTGACTGCAGAAAGCATCGGGAGCTATAGTGCTGCTGCTTTACTGGGAATCCTTTGTCTGCCGTTTCCTCCTCCAGGAGTTGATGCTACTTGGAGGCCTCCTCGCTTCCTGTAACGTCGTCGCCTTCCGCTTCGCTGGGTGGCCACTCATCTCGCTGGACTCCTCCTGCTTTGTTGTCCAGCCTTGTTCGAAAGTGTGCGCTCCGCTTCTTTTTTTTTTTCTTCCTTGGGACCCCTCTTTTCTTTCTGCTGCGAGTCGTGTGTGATGGCGTTTCAGGGTTGCCTTTGCCGCCTCTTGGATTCTGGCCAAGTTAATGGCCAAGTTGCCTTCCAGAATCCGGAAACTGTGGCGGATGTGTCGATCATTACGGAGTGAGGCGCTAGAGGGTTTGGAATGTTCGGACAGGAGCTTGTGCCCGGGACGTGCACAGGGTTTGCCACCGAATGTCTGCTATCCAGTCTAGGAATTTGCATGTTCTGTTGTTGTTGAAGAGTGTCTCGCTGCAGATGCATTCGGGTTTAACGGGACTTTCTTTTGTAGTTCGCTGGTTCAACAGAATATGCTGTTAGTACATTAAGCCGCGTGAGCTGGCAGCTCGAATTATTTGATTGGTACTGGATAACACTACGTGGCGCCAATATCAATTTTGCTTAGTTATCAGGAATTATAAAGGCACCCTTAACAAATCAAAGAGCAAGCATCTGTATGTTCCTGTCCAAGATACAAACCAATTAATTTTGGTCTTCATAAATCACTGCTGTTTTCGTTCCTATGAAATCTTTAGAAAAATGGCCCAATTCCATACTGAACATTGTCAACGACATTTCTAGAAGGGATTTTAACGATCCTTGGCATTTTGGACTGCCGCGTACTAAGAGTATTTTTGTCTGCCATTCTTCTCGTTCTCTTATTAGGATGCTCTAAATAAATAGTAGTTAACTTTTGAGTTATTTGGTTACCACTGTTAAGATTTTCATAAAATATACTTTTGTTTCTTACAGCTATCATCCACTTTCGCGCCTGTCGAGCAGGTATTACGAACTTGCCACTATGCTCTTGGAGATTCTAACAAAAAATTGTTCCAAGTTCAGATTCTGACAAATAGTATCGGGAGAACATCAGTCACTTCATCCTTCCGTATTAGTTGAAAGAATCTATAAAAATCATCGACTGGACTACGCACGGTAGAGCGTGCCCCACGTCATATCATTTTTGGGAGACTGCTTCACTAATGACTCGGAGAGCTGTGCACCGCTTGTTTCGGTTTGTCGGAGTGACTGAGACTGCTCGCCTCTTACGGCACGTCTCGATTATTTCTGATAAAATCCAAGACGCGCAGAAAGTGTTGCAAAGAAGCTTGGCTCATGCTTTATGCGTGGGGGACGTCACGCGACGTCAGGAGGTCACGTTACATTATCGTAACAGCTGGCGTCATTGGTCACGTGACCTCGTGACGTCAAGCAAAGTCATAGTCTCACATGACGCCGCAGGGTCCGGTGATGGCGCCGTGCCACGTCATGTCATAATGTCTCTCGAAGTCAGAGTCTCGCCTGGCGTCATAACGTTACGTGACGTCAGTGTGCAACGTGACATCAGGATGCCACGTGACACCGAGACATCACGACGTCCCCGTGGGCCCTTACGTACTTCATAAATTACTTTGCATAAACTCTCGATGAAATATGACGCTCAAGAGTAACGATTATTTCGTGTATATGAGCGTAAAAGCACATTGC
Organism: Ixodes persulcatus; assembly: GCA_013358835.2. Taxonomy (NCBI): domain Eukaryota; kingdom Metazoa; phylum Arthropoda; class Arachnida; order Ixodida; family Ixodidae; genus Ixodes; species Ixodes persulcatus. The sequence continues at coordinate 519,578 of JABSTQ010010890.1, forward strand.
ATGTCTAGACATCTGTAGTTTCCTGTAACTTCTGAATATGTGAAACTAGCCTTGGGGGAGCCGTCAGACGGTATGGGGTATTTCATATTTTTATCGTGTGCCATAAAATATGCTTCGGAAATTCTACTCTGTATGACTTCTTTACCATTTCCTTCGATCCTTCCCAAACATACTTCCCAAATAGCAAATATTTCTGAAAGGTCAAAGAGGAAGAGGGAGACACCTTCTCCGAAAGACGGAAACGTCTGTACTTCGTATTCGGTAGTTGTCTAGAGGGGAGAGTTTTTTTTTATACATATGCTTTTCACAGTTTAAAATCTCGCTGGGTCTGGTTGGCTCCCCGGTCTCACCGCGTCCCTGATTGCCCCTCCGAACCCTCGGGTGCGCGGTTAACGCCTCATTAGGGGAGCGTAATCTCGAAGCGGGCCAAGAGCGCTGGAAGCCCTACTTGGCATCCCGCTCATTAGCACCTGCGGACGTCACTCGCACGCGGAGGCCGCCACCCTCCACCCATCGAACCGGGGAAGCACCGCGTCCGGGGTTTAGAAAAACGAATCGCCTTTCGGGGGTATAGGTACCTCACAATTTGGCAGAAATTATATATATTGTGAAGGGAGACAAGAGCGTTGTGTCGAGTCCCCCAAAGAGACACAAAACATTTTTTTCACGCGATCGATTTCACTTGAAGTCCGACCAGAGTCAACGCCTCGATTCGCCGGAGTAGGTCAGGCAGCACCAAAAGCGAATCGGCACGGCGTCCGTCGTCTATATCTGTTTGATACCACAAACTAAACGAATCACAACAAAAACAAAATCACACGATCACGGGGTTTTTACTCCGCGTGATTGGTTTAGTTAGTTACAGCAAACGCACAAACAAAGACACCATAACAGTAGGTATGCGAGGTTTCTATGCGGAGAGCAAGTCGTCTGCTTCTCGCGCAGGGGTTTCGGTGACGTCAGAACGACGCCGAGCTATGATTGGCTTCGGTTGAAAGGATAGTGGGTAGAGCTCAATGCTAGGATGCCTCGAGGACCACCCACTATTTATTTCTAACAGCCAATGAGAGCTCAGCGATCTGACATCATCGCAACTCCTGTGCAAGAAGCAGACGAACTTGCGCCCTGCGTAGCATATGGCTCCGGTTTCATAGCCAGTCACTTTTCAAACGCGTTATTCTTTTCCTCGCGATGTTTGTTTAAAGAATATCCTTCACGATTTCCGGCAACTACACTTCGTAACCTTCTGTAAACAGCTATATACAACCTGGCGCGTGAAACTCGCCACATTGTCGCTTGGCAGTAACATGTCCGGGTGGTAAGCCTGTTAGGCCTTGTCCGACGTGTCAGAGCTAAAGGGACATGCTCGGGTGACAGGCCTGTCGGGTGATGCCCAACGTGCGCTAGTAATATTACGAGTAGCAAAAAAAAAAAAGGCTTTTTAGATGGGGTAAGTGGGGGTCACACGTCTCCATCCTACATGAAGCCCGAGAAGAATTTTACGCTGGGGTTTGAAGCGGGTTCATTAGGAAAGCCTCCTTCGGCTACCTTGGTGTAGGCGCCCACCTTACCTCACAAATTGGTCTCTCATCGGTTCCTCCGCTGCCCCTTTCGAGAAAAAAAAAACATAAAAAAACACATGCATTTTAAGGTCTAGGTGTGATAAAACTCTATCAAAATCTTACAAAACATGGCAAGTTAGTACGACACGTTGATTACGCCTGCTTTTCTAACTACTATCTTCATCATGCATCATATACAAAACGTTTATTTCCGAGATGTGTTCATGAACCCAAATTTTTAATCTGCAGTTAAAGTCGAAATAGTTATGATGTTTATACACGATTGTAAGACACCGATGTGAGCGAGCAAGTGCACTGGCAAGTCCGCCAAAGTTACCGTCACGCTAATGGTGCCTGCACTTGCACGAATGAGGGACCAGCCGGTTGCCCAGGCTTGTTACTGTGCGTCTGACGACCGGCGTACCTTTGCAATCAACGAAATTACCCCAGCTCTTGACCTACGAACATACACCCTGCGCAGAAAACAAAAAAATGTTCCGCAAGGTAAAAAAAAAATATGGAGGCATTACACAGTAGAAGTGTTATATTGCCACGCGCGTCGGCGAGCGAGCGCGTGCGTGGCCGAGTGGTTCCCGCACTTGACTCTCGTGCGGTAGCCCAGGGTTGGAATCCTGGGAGCGCCGCGTTTTTTTATTTATTCTTTCAATTTAGATTCCTGGTAATATCGAGAACCGTGTTGCTTCTTCTAGGTTAGAATGTTCTACGCGCCGAATCTTTCAGGCCGATTGTTCCAGAAGTCCACGCGTGTACAAAAGGTGCCCCGCGTAGCGAGCCGGAGTCAGTCTCGCCCCAGCGTTCGACTCCGCTGTTACGCCGATTTCGACGCCCGCGACGCTCTGCTGTTAGCTTCTGTTTCCTTTTTATTTTTGGGCACAAGTTCGCCCCATTAAACGTTTCAGTTTCCCCAGTTATTCTTTGTTTCCTCGCCTGTTAATTCCTGACAATATCAGCTGGTATAAAGACTGGTTAAGATATTTATGGCGGTTGAATTTGCAGCAACCAAAGAAATATCAACGATGGAGTCACTGCTACGACTGTGCTTCGTATCTCGAGCGATTGAACCAGCTCAGGAACTAAGATCAATCGATCACGTTGGCCGAGCCCAATCAATTTGTGTATAAGTAAGGAAATACCCCCTTTTCACTGGTGATTGCTTCTTGCCACTGTTTCGAAGATTGGTTACCACGATGCGAACGCCGCACGGTTGTAAGGCATGGCTCTGTCGTCGCTTTCGTTCCAGTTACAATGAACAGAACAGGACGAAAATGTACGTATAAATCACGCCTATAGTTATAAAACAAGTATAACACAACAAAATATATTTGTACATAATACGCAATATAGCCCAGTATGAGAAAAAAAAATATCTGTATAATGCTAACATGAAAGCTCTATCATTCGATTATTCTTGACCAGTTTTCGATGACCGATTAGCACTCCGAGTACTGTTTTCACACCCAGTACTAGATTCGGTCCCTACTTCTTCGTATCTATGGAATACCTGCTCTAATGTTATGGTACCATGGTCGTACGAAGATTCCAACTAACTCAATATTGCATATACGAGGTCAGCAGAAAGCGAAAAATAAGTATCCTAAGTCAGCACAAAGGAAAACATGAGTCCCAAATAGGCACTCCCCGGACGAAACATTTGAGCTTTTCGTTTCCAGGTGCAGCTTTTCTAAGCCCCGAAAGGGCAGTCTACATGAATCCCACAGGATCTGCTCATACATAGCTTGCACAATTTGCCTCGCAGAACGCGTGTGGACCACTATGGTATACAATCGGAGGCGTTAAGAATCGGTTTCTTATGTTTTACTAACTGGGGCAATTGTATGCTTCAAGTGGGGCCCAGCTGTATTTAGGAGGGCCAAAATAGACTTACCTAGCCAACACCTATCCCAAATGAGCACCACTTGTATAGAGTATTGTTTTATAGAAATAAGGCTGTCGTACTTTACCAAAGCGGGGCCATTGTGAGCACTTCAGGGGAGAAAAAATGGGTATACGTTTCCAGCATGTTTCCCATGCGGGGCCCGCTCAAGTAATGGGAGGAGAGAGTGAGCTCAACATATTGCCGCGAGCGCAGCTGACCATGTAGGCAGCGCGCCCGTGGCCCAACGGTTATTGTGCTTGCCTTCCACGCAGTAAGTCCAGGGATCGATTCCTGGCCGCGTCTGCACCTTTTTGTTGACGCTGTAATGTCATGTTCTGGTAAATTCGAGAACAGTCTTGCTGATTCGAGGTCAGAATGTTCTACGCACCGAACCTTCTACGCCGAATGTTCCAGAAGCCCACGCGTGTAAAAAAGGGGCTCCGCGTGGCAAGCAGGAGTCAGTCTCACCCCTGCGTTCGATCCTGCTGCTACGCCGCCATCGACGCCCACGACACTCTAGTGTTACCCTCTGTTTTCCTTTTGTTCAGGGCACAAGTTCGCCCCATTAAACGTTTAGTTTGTTTCCGTTTTCGTAGCTTCATCAGCTGTCATTCGTGACAATATTGTTACCAAACTCGAATAGGTTCCAATCGAAGTGCTATAACTGTAACCCCGAATTGCCATGTCTATCTTCTATCGCCGTGGAATCCGCGTGGGTTAGCTAGGGGTAGCCCAAGCCCAAAGTTTACGCTCGGCACTCCTATTAACTCGCGCCACATACAGGGTTAAAACCACTTGATACCGCATATTTTGGAGGAGTGGCCGATGGTGAGCTCTTGTCAATAAATTATTGGCGTCCGTCTTCAGAAGATGAATCCGTTCAAATGACAAAATTATAAAAGAATGCTTTGTGGATTAATAAATGAATGGCCTTTTTTCACACAAAGGGTCCGTCGAATGAAAGTCCCGTTTTACGGCGTCATTATAACTGGTAATTCGGCCCATAAACACTCGTCTGTGACCTCATCCGGGAGGTACGCGCTCAAACGACGTCTATGCATTTGGGAATCCTCACCTCCCCGTTGCATATCCAATTCGGGAACCCACATGAGCCCGCACATCGCATCGGCAACATGCCGTTCTCATGACGCACTTTACACGAGTGTGTCGACGTACTGTAGCCAGCAGAAACGCGGTAAAGGGGGGGGGGGGGGAGGGAGGGGGGGGGGCAGTTTTCGTAGCGCCTAAACTTTTTGATTATGCCAGCTGCACCGGCAAGGGACAGTCCGCGAGGTAATCCATATCCCGCGCCCCATTCTCTCAAATGTCCCGATTCGCAACGCTCTGGGGGCTTCGAGGGGGCGCTGAGAAAAAAAAAAAAAGGTAGGACCCCGCTGACGAAATTCCCCAAACGGGACGCTGGTTCCCCTTTGGGAAAAGAGGCTAGGGAGGACATTGCAGCTTACGGTCGTGGATGGGGTGTGTAGCAGAAGCGTCCTCCCGAACGCGATAGCTTGTAGACTCACTCGTTACGTCTGGCTATAAGGTTTGCGTTCACAGGGGCGCGCTGCACTCCTCCTCCGGATGAATTATGAATGCTCATTTCGGCGGCGGAATGCCGAGAGCGTGAGGAGTTCGCGTTGAAAGAGGGGCCCGGAGATTTGGGGTGCGCGAAGCTCGACGCTAGTCGCGCGGGACTGTTTGAATTCAAAGAAAGGGACGCGTATATGGGCAGGATTCTCCGGCTGGGAGCAGGACTGGTGCGTTTTGCATGCGTTCCCGATTACGGGGGATTTTCCCTGAGCCATCCGGTCCTTTGGGAACTGGACTGAGTGTGTCTCGTTGTTTGGATACCGAGGCCATATTGCGCCCTTGGGTTAATGAGCCTCGCTTTGATGGATGTGTTCTCTCCGCCACTACGAAGAAGAGTGCTCATGACTTTTGTTTTCATGTTTAAATTGATTTTAATTTTTATTAATAATACATCCGCTGACGTGGCCTCATTTATTTGTTTAGTAGTTGTAATGCGTTTTTCGTCGTTTTTTTTTTAGTCTAATGAAAGCTGTGCGACTTCACACGACGGGCTGTTGAATTATGTTATTATTTATTTTATGGTTTAAAGGAAGGTTAGGGATGTAGAGCCTGGGCACCCGCAGACGAATCTGAGTTCGTATTAAAAAAAACTTGTCAAACACTGAGACGCCATGTGCCAGAGCTGGTATGTGCGCATAGGTGGTCTTACCCCAACTATTTGTCCTACCGCTATACTATACATAGCATATCACACAGGCTTAGCGAACACGGAGTTTAGTTTCATGACACAAATATGTTTTTCTTTCGGTGTACTGTTCCAGATTATACCTCGTTTTTGGGTCTGGTGCCATCGTAATAAATTCATGGGGTGAGTAAACATTGGGACTGTAAACTATTGATGCAGAGTTGGAATAATGGAATAATGAAGGTTGAAGATGCGGACACGTATGTATAACCCACGTATTGGAGTGTTCAAAGAAACTCTTGGCTTTATGCGCTTCGAACACTCCAGGCCACCTGCATGCAGCTTGCTAGTAAATGCTGTCCTGTCTGTTGTGCTCCTCTTTTTCCCCGGTAGTGCAGTTCCCAATATCCGTGATTATAATTGTTTTATGACAGACGTCAACCGTGTCTCTGTAACATGAATGTGAAATGCCTTGGCTACATCCGATATTCTGCTTCATTCGCAGCTTAGAGACAGCAGGAGGGACTTATGTGACTTCTACGTACCGTAATTGATGTGAATCAATTTGTTTTAAGAGGAATATAATGTATGAGATAATTTCTGCTGAGGGTAAATGCAGTCATATATAAATTGTTTGCACCACAATCATTCAGTAATCCAGTGCTACTTGAAACTTAATATGTTTAAAGCAAAGAGGAAAAGTTTTTTTTTATTAGTTTGATTTTGTTCAGACACGCAAAGAATCAGTCCCCTGATCCCACTCTAGCATCCTGACTATATCTCCACAGAGAGATGTCTAAGCATAGTTTTGCGATGAGATGGGCTGTGCTATTTCTGCGGTAAATGTTTGACTCCCTTGCCCGCTCCAGTCACGTTGACTTCGTAGGGTTGTCCATCTATGGCGGTGCTGCCGAGTCTTGCATTTTCTATCAATATACAATAGCTCTGTATAAATCTGCACATATTCAATCGGTTTGTCTCTGTGAAACCCCGTACGACGTAACCTGGTACAGCTAATGCTGGTTCACTACATGCAGGTAAGGATTCCCCATGCTTTTTTTTTTTTTTGCCTCTCCATTTGGCCCCGCTATTCTCGCCTTCAGTCAACCCCATTCCACAGTTCACTTTCCACCATCATTTAATGCAATAAACGCTTGGATATCAAGGACAATCAAATTAAAGGGTTTCCAGTTGTCAGTCTCGTATATGCAGCGCATTAGTAAAATCCTGCGAACCACGATTTTAACGTGGGTGTGAAGAGCTACACTAAAACAAAGTTATTTATCAGATATTATGCCGAAGAGAGGACAGGTAGACCATAATGTATATGCACCGATAGCAATCCCTCGTTTTTCAGCAACCTCGTTGATCACCAGACATACACAGGTAGTAAGAAGTATAAGAACAAAACGACGGCTATATTGAAAAGAAAAAATATATGCCGGGCAAATTCTTCAAAGGTAACTTTGGGCACACATTAATTACGAAGTGATCACGCTCACATAAAAGTTAGGTGTGTTCATCGGCACAATAAATTGCTTTGCCCCAATTTCGGCTCCAGACAAAAGGACTCGAATTTGCTTCATGCTACAGGCAAATGCAACTACCAATTACATCGGCAGCCCGACATTCCTGGCAACGCTTTAGAAGCGCGTGAAGATGATAGAATATGGACTCCGCTCTTTAGCGCCAGACAGGAAGCCGCCGAGGTGGGAAAGACATTGACGCCATGATGGCCCAAACTGAGAACAGTTTACGCTCCAATTTACGCTGCCACGGTGAGGTAATCGCGAGGGTGCGGCGTCCGCCCGGTAGCCCCTCCAAATTAATAGCGTCGGAGTTGCGGGCGAGTCCGGAAGGTTCCTCTGCGATTTCCAGCAAGCAGAACCATCGATAGGTTGCAGAAGGTCCCAACAGAACCTGCCTCTTTCGCCTGTTACCTAACGACCGTGGTACCAGTACTTCAGAAATAACAAAGAAAATAATACAGAAAACGCAGATAATCGACAAAAAGGAGTGCCGTCCAAGTTATCACATGTATCAGAGGAGCATATGGTGGAGCCAGATCGAATACACAAATCAAAGAACTTCTATAAAAAAAATAAAAAAATCAGAGCGTTTTCCAAGTATGGCTTTCAAAGGGAATAACAACCCCACAATGATGAAGTAATAAAGTAATGGCCGTGCAAGAAGCGGCGTCGATCGTGTGACCAACCTCCCAAAGCGGTTCTCTCTCTCAAACCCGTGCGCCGAACTCTCAGCTCTGCCTAAATTGCAATTACAGGCAGACTGGGAGAGAAAGCAGCAGTAAAACGCTTTAACCGCGGTCCGAGGGGCCAAACAAGCACCCCTCGCTTTCAGAGCGCGAGATGTCTATGCCATTAATAACAGGGCGGCACCGAGTTACACGCCAGACCAAGAAACGAATGGCTTCCCTCCTCCACCAATCTTTTTTTTTTACTTCTCGTCGAGGCAGTCGAAGCCACAGCTTTCTTCCAAGAGTAGTAGAAACCGCTAGAACAAAAACGACAAACGCGGCACTGACACTTCTCGTAAGAGGTATCCTCATCGTGCCTGAGGTGCGTTGAGGGAATGTCTTCTGGCACAGAGCGGTTCACTATAGCGCGCGGCATCGTAGACAAGGCGGAAAGCGGTGGCATCGTTTCTTTCCAACGAGCAATTACCACACCAACGTATCCTTTTTACGCTGCTTTTGTTTTTTCTCCGTGCCTCGCTGGTTTCCACGACCGTTTTGCTTTCGGAACCGACCGGTCCTTGTATTTTACAGCTCGCTCCAGGTGTGAATCGTTTTTTTGTTTAGGGGGGAGGGTCTTCGGATTGCCCTTTTGGGGGTCGTGGGGAACCTCCCGACCCACGCCTTCAAAGGACCGCAAAACTAGTGAATCTAAAAAAAAACAAATGAAAGAAGCACCGGAGTTAGCGAGAACGAAAATCTACGGAACGTAGATACGTTTCCGGAGAGGTGCTGTGGGGGGACGTTTTGTGGATCTGTTGTGGGTGCATGTGTTGCTGTCTGTTTGTCTGCGTGGACACGAGCGAGCAATAGCGCGCGTGTGTATGTGTCGGCGTGTTCGGATGCCACTCCCCGTGGATTAGCCATTAGGCGGCTCGTCTTGGCAAGCGCGTGCACGAGTAGGCTTAATACACCCGCAATAGAGGAAGAAGTGCGAGGCTTTTCTTTCTTTCTTTCTTCTTTTTGTTTGTTAGGGTGAAAGTTGCGGGGAGTTGGTTGCACGAAAAGACTATGGTGGTAAAGCGCCAGTCACACCTCTTGCTCACGAACTGTTGTAAATAGTCGAGATCGGCATCCTTTGAGGGTAAATGTGCCGCCGTTGCCGGCTTCCCCTTGTAACTCGGGAGAGCAATAAATTGATTAAAACCTCCTTCTAACTTATAATTGAAAAAGAGAAAGAAGGATAAATGTAAAAATTCGAGTGCGCTTGTTCATTGACGTCTTGATATAAGCTTCCAGACACATTATATTAAATAGAATAAGTTCATCATAGCCGTGATTATAATCGTGAAACGATAATGAATGCAACTCTGGTTACTTCAGAACGATGAGTGCAGTGTTATCTAGATATCATAACAGATGGTATTAGGAAGGAGGCATGCGTGGCACTTTTACGCTGTAAGTGAAGCTAATGCTTTAATTAAGCGTTTGCTGTATGTTCTGTATGTACCGTGTGGAATATACTGAAAATGTTTTCAACGAAAAGAGATATCTGCGCTACAATGTGGACGAAGAGCTTTACATTTTCAGTGTCCCGCTGCTGATCGAACTTTGGGGACCGTTTCCAGGATCATTTTATTTGATAGGCTATCTCCGTAAAAACTTTGTAGACTCTGATGACTGCACTCTTTTTAGTGCCTTGATAATTGAAGATTGTTTAAGGTGTCCTAGTATCAAACCCTCATACGTGTATAACTTCCCGGGTCCTTGAACTCCTAGCACAGACGTATTTGTTTCGTGGTCTTCCTCACTAAAATATTGAGTGTACGTTTTACTTCGACGGATTCCCAAATCATTCGCTACGCTTCGCCCTTCGTTTCATCGTAAGAAACAGCGCAAAAATCAGACAAAGGCGAGGAAAAACACACGGGACGAGCGCTGACTACCAACTAAAATATTTTAATAGGAAAACATATGAAAACGACCATTCATCTTTGATGGTACGCCTCCCCGTATCACGAGGCAATTCATATCAGCGTGATGGCACGTGTTAAAAGCTATAAAACGTGATATGACGCTAGCCCAAATCCAAATACGCCACCTCACTATCCAGCAGTTCCAAAGATGGTAGGCTGACACAGAAGGCTCCCGCTTTTTTTATTTGGTATTCCTCTACTATCTCTCTAGACACTTGGTCCCTGTGTTTGAACGAAACTTCGGTGTGACTCAATCTTGGCTCACACTCGCGGTCGTGTCAATGCATTGCGAGATGAGAGTATGCACACCGCTTTAACCCCGTTTGATCAACCCGTTTGATCAATATATACCCGCCCGCATGAGAATCTTACACACTGCTCCAACGGTGCATGATACGATCTGTGTGCCATGTTTTACGGTGAACTGACTATTTGAGTTTTTTTCCGGTTACTAACACGCCTTTCTATGACGGGGCAAATCTGGCTCTTGTTTATGGCCGAAAAAACGACACTCTCTTTGTATCTTGCCGCGATCCCCTTTAACCCGTGTGAAACGCGGTGAACGTAATGGATGGAACCCATCTTCTTTTGGTGATTCACTTCCCGCTCAGCGCAGTTTGTTGCTGCATTGTTGCTGCTAAAAAGTAAAGGAGAGTATCAGGGCCAATGCAGCAACAAATTACCAAAGATGAATGGTTGTTTTCATTTGTTTTCCTATTAAAATATTTTAGTCGATAGTCAGCGCTCGTCCCATGTGATTCTTCTTCGTCCTCGTCTCTTTTTCGCTCTGTTTCCTACGATGAATTCCCTCCAACTTGCCCAACTATTCATTCTTCTAAGTGTAAGTCCTTCGTTTATTTCACCGTCGCCGCTGAAATACAACTCTCAACTCGTTAATTATATAGACTCGATAGAGCTGTCATGTGGGGTTCACTGTGCCTCTTATCACATTCCACGAACGGTTAGGTAATGTGAAAAATGCATGAACTCTTTGAAAGTGTAGGAAACAATATTAAATCGACTTTATGTCCCAACACAAAAGTGTTCCCGCACGCTGAATTCACCTCTTCTTCCTCTTCCTTGTCAACCCAGCCTGAGAGATTAGGGTTGAAGACGGACGTTCACTAAAATTGCGCACCGTCACGCGCTTATCCTAGAGTCATAGCCCTTCAGGTGCTGTCGGTCCGCGCGTCTGGCCAACCTAGCGCACTGACATTGCTCCCTCCTTCGACGAAGCATCATCCCGAACATGACTAACTTGAATCCCGAAGCTCTATCGAAGCAAATGGTGTGGGTGAAGTAAGTCAGCTTATTATCTCGCGTAGTAGGGTTTAAGTCAGGCCATGTGGGTGGCTTCTGGACGAACGGAGCGTCGTAAGCTGGAAACGAAGTCCGCCATCCGGGACGACTTCGCATGCGATGTCACTCAGCCGACGAAGGACTTTGTACGGGCCAAAATACTTTTGGAGAAGTTTTTTACTGAGCCGTCGTCGTCGAATAGGGGTACAAGCCCACACCTAATCACCAGGTTGGAATCGGACGTCCCGGCGGAGCAGGTTCTAGCGACGGGCGTCGACGAGCTGCTGTTGGCGAATGCGCACTTTCGCCTGTTAACGTGCCTCTTCTGCACGTTGTACTAAGCAGTCCGCGTCCCTCTCGGTCATGTTCGGGGAGTGAGGCAGACAGGCATCGAGAGGACTTTTATTCTCATGGCCGTTCACTATCCGAAACGGCGTGAGACCAGTTGTTTCACGTGGGGCAGTATTGTACGCGAACATCACGCAAGGTAGCATCTCGTCCCGAGTCTTGTGTTGGACGTCAACGTACACGCATAGCATGTCGGCGATGATTTTGTTGAGGTGCTCTGTGAGGACGTCGGTTTGTGGGTGATATGCCGTTGTTTTTCTGTGAGTCGTTTGACTCAGACTCATGATGTCTTGCGTAAGCTGGGCTGTACATGCAGTACCATGATCCGTTATTACGACCTTTGGAGCGCCATGACGCAAGGGAACGTTGTACACGAAGAGTCTGGCCACCTCCATTGCGGTTCCTTCTGGGAGCGTCCCTATTTTGGCGAATCGTGTAGGGTAGTTCGTCGCAACAATGATCCACGTGTTCCCCGAGGACGATGTTGGCAATGGGCCCAACAGGTCCATTCCGATTTGTGCGAATGGTGCAGACGGCGGGTTGATCGGCTGGAGGGGGCAGGGGGAACCTCAAAAGTGGCGTTTTACGTCGTTGGCATTCGCGGCATATACTCACGTAGTTGTGTACAGCCGCGGAGAGTCGGGGCCAGCAGTACTACCGACAGACTCTCGCGAGTGTGCGGGAGTCCGTCGGTAGATACCTAGATATCCCGACGTTGGCCCGTCGTCGCAGGCGTAAAGAATTTCGTCGCGAAGGGCACTTGGATCGACCAGAATGTACGTAGCCGCGAGATCCTAGAAATTTCTATTGTACAAACATCGTTTTGTAAGCAGAATGACGTCAAACCTATAGAAAATGCGGTTGTCACAGGCGTGTCCAGGCCTTCTGGGTGTTCAATAAGGGCACGAAGTCCAGGGTCTGTTTATCGCTGCTGGGTCATACTCGCAATATCGATGACTCCGAGGAAAGCGTCGTCCGCTACATTGTATTCTGGAGCCGGGTCAACGGGAGCACGAGAGAGACAGTCCGCGTCGTTGTGTCTTCGGCCCGACTTGTGCACGACGGCAATGTCGTATTCTTCAAGTCTCAGGCTCCAGAGCGCAAGACGGCCGGGAGGGTCTTTCGGGTTGGCTAACCAACACAGGGGGAGCTGGTCACGGACTACCTTGAAATTTTTTCTGTAGAGGTAGGGGCGAAACCTAATGGTGGCCCAAACAATCGGAAAACACTCTTTTTCCGTAGTTGAACTGCCAAGTCTCTGTCGTGGACAACGAACGGCTGACGTCAGGGATTAATCGTTCGACGCCATCTTGCCACTGGATTGAAAGGGCTCCTCAGCATTAGTATACCTTTTTCTCCGAAACGTACACACTCTTTTATTCTTAATAAAACATGTATCACTCAATTTCTAGCCATTATTTTACCTATAACTACTCCTATCAAACGCGAAACATCAAACGAGGGCGATATATCGGTCTTTGCCTATTTTGTTCCTGCGAACGTCTTTGTTTTTAGCTTATGCAGCAGTCATTCACTTCCTCTTCAGAACTGCGATCGGCCCGGTACTTGAGTAAACTGCAAACGACTTTATACCGACGATACGGCAATTCTTCGGAAGCACTTCCAACACAAGAAGCAGTTCGACACTCCCACGAGCCGCAAGAAACTAACGATTCCCAACACGAACGGGCATCTAACCCTTCTTCCTCTCCCATCAACAGCCCGCCAAGAACAAGCGACGCAAACAGCCGGGCTACAAAACACTTAGCCCCGTTCAAACACGAATTGTATACAGAAGCCCGCGTTAGCCCGCAACTCCGATCTGCGGTTGCGGGCACATCGTCGGAGCGAGACCCCTCCATGCGTTCCCCTCAAACCCAATAAACGTCGACCGCCGTTCAAGAACCTAGACGCGTCTAAAAACGCATACATAAAGAAGAATCTTCACGACCAAAGGGACGATCTTCCCGAAATGGGAGCATTTAAAGGCACGCACCCCGAATGCGGGATGCAGCTACACTACGGATGAGGGTGAACGCAGGTGTTGCGAATGGCCAGCTACGACGGCTGCCGAGACGCACGGGAGGGTCGGCCCGTCTTCTTGAAGGGTGCCGCCTTCCTCGTTTCTCAGCCCACAGGCGCGCGCCCCTCTGCCTCGCACCTTTCAATCGGCTAATTTAAATAATTGCCGCGAAACCGAACACGCGCGGGCATCTCTCTCTAACGCGAAGCGCGCGGCGCGAGAGGGAATAAGATTACTCGTGGCGCCCCCTCATGCGCGCCGCGCGCGACTCCTCCCGGCGCGTCTGGCGTGATTTGAATATGGATTACGATGGCGGAAGCTGTCAGGGACAGGCAACTAGAAGGAAAAAGTATGAAGAAAATTCATAAAGAAAAGGAGGAGAGGTAAAATGGCGAGGATGGAAGAAAGAAATGGGTAGTGGCGACCAGTAATACTTAATAGTGTGCCCTTTATTTCGTGTTCTAATGTTTGTTTTGTGCTGTCGGTGGTTTCGTAACTTGTATGTGTTAGCCTTTGTATTTTTTGCTCGGGATGGTGCTGCGTAGTTCGAATGGCGGGTGGGCTTAGTATTCGTATGAACTATACCGCAGTCTATTAGAAAGTTGCAAATCTTCTTGCCTCTTCCAAACAGACACATTAAAACGTAAGATCAAAGGCAGCCCGTCCTCGCGCTATTTAGAGTCGGAGGAAGTTAAGCAAAAGACAAAAAACAAGAAAAAAAAAACTCGAAAACTCGGAGAGAGAGAGAAGTGGGCGTGGAACCGTGGCGATATAAAATGTAAGTTTAATGCGCGCGCGCGGCACGACCGATCAGCGATGAGTAAACGAAGCTACGTACAAACTCGGCAAGAAAACAAAAAAAAACAACTAGGGAGCGATCTTTTTATTTCTATACCTCGGGCGATATTTTTCAAAGGTGGTAAACGCTTGCACGGATGAAAATTATGCTTCTGTAGAAGGAGGGAACGCCTGTATGTATGTGCTCACGCGTAGGCACGCAGTAATCGTTTTTTGCGAATGTTATCGCATTTAAAAAAAAAAAGAGCATATTTACCCTCATTTACTATACTTTCGCGAGACTGGGCGCTTGTTCGACGGGCTATGCTCCGCTTTTGGGCCGCCGTCGCTAACTCCTCAAGTTTCCGGTGAAAAAGTTTTAATGCTTCCCAAGTTTATCGCGTATTCATTGTTCGGCACCTTCCGGCGCAAACGCGAGAACCGAAAATAATTTTGTGGAATTTGATAAACAAAAAAACAAAAACACATAAACAAAATTGGTATCTATAGGTAAAAAAAAAAAAGAAAAAAATCCGGGTAACGTCTGTGAGATCCAGGACTCCACCATAAAGCAGCGATTAGCTGAGCGCCAAATAAAAGAAGTGCTTTTTACGTAAAGGAAGCTCTAATGCGCGTTTAAGCACAGAAATTCCGAATAGGTATACGAGTCTGACCCACTTTTGAGGTACCGCGTGGTTGGTAAGTGGGGAGTTTGTTTCTTCTGCTCCCCCGTTACCTCATAATTTATGCAAAGGATATCCACTTCTTTAAACTGTTTGTGAAAGCTAATTTTTGGGCAGCGCAAACCACTATGCAGTTCTTTGTATGTTTTATTATCGCCAAGAAAATTGATACCTACGTTCTTCAGCGGAATAAAGATTTCGTTAGGTCCCTTCCGGTTAATATGTATAAAAATGTTTTGAAATGTCTTTTTCAATAGTTCATAAGAAACCAGCTTAAGAGATTTTTAATGGTGTGCAAAAAAGAGCTCAGTAATATCTAATAATAATAATATTGTCAGCTGTGCTTTAACTATTGTATTACATTTCTCATAAAGGAGTGCACAGAAATACTCTAAGTTTGTGAAAACAATATGTACAGCGGCAACAATTTGTGTTTGATGACAAAATAGATTTAATATAACTTGTTTTCTTTTATGGTTTTTAATGACCTACAACCAAAACGTAATACTTTACTGCGGTGTTGTTGATTTGCTCATACAAATACACCCGGAAGTGTCAAATAACTTTATTAAAATATTATGATGGGGTAGTTGGATAAGCATTATGAACAATAAGTAGCGCGAAGGACACTCAAGAACTAGAAGACGAAGAGGGGACTAGCGCTAACTTACAACTTGCGTTTACACCAGTCCCGTCTTTGTGTTATTTCCTTGTCTGTCCTTCGCTCCATTTATTGTTCAAATAACCTTGCATCAGGATTTTATGTGTACACGCCTGAATTTCTCGCAATTTTTACTTTATAATATTTCACGGGTAGAGGCTAACGTTTCAAATAAACTTTCTACTTCGTAATTCAGACATCAAGCTTCAAAGTTCAATCTTAAAATTTCAAACTTCAAACATTAATCTTCAAACTTAAAAACTGCGAACTTTAATCGTCAATCTTCAAACTGCAAACATCAAACATGAAACACCAAGCATGAAATATCAAACATCAAAGATCACACATCAAACTTCGAACTTGAGGCCTGCGGCAGAAAGTAATTGTCCCTTAGCACGGTCTTTGCATGGCTCCCGCTGATATTCACACAACTATACACCAGACAGTGAAACAATATTCTCGATTGGCGTAACTAATTGATAAACTTAAATCAATAGCGTAAGAAAAATAAAATTGATCAAAAAGCAGACACTACGCGGGGCGCGCTCTCACCTAGACAGCTCCGAGTGCGCATTACGATGCGCTCTCGCGATTTCTTCTATTTGCTCAAGTTTTCAAAGAACACCTCGCTACCTAGAACCGCTGCCGATGCGCCGCACTTTTCCTCTCAGCATCCCGACGCCCAGGGTATGAAGCAAACACCCAAGTTTTGCAACGCCGAGAGAGTGACTCGAACCGTGTCAAACGCGAATCCCGTGAACTTGGGCCCAGACAGGCGTGAAAAAAAACTTTCCACGTGTCTTCAGCCGCCGTAACGCGCTGCTACCTCCCCTCCCGTCGGCTATGGCCCAAAGAAAGCCGAGCTCAAGCTGGCGGCGCATTGTACGCGCGCGCAGTTGTTTCTCGGGCGAGACAAACTTGGGCGTCGAAGCTTTGCCCCTGGGACGCCCATACAAGTCGCGCTCAAACTTCCGGCGCATACACACACGCGCACCCTAACTTGCTCCCGCTGTGGACTTGGGACAGTGTCCTTAGAGGGACGCACCCAACCATGCGTCCGGAACATGCACGCGACTCTTCCAGTTCTTGTCTCAAAACTCGGGTGAGACTGGGAGGGGGCTGCGTCGTGCTAATATCGCGGAATGGTTCCCAATTTTGTCATCGCTCCAAAAGTTGTCGCGGGGCTGCTTCGTCAAGGACGTAATTGCAGCGCGGAAATTTTTACGCCGTGCTCTCGGAGTTTCGCGCACTGAAGTTACAGGGTACTGCGAGCGTCGCGTTTAAGGTTGGGCGGAGAGATGCCTGTGTTCTACACGACGTGGCGATATTAACTTGAGTCAGGCGATTAGTTCTTTTTTTTTTCATTATTATTGTTTCTGGAGAAGTGTGAGTTTGTTTGATGTGCACCTGGGGTTTCGGGAAGTTAATTAAAAATTTGCATATTAAATATGAACATTAATTTTTACTTTATGCGAATATGCCCCAAACATTCCGTTTGGAAATTGCTGTGACAACTAGACGGTGACAACTTCTCTCGGATTATTTTCCCTCGAAACATATCCCTGCTTGCACAAAAAGTAAGAGCGCAAACAAGGTAGAGTAAAGTGAACATGATTACGGAGATAGTTTGTGTTTGTGGTGTTATTTTCTTGCCTTAGTCCCTTGGTTGTTCGTAATTAGGTATAATTGTCCTTGCTTCACATCGGGACAGGAGGCAAACTGGTTTTTATTAGACTATCGAGATAATATAATTTTTATTTTGATCTGTGCATAGACAGCACTAAGCCTAAAATGGGGTCACTGCTTAATCCCCCGCCCCCTCCCCCTCCCCCCCCCAAAAAAAAAATAAAAGAAAGAAAAAAGAAAAGATAATTAATTGGAAGTAGTTTTATAATATGTTGAACAACGCATTTATGATTGGCAAATACGTTTATACTGAAGGTATTCTACCATTGCGACCTCTCACTATGTTTCTGTGAATTCCAGGTTTTTTATCCACATGAAAAAGCATCTTCCTTCTTCTCCTTCATCGCAGGCGAAATAAATGTTTTTTTTTTTTTTTATAAAACACATAATTTGGTCACATAATATGCAACAGTTAATCAAGCAGAGAATCTTTAGCAAAACCGTGGGACACGAACAGTGCTTGTTGCTTTGCGTCCACAATACACATCGCAAAAGGAAGCAGCCAAAACTAAAAAGAAATTGAACAATTATTCATAAAGTGTTACATTTCCCTATAATTGTTTACGTTGTGAATGGGGTAAGCATGTAGAAAAAAGCCTATATTATATTTGGCATTATGCTTTAATTTACTTTGTTATGCATTATGCACGTACGTACGAAACTGAATTACGTTGTTGCTTAATATTGAATGGCACATGCAGCAGCGCACAAGTTGCGAAAAACCTCTAAATACTGACAACTTAAGTAACGCAAGGCGTCGCTTTTATGTTCAATTATCTTATTCTAAAAACAGCGGCAAAGGCACGTAGGGAGCAGAAGAACCACGCAATCAGGGCGAACTCTGACTTCCAACTAGATGTACTTAAAACAGAAAGAACGAAAAATAAAGCAAGAAACCAAACAGGCACTATCAGTCAGACATTTTGTCAAACTCCTTTCCTTATCACCCCCATAGCCGTCACATCATTCCGTGGCCACATCTCACTCGCGCGCAAGAATTCCATTTATTTTTCCGAAAGCGCTATGAACGCTTCACTTACGCACTGGTTCCCCAGGGTGACAATGAGAAAATCCTCGAGCGCAACTCTCGTCATTCTATCAATGTTTCTTCCTAAAATTGCAGCGTCACCAAATGACGGATTCCACTTGCACACTTGCCAGTGTAATGGGAGGTGGCCTCCGACCGTGACAGCAAGATAGTAGTTATGCTCCCTGAGCATGTCATTGAAACACCTTCCAGCCTTCCCGACATCACACTTTTTTACGCGAGAGGGGGAATTTTGCACACAGCCCTCTCACAGCATCTTACCAAAGGCTTCGCGTGTTTCTTTCTGTACTCGCTTTATGAGAACCCTTCTGCTCTCACCTTCACCCTGGAACAGTTTTAGAGTGAACATGAGAGCGGAAGAGCTCTCCAAAAGAGATAGTTCATACTTTGGAGTTTATATCGACTAGTACAGCAGGCTCACCGACTGCGGAGTGATAGTAAGGTGATCACGACTCACCACGACCTCCGTCTCTTAAGCTGCCAGTGACTGCATATCACGATCGTATCGTTACAAGTGCCTCAACTGCAAAATTGTAATCGCCGGATATGTTAAAACGAGAAAAGTCTGCAGTAATAAAATATTAACAGCGTCGAGCAAACTTTTGAGAAAAAAAAAAAGAAATCCCAATAAAGAAGAAAAGCAACAGCAAGAGTTAAACATTGTTTGCGAAGATGTCCTTACCCTACCGTCCATTAGTTCAGTTCCACTCGAGAAAACGACCCTTTTCCAGAATATAGTGAAATGGACAGCGATTACCGTTTCGTGTAAGACAGCGCTGCAGAAGGCCATTCCACGCGGACATCGCGCTCTAACGGCTACGGCAGCAACTCAGTGCCGAGCATTCGCAAGTTTTAAATATTCAGCGGTGACGCTTCTTCGAACCAGTGAAGAGAGCTAAGAACGAAAGTAGACAGAGAAGAACCCGAACCCACAAACTGAGCATTAGCAATGCGGACATCCGTTCGCATTGCTGTATCGATTGTTTTTTGTTTTTTGTTTTTTTTAGGGGTGGGTGGCTTGATTTTGGAATTCGTCGCTATCCATAACCAGTCGTCCTGTTTTTTCTTTTGTACTACAATTGCAGAAATATATTTGATGGGCCAGACGAGTGTTTTTTGTGTGTTGTTTTGTGGCCCCGGTTATTGACCCGTGTAGTTATTCTTAGTTCTACGTCTTTTTGTTCGTTCCACAAACAAAATATTCTTGTTCTTTTTTTTTATACAAAATCATCTTGTAAAGTCGTCCTATAGTTGCTTGCTTTTTGGAGTTTTGCTTTCAGCGTTCTGTTAAGCGTATGTTAATTTCAAAATATATGTTGCGTGCTCAGTCCTTTTGTGTTTACTTCAATTCGCAAAGAACGCGGGATATTGCATTGGGCTTTTATGATTCTTCCTATTTTTATCAAATTCTGGGCGACGACGGCTAACAGAAAATATCTTACGGTCGAACGGGTACACATACGTGAAGCTGGTAGAAATTATAAGAATAGCTATTGCGTTTCACATGTTTAAGAGAGACAAAATTGTGCTGGCGAAATAGAACCTGGAAATGCGGATAGTGTAAAGTTCATTAAAATTAGAGCATATGAGTTACATGTCGCCAATCTTAGAAAACATTTTCTGTCTGTGAGTTGAACTTTTAGGTGACTCCTTGTATTACGCGCTATTCGTAAAAAATGCGGCTTCCTGGAAGACGGTTTAACCGTTGATATATCAATGAAGTCGTTTCTCGCCGTAGTGGTAGGAATTTAATTATCAAATTATTTAAATATGGTAATACAAAAAACAAGGCAAACACGTTTCTCTAAACCGTGCGCCGCTCCTTTCGATTTTTGTTATTTTCCTAAGTTTTCACATATGTGGCAAGAACGGCGCAAGTACCAGTCTAAAAATTAGATACACGCCTTTTTTTCCCAATAAAGTAACTCACACTTCGACTCAAACCCCGAATACTGAAATTTGGGATTCGGGTCGATGTAGTAAAAGAGAAAGAGAGAGAGAGAGATGCAACCAATTTTTCACAGATCGCAAAAATCCCGACCTCGATGCGTGTCTTTGTCCTCCCAATACGCTGCTATCTTGCTCAAGTGCTGCGGTCTGGTATATTTTTGCTGTCGTTACTTTCATAACGCGTACGGGAATAAAGGAAAATTCATAAGATAGAATAAACGAATACTTTTTCCTATTTCCAGTGCTCGAAATCTTTTTTTTTTTTTTTTCGTTTCTTTGTGGGAGGGTTCCCCAGACTACAATGTCATCTATAGTTCGCCGCACGGGGACACCTCTCTATGTGTTACTTTGAATTTCAACATGTTGAATGATGACCTTTACACTTACGTTCTCGTCGAAGAGAACAAAATATGCCTAAAAAATTAGGATCCATACCCTCCCTTCTTCCATCCCCCCACGACCACCCCGCTTTCCTCGCACCGGTATCTTCAGCGATATATGTGTTGATTTTAGTTGTTTCTTTTCACGGTATTTTTTAAACAACCCGCTCTTTCAGCTTCCTCCCGACAACCGCTCAAAAGAGCTCCCGTGCTCCCCCTCCGCAGAATGCAACGCTTTTCTCTCGCTCATCGCCACTCCCCCCCCCCCCCCCCCCCTTAAACAAAAAAAAGAAGAAAAGAACAACATTTGGTATGCATAAAATGAAAGTATAAAAATGGACGGGTCCCGTACATTAGAGCGGATCCGTTTCTGGCACCTCCCCCCCAGAGGTCTCTGCGTTGAGTCACGTTGGTAGCGCCCCTTGCGGAGGAAAGACGAATTAGCCTCCACACCTGCGGCCGCCCGTGATATATGCATGTACCAGAGACCCGTAATGTATAAAGTAGGGTTGGATACCATTTCGTTTGATGCTGGCTTCGGCCGATATATATATATATATATATATATATATATATATATATATATATATATATATATATATATAGTGGAGGGTGGCATATGTGGCGTTAACCGAAGGCCGCCTCGACTATAAATATATGCCGTTTTAACTCTATTTCTTTTTCATTTTACGAGGAGGTAATATTAATATTAAGAGTGGAAATGCAAGCCCTGTGGGGTTTAATGTACCGTGACGTTGTCTTACTATTTGTACGTATAGAGTGAACAAACAAGTGCGCTCTTGAGCGTGGATTACCGCTAAATGAGTGAGTGGTCCTCTTCAAATGTGTGAAATGAGGTAGTTTGTTTTCACCTAACCGAAACTGCGCGCACAAGAGAAAGAGAGAGGCTTTGGAGAGTGAGGCCTTCCAGCTACGGACCAAGGTGAGTCATTCAATTCGAATTTAAGTTTCGAGTTTTCCCGCGCGTCTGATTGTGCAGATTAAAATGCAGAGTCCCATTCGTGACACAGTCGACTGAACTCACAAGCTGTTACAACTCTGACAGTTTTTATTTGTGTTTTATTCTTACAGACGCTGTTTTCAAGTAGCCATCTAACGAGGTCGCTGATGATCTCTGTTTTCATCATCTTCGTTCTTGAAAGAAACGTAACGTCTACTGGAAATTCATTTCGCGCAGTCAAGCACCCGAGGACGTCGAGATTGCTCAACAATAGTCTATCACCAGGCTATGGCGCATTTTTCCCGTTGGCTTGACTTGACTCTAAATCATCACATATTTTTGAAATAAAGATAATGAAAGACACAGACGCAAGCCGTAGGTTACTGTTGAGATTAAAAGAAATATATATATATATATAGACTTAAAAATGTTGAATAATTCTCCTCTTTTTGTCACCTTTTTAATTTGGAGGTGTATTTACATATTTGAAGTACCAAAGATGGCATCTACTTCATGTCGAGGTGTATTTACATGGTTAAAGAAGCCGACATCTGAAATATTATTACACCATCTTGACATAAGCCGCCAAAAACTATAACTCTGTTTCAACTTGAAGGAAAAAAATACCATAAGGCATACGTTTTTGTTTTTTTTCACATAAACCGGTGGTGGTTTAACACGTTTCTTTGACACTGGCTCAATAATACGTTTTTCTATTTAACCACAATCTTGACCGGCTTTGTTTTATAATTTAACTGATCTGACTCGAAAGCCTCGTGATTTCTAAACATTTGCTTTGTTTTAACAGCTCTCGTAAGCTTTCATGCGTCCTGACGCTTTTTCAATTCTCGGAAATAGGGACATACTACGACCTCTGAGAAAAGAATGCAACAATCACGTACGCGTCATCTACGATAACTAAAAGGGGCGGTATACAAGTTGTATAAATGAGAAACGGGGCTACAAATGTCTAAATTACAAATAAGGGTCTCGAACGACTAACCACGTGTTTCGAATGAAGACCTCTCCTTAAACAGCACAAGTGGCAGACTTTGTTTTCTTAGGTTCAATATGTTGATGACGCTTAGAGTTGATATCCGGGTAATCGAGAGGATGTCAGTTCAATTTGTCACATGTTGGTTTCGTTCTGCACGGTTGAGTGAATACTGAATAATGAAGGGTTTTGAATTCGCATGTTAAAAGCGTTCCGTTGTTGATCTTGCATACTGAAACAGAACGTTTTACACAGAATTAAGGATGTCTTTCACTGCATTTTTTTGTGAATAGGACTTGGACAAGCTGGCTGGCGTTCTAACTACTTCTTCGCGTTATTCATGCAATATCCAGTAGGACGTCTTTGACACATCCACATACGAAAAAGGGGAAGTGATGAAGACCACGTTCAGCTTAAATTATAGTTTTTTTTTAAGCTATACATACATACATAAGTTTATTGCATAATGAACTAGTGCCCGAATTGTCCAAAACCAAACACCCTCTTGTCACGACGGTAATTCCTAGAAACCAAAACGGAAGCGCGCACTCAGTATTAACCACTTCCTCTCGACTTCGGAGTGGAGGACGCTCCTCCGCTGCGAACTCCTCGATAGCAGCGGGGGAACGAGGACGTAGTCGGTCGCCGTACTCGGTTCAGACGTCGGGGCTCCGCGCCGCGAAGCGCGAAGCCAGGAGAACCCAATGGTGACGCCCGCGTGAGCGCGTGTTTCGGTTGATAAAGGCGACACGGGGTTCGGCCCTCCCTCATCCACAGGCTGTCATCTGCCGCCGCCTCGCAACACGACGGACTCTGCCCTCCTCTTCTTCTGCCTCGTACGGCTCGCTTCACAGGCGGCTCCACTATATATGTTTTTTGATACGAAAAAAAGAAAGAAAAAGGAGGGCTGAGAGGTGGTAATTGTTCGACGAGATATCTGGGAGGGTTCTCGCTCGCTGAATGCGGTAAACATTTGGGGACGCGTGTCGCATGCGGGACAGCATTACGTTGCCGTCTCGTGTATGGGCTGCTGATAGGAAACAGCGGCCCTTGAGCGGAAAGTGAGGAAGGCCGGACTCGGTTATGAGCGATCGGCTGTCGCCGGAGAGCTTGCGTAAGTTGGTTCCCATTCTCGTTGGTGGACACGTTTTCATGATCCGAAGAGCCGACGCCTGAAGGAAGCAGATTAGCCTGCCAAGTTGAAGACGTCGAGAATTAGGAGACTGCTTACTGCGCCGCCAAATGCAAGTAGGAAAATGAAATCGGGCAGGGTAGGAGGCTTTTTTCTAACTTGGAATAAAGTACTCGGGGGAACAGGCGCCATATTCGCAAAATGTTGTCTTGGTGTGGTGTACGCCAACTTCGGGTTTGCACGAAGTGGTTGTCCGCTTGCGGTAATTTGTCGGGTTACGAGAGACAGCTTCTACGTTACGTGGCGACCGCGGACAAGGCACACTGTTTAGAGAAATTAGTTCATGCAGAGCATACGACGAGCCAATCACTCCTGATCTAAATGAAATCTTTAGAATCACTAATCACGCTTACTCCTAGGAATGCTCCCAATGCGTTGCTGAGCCGTGATGCAACCGCATAAGAAGTAAAAGCGGATGGCTCCGGCGTATACAGCCTGTATTCGGCCGCATATTGTATTGCGTGTTAGCCCGTGTTCACCCGGTTCGTAGTAGTACTTACTGGCCAATCCTGCTACTGATACGATTTGAGTACCTTGATGTTTCAGGATTAAAATCCCTTTGCCGCACTCGGTAACTTCACTGAACTCAGTGACGGCACAAACATTTTGTAAGTTTTATTCTTCCTTAGATAAGACCTGCGCAGGTTACTCGCAACTTCCAAAGGCCTCGTAATTACAAAAAAAAAAAAAAAATTAGCCGGTAAGGACGCCGAAGAAAAAATCACGAAGAAAAAGGCGTGAGCATAATAATAGGTCACGCCCTGCGTTGCTTTAGCTGTCGGAGACTCTATCAGAAGACGCCAGGCATATTTGTAAACGAGTCTGCCGTCTTTGGGTGGGTGGAGTCGAAGTGCCCACGAATAAACCGAGTTTATATGCGAAACAATCGCTTTGTTCGAACTAAAGACATTTGAAATGCACAGTGACATGAATATGTCACTGTGCATTTTAAACGCAATACAGAGTGACACTTAATATGCTTCACAGGTATATTTATATCAGATGTTGTTTTCTTTCGTACTTCAGCCTAATTGAATACCTTAGTTTATGAGTTTATGAGTTTGAAACTTATGAGTTTGTGAGTTTGAAAAACGTGCGTATTGAAGAAATAACAAAACAAACGTTATTTTAAATGAGCATACAAGTTTTCTTAATCGCCACATCAAGGTAGAAATCTCTGTCCATGCAGAATTCAATATAACGAGCGTCTCTTTAATATCTCTTTATTTTCTTCGAAGTACATTTTGTCTTTAGAAGATATACTAGCAGAACAGTCGGAACACCAAAGTTGCAGAGTTAAAGCTATATTCTTTTCTCTACCGGTGTCGCTCCCCGCTATACACTCAAGAAAAGGCCCTTCCTGGATTGCATAGGTGCACAATGGCAGGATCCGTAGACTATATAGATCCTTATCTCTTCCATATACATTCGGAGTCTGTACGGTGCAGACAACGGTGGGGATCCACAAACGTTTACACGCAATTACGCAATGTACATTTCGTTTTCTTTCCAGGTTATTTTTTCTTCATATTTTTATACACTGCGAGGCAATCATGTCTGAACTGATGTCTTCCTATCTTTAAATATTCACCGAAATCCGGTTGGATAAAACGGGCACATGTGAGGAAATTGCTTTCGTGTTAACGCGCATTTAAGAAATTACAAACAACAATACCAAGCACGTCACAAGTTGAACCTTGCCGAATAAAATATTTAAGGCTCACTCTAACGTGACTTCATACCCTCTTGCGCAACGCTGCAAACTCATGGGAACTCTCTTTTACAAATGACTCCCGGTCTTGCATGCCGGACTCCTAAACCTCGTTAGCGCAACTATGTTTCTTTTCTTTTTTTTTTTACGATAACGAATACATTGGCCCTTAAGTCGTAGTGTCTCGCAATAAAATGTTTCGCAGAAAAGTAGCAAAGCGCTCGATGCAGCGCCGTCGCTAATCTAGAAGATATTGCAAAATCTGAGGCAGAGAGAGTGACGCAAGAAGCAGAATATAGTATGAAAAAGAGATTGAGAGTTTAAAGCAACCATTGGAAGACTTCATTTACTTGGTACTTAATTCAGTCGTCTGCCACCAAATATATTTCGTAGAAGAATTTTTTTTTTTTTAACGAAGTGTTTGTATTTTAGGTTGTTTTTGTTAGTCTTTTGTAAATATTAGTTTTGTCAACGAAGCTGGATGTGGGTGAGACATGTGGAATAACATTGAATGTCTTCAAGACCCGTTATCCGTATAAAAATGCGGACCAGTTCAACTTACTTTTATTCGCTGATTCCAGTTTTCCCAGCAGCTTTAGACTCTAATCTTAAAATCAATTCGGCACGAAAAAAAAAAAAAAGAATACCGACATGTAATCAAGACCGTTTTGAAGCAACCGAAAGGTGACACTAAGAGAAGCTAGAACGTTAAGTATAATAATGTTTCGCAAAATGTTCAGTATGCACCTCTTCACTTGCGCCCTTACGTTCTGTTTAGGCACACTAGATGAAAACAAGAGGCTTTTCGCAATCTGCACTCTAATTCTATCCTGCGACACTAGCCGTCCCTGCTCCTGGAAATGATGCAATCGAACGTCAGGCTAGAAGGGAAGCAGGAGCGGGTGAGGGACCATCTTGGCCGGCCGTGTTCGTCGCCGTATACATCGAGGGGACCGAGAAGATGTTATCGCGTGGGGGATTTAAGGGAGTGCTACCATTAACTAGAAAACAGTAGCGGCGGTGGCGGCGGATCCTAACTAGGAAAAATGAAGTCCACACTTAAAAACGCCCCCTACTTTCCCGAGTCTCGTTTGCGCCATCCCCGCTCTGCTACGGGTCGAAACCCTTAGCTTAACAATTCGGCAAGCACAGCAGCTATCTCTGTTGCAAACAACTTTATCGATATTTTTTTCAAAGATGTTTTCCCTCCTGTTGGCCCCCGTAGCTTGACAGATTATTTCGCGCATACGTTTTACTGCCTGAGGTAGTCTTTTTCTGTTAAGTACACATTTGTGAAGGGCTCGAGTCGAAAGAAAGAAGGAAAAGGGGATTTTGAGGCAGCGACACAAAATGTGCTTTGCTTTCTTTGTTTTACGTGAGGTAGCACGATAGCTATAGAAGCTGTTCTTAATCTGCGGGCTTTTAGAGCGAGTCTGCGAGCACTAATCCACTAGAGTGAACCCACGGGGAAAACCAAATGGGAGCAGCTGCCCACCCTTCAGCAATTAGGGAACTCCTTCCCAATACGCTTCGACGTTGGGGGCGGGCGAAGCACCCTTTCAAACGCTGCGTGCAAAGACAAGGGGCTCATACATCCTAATCCAGAGCTCCCCTCAAAAACGAACATGCGCTCCTGAAGTGCGCACAACTGCGCGGGCTGGCTGTTTCGTACTAGGCCGTGTTTGTATCGGGGTTCTCAGAACGAGTCTATCTCTTGAATAGGGGAGCAGGGGTTAGGCTAAACGTATGACAGTTCCTCGACATTCGGCGAACGCAGATCCACCTCAGTAGAGCTCCCTTCCCATTGCAAGGCGACGAGGGTTCATGTGGGGTTACGCCAATGGCTCCCGTGTCCTTGTCGCTGAAGATAAACATAGCTAAGTGGGCCACGATCGTGACGAAGGGCGCGTATTTAGTAATGTTCCCTCCGATGTCATGCCCTCTCGTCGTTGTTTGTTCTGACGCTATCGAAAATCGGGGAAAGAGACTACATCGGCATTATAACGCGATGCGTGAAAACTCCTCTTGGGTTAGAGGGGAGAAGAGGCTGCGATATCGTACGATAGATCAGACTAAAGTGCGCGTTAGGCACCGTGTTATGTTTCTGCCTGGCGAGTTTAGTGTACACCGATTTGCGTGATGCTGCGAACGTGGTTCAAAAAATTAAATTACAAAAGAAGTGAAGGAGGAAAGAGCGAGTATGTATCTTGAATAAGAAGGAAATAGTGGCAATACATTTTTAAAGGGAATGATTTGATCCACCTAGCGTTCCAGTCGATTCGACAGAATATTTTGCGGATAAAGACAGCATATTACGGCATATTTATAGGTCCGCAAGCAGCAATTAGGAATGTATACTCGCTTTGTTACCACAATGCGTTCAACTGCTTTTTGAAATGGCATAGATTGTTACGCAAATATTTTTGTTAACCAAACGGATATTAATATTTTCAGGCAAAAGTAGAGGTACAAAATTCTCGCCTCACAATCCCAACTTACTCAAAATGTCTTTGTGTGTATGTCTTGTTGTTGCCTGTAGCCTATACATGTGTGTAATGTACAGGTCAGCTCTCAGATGTTGAATAAATTGGGGTATGTTGGTTTGTAAGCAGTGGTGAGAAAAATATTGCATATATAAAAATTAGAAAATGATCCTCTGAATTGGATGACCCAGGAATGGCACACTCAAAGCCTCGTAAAAGGACGACAACAAATGCAAAATTTTACTCATGTAGACATTTTGTCTAAAAGCTTCCTTTCTTTTACAAAAAAAAAAACGAACAAACCAGAGTTGCTCAGGAAACAACCTGCTTTTAGAATGAAAGTTGTCATTCGATTTCAAGTAGTTGCGAGAATTCATACATCCCCCAATTTAAGTACACCTAAACAACAAGCGGCACGCTCAGACTTTTATAAAAAAGAAATGCTAGCTCCCATTACCCCTTCCCTTTCGTAATACCCCTTTCGCGTTCCCCGCGCGTCACTCCGATCGTTACGGGCCTCCGAAAGCAGCGCCCAGTTAAGCGCTCCTCCGGGCGTCGGACACCACCGGCAGCACCATCCTTCATCAGCAGGCACACACGTCTCAACATCCGCCGCTCACGTATCGGACCTCCGCCTGGCGGCCGCCCGGAGAAACCGGGCACGCGCACGGTTTTCCGACTTCCGGTCACACTTCCTCCAAACGGGGAAGCCCGAACCAGAGTAATGGGCGAGACGTCCAGACGTCTGTAGCGGGGAGACCCGGGGCCACGCGCGCGCGCCTGCGTTCGAGATTAAACGAGAACGGGCAATTAATCGGAACGCTGGGCCGCAAAAGCCCGACCGTAAATCTGCCGGGAGTCCGGTTCGAGGCGGCGGTGTCGTACAGTAACGTCGCGGAACACCGCCTAGACTCCTCTTGCTGTTAAGCTGACATTACGACGGAAGCTACGTTCTCGTTGAACGAATAACATGTCTCCGATTTTTCACGCGATCACTTTCGGCCCTTACCCGCGCGCCAAGAGGGGGTCACGTGATGAGAGGGAAGCGGTTCATTGGTCCGGTAAGTGCGTAGCTTCCATCGCACTGTGAGCTCAGGGATAAGCGGGGTATATAGCGTATCGTGGCGCGGCGTTGAGGGCGAGCACGAAGTCTCCGGGCGTCGCGGCC
Source organism: Ixodes persulcatus (assembly GCA_013358835.2). NCBI lineage: Eukaryota > Metazoa > Arthropoda > Arachnida > Ixodida > Ixodidae > Ixodes > Ixodes persulcatus. The sequence goes on from JABSTQ010010890.1 coordinate 548,789, forward strand.
CTCGATAACGGATGATGAAGTGCGCTGGCTCCCAAGGCAGAGGCGGCGATGCATTTGTATTAATTAGAGGGAAGAAAGGCGCCAAGGCCGGGAAGCTTGTAAGTGCGGAAGGCGAAGCGGGGCCAAACGGGCTCGTTACTCCTCCGAGAACCGCAAGCCGTGTTCTGTTTCCCATTGTCCGATTGTCCGGGTAGAGGTTCGGGTTTATTCTGGTCGCCAGTTGGACTCCGTTACGCGCTCGAAACTAATGTTTGTCTGGCTGTGGCGGCGAACTCGGAGTCGTTGATCACCTGGGTCGTTTCTCGACGATTCTTGGTCTAGTGTAACATCCGTAAAAGTTTTTGAACGGATGTTATGACTTTCTTGCACACACGGATGGATCTCATTCACTACGGGGTATATACGACGTGATAGAATAAAATAGATCGACCTACTGCAACAGCCAACAGTAGTCAAACATCAAGCTCTAAAGAGGCGGCATGTAACGATTGCGGACAGAAGATCCTTACAAGATTCGCACTATTGACGTCACACTTCTTTTTACTTAGCAATACCTGGAATAGTTCATAGTTTTCGGGGAGTATCTACGTGAGCTGAGGCGCTGAAATGTTTTCAGGGGGGAAAATGTACATGGTTAAAAGCGCAAAGCGACAAGGACGAGTAAGAAAACACACACGACACCGACAAGCGCGAACTTGCAACTGATATTTTATTCCAGTCACATCTTAATCTGAAGTAGACGCAGGACTGGCAACTTTTTCGCGCATGTGCGCTGGTTTAACTGACTGGGATAAAATATCAATTACAAGTCGACGCCTGTCTGTGTCGTGTGTGTCTTTTTCCTTCGTGCTAATTGTTTGGCGCTTGTAACCTTTTAAATCATCATGAACTAACCAACTCAAACCAGAGGTTTGATTCAAAATATATAACACCGTAGTAAGCTAGGAAATGGTCCCAATACGAAATTGTGCGCTTTTGCCTGTTTTCAAAAACGTGATATAATATGCGTAAAGAGCACATGAATTCCCTGTGACACCAGTTGTTTGCATAATGATTTAAATAATTTACAGCGTACGACGCGAAAGGTTTCTTAATTAGTAATTAACTGTTCCTTTTATATTTAAAAAAAAGCTCCATGTTTGCCTGGGGTAGTTGCTAATCTAAACATGGAAAATATTTCAGTGCGCGATACCTGTAAACTTTTTCACCGTCTTGAAAGTAACATCGGCACTGACACCAAGGAGCGCGGAGCACAGGGTAAAGTACTAACTCACGCATCAGAGTGCTAGACCTAGTTTGGAATGCTATCTTAAGCATATAGAGATGAATTACCTTTATGGAATTTCTACCTAAGTCCAAATGACAAGATGCTGGAAACATGACTGTAAATTCAGCGGATAAATTTGTTACTTGGTTACCCGGTTTGATTTAGATTTTTTTTTTTTGCGTAGATAAACATTATTCCATGGTGACAACCTGTAGATTTAGGAATAGCTCGTTTATTGATTTATACCGCGTAGCAAAACCGCAGTGCGCCCAACTAATACTGACATAATTATATTATATACGCCCATATTATTAGCATAAAATGCATATTCTTAGCAAGTTTCTTCGACATGGTTGCATAAAAACCCAATGTATATAGACCTTTGCAAAAAGAGCTCTCTGGCCGCCGCCATTTTGCGAATCGAGCGACCCCTATCAGCCAGAAATTTCTGGAACCCGCCTGAGCTGTGGAAACCCGGTCAGCGTGACTCCCCACCTGCATTGTGCATTCGTAGTTCGCCGGCATTTCTCGGAAGTTTTTACTTTATTTGCCTTTTTAAGATGCTTACCCTTTGTGTGTTATCTTCCACTGTGAGAACCGGAGAATACCAGGGCTCGTAGCCTGCTCGGCCTTCGCAGGAAACGAACAAAGAGAGCGAACGTCAAGCAGCCCGCGACGCGGGCAGTTCGACTGTCTTGGAGGATTATTTCCGTTGTGATAATCTCCAAAAAGCCTTCCCGGCTATGTTCCGGGTTTTCGCAAAAAATAGCTGACATGGTCGGGTCCGGGGTGAGGGGACCGAATAGACACGTTCGTTATTTTGCTTTGAAGCTGTGCAAAAAAAGCAGCTCTCTCCTACATGTGCCCCAAAACACGCCGGATTCCGTCCGATCGTCGTGAAGTGACTATCGTCGACACTGTATATTGGATATGCTGTGTTATTTGAGACCTTTCTCAAATCCTGTTTGGATAACGCGGCACCGTGGGGTACGTACAATATATGTTGTTCGACTGATTAGACTCGTTAAATTTTATGTTGTGGGCGGGGAATATTCATGCAGTTTGGATATCCTGTGTGGTCAAATATTTTCGATGGTTAAGACCTTTGTAGATTGACACGGCTGAGTGTATGGTGCCGTTAAAAGATCAATATAAGGTTAAACAAACATTCCAGTTGCATTTGTTCTGTCGCGCACGAACTCACCAAAACAGCTTTCATTTCTCTGTTTTTGTTCCCAAAAATAGTACAATGCATTCTTCAAAACCCAGAGAAATTGTATTCGCCATAGAACACAAAAGAAAAAAATAGAACGCGGCAATTTAGCCTCCACCAGCGTGCGGAAGTGCGCCTACGCAGGCTGCCACAGCCCACTGACGAGAAACTCCACAGCCCAGCGTAGTCAGGAAACACTGGCGTACACTCTCAGAACCAGGCGCGTGCGCTGAAAATCGCTTCGTTCGAGACTGCCGCTGGATAGGTCTATACTCCCGATAACATTTTATATGTGCAGTCAAAAAAGAAAGCGGAACCTTTGCTTACAAATAAGTTAAAAGAACTCTACAGTAAACATTTAAAAAAACAAACAAAAAAAAACATCCGTTTAACAAGTTGTCTTTTATTGTTCATTTATTCAAAATATAAATACACACCTATGAATCCACGTAGTCAGGTGTCTAAAAGCGTCCTTTCATTCTATGTTTCATGAGAAACTAGGACAGTTCCAGCAACGTTGTTTTCCAAGTCGCTAGCTTTCAAATCGCCTATAGCAAACATGTTCCGAGGTCCCATCCCGGAACGAAAACAAGAAAAGCGCATTGAGCAACCAAGGAAAGTTTTCTTGTAAGCTGAGTTCTTGCGCAGCTTGAAAAATCAATTCACCCCACTTGGAAAGCCACCGGATCGTAAACAACAACATCACCATTCCACTTACCAGCGTTGTTCTCTCGCTTTCAGATCTACAAGAACACAAAAGAAAACAAACTTGGTGTATGGCGGAGAGACGAAGAAGAAAGAGAGGAACCGGGGGAAGAAAGTTGAAACCCGGAGCCAGCCACCTCCATGGAGTCTGGCTCTTGTTAGCGCGCAGAATCCAGTCGAGCGTGAATGGCTCGGGAGCTGTTGTCGAGTTTCGGGAGCCGAAGACCGTGGCCGATCCGAGTAAGAAGCAAACACAGCTTTGCTTCGCTGATACAGAGGGAAATAATCCCGACGCTTACACTCCGAGTGGGGGCTGTTAATGGCTGAACGCTGTTATGGCCGAGCGGGTTGAAATATGGTCCTCCAAGCTGACACACTCCCACGGCTGCTCAGTCACCAGCGTGTCATCAGTGGCGCACGTCGTGACTGGCAGAACTGCGGTATAAGAATGCTGTCTCCTGGAAACAAGCTTCACAGACTTCGTGTACGTAAGGGCAATAAATGTGATCAAAGACTAATTCACTGTGTTGAGTGCTCGAGTATTTGTACGTTAGCTGAATTTATTGTGTCGTTTCTGTGTTAACCCTAAAAAAAATGTCGATTCAAAAACTAAACATTTTTCTTATATTTAGTGTTGCCAGCTTAGAGAAGCCCAAGTTTATTTCGACGGATTTTACCAGTTATTACAAAGGTTCTCATGCAAATCATAATTATCACTTATGGGGTTGATGAATGCTGTTCCTTTTTTAATGCCTATCTTTCGGACGAAATACGCTTCGCAGGGCTGCTTTGTCTGAGATGGAGGAATATGGGAGTAAACTATTGATCAACACTTGAAGAGTTGGCAGAATTTGAGATAATTCCATTTTCCTATACATCACGCATCTTTGTTTTAGACTGAACATTTATCGCTCTCCATCCTTTTCTTCTTCCCATCTCTTTCGATACAAAAGAAAAATATTAATGCAGCATAATATTTATGCATTTCCTCAAGAACTTACGAGTCTTCTTTATATATTCGAAACAAGTTTAATTTCTGATTTCTTGGCTGACATTATATTTTGTTACGTAAAGCAACTCGGTCTTCTTTTAAACGGCCTGGAGTTTAGGGTGGATACTTATTAAACAAATCAAATCCGATGTATTTTTTTTATTATTTTACATGCAAGAAATAATAATTGTGCAATGCAATTTGCAAGCGATTGAGCACTAGCCAGCTTTATTTCCTAGATATGGTTTTACGTCCTATTGGATCACGAGCAATCTGCAACCACAGGCAGTTTCTATGCCGTAATTTCACGCAGATATTTCCCAGCTCAGTCATCTTCACTGATATTGCCGTATTGGAAACCGATAAAAATGACACGGTGATGTAGCACCCTTATTATTATTTCCACTTTTCCGGCGGCCTTCTTCAATCACAATCGTTCCCTTTGAAATTGTGGCTCCGACCACCTTTTCCTCTCAGCTGTCCTTCATCGCGTTTCGTTTTTTGGCGATGCGATGTTGGGCTAGACAGCTGCCGCCGTTCTCGCGGCGCAATATCTGGCTCATAGCACATCAGCATTCAAAAACAGAATCTCAGCAAGCATTCGCGAATTGCGGAGGGGCTGAACACTTCGGAACAGATTCAGATGTGTCACCGGGAACGTAGTTCGCCACCTTACGGGTTGAGTATGTGAATACGTATTTGTTTCCTTGATGTACAAATAAACGATACAACGAAAGTGAGCTTTTTCTTAAAGCATTTCCGCACATCGGCGACGAGAAATAGAGGCTAAGAGTTATTGAAGCGCGCGATAATCACATGTTATTTAAAAATAAATGAAACATGGTTATTTGAGTGATTTAACGTTTTAGGACAAGTAAGTAATGAGTAATGCAGAACATGTAAAATATATCAAACTTCTCGTCATAGCGCATTGTGCTTGGTATAACTGGTTTGTTCGTTTTATTATTTGCTCTAATGAAGTGTTTTATCCTTTACAGATGTGCAGACGTTCGAAAACTGATTGCATGCATTCTTTTTTTAAAGTACCCTCGAGCCTTTTTTTAAAGTAAGAAAATGCAGTTCGAAATTTGTTTTCAGGAGATTTGTTAACAAACAAGAGGAGACAATAAAAAAAAAACACTTTATATACAGAAAAATAAGGCATTCATTATTTAATACCTTGAAATCTTAAGGCGCGAAATAAAATTAAATATTCTCAAGCACTAACTAAATATATATTGCAATTTGTACCATATTTGAATAATACAAACATGATTTCGATGGCTACAGGTTAAGTTACAAAATCTAGAAAAAAAAAGAGAAACATAGCACGAGCAGTTGCATTGGTTCGCGATTTAAACACTGGGAATGGTTTTGAACCATTCTGCTTAATGAGGTTTTGTCACCACAACCAACTGGTTTATGATTATTTCCGACATATTGTTGAAAATGTTTGGATTCACAAGTGTTGCTCTTAGCTCCGGCAATTGAGAACGAGTACACCGACTTAACGGTGTGAGTGAAACTCTAAAAAGTTAGAGCATAGATGATAACACAACAGTGCATAAAACTCCAATTGAAAATTTGCTGCGTGCTCTTCCCTAAATTCCTACTTACCCGGGGTAAACTTTGAAGCCAATTCAAGCTGGTTGCGAAACTAAAAATCACCATTTTGTATAAATAGCTACGAAACTACAAGCCGCTCCGAATTATTTAAACAACCTCGAGGTTAAAATGTTAAAATAATCGAATTTCTAAAGGGGATAAAACAAGTCACCGAGCCATTAACACCACTCTAGCAAACGCGAGTACTTCAGTGAACTTCCTCCAATCCTACGTGAGCATAACGCGCGCAAACAACCGCACCCTTCCGCCGGGCAAAACTAATACACTACGAATCAAGCTTCGGCTGCCGAGCTAGCCACGTGCCCAATTCGAACCACGCCAACCCTGAGCCCTCCTCCCGCTTTTCGGAGAGCAGGCTAGAAATGAAGCGAGGGCCAAAACCAAGTAGGTAGGTACCAGAGCGTCCGGGAGCTCAGGCCTACGGAACGACGTCCCAGCAAGGTGCAGCCAGCCAATGTTGAGCAAAAGGAGAGCGAGGCGGCATGCAATTTTGATCTAGAACGCGCGGGTGGAAGGTCATAAAGATGCATAATGGAAGGACGCAGGCGCAGTACCTTTTCTCCCTCCTCTGCGCTCATCAAATTTTCACGAAGTCCGTGGAAACGCGTGCCCCCGTGTGTGGGGAGCTTGGTTTCTCCTGGGTGTACAGCACGGCGCGCGCGCTCTGCAAAGCGCTTCCGAAATAACGAGCTGGATCAGGGCGCGTGGTCTCTGGCTGGCTCAGAATGCCGTCATCCAGTGCCGCGTGGTGTTCGTGTTGTTATCCGTCTCTTGAGTTGGTTGGTGCAGCGGCGACGATGGTCGTTTCTACTTGCCTTTCCAATCTTGCGACAATGGAAACAAAGGCGACGACAAAAAATACTTTGTAACTTGTTTTAAAGTTTGTTTCGAAAGTTTTTAAGTCGTAAGGATTTGTTTAGTCTTACGTGGGAGGGGGGGGGGGGTAGACAGATATTGCTAAACGTGTTCTGAGTGCCTTTGTCGAGCAGCGACCAGCGTGTAAGGCCCTTGTGTAAGGCTCAGAGAACCGGCCAACTTTAATTTAGGCTCAGCGTGAAAGGGTAGATGGTACGACGCAACGATGCTAAGTTCAAATGAGAGGTGAGTAACCCCCTTCTGCGGAAATGGTTTTATCTCGTGCTTCTAGGAAACCCTCGTAAAGTTTCAAGGTACTACAGCAAAGTCGCACAGTAGTATCTTGTTTTTTATGTAGGGAGCATTCGTTTTAACCTAGCTTACCATGGCGTACTTTGGTTCGCAGATTGCGTAGCCTTTCAGCATTTTATAACGCAAACGCCTCGCGATTTAGACAAACATGTAAACGCATTATGTATGTGGGACTCGAGTCTTTATAAATGCAGAGTTATAGTTACGTTTCTTTTAATAAACGTGCATTATAGGTGAAATCGGTTGCCTTCTTTGCGAAACTATTGATGAATGAATAAATTACCAAAGGTCGACACTGAACTATTTCCAAAAACAATTGGACATTATTTACATTGGAGTAGACATGTTTTTTTAACGTCTTCTGTCTCATACACTTGATATTCCTTATGTCTTTTCTTAATATATTGGTTTTTCATATATTACAGTTCACGTAAGACCGAAATGTTTCTGAATTTTTCGAGCCATCCTTCCAAAATAAATTAGTCATTTTTTATATAACACGAGCGTCTCTTGTAATAGAGTAGCGGAACATATTCTGAGAATATATCTTGTTATCAAGGCATAAAGGGGCGAACTGAATTTACACTTTTTTTACTTGCGAAGAAGGTAACTTCTGAAAATTAAAAACAATAACCATTGCTTTATTAACTGTTTCTGATAATGTTCCACGCTGTTAAATAGTTAATCTTTAGGATTTGCTGCAGTACGCAAATGTCAGTCAGAAATATCCAAGCACATACGCAGAAGTTTAAGAAACATTTTTTTTATCGGCATTTATGTGCCAAAGACGTGAACACAGACTTAAGAATTACAAGAATCTCTCAATATTATCTAAATAACATTATTCTTTGTATTCATCCTTCTTTGGTGTCCTCTCCTGTAATTTTCAAGTGCCCGCCTTTGTGACAATCAATGTATACTACAAGAAGCGGCACAAACAGAACATTTTAAATATACACTTCGCCTTTTTTGTAGTACACCCGATTCTTGGCTAATTAATGTGTGTCTAAACGATGCATTCTAAAAATAAGCTCTAGTGCAGTGTCAAAAAAAAAGGTTGCCCTGTAAAAAATATAGGAACGGAATTAAAACCAAATATGTTCTAGAACGCGACCAAGGTTAGCTCCACCAGTGAAGCATGCGTCTGTTGATTTTTTTCCGTGTTATAATATATTTTATCGGCAAAAAATATTGCAATAAAACGTGGTAAATTCTCACATATGTTCCTGATGTTTATATCTAGGCCAAGGTGCCCGGAGTCTGGCAGAGGCTTTTTTTTTTTTTTTTTGGAGGGGGCGCCGTGTAATCAAGATTTCTGTTGCACTTCTAATAATATTCAAAAAGTCTAATTTAATCCTAAATAATTCGTTGTGGCGTGTCAGATGCCTTATATTATCTTGGAAGTCAATCCACAAATGTACCTTATTACTTCCTGTGAACAAGAGAGTTGTCGAATGAATACACGCAAAGTTTATTAAATAAAAAAATAAAATTAAAACAAAAACGTACCAACGAGCGCATATCTCGAAAAACTATAAAGTTACAGAAAATAACAGGATAATATACTACTCGAAGGCTACTTTGAGTTATTTCTGTCCCTCTGAAGCATCATAGGATGTAGAAAAAATTAGAGAAGGAAAATATATAAAACCGGCCTCACCATAACGGCGGCTTCACCTCAATATGAGTGTACTTGCAGTGAAGCACCATGTCTGGAGTGCGTGCTTGCCTCCAAAGAATGTGTTGTCTGCTTATTTGTTTTTTTATTTTACATTTAAGGCACGGGGGCGTCAGTTTTTTTTACTTTTCTCAGCGTTTCTGACGAATTGGCGACAGAGCTAAGTCTTTCGACGTTGTCCCAGCTCTATCTCGTGCGCGACCTAATAAACGAGAGTTAAGGTAAAGGGGATTTCAGATTGCGTTCTTTACTGTGCACTATATCAATATTTATTAGGCATACCAACCAAATACTCGTCGACAGGGCTGAACTATTTAATGTTATTTCCTCAGATACGTCGAATGAAAATACAAGAATCAACCTGCATTATTAGTTTTAGAATTACGACAATAATCCCCGAAGAAGGGGGGGGGGGGGGACAAGGAGGACAAAGGACCAACACAAATGCAATAATTGCATTATCATCATAACTTTAATTTAGGTATTGTTTTTAGCAAACTCGATAAGATGAATAAAATGAGGCTGAGAAATATATTTGACTTACCGTAATATCCCGAAAGATGGCACTGCGCTTGTGCGGATGCTTCGCCTCACGGGAATCTCGTTTCTGCGCACGCGCAGCGCCCTCACCTGGTGTGCGCAAACACTAACTTGTTTGTAAACGGTAGGCTTCTTCGATTTACCTGCACCTCCTATACCGGCGCAGAAAAGTGTAGGGCGGTGTACTTCCGGTCGTTTCACAATGCACATACCGGAAGTACATATCCCTACACCTTTCTGCACCGTGCAAGTGGTGCAGATAAACCAAACGAGACTGCACAGTAAACTTCAAAAACACCTATAATGGTGTTTGGAAAGTGTTTCATACCAAATACACCTTTTCAAAGCACTATATTTTTTAATAATAGGTGTAATATGTCCTTGGTACACCTATTGAGCGTATGAACGAGGTGCTGTTACACCTTTTGGCGGCTTTGAAAAGATATCCTGCAAATATTACACCTTTTACAGAGAAGAAGGTGTTTCCGGCCGAAACCATCTTTTTTTTGTGTGTTTGGCAGGATATCACTCCACTGAAATAACAGACCTGTGTCATACTTGGCTCTGCATATAACACCTGTTCTTGGGAACGTTGGGGGAGATGGGGGGGGGGGGGGAGGGGGGAGCTAATCAACCTTGAGAAAAAGGGGAGGATTAAGCACAAAATTAGAAGTTACTGTCATTTCTCATAGTTTGGGTATTAAACTCTAAACCGCGGAGACACCCCATCGCTATCACTATCAACAAGAGCCCATGGCGGTCGAACAAGCGGATGGAAGTGTCGGATGGAACCTAGTCAGTCAAGGTTTTTTATTATTATTTTTTTCAGGTTTTTTGGAGCAGCTATACGATTTGGAAATGTTAGTAAGTGACTAATGAGAACTTCCGATTTATGTACGTCAGTTTTGTAATCGGAGCCGTACTAGAATCTCGACTATAAACACATTTCTTATCGAGGCGGTCGAAAACCGGAACTGCCAATCGTATAATAGGAATTAAAAAAAAAATGGAGTTTGTTTTGTAAATTGGGTGTATTCATTCGCCATATTTCAGTCAGTGATTCCCCTTGACGTCAGTAAGAAGTCGTTCAGATTTCAGTAACGAAGCGTTTCAGTAACGAAGGTTTACGGTTCTAGCCTAAAATATTCGAATTATATTCGAATGAGCAAGAACAGTGACGTTTAACTACGTTACGCCGAGATACGACTTCAGGTTACTGGGACATTCGGTCTTGAAATGCCGCGTCACGAGCCACTCGTTAAATATGTCACCTCGCGAAGTAAAAGAATCACTATACTCGCGGTCAACTTTCTGTGGCAATCCGAAGAGAGGAGGAAAGCGCGTATACAGCGGTTGGTGCACCCTCTCCCCTAGCATTGACTGCATTGCCACAGAAAGCTGACCGCGAGTATAGTGTATCGGTCTTGGCTGCCTTATCTCGGCGTAAACCCCTGCTACTACTTTGGAATCCAGCCAAGCCGGCGCCTCTTGAAACGCTAGCGCTTGTAAATTTATGAAAATAGATAATTGTCTCCTCTTCGCAATGATGCCTGGTAGGCGCTGCGAGGTAACCTGAATAAATAGATAAATAAATAATGTGCGTCAAAAAGAAGTGCCAAAAGAGCGAAGGTTTCACATAAAGGTTGATTCATCCTGAGCATGCGAATTCATAGAGACGAATGGTGTTGGCTACTTGAAACAGGTCACATTTTCTCATTTTAAATTAAAAAAAAATAGCTTAAACCTTTGGGGCCAGATAACGGCAGGGCTCTGAAACTTTGGCATCTAGTCCAAACCACCAGCGCTACATTTCGGTGGAGACGAAGGGTTTGACAAAGCGAAGTTACTTTTTTTTTTTTTTGCGGCGAACAAAAGTCACAATTTTTCTCAGAGACATCCTGCACATATGTGTTTGCAGTTCATTTGTGCCAAGGTTCTAGTTCCACATGGTACCACACTCGTAAAAAAAAACTAGGTCGTCCACATATAAGTACGAACTTTTTATTAAAAAACAACTTCGATAATTAATATTGTAATCTGAAAACAGGCAAGTTGTCCATAGGAGGACAACTTCTCGCAGTTAAAAATCAAATCCACTAAAGCATTTTGAAATTATATCTACTGAGGCATTAGCTAATGAATTATGTTTTATTACTAATTTCCAGAGTGCCATATTTTGAGAAAGTCTTATTTGTAGTGACTCAAACGTCAAAACTGCGTTGTATTTCTGACGCACCAGCAGATGTTCTTGTTCTTCCATACGACTGCTTCCTGCTCGTACCACAGAGGGAAAACGCACTCCATGCGGCCTGCCTTGTGTAGTGTTCTATGGGGACGGCCTAGAACTTTCCGGACACCTGTTTCTCCGTGCAGAGTCAACGACACACTTTAGAGCGATTAACATCACCGAAGACCTAGCAGCTCCGATGGAAGCGTTCTGGGTGTCAATATCAAGTATGCTAAAGAGCGCCTCAATACAGTACCTGCCATTGAAAGGTTGTTTTTCAGACTAAATATAACGAAGCTGGACCATCCTGCCGTCATGTTCATGGACTAGTGCAGTGATTGGATATCGAAAATGTTGTTGCCAGTTCAGCGGTTTTCCCTCTAACCTTAGCTGTATTGAAAATTGTCTGGAGAGTTCTTTTTTTTTTCTTTGCAGGCGGCGGATTTGGGAAGAATCTGTTCCGTCATTTTGCCTATTTGTGTTGGTCTATAGTGTTTTATATTTTCTAATTGTCCCATCATGAATGGCCTAATTTTTGTGGGAGGCAGAGTCATTGGGTATAGTCACATTTGCTTACTCGTAGAAAATTTTTAAAAAAGAGCCACTGTTGCCACTGATTCCAGGAGCGTCTCCATACCTTCCAACGTAATCCCCATGTTTTGCAGAAAGTTTGTTTTTTTTAAATGGCGGCATATGGGCCGTCTGATTGTACATAGGACTCTCAGTAACCTAGTCACAAAGTTCTGGGTTACATAGTCTCTGTTTTTTTTTTCTGGGGTAGCTATACAACCCGAAACTTGGAGACATGACCACTGGAAGTTACAAGGGCTGTCAGAAGACTTAGATACCACTACTGCAGAACGGAACTATGTGTAAAACATGCGAATAACATCGGGACAATATGACACCACACCTAGAACCGGCAGTAACAGATAACTCGAATGTGTGTGGCTCACACCAAATCGTGATGAAGCAGGGGACATCTTTCTGTGAACATATACGGTCTAACAAGAAGACTGGGTGCATGCAGGCGAGCTGGTGATAGTAAATCATTTTGTGTAACAGCCGAGACTGTGGTGAGAAAAAAAGCAGAAAGTGGTACACAAAGAAGAACTTCTCAGTAGAAGAAAAAGAAACAGGAGGGGTTATTGGTGACATGGCCGAACAAAAGCGTCGTTTTGGTCGGCATCCAATGGTTGGCCAAACGCTCACTATGATGGCTTTATTTTGAATAATTCTGCTTTCATCAACGGAAATAAGGTCAATGCCAAACTGTCAACTTTCATGGCGTATGCGATGACTCCTAGCTCCCATCGTGCTTTTTACACACACCGTCAAACTTAGTTTGCAACTGATAATAAGTAGCCAAGATTACAACTCGTGACGTCACAGTGAGGCAAACCCGGGTCGTGACGTCGCGAACGGAAGCTATAAGAGGGCACCACAGAAACATTTCTGCGCTAATAATCTGACAAAAAACAAACAGCCTTCTTTTGATCGTTTTATTTATTTTAGTGTATATAGGACTAATACGTCAATCGAGGGCATTACAGTATCAGTCGTGCCTCTTCTAAATTTAGCGGTTTTTATTTCTGAGTTCGCGAAACTGATCATAAGAATGTAGTTTTATTGAGAACCCAAAGCTTGGCTGTGATGTTTGTGTATAAAATATTAAAATATGTTTGCTGCTTGCTGAGTGTGAGGCCCTCCTTAACTATTCTGTGCAGTGCAACACATGTACTGTACAAACATTTACTGGATCAAATGTAACCTTGTGTTCTGCCCATCTACCTGGGCATACCTGACTGACAAAGCAAACACCCGAAAGAAACTTTTTTTTTCTGTCTCAAAGGAAAGTGAAAGTATATATATGATGGCTTGAAGCCTTGAACGTTGTTACTTTTCTTCATTGGGCTGTACAGTTCTCTGTTGTATCAACCTTTTTTTTTTTATAAAGCAAACACAAACAGCATTCTAGAGTAATTCTGCGACACGCAGACTCTTTGAATGCTACCTCTATCGTTAGAGCGCTCTCAAACAATTGAAAACATTATAAGTGTCATGTTTAGCTCTAGAGCTCTCCAAGGCTGTGTTTGTTTTTGCTTTCTAAAACAATTTGGAACAACAGAGAAATGTAGGGCCCTTTAAAAAGGGAGACAAAATTGCTTCATTAGGTGTAATGCTTGAATTACACAATTTATAAAAGTGTAATGATTTAAAAACACCTATAGCAAAGGTATAATGCAGAAACTGCAAATTTGCTCGCCAAAATTGTGTATTGCTGCAAAAACGCCTATCAAAAGGTGTAACAAAACCTATCAAAAGGTGTGAGTTATAGGCATTGGATAAATTGCCAATTACACCTATCTAGGTGTTTTGAAGTTTACTGTGTAGTGTGTTGGCGTATAGTTACTTCCGTCACCTCAGCAAGGATAATGCGTCCTTTCTAATTACTGACAAACCAGGGTGCGTGCCTCCGTCTCGTACCCTATTTTCGATTAGGTCACTATATTCAAAACGGTCCTTTTGTTTTTGTTGGTCCAGTAGCGCGGTGTCATGATTTCTCGTCCGAGAGACTTCAGTTAGGGTGTCCATACTCCGTTTCACACCAGGTCTGAGCGCGGCCGACGCCACGATTCCACGGAACCGGTGAAGTAGCGCCAAAAGTGCTTGGTCACGCCGCTCGTCGTTTTTGGGCGTTTGCTTTTGCGAGCTAAACTGATCGCGCGGAGAAACGAAAAGCGCAGGATTTCGACGCATTCACCGGGCGTAATTGGTTCTGTCGGCGACGGCAAAAAACGCGCAAAGGCGACGATCGCCGTAACGATGCATTTTTGGCGGTGCTTGATCGGCTCCATGAGAAGATCACGTCGGCTGCACTGAGATTCACTGTGAAACTGAGTTTAGCTGAGTGTGATGCGAGAGTTTAGAACGTTTGCACGAGGGGTGATCAACAAGTCTTAGCTCCTAAGCTGTAAGCTTTTTTTATTCAGCGATTGAATTGAAAGATGTTACATACGAATGTGAGTTTCGAATATGCTTTTTATTCTGGAGGACGTAACTTTTCAACATAGTCCCCACCGGCGGCGATACATTTCCGCTATCGGTGTTCTACTCTCCGCATGCCGTCGTAGATGGTTGAGGACTGCTGCAGCTCCAAGATGTTTTGCCTCATTCACTTTACAGCCCGGACCTCGCGCCATCGCAGACTTTCGGCTGTTTTTCGACATAAAGAAACATCCGCACGGTTTGCGTCCGCCGACGAGGTTACCGATGAAGTGCGCCGTTGGTGTCGTCTGCAGCCACACTCAATCATGTACGACGACATGCGTAGAGTAGTGCACCGGTGAAGGAAGAGTGTCGCCGCCGGTTGGGACTTTATTAAAAAGTAATATGATCCTTTGAAAGAGGAGACTCCAAAATTTTATTTAAATGTAACGTCTTTCAATTCTATCACCGAATAAAAAAGTTACAGCCTAGGAGGCAAAACCTATTGACTACCTCCCGTACGTTATTGTTGCCTTAGGTTGAGCGCTCGACGCTCCCGAACAAGTTTTTAAATTGTGACTTCCGTATTAGTAATCAAAACAGTCACGAAAGCAAGCAGATAACAACTGAATCTACTAATGATATTAACAATGAGAACATCATTTATAAACGAGCAAAATATTTTAATGAGTGTTACTAAAAACAAAAAAAAAACTTAAAACAATTTTTTTTTTTTTATGCGTGCGCTTTATGCCAGATTTCGAGTAAATATTAGAGAAATTTACGTTTTAATTAAATAAAAGATTTACCCATTTTTAACCCATTTTGATTTCTCTCAAAATTGCCTCCAGGCTTTTCGAACACTATATTCAGTCCAAAACTCGGGTTGCAATTATCGTTCAAGCTCCATCTGGTATTAATTGAAAAGTTTCATTCAAAGTTTGCTAGTAATTCAAAACACGCGTATAAATGTAAAAAAGATGTATTTTTAATTGAATACTGATTGCAACAGCCTCGTACAACAAACGAGTGATTCATCTAGAGTGGTTCAAGATGTGTTGAAGAAAAATCTAAAATTTTCTGCCGGCACAAGTCATCATAAATTGCACGGTGCCTCGCTTTTTTTTTTTGCGATCCTTTGAGAAAACGTATAAAAATTGATTGTTGGAAGTAAATTGCGTCGTTAATAACTTCCAAGAAATATATCAAACGTCATTTGGACAGTCGATTTGAGGAAAGATGAGAAAATACGGGATTCGCTTTGTCGTTTTATATCTGTTCCGCTAGCGCTTCAAAATTGAAGCCCAATGTTTGAAAACAAAAAGTGTCTTTATAAAGAGCTTGAAGCGGACATGCCTCTTCGGTGCAAGCGTGCTGCGGGCTTTCTGTCAAGCAGCGACGATGAAACATGGAATATGAGACGCGTGGTACCCCACGTCGTATTGAACGAGCAACTTGTCATTCTTATCAGTGCAGCGCGCTTCGCTGAACATTGTTTTCGATGTCGTTAACAGTGAAGGTAATGAGGCTAAATAATTAAAATCCGCTCCGTGGAAAAGAGCAAACAGCAAGGACATGTGATTAGGTGAGATAAGGGTAAAAATGCTCGATGGCAATTAGTAATTACCCAAAACGCTCGTTTTCTCTGGGTAGATGCTACGAAATGTAATAAACAAACTTTGTAGGAGGCACGTCACTAGCGCGTGTCACAGAGGGCTAATCTGCTACGTCCCACGAGAATAATAAAGAATATTTCGTGTTAACTTTAAGAAAAACGTCAATGGACTCTTTTATGTGTGGTTTACGTTTGCTTTTGTGTGAATCTCACATAAAGGGCCAAAAAAGTATAGCAACATGACCATGGGCTTCGAATATAACAAAAGGCAATGTTTGGTGGGCCTTGGCCAGATTGGAAAGCGCTTAAACTCCTATTCTTACATATTTTCGCCAGTGACCAACCAATCCTGCCAGTAACGGTGGGACCGGACTTTTATAACAGTAGCATACTCTGTATTGCCTAAACCTCCGCTGAAATGTCATATTTAACATTCGGGACATTTGATTTGGTGGTAGATAGCAGTAAATCGCCCATTACTCATTTATTTTCTTTCGTATGTGATGTGTAAATCAATTCTTTTTACCTATACTGCGATTCAAATAGTCACAGTGCAACATTTACGCTATTTTAACCAAATACAGTGAAGTGCACCGAAATGTACGTACTCTGCGGGAGAATTGAGGGATTTCTGCTTTTTTTTTTGTATTTCCTTCATACATGTTAGATACCTACACCAGAATTTTGCGGCAAATATGGGGCCCCAGCTATGCAGATATCGCAACATTTGTTTGTTAATCACAGTCATAAAACTTTCTTTTTAAAACAAAAAAGGGCAAGTAACGTTTTTCTTGCTCGTGCTGTGCCGTGATCTCTACATATGTGATAAAAATAAAACAAAACATGCAAAGTAGAACAACAAAGTTTAGCTGCATCCAACTAACGCTTCTTCGGTGACTTTAGAAAGATAAAGGAGGAAGCAGCCTCGAAGGTAGAAGGCAATTAATCAACGCTATCACCGACCCTCCGTTCTGTACAAATGAAATTATTTAACGAGGAAGTACTAAGGCGCACACGTATGGGACTTTACGTATATTTTCTCCAACTCATTACAAACAAAAGGCGTCAGCGATCGTGTTAGCGTCCATAACTCCAAACAGACATTGCTCTCGCCCGAACTTTCCAAGAAAGCAGGTTCGCGCTGTTCCCATCGCCGAGTCACAGCGGAGACCCTTCCGTCTCAAGGGAAGCGAACGCAAGGGGTTCGGACGGAAAGGCTGCGGAAAGTCACTAATCTCCGAATTGCACGCGCGGCTCCCCAATTAGCGGGGGAGAAAAAGCGTCACCGACCTGGCTCCTTCGCACCCTTTCTTCCCTTATGGGAAACCATAAAACGTACGAGTGAAGGGTCCCTTTGCAGCACGCCAGTGACGACCCCCTCAACAGCTCGCGAACTGAGAGACGTTAGTTAGCTAAAACTTTACTCCCTCCACAAACACACGCACACTTCTTTCCGAACATTCGGGAGAGGCGTTTTTTCTCTTTTTCGACACACCTTCGACAACAGTATTTATAGGCTAGCCCACCGACTCAGTCGCCCGAAGTCAAATTCATGGCCTTGTGTATGTCGAATAACCGCCCTAAAGACTCGAAGACCCCCGAGATCCCCAACGGTGGGGCAAATCGTTTTATTCTTGTTTAGGGCTATTTTGTTTTCTTCGAAGTTTTACTATGTATCCATTTATATGTATGCTTCGTCAACTCCGAGCAAATTACGAGAAAACATCGTTTGTCACGACACCGTATGAAACTCCGCGGACGCTAAGAGTGCGAAAACAAAAATGGGTTGTAAAGCATCGCTAGCGTCGCGTCGCAACGTTTACGACGTCAACGAAGCGAGCGAGTTCTCTTCGCAGCTGTGGCGCCGTAAATGGGTTGCGTCGCCCGCTATGTATAAACAAGCAGTGCCGTGAAGCGGCGAAGACTGAACCGAATAGAGTTCGAACGGGCTTTCTAAAGGGGGTATCAACGCCGTTCATCCCCTCCGAACGTGCAGGCACTGGGGCTGAAAACGTTCTTGCGAGAAAAGAAAAGGTATAGAGAGCTTAGGTGTTACCAGGGAAGGGCATTTATTTGTTTTGGTTGTGAGCAGCCTAACCGGTATGTTTGGAGTAATTCAGGAAATGTTTGAGTACATTATGGCAAAGGCAGAGTTCTCCGATTCAGATATAACCATCCTAAATTAATTTACAGGTTATGAACTAAAGGAAATGGAAATCACGACAGTGTTCATTGCTTCGAGATTTGGCACTTTTTATTATTAGTTGGTAATAACGCGAACCTGGCAGATATTATCAAGCGTCAAACCTAATCACAAAAAAGTAGGTGCGTGCAAATATTCGAGTTTCCAATTCGAATTGAATAGTGATTGTCCGTATAATTCCATTAGACTATCGGATTTCAAGTATTCGAATTTAAAATAATTCGATACATCGAGTATCAGTACTGCTGGCGAAAAAACTCTGGGGAATTCAGAAACATTGTTCATATAGTGAAACAGTCCTAACGGGTCTGCGTTTGATCTAAATTAATTCTGCTTTGGGAAGCCTTGACTAACAAGTCATTTTGAGAGAAATTATAGCGTGTCGCAGAAACAATGTTGGACTGTTTTTTTTTGTTTTTTTTAATACCCCAAACATAATCTACGGATTACCGAACGCTCAGTTTCCGACAAAATATAGCGCTAGCGGTCCGCGCCAGATGCCAGAGTCTCAGAATCAACAGTGATTTAAACGTTTTAAGTGATTTTCTAAAACTCTCATTGGAAAACCTGGACCCGTTCCTAGTTGACGCCATTAATTCCCATGTATTTTTGGCTGCTTTGACAGCCACCACTTCCCCATAATAATTTTGAAAAATCTGTTATAAGTTTTGAACATAATAATGCAAGCTGTGAAACGTTGGCACTTGGTTCGGATCTTTAGCACTTCGTTAGGGGGAAGACAAAACGCTCAAATTGTACGAAAAAAATAAAAAAATATATATATAGTGCGCTGTTGTGCCCACTTGGTTTTGTTTTCTTTCCTTGTTTCGTTCTGGACACTGCCGACCTCCAACCGCGTCTCGCACGAGTTGGTTTGGGGACGCATGCATTGCTCCTTCCTTGGCCGCGCGCTTCGTCCACCCAAGTTCGGTTCTTAGAAGTTGTTGTTTGCCTTTCCTCTTTTTTTTTCTCTTTTTTTTCTGTTTTTGCCGCCGTGTTGCTCGGAACGTCGTCGAATAAATACATTTTAAAGCATTTACCTCTTCTTTAGGATATATATATATATTCTTTTTAGCGGACATCTCTTTCTTTGTGTGTGTGTTTTTCGAACGAAGCAGTCATGCTCCCAGCTTAGATGCGCTCCAATTTAACTCGTAGACCACGCACCGCACGCCGCCATTTTGATTTTAAGGATCTTGCGTCGCCTTCAGCTAGTTCTGTGCCCTCTAAACCTATTCTCGATTGCTAAGTTCCTAATATTACCGATGATTCTTGCTCGGCACATGGGAATCTTTATGGATTTTCGCCCCTTAAATCAAGAACGCAACAAAGATGAACGGATCTGCGGGTTTGTGAGAAAAGAAAACTTCGCGGCAGTCCTCCAGCTCCACCCCCCCCCCCCCCTTCCCCCCATGGCATAACACAAAGAGCCTTTGTGTTTCACAAGTTTAGCTACCCAGATGAATAGATAGGTTGGGCTTTCGTCTCATCTATGCTGCTATTTTTAGTCTTGTGCATTGCGAATAACATATTTGGTATAGTATTCGAATCGAGTTCATATTTTACCAACATTCACCTCTACGAAATTGTCAAGATATGTTGACCTTTTTTTGTGTGTGCGAAGTCACTGAAGTGATATGCTGACCTTTAAATCTTTTCTAAATTCTTATGAGAAAATGTCACTTTCACTGACTGTCGCAAAAACCTGATCAAGAAAAACATAGAAAGTTTCACCTGAAACCTCTGGTAAGTCGTAATTACTCTTCTAAATCTACAGGACGAAGGTTTAGAAAAACTTCATATGACCAGTCCCATGATCAATAACAAAACAAATATACAAAAACTATACAAGAGGTAAAAGAAGTGAAGCAGCCTGAACGTGGTTATACATATGTTGATTTTCGATGCCGCACATTAAAGTGAAGAAACTCGAAATTTTGTATTCAAGAGGCTTTTTCAATGTTATCCAACATCGAGGTATAAATGTGACACCAATCGGTACTATCCTAACTAAAATCAATTACGTTACATTTGTCTACTTTCTCTCGTTTATTTGGTGGAAGATGCAAGTGTGGCTTACTCTAACAACCTTATTACATTGCATAATTCATAACGAGTAAATTAACGTTGTTGACAGTTTAAAAATGACATCGCCGCCTTAGGCATAGAGGGCCTAAATTACTGGGCTATCAGATGACGCTCTGTTTTGATACAATTATAATTTTATGCTCACTGAATTTGAAACAAAACAAAATGTATTACGTTAAGATAATTTGTCAGAGAAGAAAATGCAATGCAGAAATCCTGCAGCGCTCGAAGAAAGTTTAGATGGCTTTGTCATTCATGTATTAAGCCTGTGCTTACTCAGCAATTTATACTCTAGGACACGCGTTTTCCGCAGGGCTACTTCTCGAAAGGCGGGCGAAAGAGATAAAACTTTTCGCTGATAAAAAAAAAAAAAAATCAAAATGCGTTTTATGCAGCTTCCACTTCGAGGTTGGGACACCAAATCAAGGCTGTTCAAGAAATCGGCTCTTTCCCAAATTAAAAAGAATGACTGTTTTTACAGCATAACTTATTACATTTTATTTTGTACTACGTTACTTTATTTCTACATGCGAGACTTTGTGTTCTATTTATTTTCTTGTTAAAATTATGGTAGCGGCAAACTCACTGAACAATTTTCTCTTTTATTATTTTGCTAGAAGAAGTAATTGCGACAGATTTGAGAAACCCTTGGTGTTCCGCAATGCACTTAAGGAGTCATGGGCAAACCACGAAAGTGACATAGAAAGCAATATTGCACTAAAACGACTTTTTGAAGTGTTTTCTTGGAGACATACAGCGAACACAATGTTTTTCCAACGGGACTGAAAAAAACATAACACAAACGCTTTTTCCCAACCAAATTATTACAACGAAAACTTTAATTCGATTTGGGAAGTTGGGCTTTCCCAAGATATTGAAAATGCCGCTGACTTCATTCTTTTTAAATACAATATTTTGTTTATTTCACGTTCGCCTTTTACGATCGACACGTATATTTAAAGGGAATCGATTTGTTTGATTATTTATAAGAAGACAGATCGACGAAAACAAATATTGACGAGACGAAGGAGGTTTTTTATTTTTTTTTTTTGAAGACCAGATTGGTTTTTACTGCTAATTTTTTGCTCCGTTACATTTGCACGTTTACTAAACAGAGCTTTCAACAAGCGGTGCAATACATGTTTGCAACATCTGCAAGCTTGCTTGCCGCAACAATCCTTAAATGTCCGGGGATTCAGGCTGGTGCCACGATCATTAATATCACCCTACGACTCTGTTTCTTAACCTTAAGCAAAACTACACCCCACGTAAACTTGGCTCTTTAAAGTAGCTAGCACTGCGGACAATATTACCGCATAATTAATAAGACAAGAGCCCTACCTGTGTAGTATAAGAATGTAAATACAGCTTGCTTCCGTTACGACTTCCATAAAGACGTTAAACTAAGAAAGGCGAGTAATTTTCACTAAACGGCAAAAAGCCAGAAAGACAGACAATTGAGAACGTCATCGTGAAAGAATAGCTCGCTATGTGATAATCCGGCAACGATTTTGTTCTAATGGTTGACCTCGTATTACAAGAGATATATATATAACCAGGCAATATCTAGCTTTATTTTTGTTTTTTATTATAAAAATGCGTCATTATAGGAAACATTCTTATTTTGTAGGACTACGAGAGTTTGTGTTGTGGGATGCGTAGTAAATCTATATCTGAAGGAACTACCCTAATAACGGTTTAACAGTCGAAAGGAATCGTGTGACACCCTAATGGCATAGAACATCGAAGGCGAAAACAAATTTACTTGTCTGACAGGCAAGGGGGAATATTCGGCATCTACTCCATCTGCTTTCTGGTTCAAAAAAGCGACCTAAAGCAGCACTGTATAAACTGTACTATACAGTGAAGTACGAACACGACGTTGTAGCGTTTTGGGGTTTTTAATTCGCGTTATTGTCGACCAGCAAATGGTACATATCAAAGCTAGAGATTTCGATGAACCCATATCCCTCTATATTTTTAGGGTTTGTGACGACTTCTCAGCAGCAAACGAAATACGAAGAAAGACTATTCATTCTTTTATTTTTCTCGTCTCAGGATTTCGTTAATAATGCGGTGGCGTGTTCTTGCTGTGTCGATCACTATATTTCATTCAGATCGTTCAGAAAGACTCTTGACCCCTTGAACACGTTCAATTCGCTTGTTTCTTCGATACTGCGCTAATATTTGCAACACACATTATTAACAAGGACTTCTGTAATAAAATGTTGCGCATTAAGCGCGACGTAAGTGAAATGTTACTAAAAGAAATCGCCTCATTGCCGTATTAGCGTGGCAAAGGCGGTGGTAATACAGAATGCGATCTGTTGGTGTAGAGAAACTGTGTACGCATGTGTTGACTGGATGGCGCGAATGGTAGAGTGATTGATTAGTTTAGAACAAAGCGGCGTTGGTAGCCTGGTGTGCATCGCCCGAGTATCAGCCACTCGCTGTATACGCTGCATTCGTGTATAAAGTATTCGCGGAGGCGACATCTCATCACAGCGTGTAAAAATAGTGCCAAAACATCCCCATCACTATATCACCGCGGTTCCTTGAGCGAGAGTTTGCTAGACGTGTATTTGTCTTCGACTACAAGTGTGCGCACGCATTTGGAGGCACCTCGCCACCGAAGGTGGTAGCAGCGCTCGACAAGTAGCAACGCCGTCCCCGTCGCCGAGAGACTGCAGGGAGTCCCCTTGGCGCGACTCGTGCGATGTGTGTTTCTCCGTTTTTCTGTCGCTCTGTCTCTCGCTCCCTCTCTCTCTCTCTGGAAAAGCCCTGAGCGCGTTCGTTTCACGGGGCAGAGCACCGCTGCATGTCTGAACAGGTGATGTTTTCCCTCTGCTCGGAATACCACCGGTGCACTCCAGGAACACGTTTGGTGGCGGTGGTGTCCAATCAATTATGAGATGAGCGCTCCGTCAGTGTTCGGGGGGGGGGGGGGGGGGGGGGGGGGCTGGCAGTCGGCTTAAGGAGTTCCGTTCCTTGTTGGGGAACGGAAATGGTTAGGAGCCAGCCATTTGACGCATTCTAGGTGAGAAAGTAAACCGAGGCGACACCCTAGCCAGCCAATAGGGGCGTCGAAGTGCGGCGCGTTATGATTACGGAGTGTCAAAGCCTACTCTTGCGCAGAGCTGTCACTGGCTTCGGTTCGTTGTTGTCTCAGGGGCCGTATAGCGTCCGTTCTTAGCCAAGCTATGTTGCAACGGGGTGCAATAGCTCCGGCTCCAATTATACGAGGTTTAGGACGTACACTCTGAGCAAGCACGAGACACAAATGCTGCGCCAGCATGCTACTTGACTTCTGTTACAATCACTCCATCGCGGGGCATTCGGCTTTCGGCTCAGATTGAATTACAAGCTACGCGTTGTAAGCGACGAGCAAAGTAGGGCAATCGCTGATGTTGCTTGGTGAAAATTTAAAGAGGGTTCATTCCGGCACACTAAAGGTCGGGCGTGACAACCAGATTTAAGATTGTCGATAGGACCACGACAATAGATGGCACTATTCACTGCTGCTTTCTTTTATGAGAGAAGTCCCGAACCTGCGCCAAATCCAACCGTCGAGACGCGTAAAATGGGTTCAAATAAAGTATTTGTATTTTCATGGAATAATATTTAATTCAGTGATATGTATTGTTAAATTGTAGTATAAGATAAAATATTAAAACGGAAGAGCAAAAAGTCAAATCCAGGCGGAAGTCATGAGCACACCCTATAGGACGTCTTGTCTTGTCTGTTGCTCTCTATAGATATCTACTTTTAACGCGAAACCGTTAAGGAGCTGTGTTGCACAAATTACGGCGTTGGTGGCGTGGCGAATAATAATTGGGGTTGTGTGGATATTTATACAGCGAGTCGTTGGTCAGCCATTTTTAATGTTGCGACGAGTCACTCGCTGTAGATGAGCAATTTAGCCAGTGCAGTACAACCGCTAGCCTGGGGTCTTTAACGTGCACCACGCAGTAGTGACACACGACCGCACGCCGGTACGATGCTCATCCAGATCGAAACGGGCAGGGGTGGGGATTGAACCCAGGATCCCTGGGTTCTGCAGCGCGAGCTTTCGCTCCACGTGCTCCGAGCTGGTGTGCGCTAGCCCACTCGGCCACCGATCCCCCGGTGGCGTGGCGAAAAAACCGGAGTCTGTGGCGCGCCGCGAAATTCCTGATTGGTTGATAAGGGTCATGACGTCACGGCCACATGATCTCGCGCGGGAATTTCAAACAATCCACAACGCTCACGTGAAACGTGCCGTCACGCCTGGAGTGAAAGTGATTAAAAAATGTGAAGTGTAATACGAATCTAAGGTCGCTGCGTGTCTCAAATGATTTCTCTCTATAAAGTCATTCATTTGCATTAAAGAAAAGTTTGAAGATTTTTAGGTGGATTCAAACCCACGACCCTTTTGTTGCGAGCCAGACACGCTACTGACTAGGCCACGCAAGGCACGCCTGCATGGCTTAGAAACGAGCAGGGCGTTATATGTTTATATCTTCGCTATCGCGTTCCACTCTTAAAGGCGAAGCTTAAGCGTCCTTCAAGTTTTTTTTTTTTTCTGCGCTTTCTTTTTTGATCAAACTCGCTGTCATAAAACCAACTAGCCCAGACTGCCATCTTTAGTCTTAAAAATGGGCGAGAGTGCGACCGGAAACAATGACATCGTACTCTCCTGGTGTTCTATTTTCGTTATACGCATTGGCGCGATCGCGGTATTCTCAAAAACAAAAGAATTTTCACACAATTTGCCTCCCTAGTTGGTCTTCATAACAGTTACGCGTCATCAACAGCACTCTCAAATATATATTTAAACAAATCCAGCATTTTCTTAAAATAATCACTACACAATAAACAAACTGGCAATCGAAGGTCAGGTGAGGAGCTTTACGAGTTGCTTAAAAAGCAATAAGTGCCAGAGTTTCCTTCGAGACATTGCGCTAGCCCATGTGCCCCCTTTAATATATTTTTTTTTTTAATAACTAGGGCTGGGCAATTGATCGATTAACCTTCCGATTAATCGATTAAGGCTATAATCGCGATCAAATTTTTTAACCGGTTAATCGGTTTTTTAATCGGTACTCAAAAAGAAGTCAACTAGACGCACGCATGGCTCTATTCTGGAAGACCTGCCCGAACTAGGGGCTAGGGGCAGTGTTGGCGGTAACGCGTTACAAGTAACGGCGTTACCGGTAACGCGTTACTTTTTTTTGGTAACGTAGTAACGTACTCGTTACTTTTCTAAAGAAGTAATGGGTAACGTACTTACGTTACTTATTTTGAGTAACATGTACCGAAATTACGTTACGTTACTTTACTTCCTAGAACTTCAAAAAATTAAATTTCGAAATTCAGCTGTTGCTGAAGTACAACAGCGGAGTGTGCTTCGGGTAACGGAGGAACTTGTTCACAGCAACTATCTGTACTTCGACATGTTGTGAATAAAATATATTCAAAGTTTCAATTTCGGCTGGTCTTAATTTCCGTGCTAATGAGGGAGGCCGGTTCTTCTGTTAAGTTCCGTGCCAACATGTTATAAATCAGCTTCATATATACTTCCGCCTTTTTTCTTGTAACTATTCGGGTGAAACCCTAAAAAAGATAGGGTAATTAAGTTTCCGCATGGACATACTTTAGCTATGGCGCTTACGCACATATCAAACGACGAAACAGCAAATGTTTTAGTTCGTGAATAAAAAGTAACGCAACAGTTACGTGCGTTACTTTTTATCAGTAACGGTAACGGTAACGCGTTCCTTTTATTTTGAGGTAACGTAGGTCGGTAACGCGTTACTTTTATTTGCAAGTAACGAGTAACGTATTTAGTTACTTTTTTTCGGTAACGCCTACAACACTGGCTAGGGGTGACTCATGCCCCCCCCCCCCCCCCCTCTTAAGGAAAACGCTGTGTGGCGTATATCCGGTCGTACTGTTCCGAGCGGTTTTCCGTTTTCAGCCAGGTGCTATGAGCAAGGTTCAATTCTCGCGCTCGCGAAGCGTCACGTGTTCGAGGATATACATTACAGTTCTGCCGAGGCCTAACAAACAAGGTGGGCCCGCAATTGATCTTCGCGCGACCGTGAAACTTCACGTGTTGAAGATCTATAACACATCCTGCCCAGGCAAGACAAACAAGCAGAAAAACAATCTGGGAAGCTAACAACGCCATGGTTACTTGTTCCAGTATTTGGCCCGTAAAAATGGACGTCTTCACGAGTATGAAAGTCAATCTCGCTGGAAAGTTTGGGTTTAAAGTAAACTCCAGCAGTAAAGGTTTTAACTCGAAGGAAGTACACTGCATCATCTGCAAAAAGCCGTTTTCGTACAGTGGAAGTGTAAGTTCGCTTCAGTATCGCCTACGAGCGAAGCACCCATGTAGCTGCAGCAAAGACCATCCGCCAAAACGCAGACAGCAATCAACGCCTTCTCATCGAGGCCCCTTTCTATGAAAAAAGAAGAAAGCATCGCCCAAGCCCTGACTTCCTGTCTTCCTTTCGGATGATGATGATGTAAACTTTTATTTGAATATGGAAATATCCGAAGATGGGTGGGGCCCCTAGTCCAGGGCTCCAGTGCTGGCCGCTGGTGCCTTGGCCCGCTCAACCAGACTAACGCTGGTCGTCCGGGTGCGAGCTGAGCAACGCAGCTTCCCAAGTCTCCGGGGAAGGGGAGGAGATGGGGGGAAGGGATGGGTGGGATTTGCAGGCCCACGTGACGTGGTATAAGGAGGGGTACTCTGAGCAATGTGGGCAGCTAGCAGGGTACATGGTGGGATAAAACTTGTGGAGGAGGGCGAGGTGTCTGTAAGTGTGGGATTGGAGTTGGCGCCAGATCACGGCCTCTTCCCGAGTTAGGCTCCGATGTGGAGGGGGGTATCTAAATCTCTCGCCTCGTTGATGAATGAGGATTTCAGAGTATTGGTTGGGTACGGGAATAAATTTGAGAATTGTGTTGTGTTCCTCTGTGTGTGGCACCCGGTGTGTACAGGCTCGGGCTACGGCATGGGCTTGCCGATTTCCATCTACAGATTTGTGGCCAGGAGTCCAGATGAGCGTCGTTTCTGGAAGCGGGGTTTTGAGGTCTGTTAAGATGCGTAGAGCGCATGGTGAGATCCTGCCGGCTCGGAATCGTCGCAGGGCGGTGTGGGAATCGGAGAGGATATTGAGGTATTCCTTGCCGGAGGCGATTGCCAGGGCGATCGCCGTTTCTTCTGCCTCCACTGGATTGATAGTGCGGATGGAGGCTGCAACTACCGTCTTTAGGTCGTGGTCTATCACGCTGACTGCGGCCGCTGGTTGATCCGAGTACATGGTAGCGTCAGTAAACCGGGTGTCGGCCTTGCTGCTATATTTGAGTTGGAGGACCCGAGCTTGGGCAATGCGGCGGCCGGAGTGAAGGATGGGATGCATGTTCTTGGGAATCAGGGCAACTTGGATGTGGTCTCGTATGGCCGTTGGTAGGCGGACCGTGTCCCGCACCGAGCTGGGTATCGGGAAATGTAAGTTCTGGAGGACTGTGCGGCCGGTGGGGGTGAGGGCCAGCCGTTCTTGCTGGCTGGCTAGGTGTGCTTGTATGAGCTCTTGGAAGGTGTTATGTACGCCCATGGCTAGGAGCTTATCTTTCCTTCTGGAGAATATGGACAAACTTCTTTGTCTTCGGAGCTAGAGCAAAAATATGTGAGTCTTTGAATCGTTGAACTATATGTATCCTCAAATCTAAATGTCCTTTGGCCGTGTAACAGAGTAAAATAAGTCTTTAAAGGCAAGACGAGTTGTTGCATTATTTTTAATATATTATTTATAAAAATCAACGCAACCGATTAATCGATTAATTAATCGATTAAAGGGTGGCGATTAATCGGGTTAAACTTTTTAATCGACGCCCAGCCCTATTAATAACACGTCTTCGCACAGTTTGAGTCTTATCTAGCACGTGTCATATTTCGATTCCCAGGGTAGTTCGATTATCGGTCATGGCGGCTGGCATAACGAAATTATCAGGTACACTGCCTCTTCTTTGCAGAATGCCAAACTTAAAACTTGCAAACCGCTGCAACGAGTACGTCTTCCAGCGATCGAACGCGACGAGACAACGCCCAAAACACTATCCGAAGGAACCTTTCCCTCTTCGCTGCTAACTCAATAGAGCAAAGTTCAATAGCCCCATATAAAGGGATGCTGTGCAACGACAGAGAAATGAGAAACCGCCGAACATCTATATTGAACAACCCCCCCCCCCCTTTTTTTCCACTAAAAAATAATAAAAAAATAAAAGAAACCAATTGAAGCCTCGGTTTCGATATGTTGTCGCCAGTGTACCAGTCGTTTTATCCTTTGTACCAACAAACGATCCGGTTGGGCAAAGAAGAGAGCCAGGATGAGAACAACTGCGTTATTTTATTTTATTTTTAACCTGATAGCGCAGAAATGAAAATGATGTTTTGGAAGATGCTTCAAAATGCGCCGTTTTCAATTACATCGCTTAAAACTACACACAATAAAAGCGCGCGCCATTGTCGACGTTGTTGGCTTTGTATATACGATAACCCCTGATTTATGAGGGGAAAAAAAAACATTCCGTCAGACACGGAAACGAGAGGCCAAAGTAAATAATTACGGATCTCGACTACAAATAAATGATACTTACATTTTTTTTCGGGAAATACTGAGAGTCGAGAATACTTTTTGGGGGTATCAACGAAAGACGGGATGTAGCAAGAAGTACAAACCAAAATTTTTCACATTTAAACTTGTAAGACAAAGAAAAAAAAAACGTTCGGGTGGGAGTTGTTATTTGGATACATTTAATTAACGAATTTGTATGTTTTTCACACCACTTTAGATTGCTGTGACTTCTTTTAATGTGTGATATGGATTGCCTAAACGAAAATGTACTTACAGTGGGTTGGTAAAACGTATTTGAAAAACACGTAAAAACAAAACATGTAGGGACAAAGATATACAGTACTGTTTTGTCAACTACCAACCACCATCGAAGCTGGCATCATTAAATATCGGTTGCTAGTTGAAAGAACTCTACTGTCTGTCCTCGCCCCTACACGTTTTATTCATTCGTGTTTTTTTTTTAGATTTCTTAAAATTCGTTCTAGAACTTCACAAATTATTTCTTTAAACTACGCAACATTTCCATGTTCTTAAAATGTGTACTGAGTTTTGTAAGTTTTATGATACAGGGAGGAAGAAACCGTGACAAGTTGACGACGTCAAGAAGTGTTCTTGGCATGTGCAAGGTTGGCGTGTAGACGATGCTGAACTCCCAATAAAAAATAATGTTCTAACTTTGATCAAGAAGATACTCTCAGTTAGTGCTATTGCTGAAATATTATGAATACAAAGCAATACACACATTTGGGTATTTCTATAGAACGATGTTAATTCTATTCGCCAATTTAAGTGATTTAGAAAGCCTTTCGCATAGGTCTCAGACATGGCAATATAAGGCTCCGCACTAAACCTTTATTCACTCAGTGGTTTAACATTACACCCTTAAGAGAGTTGATTAGAGCTGCAAGGCTGTAAATATCTGTAACAGTCTCAGGAATAACAGTCCAAGGGTGTTGCAGCAACACCCTTACGGACTTTGTGAACAGTCTAAAAGAAGGTGCTGAGAACCCCAGCAGCATCCTAGATATTTGTTTGGCGCAAGCAACAAGTTAACAAGCAGCACATAGTGTTGCCACATGTACAAACATATCAAATGCAGACGCAATAAAGCCCGCATAAGACCGGAATCACGACCCTGTGACGTGATATGAGTAATATTGTGGAAAATATACTTCGCACATTCATCATCCAATGGTTACACCAATACTACCTCCAATAGCAAAATTTTGCTGCCGCAAAATATTCTCAAGACCCACACTACGCAATAATCTTGAAATATTCACTCCGCGAAAATAAAGTCGTCTACAATATTTCACATAACATACGGTGTCTCCGGTCTTGTACGCGTTACTGAAGAAAAGTAATCGATTACAATCAATCAATCAATCAATCAATCAATCATCTTTATTTTTTTCAGGCGGAAGTGAACTCTCCTTAGAGGGTCCAAAGGCACAAAAGTGAGACAAAATCGCCTGACGGGGTGCCAATGGCTAACATCGGGGGCAAGATCCAGCAGCACGCGCAAAACAACACAACACACAGATACACAAGAAAAGAGTGAAGACAATTTAAGCACATATCAATGACAACAATGACAAAAAAACCGAGGCGCTGCTTTTTCTTATATTTCTGTTGTTTTTTGCATGCCCGACGCGCGATTTGCAGAACGCTTCCGCTTTACCGGCTTATTCAGTGAACGAAGAGTGTGCATACTATCTCCTTCACTCTTGATAATCTTCCCCCACGGTTTAATGACAACAACTAGCTCAACTCATCAAAATGCACCTCGGTTTCACTTGTTTCAGAGTAGGTGACACTGTCTGCACATCCTTGTATGAGATCCCAAAAAAGAGACTTACTTCTCATGCCCACAATATGCTCGTCGAGCTTTTTTTCGTGCTGTTTGGATTAAAGTCAGTGCTTGGATCCTAATTGACTTTCATAAAGCACTTGTTTTTTTTATAGATTCCTTAAGATGCCTTGCACGCCTTTGGAGTATACATCCTAGGCACCCCCGAGGCTTTGGCCGCAGCGCGAATAGATTCACGCGGCTGATTCACACTTTCGGGTACATTCTATTTGTCATTAATGCACCATAAATCCCTAACTGATTTTTTTTTACTGCTGGATTATTTTTAAGAAATTAGAAAGAATAACGAACTCAGGAGCAAACACTGAACACGCCAAAAATCAGTTCGCAATTGTCGTATACTCTTTTTTAAACAATTATATTTTATTTATATTATATTTTATCCACCGTTATCCCACAAAACATACAAATTAAATAAGGGCTTATCTTGGTACAGTAGCCCTTCTAAACTTAACTGCGCGCCTCCAAAAAAAAAAAAAAAAAGTGCAGAATTTTACCACATTTTGACGGCTGGTCGGCCCAAGAACAATAAATGCGCAATTTTTTCTCCAACGTGTTTCCACCAATTGTCGCAGATTTTCAATGAAATCAAACTAGCAAGTAATGGAACATATCGGCAAAGTATCAAGCTAATCAGATTGAAAAATTCGCATACAGATGGCGCTGAACTCAAAATGTCGCATTTTACCCCTCGTCTCATTTTGCCCCGCCTGAAACAAATAAACCAAGCTCGTTGCAAAGTAAGGAAAACGTAAGCCACGAATGCAATCTCACTGCACATGAACTCGCTTCAAAAAGCAGGCTTTCTACATGAGCAAAGTCTCCAAATGGGGCTGCGTTGGGAATGGATAGAGGGCCAGTTCAGAAGCCGACACGGCAGTGGCGTCTGCTTTGGCTTGACACGTTTGCCGGCCGCACAGAGCATTCGGCTGTGTACGTTTCGGACGTGAGTGAGGTCAGAGTTTGTTTTTGAACTCCGTGCGCAATACGGGAGCGTGCTCTGCGACCAACCGTCCGTGAGAGATCAGTCTCTGAAAAGAGATATCGGGACAGATTTATGCGCTTGCGCAATGCTTTGGGTTTCTCTCACTTCATTGCACGTATCTTTTTTTTTTTTTTTTCTTGATCCTCTTTGCAGTGGCAGTTGTTTCCTGTTTCGAGTTTGATAAGCTGATCATACGACTGTAATTCAGAGTAAGATTGGGTTAATAGAGAAAATATAAATAAATGTTTACTACATCTAGTTATACCGCTTACCTCTGTCATCTTTCATAAAATATATTAATGAAAATGCAATCTTGAGCAAGAACTGACCTGTAGAGTTCTACGATATCATCATGTATCGAGATCTAATCTTTAAGGGCCCCTGAAAAGAAAAGTAAAAAAAAAATGTTCTTATACAGTTCGGCTGGGACACGCGTGTCAAAAAATAATGTTTCCATGAAACAAAAAAATGTGTAGAGCAATATTGACGACTAGAGATTTATTTGAAAGTCTGCGGGCGAAGTCTATGACGTCATGGGTCATTCCGGAATGACCACCTCGGTCGTGAAGGCGAATACGATCCACCTCTCCTCCACGTGCCCGAAATGCCGAGAGAAAAAACAAGTTGAAAGTAGGTGACTGCCGACTAAATCGCGTCTCGCGCCGTCAGTATTCCTCTGAAAACAAATTGTTTTCGCGTAAAATTAATTTTTTGACACGCGTGTCCCGACCAGACTGTTAAAAAATAATATTTTTCTTTTCAGGGGCCCTTTAACAATGAATATACGGCTCTGCAAAGGTTTCATACTCCTAGTAGGCCATCACAGGGCATAATTACAGATTAGTTTACCACTTAATCCCAAGGAGATAGGGGTATAATAAAAATACAAATTTACTTGGGCTGCGTGTTATTTATTTCTTTATTTGTTAACACAACTAGCAGAGCCGGCGTTCGTGCGCGTACGCTGTCTGGCCGAAGCGCCTCCCCGGCCCGCGAACAAACAATCGTGAGTGAAGCTCTGAGGGCAATGACGGAATAAAAGCGAGAGTGCTAAAGGCTGCCCCAGCAAGTTTGCATACCCAAGCCGCACCGCGACAGACGCAATGCAGATACCAGATCATGACGATTTGTACGTCACGAAACCGTCACACCTACAAGCGTGACGTGGTCAGCGCGTCCGGAGTCCTTGGAACTTTCAGTTTCGAATTGGGAGGATTGAAAGGGTATAAATTGTCGACGGATATCTCCAAACCAGTTGCTTTTTTTTATTATTGTGTAAGTTGATTTAGCTTTCCAGGGCGGCTGTCTTCAATATTGCAATTGCAACATGACCCATAAAACCAATAATTAAAAAGTTATAACTAACGAATTTTAGTTAATTACTCAAAAGACTGTGACAGCTGTTCACCCCTCGAATGTCCACCGAGCTCAAGAAACATATGTTCTCTCGTTTTCTAAGAAATTAGAAATCATAAGTTTTTGTTACTATCTCGAGAACCTACCTCTGCGTAGGGTTGAATGCACAAGAGATTTAGGAGTATATATTGATTCATCATTGTTATTCAAAGAACATGTTTCCAACATCACAAATGCTGCCTATCAAACGCTAGGTGTTATTTCGAGAATAACGCGTGAATTCCTTCGTCAGATTGTATATTCATGTTGTATTTTTCATTAGTACGCAGCAAGCTTGAATTTATTTCTTTTGTTTGGAATCGTAATGGTAGTGCAAACCAGGCAAAAACCGAAAACATTCACAGACGTTTCTTTCGTATTATTTATGATCGCGAGATTGGCCGCAGTGTTTATTATGAGTATAACAGGCTTTTACGACGATGTAATTGTACTACACTAAGCTCGAGAAGACTTGAGCGCGAATGTTTTTGCTTTGTCCGACTCCTTGCAAAAATAGTGATGATGTCGACTTGCACAAAGGATTAAATGAATTTGCACGGCAATTGCACTGTAAGGTCTTTTTCAAAGGAGCTCCTTATCAAAAGCCTCTATATAAACACAAATCCTTTTGGATTCCACCGCTGAATATACAAAATGTTAATGTCATAAAATACATTGAGGCGGTTCAGAAAGATGTTTTATCGGCTTATAAAATCAGAGACCACTTAAAAATAATTTAAGTTATGAAGATAGACAATGGTTCAAAAACCTCACTGATAACAGAGATATTATAATAGCCCAGGCTGACAAAGGGGGAGGTATATGTATTGTCAACACAGCCGACTATATATCGGAAGCAATTAAACAACTGAACGATACTAAGTTCTATAAAAAACGACATTATGATCAAACACTTAAGTTTTGAGAGACAATAAGAAACCAATGAAAGTACCTATTAGATAATAATAAAATAGAGAAAAATATTTCTAGGTATCTCATTCAGGAAAGTCCGAGACCAGGACAGTTCTATATGTTAATGAATGTACACAGGCAAAATCACCCATGTAGACCAATTATTTCTGGAATAGGTACAAATACAGAAAACATTTCAGACTTTATTGACGAACAAATTAAATTTAAAAGTACTATAGTATTATTAGTAGTATTTAAAAGCAGCCGGTGCCCCGTCCTACGTAAAAGATTCCTCTCATTTTCTCAATTTAAAAAATGACATCCAAATAGATTTTAGAGCGAATAGAACGTTGCTGGTGACAATGGATGTAGTGTCTCTTTACACTAATATACCGCATGATGAAGGTATCCAGACAGTTCTGAATATCGTTAACGAAAACGACCTCACTGTTAGTAAAAGCGTCTTAAATATTTTTATGCACTTAGCTTTAGAACTTAATAACTTCACATTTATAAATGAGCACTATTTACAGATACATAGCGCAGCAGTGGGATCACGTTTCTCACCCTCCTATGCAAATATGATGTCCTTAGAAGAGCGGCTACTTAACCCCTTTCCGCATAAACCACTTTTTTATAAACGTTTCCTCGATGACATATTTATAATTTGGAATAATGAGGAAGATAAACTCTTTGAATTTATTCATTTTGCAAACAATTTGAATCCCCATATTAAATTTACGTATACATACTCCGATACAGAAATAGAGTTTCTAGATATTAAGATAAGAGTGACTCAAAATGGTTTGAAAACAACTTTATATCGAAAACCTACAGATAGACGTCAATTTCTACATTATAAAAGCTGCCATCCAATACAAAACAAAAAAAAGGTATACGAAACAGCCAAATGCTACGATTACGACGCTGATGTTCAGAAGATAAGGATTTTGATATAAAAGCTAGAGCACTAGGAGAGGATTTCATTAACCGTAGATACCCCTTACCGTTAATAAATAATTCAATATCAAAAAATCGAGCGATCTCTCGGAACGCGTGTTTAGTAGAGCGACCGAAAAGAAATAATCAAGAATTACGACTAATCTTACCTTACCAGTCAAAACTTCCAAACATAAATAATATTCTTAGACGACACATGAATATTTTACACATGGACACTGCTTAAAGGCTGTTATCCCTCGACCGCCTGGTATAGCCTTTAGGAGACCACGTAATTTATTGGATTTTTCCAGACAGTCCAGAAACTCCATCGGTCCCTCTTGGTTGCATCGGTCCCGTTGCACCAGTTGGTTGCATCTGTCCCTCTTGGTTGCATAAAATGCAATAATAACCAATGTAGTTTATGTGATGATCTAATAATGGCTAACTCTATTCGTAGCACAGCAAATAACTTTGATTGGAAAATAAACGGTACATTTGACTGTAATTCGGAAAATGTTATTTATTTGATTCAATGTAAGAAAAATGCCTAATTCAATACATAGAAGAAACTAAAACAAGCATAAGAAAACGCATGAATCTACGTAAAATTCATATACGTAAACACGTTGACGGACCAGTTTCTCGTCACTTAAACTCCACAGGACATAACGGACTTTCCGACTTTAATTTTATTATACTTCAGGGTGGCTTCGAACCACTAAAGATCGTAAAAATAAAGAATCCGAATTTATTTATAAATTGAATACTTTAGAACCGAAGGTCCTTAACAGTTCGAAAGGATCATTACCGTCTTTTTTTATAGACATTTAATTGAGATCTTTTAATTGGTGCCGCACTGTTGCTTTTTTTTCACGCTTGATCGTTTAATGTGACACGAGCAAACGCTTAACATTGGGCCTCTCATTGACTTCACATGACACCAGGTATAGTTGGCTTATGTCCAACCACATGTCCCAAAAACTGGTTTTGTGATAATAATGGCTTTAATAATATCATATTTAATTATTTCAATACTATTTACTGCTTTTTTTATCGGGATGTATTAAACTTTTAAGCGAGAATTTTGTTTAGTAGATACCCGCTAAACGGTAAGCATTTTCCCATGTACTTCTTCTTTGCGGCCGTTTTTTCGGTGATTGAAAGAAAAAAGAAAAACAAGTGTTCTTTCTCGGACTGAAGAAGAGCCTACCAGGCTTGAAACGTTTCCGTACACAAATTTTCTGGCGACCTTCCCCTCGACCATCTCCTTAAGGGCAAATATATTTTGGAATATATTTCTCTCGAGTGCCTTCTTTTTATCCCAGGTGCTGTTATATATATATATATATATATATATATATATATATATATATATATATATATATATATATATATATATATATTGTTACGATGGAAATCAAGAGCAAGGACAAGAGCGGTCCGTTTCAGCCTCGATCTTTTAATCGAACTGCCCGCTCCAGCTCGCGCTGGAGTGAGCCCCACCGCCAGCGGCCCGATCAAGACGGTCATCGTCGTCTTCTTCGTAACTATATATATATATATATATATATATATATATATATATATATATATATATATATATATATATATATATATATATATATATATATATATATGTTTCGCGTTCTTTCCAACTTAGTTTAGAGATAGATTGAACATAGAAGACAAAAGTGCACCACCAGGTTAACTTAGCAGTCCGAATGTATAAAATTAAAAAAGGTGAGAAACATTTTTTTTTTACTTTGGTAGTATAGGCAAAGAAAGGGGGAGCATTGCAAATTTTTGAATAATTGTTAAGACTGTACCTTGGGCTACTTGGCGGAACATGCTTGAAAATGGTGAGAACACACAAAAGAAAAGACCACGAAGGGGAGGAGCAGACACAAAGCGCTGTTTCTGCGTTTCATACTTTGGTGGTCTTCTTTTATGTGCCCTGTTCTATCCATATAAAAGCTGCTAACATATTCCTATAGAATAAAAAGGAAAACAATACAAATAAGTAAGTCTTTATATGGGGTCAAGATTCCACTACTTGCCTCCTTATGCGGAAAGCTGCTCCCGCTGAGGGAACCGACGGAAATAAACTCGACATGTCCGGATACTAGATGGGCCTTCTTCGATCTGACCTGCGCCCTACACGTTTCAAGACTGAGTTCTTTTCTATTCCCCCGCATAAAGCTTAAAGCATTCATGCCACAGGTAACGGAATCTCGAAAAGTTATTAAAATCAGATGGCAACGAAAACGAAAAAAGAAGTATAGGTGTGTTTTATGTTCAGCGAAAGAAGAAGCCCGCTTATTATCTTCTTCACTCGACGGGATCATGACGGCCCGTCCGCGAGGCGCTTCCCGGAACGTTTTCTAATTTCGGGCCATCAGCGCCGCTTCCTGCCTGTCCTCGAGACGGGATACGCCCGTATCGTGGGGCATCGCTTCGTCTTCAGCTCCCGCCCCCCTCCCTTTTTATCGCCCAACGTCTGAGCCCGTGTCGGCCAGCAGAACAAAAACCTCAAAAGGAAATACGAGCACCTTAAAACAAACCAAAAGGAGGAACAACCTAATTAAGGCGTAAAACTTTACCTAACCTACATCGGCAAAAAAACAACAGGCAGCGCCACGTAAGTGGGTGGAGTCTACGAAGAGGGCACGGGGAACTGTAATTTTCTCTCCGTACAGCACGTGCTTCTCCGTCGTATGTATGCCCACCGCGGCGTTTTTGGCCCCGAGCTCTCATAGATGGGAAGACCGGGGGGCGTTGTAATTCAATTGTCTCGTCTCTTCGTCGTGGGCAGAACCTTCTGCGCCGCCACTGCCGCCGCGCTCGTCCACGTTCGTTTGTCTGTGGGCTGGTTCCCGTGTTTTCAAAGGTCAGGCGACCCCTGGAGGCACCAACATCATCGAACGGGCTGTTTTTCTGGAAAATGTTCCGCGGTGGTAACCGGCCGAGATGAATTGCTCGCTCCGCGGCCCCTTCACCGCTTTGTGTGTTTTGGTCGAAACCATTAAACAGCACACAGTGTTTCTTCTTTTTTTTTTTTCCCTTGATACGGTGTTTCTCGCGGCATGCGTTGACTCATCTGGGGTAAGCCGCAATGTTTGTTGTAGCCAGTGGCTTGGCTGGGTACGCCCTAGTTGCGATGAAGACACCATGTAGCGAAAATGAACGATTCAATTAGGACCATTAATTTCTCAGAGCTAGTGCTAGCTATGTTGTGTACATTCGAGAAAACAAATGCTGATGTGCTTATTTTACAGCAGAGTAGTCGATGAATTACTATCTGTCAACAAGACCGATCAAAGCCGGCTAACATTATTGTTCCGGAATTGCTTCTTGCATTAGGGCATTAATATTGACGCTGAAAGCGAATTATGCTCCAATGAATATCGTATATAATGTGAATACGCTCCTTAGCACCCCATTCGCTTAACCTTGCTTTAGAGTATTGAGGTTATTGGCTCTCAGCGTGTTCTGCGGCAAAATAAACGTTGTTAAGTTGTCTGCAATTAAATAATCACTTATCACCTGCGGTTAATGTTTGCACCACCTGTTGACAGAGTAAAGGTAAAAATCTCAACAGCCCGCTCTTCATATGGAACGAGATTATACACCCATGTGGCGACAAAAAACTTGTTTTTTTGGTTGCTCCGATTATAATTCCTGCCAATGGTGCACGTGCGTTTTATATGAGAAACAATTCTTTAATTTATGATATTGTATTATATAAATCCAGTCCCCCTTCCCGGGCTGAAGACCGGTACCGAGCCCGGCGAAACTGTCGAGATGTGACGCGGCAAGTGTTAGCAGACCATGCTTTCCTAGAATGGTACGGATATTGGGAGCTCGCGCTATCGCTCCGTTACGTGGTTTGAAACGCGGATCCGGATTGGAATAAATTCTTCAAATATGATCTCTTAGCGCTTCCTTACGACGGCACTGATACGCAATACTGCGTAATTCAGCGGATGCTATCGTTCCCGCTTCTTCTTTGCTGAGATAATGAGAAAAGTAAATTATGCATTATTTCGCGCTAGTGAAAGATCGTTACCCTTCAAAACTCATTAGGTCTTTCTCTTCCGCGTAAGAAATGACAACAAAAACAGCCTGGTGTATCAATTATCTCTTTCACGATAAATTAATTTTATGCGTACTTTAGCATTAGCTATAGTATCTGATTTTCGAGTACATTCACGGCACCTTGTATTGTGCGGCGTCGCAGACCTCTACGCTATGGGTCATTGGCCTTTCTGCGGCGTCGCGGCTGTCCTGAGCCGAAATAAATATTGTTATTATTATCACAAGCAACATTTCTCACATCAATATTCCCTTAACTGAACTGGCTCCTTGCGAAGAGAAGATGCACATCTCTCTTACTTCTAAACAACCCAACGAGACGCTGCTTTTGTCTTTCTTTCGTATTAATTGCGTGCCTTAACCGAATTAAATTAACGTATTATTTATTTATGCAGTCGTCTTTACTACGACAACCGACTAAAAAGTACGAAGCCGATATTTTTTATCACAATTGAATGACTCTACAGGTTTTGGTAATTTTTTTTTTCGACGTAGCATCCTTCACTGTCTGTATATTCGCTATTACGTTCCGAAAACACCTCGAAGAAATCTTTTTCTAAAAAAATAGTCTGCAACATCACTTTCAGCATTGTAGCGGCGACTTCGTACACTTTATGGTATTAAAAATAAATCTTCCTCCCGTAATTTTCTTTTTTTTTAACGTTGAAACGGTTTAGAGTTTACACAGCGATAAGGCCGGGCTATATAAAGAGTGTAACAGTGCAATTACCACCCTTTAATGGTTAACACAAAATTCTATCACGCACATCTGCCATACTCTCACTAGCACGTCTTCGTCATCCGCCATGACGACATACATAAGGTGCCTTCGCTCGCTGCGACAGAACGCTAAATACTATGAGAGTACAACTGCCGGTTCAGACAAGTGGAAGTCTTATCTTCATAATCACCAGAACAACAGTGCCCGTCTAATTTCTTGCAAAAAAAAAAAAAAAAACACGCAGTTTTATTCTTATTTTAGCTAGCCCTTGTATACATAACGAAAAACACATGCAGCCTCAAACGCTTTCAGGTACTGGACGCGTCGCGTTCCATTTGGGTGTAATTCTGATGCAAATGGGCTTGGGGCCAGCACATCCATCGTGCCATTACATCCATCGAGCAAATACGTCCAATTTCGTGCCATTACATCCATCGTGCCAGTACATCCATAGTGCCAGTACATCCATAGTGCCAGTAGATCCAATTTGGGCCAGTTCGTCCAACGTGCAACCACATCCAACGTGCCTTTAGATCCATCGTGCCACTACATCCACCGCGCCATCACATCCATCGAGCAACTTCATCCAAAGCATGTCATTACATCCATCGTGCCGTCACATCCATCGTGTTATGACATCCATCAAGCAGCTCCGTCCAAGAACGTGCCATTGCATGCATCAATCACGGAGACTTTATCCGCTAAATCTTTCGTTTTTCTTTTTCTTAAAAGCTACTTCAGACATTTGCGTTTGCTTAGGAACGACTGCGTTGCGACCACTTGTGACGGTGCGAGCGGTTCCCGGACATTTCATCGAACGCCGTTTCGTCGAACGCCGTTTCATCGAAAAAATGGACGTTTCATCGAACGCCGTTTCATCGAACGCCGATTCATCGAATCATTTACGGCCGTTTCATCGAATGTATTTTATATAAAAAGTGTGAAAGATGCTCTTTTATGCACGGATCGAGTGCATTTTCGTGTCATTCACCCATTTTATCGTCTGGTTTTTAATGTTCAAACTTGTAGCTGCTAAAATTTATTTTGATGCAAGTAACCCATGAGGATATTTGTACCGATTTTTATGTTTGTTTCGCACATTGTGCTTATCTGTTCACCCCCTCTGTATTACCCGATGGGCCTTGGGGGTATTGTAACAAAAAAAATAAAAAGTCGCACTCTCGGTAAGAGCGCTCTCTAACTCATGGAGGCCAGAAGGCGACTTAGGTTTTGTGCAGGCGCAACAACTTTACCCATGTGAGCCTCCTAGCCTCTCATGTCTTTCTCTTGATACTTTTTTACTGCCCGAAGCTTGCAGTACCTAAAGCTGAGGTGCTATTTATGAAACTACAACGAAACATTGTTTTTCTTAGTTCTAAGACTCAATGAAGTCAAGAGTAAGTACGCCACTTCAAATTTGATTTGAAAACTTTCGGGGGTTCATGTGTTCGTTCGACAGCCATTCACCGTTTCAAATGATGAGCAATTTCCCTAAAAAACTCCCCCCTCCCAGCCATGCTTCGTCGGTTCTCATAAAAAAGGCGGACCTGCTCATTTCTTGCCGCTATGGCCTTCTTCTGGCGAGGAGGCTCTTGGGAACTCATCATCGCCTCCAGCTTGTCTTCCGACAGTTGATGTTCTGCGGCGATGCAAGTCAAAAACTTCCAGAACCCGGGATGGGCACCTCCGACCAGCTTCAGGAAGCGGGAATGCCACCCTGGCGTTCGATAAGACGGCGTTCGATAAAACGGCGTTCGATGAAACGGCTTCGATGAAACGGTGTTCGATGAAACGGCGTTCGATGAAACGGCATTCGATGAAACGGCTTCGATGAAACGGCGTTCGACGAAACGGCGTTCGATGAAATGTCCGGTCCCAGGTGCGAGCTCACACATGTGCGTTGAATGCTGGGACCGGACATTTCATCGAACGCCGTTTCGTCGAACGCCGTTTCATCGAAGCCGTTTCATCGAATGCCGTTTCATCGAATGCCGTTTCATCGAACGCCGTTTCATCGAACACCGTTTCATCGAAGCCGTTTCATCGAACGCCGTTTTATCGAACGCCGTCTTATTGAACGCCGTCTTATCGAACGTCAGGATGGCATTCCCGCTTCCTGAAGCTGGTCGGAGGTGCCCATCCCGGATTCTGGAAGTTTTTTACTTGCATCGCCGCAGAACATCAACTGACGGAAGACAAGCTGGAGGCGATGCTGAGTTCCCAAGAGCCTCCTCGACAGAAGAAGGAAAAAGCGGCAAGAAATGAGAAGGTCCGCTTTTTTATGAGAACCGACGGAGCATGGCTGTGGGAGACTTTTTGAGAGCAATTGCTCATCATTTGAAACGGTGAATGGCTGTCGCACAAACACATGAACCCCCGAAAGTTTTCAAATAAAATCTGAAGTGTCGTACTTACTTTTGACTTCATTGAGTATTAGAACAAAAAAAAAAACAATGTTTCGTTGTAGTTTCATAAATAGCACCTCAGCTTTAGCTACTGCAAGCTTCGGGCAGTAAAATAGTATCAATAGAAAGACACGAGAGGCTAGGAGGCTCACATGGCTAAAATTGTTGCACCTGCGCAAAACCTAAGTCGCCTTTGGCCTCCATGAGTTGGAGTGCGCTCCTACCGGGAGTGCGACTTTTTATTTTTTTGTTACAAAACCCTCAAGGCCCATCGGGTAATACAGAGGGGGTGAACAGGTAAGCACAATATGCGAAACAAACATAAAAATCTGTACTAATATCCTCATGGGTGACTTGCATCAAAATAAATTGTAACAGCTACAAGTTTGGACATGAAAAAACCTGACGATGAAATGGGTGAATGACACGAAAATGCACTCGATCCGTGCATAAAAGAGCATCTTTCACACTTTTTATATACAAGACATTCGATGAAACGGCCGTCAGCGATTCGATGAAACGGCGTTCGACGAAACGGCGTTCGATGAAACGTCCATTTTTTCGATGAAACGGCGTTCGACGAAACGGCGTTCGATGAAATGTCCGGGAACCGTTGAATGCGTTGACTCCACATTGGCTCGTCGTGAGGATCGTCATTAGTTGCAACCACTCGCAACGCAGTTGAACGCAAATGTAGCCTTAACCCAGGCAAATTTGGCAGTCGTGAATGTGGTCGGAGTTTTCTATACTTAAGCCTAGAAAGTTTTTCTGCTATGTGTACATTGGGAAATGTGGTACGCTCGGCGCAATTTCACCATAAAGTGCTAGCAAAGCAAAATATCAAAGAGCGAACCCGCTTAGCGTGCCTGTCATCTCGCGCTGAGCCCGACCTCAGTGAACGCAGCAGCAAACGAGACATCTATTTCTCAATAGTTCCCATTATTTCAGGAGTTATATGCCAAATTAAATGCACAACTGCAAGTAAAATGACCCCTCGTGGGTCATGCACTTTGTGCGGCCCTCGGCCTCACCGAAGCCGCACGCGCATCGTCGGCTCGTCGTGTCGCTTTAGTCGCTAAGCCTCGTTGCATCGAATCTTCAGGGAGCCTCCCCCAGTCCTGATGAATTTACCGGATTTAATGGAGCTCGAACTTCAAATTGTCAAGAGGGGTAGAAAG
The DNA here is from genome assembly GCA_013358835.2 of Ixodes persulcatus. Classification (NCBI taxonomy): domain Eukaryota; kingdom Metazoa; phylum Arthropoda; class Arachnida; order Ixodida; family Ixodidae; genus Ixodes; species Ixodes persulcatus. The sequence continues at coordinate 592,221 of JABSTQ010010890.1, forward strand.
CATGGGTGTCATGCCATATGGAGGCACTCCGCGAACCCTTCTCGAAGGCGTTTGGGGCCCGACGTGGCCGTCGTATGCCCGCTTTGCGTATGCGCCGCCACTTCCGCCGCTGGGAGACGACCCCGTTGACGAGGCGTTATTTTCGTTGTTTGTTGTTTCCACACTTACCAAACTATTGTCGCTGCTCTTTAACTCTCATAATTAACTAATTATAAACGAGTTTATTTTCGCGGGCTCGACATTTCGCGAAGTGCCGGTTTCGGGAATATTTCGCGGGCAAAAAATTTCATGAACGGGAGATATACGCGATGTATTCGTATTCACGGGGTGACTTATTCGCGTGACCAATTTTTCGCGAATTTGATCAAATCGCGAAATTCTCAAAAATTAGGTTTTCACAAATATTAGGTCATCGCGAAAATTAAGTCGTTTACAGTAAACTACTTTAATAGAGGATTAGGACGGTACACATAATCTTACTTTTGATTGCGCTTTTTGACAGGAAAAAAAAGTTTGAATGCCTATACCTGCTTTCACCTTAAGAACCGAAGTAAAACAAGTCCGGCTCCTCGCGGAACATTACTAATTTCCCCCTTACGTGGATAATGAAGACATATGTAGGTGAATTTTAGATTAGATATATGTTATATTTTCACTATGTACACGTTCCAAACGTCAAAGGCATCGCTTTTTCCTCCGACAACCGAATCTCGTGAGAACTATTTCGCGCCGCGTAGGAACAATGCGCAAAACGTACTTTTTTCTTAAGGTGAAAACAGGTATAGTCGAATTTAATTGTGATTCACTAATGTTCTGTGGCTTACCCCTTGTTTGCTGAGGCTCCCAATCCAATAAGAATGTGAATAACGTAAAAAAGTAATTAGCTTAAAATTGGCTTAAATATAATTGCGACCCCACGGCGGCCATCTTGGCTTCTATGGATGTACTAGCGCGATGGATGTAATGGCACGCTAAGCATGATAACAAGAAGAGCGAGCAATTACATCCACCGAGTCACTACATCCAACGAGCAACTACATCCAACGAGCAACTACATCCATCGAGCAGCTACATCCATACGCATGTCATTACATCCATCGAGCCAGTACATCCACCGAGCCATTACATCCATCGATGGATGTAATGGCTCGGTGGATGTACTGGCTCGATGGATGTGCTAGCACGTAATCATGCAAATGCACCACTCCCGACACTTCTCGTCAACAGGGTTTAGTAATACGAAGGACGGCGTGCATGCCCCCTGCTCGTATAGTAGACCAAACACTCGAGAGCTCTCGCCGAAACAGAGTGAAGCGTTTCAGCGCTGTGGACACATTAACACGGAACGGAGGACTCTTATTTTATCAGCTGCTCTCCGCAATCCCCGACAGTGTGCAGATGCACGTCGTGCCCGCCCCAAATCCTCGCCATCGAAACGCTTTCATCACCCTTGATCCTGGAACGTTTCAAGTGAGAGGCGATGTGCAGCCGCTAATCCAATCATATTGTTCAACTTGAGTTTAACGATATAACTGATGCTTTTTTTATATATTACATTTAGCAACACCCACAGCTGCGAACCAGTACTTTAACGCTATTTGGACGTAAAAAGCTAATAACTAAATATCGAAGTGTAGCGAAAACAAACAAAAAATATATCGAAGATTCTATTGAACAATGTATGCCACTTAGGACGGCAAACATATTGAGAAAGTGTTAAAAAGCAACGAAGGAGGGAATTAAAAGCAAGCAAAACATTAGGTTAACCAGCCCACAAAGAGCTTGTTCCGAAGCGAAGGGAAATTTGCAGCTGTCAAACTCAGTCACCATATTCTATCACCATAGCATTTCTTTTTTTTTATTTGTGTTAATATTATCGGGATGATCTAAGTCTGCGCACGTTTCCTGGGACCGTTTTTCCATCTTACCCACTGTTGTGTAACGTTCAGAGTTTGATTTGGTCGCGAATAATCTGCCAGTTGTGATCGACAACGGCGATAGCTTTTCACTGCTAAGCCGGAAGGAGTTTGGTTGTCCGGAGCTCCCCTCTGCCTGACTAACCCTTGTATGGGAAAAAAAAGGCGGGTTTCTTTTATTCAATGTATATCAAGGGGTTCCTACAGAATGTGAGAGAACCCCTTCTGTCACCGCGAGCAAGTACTAAGGTGTTTTCTTTTTTTTTTATTATTTAACTAGTTCAAAATATGCAAATATATAAAAAATTATAAGGATATCAGCTGTTCTTTTTTCAATATCTCATTATAGTTTTGGACGACGGATGAGCCGACGGATCAACAAAACTTTATAAATTAGAGGTTTGGTTAAAAAAAAATCCACGCTTTAAAAAGTACTAATTTTTTTACATGAGGCTTAGTTTTTCAATTTGAAAGGCTATCTTAAAACACAGGTGCCCCACCAACATACGACATCGCGTAGGGTCCAGTGAAGGATACGGATTAATTTAGAACACTGGGGAATATTTCAGCGTGCAGTCGGAACCTCAACGCTTCCTTCATTGAACTTCCGTAAGCATTATGAGCACCTCCATTCGGATTTCAAACAAAACAATTCTAAATCAGATGGCCAGCCAGCGCTTTGCATTGGCAGCACCGAGGTGACCATTATGACTATATTTTGAGTGTTTTGGTAGTCAGTTTATTAGAATCATTCTGCAGGTCTGTTTCATAGGAGACTGGTTATTTCGATTTTACCGTCGCCATAGAAAGCTATAGACTCGTAAATATGTTTGCATTCCGTAGGAAAGCTTAAGTCGCCAGTCTTATTTTATAAAAACCAAAACGCATTCGCACAATTTTTTTTTTTTTTTTTTTACAGCGATAGCTGTTAGTGAAATACTTCGCGGTTTCGCGCGGTCGAGCGCGCTCCTTATTGACGAGGGCCATTTTCGGCACTCCGAGCCAAAACATTCCACGGGCCGCTGATAACAAGATAACAAGCAAGCAAGATAATATGCATGGTCATGCATGGTAGCAAGATAACATGCATGGTCAGTAAAACAGTCCCCGCTGGGCAATCTGGCAGTGCACTCAAATAGGTGTCCAGGTGACCCAGAATTATCAAAAACAACAATTCTCGGGGGATACGCAGAAACAATAACTGCCCTAGAATTTTACGATGCATTATGTATCCGAAAGCAAAGGGAAAGCAAGTGCTTTAGTGCCCTGTCCGATACAAACTTTTATTTTCTTAACGAATAGCTCGTAAGACATTATGAATAGTGCGTGTTTGTCTCAATAAACCTTGTTTTGAGGGTGCACTTCGTGTTGTCTACTTCCTTATGCCTGTCTATTCGTCGGTTTTCGTTTAGCCCGTGCGACTATTTGTACCGAAGTGACGTGCGAAAACACGCTCCCCTCTTACGCAGACAGCTGAAATGCTCTCTACTTAATACGCCCCCGTTGGTTTCAAAACACTAAAGAATTTTCGTACGGTGCGTTACTCGGTCTGATACGAAACGCCTATGCGGAATCTGTGGTGCGCACTCGTCCCTTCGCCGTTCATTCAGTCCATCTGCTCCGAAATGACACCTTAAGGACTTCGACGCTACACCCCAGCATTCGCTGTGTTTCACCTTGCAAATTCCGTCTGCTTTTTTTTTCTAATACTGCATGCGATCCCGTTGATTAACATGTTTTTAATGGGCCAACTTGTCGGGAATTTCCCTAAAGTGTAAGACAAAATTAGGTTCGACATATTCATCTCCCAATTGTCTGCCGCACAAAATGCTGCTCCTGAAATAAAGCTATCCCCCATAAACTACGAGTTAACACTCAACTGAACTAAATTGCACAAAATTGCGATGAAGATCTCCTAGAGACCTCGTACTATAAAATACTAGTAATTAATTATAAACGTTCTGGCAGCAGTTATATTTCACTTACTGGATAGTTTCAAATGCAGAAAAAATTCCGGATAACATAAATAATAGTTTTAATACTTATACCCGTCCCCAAGTCGCGAAAGATATGCTGTTTTTTTCTTCTTTTTTTCACCTAGGAGGGATAAGGGGTTCGTATGCATTACCCATCCGGCTTGCACCAAAGTGTTTATGAATATCGATCTCGAAGTCGCTTTCCAAATCTTCGAGGTTAAGCTTCAAGCACGTGACAGATTGGGTCCAGGCAGAAGCATTCGAACCTGCGTAAATATTGAAGAGAAAATATTTTTGTTTATTTTTCACCTGTCTGCCGCGAGTACGTCGGAGCAGCTTTTATATTGATTGTTCGCTAAGAAGCAAATTCTACAAATAGGCTTTTAGCCCCTTCAAACTATCTTGACGCAAATAAAGTAACGTAAACAATTTTTATACGCATGAGCTCAAATGTTTCTTTTTTTCTTGCGAGCTATAATATTAATTTTGTTTTGAGCGTCATGCTAGTTCTTAATCCGGCCGCCCGCGTGATTATATAGCACTGCGTCTTTAATTTTTACACATGGAAAACGAGAAGCTGTCTTATGTATAGGAGACTCTTCACTTTGATGTCGTAGAAATGGTTGCATAAAACACTGCACGCTACAACAAGCATGTTCGAATTATCGAAAAATCCCGATTAAAATATCTCAACGTGCCACAAAGCCACTCCAAAAGATTAAAAAAAAAAAGCGCCACTTCACGGCTGTGGTTGTTTTCCACCGTTTTGTGCGCAAATATTTGTGAGCGTTCGGCACTTGCTTTTCGGCCATCCATCTCTGGCATGCGCTGTGCCCGCAGCTATGCCGTTACTATACACTCGTTCGTCAACAACGAGTTCATCTATCCTTGAATCGGAGGGTGTGGCAAGGCTGGGGCATCTGATTATAGCTTCGCAGCGAATGAGTGTGCTGCATTAGCTGATACGAACGTCGAAGAATCAATCACGATGGGCGAAGACGATAGGCCACATCCCATGTCTCTTCAGCTGTCGGGGATTGCAGAGAGTGTCGATTCTCCCGGAAAATAATACCGCGTTCCCTAAGACCGCTAGCAGCTCACGCATATCTGGCGGTTAACCCCATCGAACGAATCGTCTCCAAGCCTGTCCCCGAATTCGTCCACGAAGCCAAACAAACGGACACACGGGGCCGCGAGCCACGGGTTCATCCGAGCGTCGCATCGTAAGAACCGCGAGGGGGCGGCGGCGGAAATTGAATCGTATCGTTTCCGCCCACATTCATAACGCATTCGCGAATGCGCTGCCGTCGAAAACGCATTGTACAATCTCCCGTATGCGTATATAAGCGGCACATATTCGGGGTCCTCTCGCTCGGCCAACCGATACCTGCAGGGTCGCCCAGGTATGCGGACGTAATTTAAAGGTAGCGTCCGCTGCTTTCCCATCTAAATTCCGAAGCGCCCACTATCGCTGGCTAAGAGGATAACGCGGTCGAGAGATATTCCCGACGAGCGGAGCTTCTATTACGGCGGTACAAACTAATCAATATGGTACGGAGTCGGAACAGTCCGCACGGCGCTCAAGATTGGACTGGTTCCCTAAGCGGCTTTCCGGGATTATTGGCCCAGCTAATTTAGTCAAATATGAGCGGCCCCCGCGCATTAAACTTGGAGCGGGGATTTATTCCGAGTTGGAAGCGACGTCGGTTTAATTATAATGACGCGTCTTTTTGGAGGTGTACGTGTAGCTCGTGCGTGAAACTCGGAAAACGAAAGAGTAAATCTGTTTTTAGAAACGATAGTGTTTTTCGACGCAGCCTTTCGTGCATGTCTTTTACTCCGGGGGAGAGAATGTATTTGCAGCGTCTTGTGGGTGTCAATTTTGTAGTCAGTTGCAGAATAAGTACGGTAGCGTGTGTTTTTCGAATACCCGGTCTCCAGCCCGTGCTAGTTGCCTTCCACCGTGCTTTGGCTTCGTGCGCGCGCGCTCCATGTTCACGAGACGCCGAATCGTTTACGAAGACACGAAGCTTGCGCGGGGAGCGGGAAAACTGACGCTCTTCGCTGCCGTTCTCACCTTGCCAATGACTAAATCTGAAAAAAAAAAAAAAAATCTTTTTCTCCTTGCCCAAGATTAAAAACTTGGGGGACGCTTAAGCTTCGCCTTTAAGAGTGACACGCGATTTTCGGACCCCGTTCGCAAAGCCTTCTCATATAAACCCGCGCTCGTTCCCAAGCCGTACTAGCGTGTGTGCGTGGTGTAGTCGCTAACGTCACGTGTCACGCGCTAAATATGGCGGGAAAGTGTTCCGCTAAGCTTGGCGGGGAAACTTTTCCACTAAATTTGGCGGAGAACTTTCCCCACCCTATTTAGCGGGTCGATAGGGTCATAACGTCACAGACACGTCTTACGTCACGTGTCACGTGACATGACGTCAAGCTTGGCTGCGCGCGTTGCATTATGGGATTTTTCGGTCCCACCGACGCCGGATTTTCTGCGACACGAGCTGCTAAACGCTATCGCGTTGAAACCAAATTTGACGTTCGTGTTTATACAACATAAGGTCGGCCTGCCTTTGAGGCTCGGCGACACTGGTCTACGCTGTAGTTGAGAAATATAGCCAGCGCAGTACGACTGCTGGCCAGGGGCCTTTCAAGTGCATCACGCAGTGTTGACACAAGACCGCATGCTGCTTGAAATGTATGTTCATCCAGATCGAAACGGGCACCGGTGGTGATTGAACTCAGGATCTATTTGCTAAGCAGCGCGACCTTAATATTCTTAATAGAATGGAAAGTTGGGCTAGTTGGTACGAATACCTTTCGAAAAAAAAGCGCGAAAAATACTACGGAAGAAGAACAATAAGTTCTACTGTCGTGTGTTTCACGCTGTTTTCCGCAAATCATTTTACTCGTAATACTGTTTGTTCACCAGTACACTTAGCTTCGCTTGGACCAGAATCGTTCACAGTTTATTTAATTTATATTTTTACATCGGACCAATTCTGTTAAGCATAATTAAAATCAACGAAAAAAAGAAATAGGAAAGTGCAGAAGAATACACGAGACAGGACCGATGCTGAACTCACAGCTCAATATTTCATTCAGAAGAGAACAAAGAAAATAACAGAGCGTATATGCACCTGATGTACAGGATGCCTCCACCCCCCACCCCCTCCCCCTCAAAGGTGTACGTTTTTTGTTTTTGTTTTTTTACCGGAAAAATTGAACTACTCATCACCGAACACTCATTCTCCGTCCAAATGTAGCAGTATATTCTGTTGCAACTCAAGAAGGCAGGGCGAGGGTAAGACGGGCCGGGGAGGAGGAAGCAGACAGAACGCTTAGAAGAGGAGGAGGTTTTCCCCTTTCTTCTCCAGCGTTCCGTCTGCTCACTCCTCCCCGACCTCCCTTTACCTCGCCCCACCTACTTGAGTTGCAACGGGGTATAGCGGTCCGAACCTGGTGCCAAAGTTGCAGAACTATACCGTTATTTTGCTGAAAAGTTAAGTGATTTTCTGAACCTTTCAATGGGAAAAAGGCAGCCGACGGAGCTCTCCAATACATAGAGCTGAGTGTGCCCGTTACCGAAAACGGAAAAAAACCGGCCCCAACTTTCCATTGAAATTAAAAAAAAAAAAAAATTAACAAAAACAACAACCTTTCTTTTTTTCTTTCGTAGCGTTAGCTACACTGGCCGAGGCTGAACAGTTGCGCGTGGCCCTCATAATGAGCCGTGCTCATTATGCGAGCCGTGCTCATTATGCGGAGCGCGCGGTGGCGGCGGTGGAGCTCCGCATAATGAGCACGGCTCGCATAATGAGCACGGCTCATTATGAGAGCCACGCGAAGCCGCCGCCGCGCCCGCCTCGCCTGCCTCGCCGGTCTGCACATTCCAGAGGAGTGACGTCATAGCTGCGGCAGACGCACTGGCGCCGCCAAGTCTGACGCTGCACCGGAGCCGCTTGATAGCGCCTCTCATTTTGTGCGCATAAGTTCACGCTACGTATATCCTGGCATAGCCGAAGTAAGCCACCGCAATTTTTTTTTTTTTTGAGGGAATAGGGGGGGGGGGGAGGAGCACGCTCTATAATCAGACCGCCCTTTATTTACTGTTCACGTTTATCTTTCCGCTTATGACGCTTCTTCAAAACGACCAGCAATACAGGTATCTTTGTATACTGCTTGAACTTTCTCATAAGCAATAGAAGCATACAGAAGCGTCTCCTTCATCGTGTATAAATGGCAAGTATTGCTGTAGATCCTGAATGTAACTGAAGTAAAGCACTGTTGATGCCAGGATTTGATTAGGCGCATCATAAACGATGACTCATCTTGTAGGAGGTGTCTCTCAAGGCACTTTAAAGTACGTATTTCTCTTTGCAGAAAATAAGCCGTCAGTATAGCCTGTAACTGATTGAGTAGATATCAAAATAAACATTTGATATCTGGAGCTGACTGATTTGCGAATTTAACGAAATCCTTTTTTCCACAATATATATTTTCTGCCTTTTTTATTAATACGTCACTGGCTGTATTGCTGTCTTCACTGCGCTCTTATTTATCACTGAAAAAAGCTTAAACACTTAATCCTCAGTCTTGTGGTCCCTTAGGTAAACCGTCATAAACATCCCTGTGAGCATATATTTGGTACGGTATTCATCATATATGCCGCGTTCTACATATAGTTCATATCCAATGTTTGTAGCCACCTTTTATGAATATGTAAATAGTAGGAGATATCACAAAAGATTGCGTGAGACGCATTCGCAGCATATCCCTCGTTTACACCTTTTTCATTGCTTGTGTTAAATATGACTCCGTGCGCATTTTCCTTCGTGCTAATCACCGGTTAAAGAGAAACTGAGGGTCGTGAATACTTGCATGAAATCAATCTGCTTCAGAGATTTCCTGATATTACTACAAGGTAGCACTATCAAATCATCTAAAAAGCAGATTCGGTGTCCTGATCTTGTTGCAGCAAAACCACGCGCATGAAAATAAGGGCGAGCAAAGTGGTCGAACATCTTGCCGCGACAATGAAACAGTAGTATATTCCCCTCCAATCTGACGTCATCTTCTAATGTGTTTGGGGTGTTATCGAAAGCCATTTCAACCAACGTCAGCCCACTAAAACACAGCCCCTCGACTTCCGACAAAACCACCCGTCAGACTTTATACTTCAATCCAGGGTCATCTCACTCCCTACCCACTAACTGGGTACACCGCGTTAAAAAAACACCTAATGAACCAATGCAATCACCAGGCAACCTCAAGCGAACCAGGGCGAGACAGACAGCATTAAATTAACCACAGACGAGAAGAAACCCCGACCGGTGCTCATGTCCTCTCCACCCCTGACGCTCACGTTCAGGCACACGACAGAAGCGTGTGATAGACAGGGACAAAGAGCCTGAGAACTGTGGAACACGCAACAGCTCCCGTCCCCCAGAAAAGTGCACGCGCGTGTTTCTCTTAGGGAAGCAAGCGTGTTTGCTCCGCGAAACATCCGACAACTCAGGAAGTCATCAAAAAGAGCACGCGAACACGACCTGTTCTGGATCTGACTCACTCGCCCGTTCGGCACGCCAAATGAAGAGTACATGCTCTTCCACAGCTTTCGATTATACGCGTGCGAATGCAAATAATAATTAAAAAAAAAGTGAGATAACGCGCAAAGCGAGCGTCGCGCGAACAAACGCATTCGCGCATACAGAAGGCCTCATTAATTTAAGCCCGCTCGCAAACCCGTTCTCGGTCCAGTGCGCACTCACCGTGCGCGTCGCGAGCTTCGTCCCTCGTCAACGAGGTACGAACAACGAGAAGGACCGCGCGCTCCAAAATTAACGAACACGATATTTAAATGACGAACCGAGAGCCGCGTTGCAGGCTCCCCTCCCCCCAACACCTCCCCGCCGAGTTCTGGGCGCGCGCTTTGACGCGAGCGTCCGGGAACAATCGTCGGAGGTTTCTTTTTTAAGTTTTATAGCGGTATTCGTGCAGTTCGCGACGTCAACTGACTCGTCGTAGTAAGGTAGTGAGTGGCGCAAGTCGAGTTGCCTGGGTCTCTCGGGGGGAATGCCGGACGTGCCTGGGGGTGATCCATCCGAAGCATCGGTGTCAAGGCACAGAGGCACTTCATAGGATGAGTGCTACACCCAGCTGTATCTTAGGATGGGGCGCAGCGCACGCGACGGGTCCTCGAAACCAATCATAATTTCGCGTGAGTGTCACGTGATCTTGGGGAAGGGGAGCAGCGAAGCGCGGGGCGCTTGGTCAGGTGATGCGTTTAGAGCGCTGCATTGGGTGGGATGGGTCGTAGCGTCCGCCGCGGGACATCGTAAGGTGAACGGGAGTATAGAAGAGGGGAGCTTACGGAATGAAGAAACAAAGGATACTGGGGAGAGGGGGGGGGGGTAGATAAGAGTGAGCTCGGAGAGAGATGATGTGGCCTCACGCTGGTTCCGCCACTCTTTGAGAAACAAGAAAACGGTGAGGGTGGCTTGGGAATTGAGTGTTCTACCAGAAAGAGAGAAAGAGAGAGATAGAGAGAGATAGAAAGGGTATAAACGGGAGGAATAGGAAGAAGGCTGTACGCTGTTTTCCAAGCTGTCTCCCCTTGGGGTGCGGGAGTTGGGTCTCAGCTGTCAAAATGCAGAGTGCGCGTTGGAGGGAGCCGGTTTTGTGTAAACAATGCGTTTCTCTGACAGCCACTTTTTGCGGTTGCGGTGGTCGGCCACGGGGTACGGGAGGACGGGTTGGGGGAAGGGGAGCAGGGGTGGGGGAGGTGTACGACGACAGCTGCTCGTGTTCCGGGTGCGTGGAGATCGCGCGCACTATCGAGACCTTCGTTTCCTTTTTGGGTCCCGTACTTTATTCTGACATTTTTTTATTATTGGTCTCACAAAAACGTGATATTGCTTGTGCGTTTGGGAACAATGAGTTTGAGACACGAAAGGCAGTTTGGGGGTAAATCGGGAAGCTCACAATCCTCTCCGGCGGAAATGGGAGGAAATGCAACGTTTTGATTATGATATCTCAGTCGGTAGTCCTTCATTTGTTACCTGAAATAGAGGACGAAAAAACACGACTAACGACGCTCTTCATTCCTATAACCGTTTCCCGAATAATAGATGCGTTAATCAGCGCAGATTGCGACGATAGGCCTTTTGAATATTACTGCCATTACTTTTATCTATAAAAAGTCGTAAGGCCTCTATTTTATAACGGAACGACACTCAGACCTCAGAGTCATACGCCATTCTGGCCAGTGATTGCATTGCTATCCAACGGCAGGTTTAGTTAATAATACGCTTTTTTATTTGGGCTGCATTGTGTGGTTCAGCAAAAATTAGCTTTAGTTTTGTTTCAAATAGGCATCAAGAAAATTATTTTATTCTGATACAACAAATAATTTACTTTTCCTTTAGATTTTATATATTAAAATTATTTGAGGAGGAGTTCCAAGTATCATTTTTAAAAGCCGCTTAGTGGCTTAAGTTTTTTCGTTCGAACGGGATTGAGTTCCAACGAGGCGATGAAAACAAGAAGGGAGTACCTAATCCAGCGGATGTGTTAACCGCAATAAACCAGTGAGGCTGCCTTTATATACAATTATTCTTATATCGATCAAGACACTAAACCTGTCCAAATTTTATGACTGAAACGAACATGATTAAAAAAATATTTATATTGATTGGAATAAGAAGCAAAATATACATTAACTATTAAATATCTTTATCTTTCATTATTTGATTTTTTTATTTCTAGGCCCCGGTGACACTATGAAGGTGTGAAGTTATTCATTCAAGAAAAACAACGCAAACAAAAAAGTCAAGACAAGTTCCCGCCAAAGAAGAATTTGGAAAGTAGTAACCTTGAATTGCAATTAGGCATTATCGGTACTCGGTGGTAGATAGATATGCGCGCGTTACTGAAATTGAGTAACTCAATACAGTCACTTGTTACTCACTAAAAAAGTAACGAAGTGCGTTACTCGTCACTGCAATTTAAAATGAGCGCGTTATTTTCTCGTCACTTTGAATGGTTCGTTTTTTTTTTATGCAAGAGTTTTCCTGCTTTCGTTATTTGTCGTCGTCAATAATCCCCCTGAGTTTTCACGCGTTCATTGGGAAATAACTGTGGCTATACTGACATACCTTGTGCATACCTTTTTATGACCTACCTCGTGCTTCCTCGTCGTTCAAATTACAGGCCCGAGCAGGAATAAGAGCTAGGCTGGGAACTTCTGTTTAAATGTTCCCCTCCAGAAGTAACAAAAATACCGTTACTTGTTCCCTCTCTTGAAAAGTAACGAGGTCGTTATTTCATTACAGAAAAAGAGTAATTAGATACAAGTAAAGCGTTACTTGTAAAGCGTTTTATGTGTCTTATGTCGGCAAAGTTTTACTTTTTGCTGATTAGTCTCTGACTGGAAAACCTTTGTATATGGCAACACTGCCACGTGATATTTTGTTCCTTCTCTCGCAGACATCTCCAATACCAACAAGCCTAACTACGGCTGCGATAAGACAAGAAACACACCACCGAGATGTGTGCGAACATCAGCAAGAAACGCCATCGCCATAAAACGGGAAGAGCAAAACCAGAACACCCCGTCGAAATCATTCGGCTCACACATCGAGCAGCGAACCCGGAACGGTAAGTCCCAATTTCCTTCCTGAAACGCCGGACTCACACACGAGCTATAAACACGGATAACCCGAGCAAAGGCTCGCTTCGGCAATAACGAACACCTCGTAGAAGAAACATCAATGGTCATACCCTACCGCCACATCTCCCGATATACACACACACACAAAAAAAGAAAAAAAAAAAAGAGAAGAAAACCGTTGTACCACGGAGGATAGATTCGGAATACAAAGGTAGGTAGAGGGCGCAGGTATTACTATATACGCAGTTCCACCCAAATTGGATTTTGAAAGCGAAAAGCCACCCAACTCACGCGCGCCGCGCGATCCCGGGAAGCAGCAACCAGCGCAGCACTCGGGCCAGCCCAAGATGGACGCGCACCAGAAGTAATGTTCCAATGCAGTACGTACGAAAAAAAAAAGTAAGCAGCAGCCACCAAACCCTGGACAGCGTCTTGAGTCAACCGAAGCGAGCGTAGGGAAAAAAGGCAGCAGTGAAATCGCATCCGGTGTATAATTCAATTTCGCCCATCGGGATACGGTCTCCCGAAACGGAACAGCAGCGACCGTATGGAGTGTGCTATGGTATAGCAAGACCGTTTATTTATATGTGTATATATATCTATCTGTACGAGTTTGCGCCAGAATGAGAGATGGAGAAATGCAGCGCAAGGCGCCGTTGGCGAAACGCAATCTGGGTGAAAGAGGCTCGAGCTCTCCGGTTCCTACCTTGCTCCGCTTCCATTAGGGGTCACACGAACGAAGAAAAAAAAACCAAAAAACTCTTGGTAAGAAGAAAAGAAACGAACGAACAAATAAGATAAACAAAGGTGCAGGAATCGAAGCGTCGGTGTGATGCAATCGAAACTGGGAGAAAAAGTAAGGTCCCGCGCGGCCGCAGCGAAGCACTCATGCCGGAAGTGGGTATAGCAGTGAACGTGACTGCGGGAGCGCCTTTTACGTAATTGTCTAGAAATTGCGATCTTAGACCAGTTACCGACGTGGCGTTACTTGGGGCATTTGTTGGTGGAGTCAGGATAAATTCCCTTACTGGGGTGCACTAGCTGCCATGCCCAGCGGGGAGGAAATACTATCATGCGGACGAGGAAGTTTACTGCCGCTTTTCTTTATTAGAGCTAAATTTAATATTGCATGGTGTTCTGTGCCACCGTAAATAATGTCTAGATACATTATAGTTGTATATTAAAGTTTAATTCGTTAGTTAGATCTCTTAAAAATAATTAGTGTCTTAACTCCGTTTCCAAATATGAGCCAATCACGAACGAATAGAATATATATACACTCCAAGATCAAAATCCAATTCTTGTTACTACGCTGGACGACAATTGGATATAACTGTGCCTAAATTACGCGTTTGCGCAGTATATTTTATATAACGAACTATCTTAATTGATATTCAATAGATGTTGCTATAATCTAAGTGCTAAAACAAAACAAAAATATGCTGCAATTCCAGACAGCGCCATGAACGAGGCTCACCTGCCCCGTTCCCATACACGTTTCCCGACTCGTTCCCTTTTCTTCCCACCCGATCGCCCAACATCCGCGCGCAAACGGACTCCGAGCAACGGAACGACAACAGTTTGGGAACGGCGGGAATACAGCTCCCTATATCCCCTTCCCGGATCACAACAACACCTGTCCTGGTCGTTCCCAAACACAATCGGCGGCACTCCCGCAGAACCCGACGACGGACGGAAGCAAGCGCCTCTCGCTGATCAGAGGCCGCCGAATAAACCGGGGTCCCGACACCGACATTGAGCGCGGAGTCGTGTCTGTGCTTCGCACGCGTAGGGCCCCGAGAGCGATGCATACCGATCAATGTCGTTTCGCGTCCTCACCGTGTGTACTCGCTCGCTCGCTCAACTCCCCGAGCGACGGCCAAACCCATCGCTCTCCGAGCTCGGCCCTCTTAGCGAGCAAAAGAATCGCTGACACACGCACCGGCCTCCCGCGTATATAAATTGCCTCCTCTCGACGCCCGTCTCTCGCTCGCTCTGGGTATAGGAAGAGAGAGAGCTGGTGGAATAATGCTCACGCCGGTGAGGAGAAGGATCACTGCGTAGATCCCTTTGCTTCGCGGCTCACAAAGGCGATTCGGCGGGTCCACGCGTTCACCTGAGTCGGCGGAAATCATCTTAGGAGCGAGCGAGCGGGCGGCCGTGTGTGGACGGGGCGCCGCGTGGAGCGCGGATCGGATTCCGGGCTCTTGATGCGTGGGTCTGTTGTTTTCCCAGGCACGAGTGGTGTCGAACCGTGGCTCGTGGTCTTGGAAAGCGCTTCGAAGGATCTAACAGAAGTCCGCGCTGATTGGCCGCTGGGGCGATTTCTGAATGGTGATTGCGAGGAAAGTGAGGTTTGAAATTTAATCGAGTCGCGTGACAACAGAGCCTTCATTCACACGCGTGTGTATAGTCCTTTTCCGAAAATCGCCTTCTGCGCGCAGCCATCTTTGTGTCCCGGGCGGTGGAACGCCTTCTCAGCATGCGGCGTTGCTCTGCAACCGCACCGCACCAACTTCAATGCGTACCAACGTACGCGTCGTGGTTTCGGTTTCGTTTTCTCTGGGGTTCTCACTGCCTACCTTCGGTACCGGCCGCGCGGCGGCGCGCCAGTCGCGTCGCACGGAGTGTATACACTCTAGCTACTGCGCTATAAACGGACATTCGCACGGCTTTGAGGTGACCGGACATGTGTAACCTTCTGCGCTTGTCCGGAGTTTATTTATTTACATGGAAACCTGCATCGCCCTTTCGGCATCATTGCAGGGTACGTTGTGTACTGAACTTTTCTCGTTGTCAAAACTATTACACAAGAAAAAAATGACTACTTTTGTTTTTCTTTTAGTACAAATAAAAGCTAAAAACAAATCTCGTCCCTACCGTTTATTTTAAGTTAAAATTTCACCTAAAATGTGCCATTTATACAGGTGTACTCTTCCACATCTGCGTATTGAAAACGTTTAGTTTTTACTTTCCTTTGGTTCGTCAAATTTTTACCGATTAACCGGGTAAAGAAATTAATCGCGATCAAAGCAATTATCGATTAATCGGTAGATTAATCGATCAATTGCTCAGCCCTGCTCGCAATAGCGGTGAAAGTTGTCGGCTTCAGAATTTAGAAGCATGACCATAATCGCTAATATATTTGTTCCGGATACACCTAAGTGCTTGGCTTAGAAAGCACAGAAGATAATACTTAGTACTGAATAACTCACCTTATACTAAAGTAATGTTAAACCCTTTGGGCCGACCAGATGTTGTTTTTAATTATTTTTAAGCGTTTTAACCAAACCTCGATCGTAGAAGTAAATTTGTTTGAAACAGTGTAGGCGGATAACTATACTTGTATAACGTACTTTAATTTATGCAAAACAAAGGTAGCTATTTGTTTTTTGAATAATGAAGTGGTAGTTCTATTTCCGAACGTTATCGCTAAGCAAGAATAAGAAATACACCAGCTGACGGGTTGGTGTATTTGTCATCAAAAATGATAAAAGAAACGCTACAAGCATACATCGTTTTCTTTTGTTTCCGTTTTGATTGCTACAAAGATTAAATTGCGAGGCAGAAACGGAACTTACCGATCTTCAACGGCACCTAATTAAGGAAAATAAGTGTTGATAGTTAAAGGGCATCCCTACCGCAGTAAATCAATACTGTTGGATGGCTTGGGCTTTACATACATACATATAGAAAAAGTGTATCACCCCTTCGTCAATAGGGATGTAAATCTTTTTAAAACATTGAATGCCGGAAATTTTAGATTTTTAAAAGGAAAGAAGACAAGTTTGCTACCGTGTACCAATTAGTTGTACATATTCTGACTTGTGGTCCTTTGCACACACGCTTTCTCGATGCCTTGTAGGAACTTTTAGAGCGCAGCCCATAGGCGCTCGTTTCCGGTTTGAGCGGCATCGCCGTCGGCGTAACCGCGCTAAATTTAGCGGGAAAATTAGCGTCACGTGACCTCAACACCAATTCCATTCCCCGCTAAATTTGGCGGAGAAAATGACGTCACATGACCTTCTATCTCGTCACTTATGAACAAATTCACTTTCTCCACTATATTTAGCGGGAAAATTGACGTCACGTGACCTCAAGAGCAATTCAATTCCCCGTTGAATTTAGCGGGAATTTAGGTGGAATTGATGCTGAGGTCACTTGACCTCAGCACCAATTCCTTTTTGGAAAAAATGACGTCACATGACTTGCAGTCAAGTTACCTATCAACAAATTTAGTTTCTCTGCTAGATTTAGTGAAAACATTGACGTCACGTGCGGAGGAGGAGTAGGGGAAGTTACAGAGGAGGAGGAGGAAAGGAGGAGGACGTGGGGACGAGGAGGAGGGGAGAGGAGAAGGAGGAAGAATGGATGAAGCAGGAGTAGGAAGAGGAGGAGAGAGGAGGAAGATGGAAGTAGGGAGGAGGAAAAGGAAGAAGAAAGGAGGCTGAAGAGGGGAGAGGAGGAGGATGGAAGGAGTAGGAAGAGTAGGGGAGGAGGAGGGAGATGCGAAGGAAGAAAGGAGGAGGAGAGTAGGAGGAAAGCAGGAGAGGACGGAAGGAGGAGGGGCATGCCCTCCGTACCCTCCCCTCCACCTCCTCAAGAGCTGCGCTCTAATTTTGCGTTGCAGAAATTTGTAAACGTCTCTAATTTTTTTATGGGAATTTTAGCCTTCTTAAAGAGTATGAGATTAGGCATGCTGTGTGATACATTGAGGCACTTGTTACCTGCTTGCTAATTGCACACAGTCGATTCATACTATGGAATTATTTTTATGATGTTTGACTGTGAATGGCTTTTTTGCGCAAGTCCCTGGAAGTCACAACGACCATGAGGCGAAGGAGTGGGACCGACATCGCCAAAATATCAAAACTTCAATCGAAAAAGACGATGGCGATTGCTGGGTGTGATATCAGTACGTTTCTTTATTTTCTTCTCAATATTTAATTGAAACCGAAGCTCCAAATCGGATATTGAAGATAAAACATGTTTCAAAATTTGGAAGGATTTTTTTTTCTTTTTTTTGTTTTGCCCAATGTGAGTATTATTTTTTTTTTTACCCTTATGGGAATTTCTGCAATATCTTTTTTGGGTTTTTATATTATTGCGAAAGCATTAACTGTCTCATGGAGCGAGCCAACGTCATCAGTTTGAAGCACGAAAACGGCGCCTTAAATCCTTTCTCCAAGTGTATCCAGCTCCAAGCTATGAAACCACGCGAAAAGCCTAGATACGGCACCTAGTTTCCCCAATCCCCAAGGAGCGGAGTAAAGCTGATGGATTTCGGCTTCGGTCCCATTGGCTGGCGCGCGTCGGTGAGGCTCCCATTGGCCTCTGTGCGTCAGTTTCAACGATCGCTCACCCGATGGCGCTGCGTGTCCGCGAGTTAGCGGCTCCACCGTTCCACGCCCAAGGTCAGCGCCGGACGCCGCAGACGAAAGAAGGGAGCGAAGAGCGGCGTGCGTGCTTTCGCATTCACAACTCATAAGAAGTGCTTAGGTGTACCTCGAGCTTTTTTAACCTGGTAATGAGTGGTTAAACTGAATCCCTTGCCCAATCTTTTGGCTTAGACATTCGGCGCTAACAGTCTACGCGGGGTTGCTTGATTCATGTGGTATATTGAGAGTGAAGCATAATTTGAAAGAACAAGTTAAAGTTTGTTGTATGCTGATTCTATCTTGCTTAATTGGCAGCGGTACATGTATAGACTCCGGCGGAAGCTCAACTAAATGCAAGTTCCGTCAGGGCCAAAACAAGAATTGCCGGCTGTGATCAATTAATTCCAGATCAACAATAACCTTTCATTAAAAATAAAAAAAACTAGTTACCCAGTATTTTCAGCCAACCAACGTTCATTTTCAACCAAACGACGTTACATAGATAATTTCTTCCAGTTCCGTTTTATTTCAACTACAAAAAGGCGAACATGTGACACATTTATCAAACATGTGGCCTCGTACATCGACAAATGAGCGAACCACTCAGCAAAGATTTCGACGAGAACAAACTTCTCGATTTGCAGCCAAACTCTCCACGCGTCTGCTCAGCGCGCGCACTTAGCAGGCTCCGTCGCCCCACTCGGACAACCTTTTTAAAAGCGCTTCGAAATAATAGCCCTCCCTCTCCAGCCTCATTTAGCGCAACTTAAAATACGGGGACACTTACACCCCTCTCTCACTCACTCACTCTTTTTCTCTTCTCGTCTGCTCTTTGATGCCTCTCTCACATCCATTCTGCGGGGTTATTAATTACACAACCTTCGTTTAGTTAGGCCAGGCTACGAGAAGCCTGTCATAGTGGGACCAGCTTTAATAAAAGGGCGTTGACAAAACGGTCCTTCGCGCCCCTCTCCAAAAAGCCGAGGACCTTTAGATGTACTGCGGGGAGTAGAGGGGAAAGGGACCCACCCTAAGCCAACACGTCGTATAGGAGCTGGGCTACACACCGAATCACGGGCAACTGCTTGGAGGCAGAGAAATAGCCCAGGGCCATGGACCCTGCCCGAGCGTAATGAGAGGCAGGAGGCCACCGTATTCGCGTCCACAGCAGCCCCGAGAATACAATATTAATTTCACGCTCCACTCCCCTTCGACTCCGAAAATCGATTAGTGAAGTAATGAAAAAAATAGGTGAAATTGGAGCGAGATAACTGTGGCCGGAGGACTTGGTTTCCACGATTACGAAAAAGAGGTGACAAGTAAGGAGATGATGTGGGGAAGCTGGCAAAGACCTATAAAGGGAGGAGGCGTTCCTGGTTTGTAATCATTATTTGTTAGAACGGCGGTTTCAGACACTTCGAGAAGGGGGAGTCTTAGGCAGCACTCTTCTTTAGCTAGCAATTTTCTTTCGTTAAGTTCTCTAAACCTAGATGACTCACAGCCGCATGCACACAAAATAAAGTTAAAAATATCTTTGCGCTTAACTGTATGAGCCGGCGGGTAACCACGTACAGAAAGACGGCAAACGCCATCACGTTGTCTTTACGGTGAAGCAAGGTATTAGGGAGTTTTAGGGAACCGTTTTTGCTAGGGCTGGGCGTCGATTAAAAATTTTAACCCGATTAATCGCCACCCTTTAATCGATTAATTAATCGATTAATCGGCCTCGTTCATCTCCATGTATAATAATATTGATTAAAAATAAAAATTGCATCTATATATATATATATATATATTTTTTTTTTTTTTTTGCTGAATATGTGTTAAACGACGCAATAAGTTTAATTATGAATCAGCTTCGATATACAGTTGAGAACAGTTAAAAACACTCACACTCACACATTATTATTTCAGCGCCATGAGGCAAAAATGTTCGTTGCTATTTTCCGAGAAGGGCGACCTTCTTTTATTGCTCACAGTGGTCTCTGCTGCGCTAAATGGACACTCGCTCGGCGTTGAAGTCGCTGGGGCATGTGTAACCTTCTGCACATGTCTGAAGTTACAAATCTGCCCCTCACAGTTTACTTTAAGTTAATACTTCACCTAAATATTTCACTTCATATACACGAACTCAACTCTCCGACGTCACGCCGCGGTGGTGGCGCGTCGATCGCACTTCCGTTCTGGGGTGGTGGGCAGAAGTCGCCGTGCGAGACATGCATTCCTGTGTTCTCTCGGAAGAAACCAGACAAAAAACCTGCCTTCTCGTCAAAATACTGCGACGGGGCTGTACCAAGAGAGCCTGGAAAGGTTTGAAGATCAGTTTTCTTGTGTTTCTGCCCCCTCGTTCGTCCGAGAACGTGGATAGTAGCCGTGAAAAGGGCAAAGCAGACGCTGTCGAACTACGATTGCTTGTGCGGGCAACGCTTCGTGGTCGCCAGATGTATTTGTTTTGTTCCAACGTGAACGAGAGAAAATCGCCAAGTTGTCCGGACCAGCCACGGGTTCAGTGCGTCTTCAAATTTACACGGCCGCCTGATCGTTCGAACTTTCGTCTGCTCTTTCAAACTTGTCTGCTTTTTGTCGTCTGCTCGTTCAAACAAAAGCGGCCCATAGACCAAACTTTGACCCGGTGATTGCAATACGAAGTAATTGCAGGCCTCAAAAGACTTAAGTAGGCTCGGTGTAAACAGTAGATACAAGATGTTGATCATTGGTACCAGTGGCCATCACCGACTTGTTACGCTTGGTCTGTTCCCGCTTTCGATTTTCAGTATCGACGTCGATCATCGCCGCTACCTTCTACACTTTTGCAGCACGAGCGACGTCGCCACCGAAAATAGCTAGAAGAATTTTATCATGGTTTTGACGTCCATTCTGCGGCGTTCATGCGAATGAATCGCCGCACGTCAAATTATTTACGCAAAGTTTAGCGGCGTAACGAGCCTTGATAATTTCGCTCAGGCGATTGAAGTGGTAAGACATTGCTATGAGGATGTAGAATCGACAATTACAACGTGAAAAAGAGTACGCATACTCACACAGACGCCGACAACGTGACATTCCAATGGTTTGTTGACGCGGGATGCGGTGCTTGCCCGCACCATTGCGCATGCGTTCGAACTGTCGTCTGCTTTTTCAAACTTCTCTGCTTTTTGTCGTCAGCTCGTTCAAACGACAGCGGCCCTTAAACCAAACGTTGACCCGGTAATTGCTCCAAGAACTAAGTGCAGGCCTCAAAACACTTTTGAAGGTTGGTTGGGGTAAGTAGGCTAAGTGTAAGCAGTAGATACAAGAAGATGTTGATCATTGTTACCAGTGGCCGTCACCGACTTGTAATGCCCAATTCTACTCTGCGGTTTTCAGTATCGACGTCCACCATCTCAGCTACGGTCCAAGCTTTTTCAGCCCGAGCGACGTCGCGACTGAAGATAGCGATCAGAATCTCATCGTGGGAGTCAGGCTTTAGCGCCCATTCTGCGGCGTCCACGTGAAATGAATCGCCGCACGTCACATTATTCACGCAAAGTTTTGCTTCGTTAATTTTGCTGAAGCCGCTCAAGTAGTCAGACATTGTTAGGAGGACGTAGAATCAACAATTCCAACGCGAAAAAGAGCACGGGGGCACCGACGCCGACAACAACGCAATTCAATGGTTTGTTTATGGGCGACGGCGGGCTTCTTGCCCACCGTCCACCGCGCATGCGCGGCGCCGGTGGCATCCGCTAGGGGCGCTCCGGTTTGTTTGTAAACATGAGTTGGTGTATAGGTGTGCTCGTCCATGTCTGCATGGTGAAAGCCTTTCCTTTTTATTTAATTTTGGTTCGTCAAAATTTTACCGATTAACTGGTTAAACAAATTAATCGCGATTAAAGCATTAATCGATTAATCGGTAGGTTAATCGATCAATTGCCCAGCCCTAGTTTTTGCACATCCGATACGATACGATGGGCCGTCCGGAATACGAACTGCGCATGTGAGAGCCTTCTGCGGTAGCACATGCGCATTTCGTCCCGGGGGGCCCACCGTACCATATCGGATGTGCGAAAGCGGTTCCCTAAAACTCACTATTGTCATTTCGATGAGTATGAACTTGCTAGACCGCCTATAGCTATAGCCACGAGGAACCTTTGAAACGCCTTGCGTCTGCTCTACGATGCTACCACGCCCTCGACCTTAGCCCGAACGAAACGTTTCGGCATTACTTCAAATCACGTTGGCCAGAATCACTGCGCTATTCTTCGCTGGACGCGGTCGTCTACCTATATTGCGTCACGTTGGTACGTCATCGGGCAAAGTGCTCTGCCGTTTTGTTGTCAGCAAAAGAGTGTACTTGTTTCGCGTAATCTACTGAATCTGGGCAATGATCACTTGTCAAAACGGAAAACTGGCGCATTGTAGGTTGTGCTTTTATCGTGCTGGGGTTTGAAATCACTCCCATCTCTATAATATTCTGCCGCGTTGGGCTGCCTGCGAGGCACGAGAGTTTGGGCATAGGTTTAGAAAGTGCTTTCCTCGTAACTCTGCCTGTTCAGACGAAACATCACCTACAGCTACGCTCTCGCGCTAGTGCTCTGAAGCACAAAATGTGGTGAGCAGGGCCAGTTGGTGTGATGATATGTTCTACATAACAGCACACAAAGGACGAGGACAAAGAACAGGGACACACAAGTCACACAAAGCGCTGACTCGCAAGTGAAATATAATACACAAAGAAAGAAGATGAAAGCATCGAAAAGGCTAGTACAATAAGAGTGTGCCACAGGCACAGCTTAAAGGCAGAGTATACATAGCTCAATAGGTTGGGTACACGCAAAAAGTTCAAATCAAAATGGCATAATTTCAAACCAGAAAATAATTATATTACTCAAAGACCTATTCAAAAATAAGGTTTCCTCATCCAACAGCCCTTCTGAAGGCTGGCTAACGCATCCTTCTCCCAAACAATGGATAATATGGGCTTCTAGAATTTCGCGATTGTTTTTGTATTTAAAATAAAAGTAAATCACAGAAGTGGAGTTGAGCATTTCACGAAAAATACAGATTCCCTGAAAACAATTTTAGCAGGTAGAGCAATGTTCGCATGTACATATAAACTATTTAGACAGGCGAAACAAAACTAGGCATTGAGATTGGTAGCACTTAATAAAGACAAAAATCACAAAGCAAATAAAAAAATATAAAATCACAAAAGCAGAGTTAAGCAGTTCTCGCGAAATACAGAAGGATCACATTCGGCAGCAACTTCGTCAGTAATAAAGTTCTAGTTTGTAATAGAGAGTGCAAGAAGTAAGAACTTGAATCTATTAGTGCAACCAAATATTGGTTCATTCTCTAGGGAGTGATCATTACTTAGGGAAATGTATGAGGAAGGCTTGCAGCGAGTGTGCATAAACAATGGCATGTTCTGTAATAGAACTTGTGAAAGAGAGAAATGCGAGACAGGTGGCGACGGGCATCGAGAGAAGTTGGTTTATAAATAGCTTTAAGATGGGACACACTATTTTTGAAAGAATATTTTCGATAAATAAGACGAGAGCCTCTGTCTTGAACTGCCTCAGGTCTATTTATCAGGTAACACTGATGAGGAGCCCATATTGCGCTTGCATATTCTAGTTTAGATCGAATGAGAGCTTTGTATGTTGTGATACCTTCGAAGAAAGTGAAGAGTTCTAGATTATTTGGTAATTATGGTATCTATATGCGCGTTGCAGGGCAGGTCGCCTGTGAAAGTGATACCTAGGTATTTCTAAGAGGGGACCGGTGAAATTGCAATAGAGTATAGAATATGAAGGAGCATACGTTTTTGAGCGATTGAAAGGCACAACCTTGGTTTGGGCGATTTTAATATTCATCTGCCACGTTAGACATCATTGGGCCAGAATGTTTATGTCTCACTGAAGAACTCGGGAATCTTTGGGGTGCGAAATGCGGTGATATATAACGCTATCATCAGAAAACAGTCCAACGGATGACAAAATTAGAGAGGGTAAGTCATTAATGTAGATAAAACTGTAGGGGACCTATTACGCTGCCTTGTGGTACACCGAATTTTACTGAAATTCAATGAGATGATGTATTGTCTGTATACACAGATTTCTCGTGCTTAGTAAGAAAGGAATAAATCCGGCTGATAACGTTTTTATCTACGCTTGGTGGGGAAGATTTCAAAAGTAATATTTGACGAGGGACAGTGTCAAAGGCTATATCGATAAAAATTGCGTCAGTGGTACAGGAGGGGTTAAAGCTGTCATGCAATCAGTGACAAAATGCAATAACTGTGTTTCGCATAAAATGTTTTTACGGAAACCCTGCTGGTGGGGAGAGAGTTGGTTGTTATCATTAAGATAATTCATGACTTGAAAGTACATGTCGTGCTCAAATATTTTTTAAGAGACACTTGTAAGACAGATCTTTCTGTGTAGCTTGACGGATTGTTCCGATCGCTTGATTTAAACATGGGAATAACTTTCGCACATTTCCAATCTTCTTGTATTTCTGAATATTCCAATGAGGCATGAAAAATGCGGCATAAAAAAATGACGATTGTATTTTTAGTTAGCTTCAGAAATTGTGAGGATATTTTATCATTCCCAGAAGCAGAGTTTCGACGCAAAGGGCCAATGATCTGAACAATTCCACGTGGCATGAATAATTTGGGATCCATAATTTTTCTCACGGGATTCAGATCAAATGGTAGAAGGAATGTCGCGTCCGTAAAACTGAACTAAAGTGGGTGTTCAATATAGAGGGAGATTCGTAGGGACATCATATTACCACTGCTGTCCTTGAGAGTATGAGATGGAATTTGGTTTGTAGGCGAGAGCGTCTGAAAGAACTTTCGAGCGTTGGTTACTCAAGCTCAAGCTCAAACTCAAACTCTTTATTACATCATGTTTGCCAAATCGTTTGCCAAATCATGTTTGCCAAATTGTTAATGAAAAAGTTTGATTTGACCTGTTTTAATTCCTATTAGCATGCCTTGCACTTAAATTCTGTTTAGCCCAGGATCCTGGGGAACTTCTTGCCTTTGATAAAGTAAACACGAGCTTCTTCTATTGAGCAGTTTTCGAAGAAACTCATTAAGCCAAGGGCTCGTTATGTTGGCTTCTGTGTGACACTGATGGGACAAAATTATAAATAAAAAAATTATTTAATTTTTTAGCAAAACCCACGTTCTCTGCTACAGCTCGCGTGTCAAACAGGAGCTTTGCAGCTTGCTGGAACGGCCTGCCGAGAGATTAGAAACATTTGTCTAACGACATTACACTGTACAGGAGAGAATGTAGTGTCGCTTAGAATTTCATTGTGATCGCTAATTGTTTCTAGAGCATGACAGACAGGAAATACAGACTGGATCAGATGAAAAAAAAGGTCAAGAATAGAATTACCTCGTCTTGTATTGTTGACGGATTGAGTGAAAGACAGTAACTCTCTGCACACGGTCAATTCAGGACAACCTGGACAGTTAGAACACCTACTGCAATCGACACCTGGATAATTAAAGTTACCACCTAACACTACCAGCACCTGGGATGGCTGTCAATGATTTCATTCGTACATTCGCTCAAAAATGTCACAGAAGAGACCCGAAGACGATTGCGGACGGTAGCACACACAAAAACATGATCGAACCCCAAAATACTGCCCCAGCGAACATGATCGAACCCTAGGATCAACGGTGGTAGGGTCGCGTCTCTTTATACTGCAGGTCATGTTTATGTTCCCCATCTTTTAGGGCATGAAAGTCATTGCAATGTGTAAAGACAAAGACACTCGCGAAATTCTAGAAGCATAGATTTTCAATACTTCGGGAGAACGCGCTGCGCTATTAGCCAGCCTTCCGTGGCGCTGATGGATGAGAAAATCTTATTTTTTGGTAGTCCTTGTGTAATAGAATTAATTTGTAGTTTGAAAGTATGCCATTTTTATTCGGAGTACTTGCGTGTACCCTATTTTTTTAAGCTATGTAAACACTGCCTGTACGCTGTGTCTGCGGCGCGCTCTTTTAGTGCGAGCCTTTTAGATGCCTTCATCTTCTTCTTTTGAGTATTATACTTCAATTGCCAGTCAGCGCTTGTGTGTCTTGTATGTTCCTTTCCTTTGTTCTCGTCCTTTGTGCGCTGTTATGCTCAACAATCTCAAATACAAAACTTGAGCGTTACCCAGGAATACGCTCTCGCGCATGTACCCTCGACAGCGCAGTAAAAAAAGAAAAAAAAAGAAACTTGAAAGATTGAGCATAGCACAAAAAAAGAAAAGACGTGCACAAAAGATCGAACGTGTTTTTCTCTCGGTATTGAGTGAACGGAACGCAACGCCAAGAGCCCAAGGTGGCATCCTCACGGCAGGAAGCAACGTCTCCTTGCGAATCCGAGCCGATTTGTCGTCAAGTGGCGCCGTGCCGACTACGCACATAAATCCAGCAGGGAGCCCAGCGGCGGGTCGAGGTTTTCGAGACGATTGTCCCAGCGGACAGCGGATTGTCTCCCTGATGCGACCATTAGGCCCGACGACCCATTTGTCAGCTGGGACCCGTGGCCGGCGCTCTTTGCGCCCACAGCCCTCGAAATGAAAGGCGATGATCGCGAAACACTTGCCTCGTTGGCTCGTCAAGAACAGAACAGAAAGAAGGCGGCCGCGAGGGCGCACTCTGTCTCCCGTCCCCTTTAAAACCAGATTGGCACCGCGGTGCTTACCGCCGCGTGAATGGCTTGCCCCAGAAAACGACGTCAGCGGACGTGATAGGGTTCTCCAAACTCTCGGTTTGACTCGCCCTTGAAAGCAAATTTGGTCGCGTTTTCACTGGCTTTCCGGTTACCAGGGACATGTTGGTACGGTAGCAGGACGTAGTTTACTACGTTCAGCGCTTCTTTCTGCGTGATTCGTCCTTTGACCTTATTAGTGACTCAATCCGCAGTGCTGTTGATTACTGGTGGGTGCTGAGAAGGTGATTAAGCCGAGAACGATTTTGCACACGCCCTCAACTCTGCCTCCCCCCCCCCCCCCCCTCTTAAAAAAAGAAAAAAAAAGAAGTAGAAAAAAAAAAGAGAAAGGGGAGAGATAACAATACAGGCAGAAATCATCTCTAGTTTTAGGTCCTAAATGTCCAGTAGGCAGAAAATGAATATTTTCCATTCGTAAATACACAATCTCCGCACCAAGTATGAGCTTACTCGTTTTGATTTCTTTTTTTTTTTTTTCAAGCGAGTTGTGTGCCTTTTCTGCGCTTCGTCATCTTTGCTTTTTTTTTTCTTTTCGAAGGGTGTCAGTAGTTTTTGGCATTAAAATTAAAACTACTGCCCGAATAAAAAGGTTATCTTATTGCGATAGGACTGAAAAATCAACAACTTACGTAACAACGAAAAGAAAATAGAAGAAAAACAAAAAACGAAATTTTTCGCGAATTTTTTTTTCCTTATTTATTAGACTGTTTCCGCCTCAAAAGCCTTCCTTTGTACAGTCCAGTTACTATATTGAGCTACGTATGCAAGACTTCATTCATCCCAGAGAAAGACGATCTCAGGAATGGCTTCACGTGCTACTTTTTTTCCTGAAGAAGGATGACGTGTGGGCGAGCTGTCAGCGTTGTAACGAAGCATGCGCCTGTTATGAAACTGCCGGGGTCGAACCGCTGTGAAGAACACATTGTTTTGAGCTCGCCATTCATCAACCATGGACGTTCTTCCTTCCACTACACGGGGGGGGGGGGGGGGGGGGTCAAATAGAGGGAAAACAAAGATTCCTTTCAAATAAGCCTTACTCTGCACCCACTATCCACTCTTAGCAATCTTCCCAAATGTATCTATTCCTGGTGAATAACCACGACAGAGCACTAGTTTTTCTCTGGCAACGGCAGATACGGAACAGTTATCCCAACTTTGATCGCTTATGTGCCTACAAGCAATAGATAAAACTGGTAGCAAAAATAAATATTTAGATATGCATTAGATTGGCCAATTGTGACTGAGGCAGCCGAGGCCATTCGAAGGAAAACTAACTAGGATCAATGAAGAGGGATCCAAAATTATCATTGTCCTTGTTGCGTTTTTAAGAACACGGAGTCTCCCTTGGTTTCTGTTAATACTGCAGATTGGGCGAGTTGGTAAGGCATTATTATGAACCAGCGCACAAGTAGACAGTTACTCAAAAACCAACCACACAGAAAAATACACTCACACAGCGCTGAACTATCAACTATTTGTATTTCAAACTTCCTCTTCTTCGACCCCAAGGAATAAGTTGCCAAGGAAGAAAAGAGAAAAGACAAGGCAAAGGGAGGAAAGGCGAAAAAAGAAGAAAAGGAAAAACAGAGATGAATAGAAAAAGGAAAATAGAAGACAAAGGAAAGTAAAATAAAGGAGAATAATACTAATACAGCCGAGTCCAAGAGTTAAAAAAATTACCAAAAATTATTACAAAATTAATCACGAACAAATATAAACCAGGTGATATGCTGGTCTATACTGTCGACTACACTCTTTGCGTAAATAGTTCGTGTGATGCAAAAATCCAAGAGTTACAAAAATTATTTGTTAAATAATATAAGAAGTAAACAAAAATAAAGAAACCAGTGGTTATACTGGCTTACTGTCGAAAACACCTTCTGTATAAATAATGCAGTTCTTTCTCCCATAAAGCTAAGGATGGAGTGCTAACGCACTGGGCTTCCCGTCTTGCAATGTTCTCCGCTTCTATAATTTCTCGGGTGAGCTGGTTTTTACTCCTGCCTAACACAGCACAGTTGTCCAGTCGCGCAGAACAGCCACAATCCCTTGGTTCCATTCGCTCACTTCTGCAGCCATTCTTATAGCATCGGCTGCGCTCAGGTGCTGCAGACCTATGCATTAAAGCGTAGCGGCACTGTTGCGACGATAAAGAGAACGTGGTTAATGCAACGAACCAAGTTAACAGCACGTTACACGGTGAAGAGCACATCCTCAAGACACGAACGCTGAGAGAACATAGGCGTCCAGCTCTTTCAGCGGCTGGTTCCCGGTCGTCCGGTGTCCCACTCCTTTCGGCTAAATGCTATTTTTTCCTAAATACATAAAGGACCAACTTGGTCACCTCAGAAATTTCGATGAATGTTATGTTCAATCAATAAAAAATATCACCTGTTTTTTTTTTTTTCTCGCATTTTAAGGTGAGGCCTGCTGGTCTGTGGAGATTTTATGCCGGGCTGTGTATTTGCAAACATTCGAATGGTGAGTCACCTTGTATAAACGCTCTGGTTGGAATACAGTTTCATCGTCTCCATCAGCACAAACACGACATAAAAATGGTCCCCAGTAGATTATTCTATAGTTCTCTAGAAAAAGAAGTCAAAATTAGCTCTTCGTTATTGGACATATAGTTCACCTAATGGTTAAAATGAGTTACGATAGCTGTCAAATATACTTACCCTTTCTAGGGTGTAGAATTAAACACCGCAATAAAATACTCCTTTTTTCGGTGTTCCCCCAGGATAAGACGTAAGTTCTTCGTGACTCCAAATGAAATCTGAAGGTTCTCTTGTGGGAACAAGATTTATGGGGGTCACATGTGGGCGTCAATGTATGCACATTAAATACACTGCCGTAAACAAAACAAAACAAAAAAAAAAAGAGAAAACTTCATATGTGGCGCACTAGAAATCCTGGGTCGGATTCACCAGGACGCGGGCTTGCAGGGACGCGCGACCATCCCTGCAAAACCTCCGGAGAAGAAACCCTTAATGAGCTGGCGGCTGTCCTACCTCTCCGACGGTCCGGGATGAAGAAGACCATTAATTCGCGGGATGACAGCCAGGCGAAACCACGCAGCTCCTGCAACACATCAAGGGAACTTCGTCGCTCATAAGCGGCGCACGCGTCGGTGGCACTCGGGCCCGTATGCTGCGGCGCTTTGGAATCTTGCGATGGACGTTCCTCCGCATGCACGAATCTCACAGAAAGCTTGGTCATCGATGGAGTCATTGAAAACTTAAGAAATACAGCCTGTGGCGATTCCCGTGATTCGCCGAACGCTCTCCGCAAATTGCAGCAATTGGCCCTCCCGAGTGCTTTGTGGGTAGAGCAGACGCTCTAGATTTCTTAGAGTATCTGCCCGTGCTCTCTATCTCTACTCAATTATCGTTTGGGAGCATGATCTCGGCACCGGCTAAAAGCTCGACTTCATGAAGCGAATATGCGACCAATATGTGAATATACGGCGTCACGTTCACCTTGCGCGCGGTAACAGCCACTGTCCTGACGACATGTGCAGAGCGAACATCGCCAAGCAAAATTTGTCCGCTTTTTGTTGTTGTTTTTTTTTGCTCGCGCATTATGGAGTTTAGCTGTACAGTGGGACTTGTATGATTAGGCCGAAGCGGATAGCACAAGCGTCGCGTTTGAGTTCGCATGCTTTCTTTCTCTATATCTCTCACACATATAACAAATCTTCTCTGGGCGGGGCAACTGCTAACCCTCGGTTGACGCGGTCCTTTCCGTCTATGTTGAGTGACTGTGCAGTCGGCGGCTTCAGTCATTTCTATGCAGCGTTTTATGCCACGAGTCACGAAGCTCGTCTAAAACTTCGGCGATCGCGTGCTTAACCAAGTTATGTCGTGCTTTGTCGTCGCTTTTAGCGAGTGCACTGTAGCCCAACCTGCGACGTCTATTTGTTTATCGCTATTGTACTATTTGGCGCTTGGCTCTCAGCATTATCAAATTTGGCAATTTTCGTCACATCTTTAATTATGCTACAAAATGTGGATCTGAATATTATTTAACAAAACTTTTAGGAAACACTCGCCGGCTATCTATTGTTTACGATCGCGTTGCTGGTGTGGTAGGCTCTTACCCAATAGGCGACGTGGATTCGGCTGACGTGCTGCGTTTCCGCGGATGCATCGCAGTGAAAAGGCAGAGAGCTTTCGAAGGAAAAAAGGCGCAAAAGAGTCCAGTTTTCTTTTAAAAGTTCTATAGCGAAGAATTTTTTTTTTGGCTCCCTATTTTCGTGTTTTTGTGTTTATTTTCACACCTTTTACGACGATCGGTGGATGAAATTCGATTTCAGAATCGTTTCATGGTCCCTTTAAATACACTGCCGTAAACAAAACAAAACAAAAAAAGAGAAAACTTCATATGTGGCGCACTAGAAATCCTGGGTCGGATTCACCAGGACGCGGGCTTGCAGGGACGCGCGACCATCCCTGCAAAACCTCCGGAGAAGAAACCCTTAATGAGCTGGCGGCTGTCCTACCTCTCCGACAGTCCGGGATGAAGAAGACCATTAATTCGCGGGATGACAGCCAGGCGAAACCACGCAGCTCCTGCAACGCATCGAGGGAACTTCGTCGCTCATAAGCGGAGCACGCGTCAGTGGCACTCGGGCCCGTATGCTACGGCGCTCTGGAATCTTGCGATGGACGTTCCTCCGCATGCACGAATCTCACAGATAGCTTGGTCATCGATGGAGTCATTGAAAACTTAAGAAATACAGCCTGTGGCGATTCCCGAGATTCGCCGAACGCTCTCCGCAAATTGCAGCAATTGGCCCTCTCGAGTGCTTTGTGGGTAGAGCAGACGCTCTAGATTTCTTAGAGTATCTGCCCGTCCTCTCTATCTCTACTCAATTATCGTTTGGGAGCATGATCTCGGCACCGGCTAAAAGCTCGACTTCATGAAGCGAATATGCGACGAATATGTGAATATACGGCGTCACGTTCACCTTGCGCGCGGTAACAGCCACTGTCCTGACGACATGCCCTTACAAAAACAGGTCTCAACATTCTTTTTAATTTCTTTAGACTTTTTATTGACTTTCCGGGATTCTATTGAATTCCTTTTTAAAGCACTTTGTTTTGATTATTGTCAAAAAAATTTCAAAAGAAAAAATACTGAATTTTTTTTGTAGACTTATTTATAAAAAAATTAAAAAGAAGTTTTAATTACGTTTTTCTGTAGGTTATTTTCTAAAAAAATTCAAAAGGAAAAACAAGATTTTGTTTTATAGACTTATTTATAAAAAAATTAAAAAGAAGTTCTAACAACTTTTTTTTGTAGATTATTTTCTAAAAAATCTTATTGACATTATTTCTTTTTTGTTATTTTATAAAAAGAGAAAAAAAATTAAATTTTATATGGTTTGCGGTTGTGTGCAGGGTCCGGCATGACGGCGATGGATACATGGTTCTGCAAACCCCTATAAAAATGTTTTTTGACTTTTATTGAAAATGTGTTGACTTGTTCACCCTGATTACTTCCTTTTGACATTGACTTCCTGTTGACATGGTCAACAGAAAGTTTGCTGATTTTGTGTTGAAACTTTTTTGATGATTTTCTTCCGCCTGAGTCAAAAGAAAAGCGGTTGACTTTCTATTAACTCTACGTTGATCTTTTTCTGTTGACTTCCTGTTGAAAGTGTCTTCAGAAATACTGCAGACGTTCTGTTTACTTCGTGTTGAAAATATTCGGTTGACTTTCTGTAGCCAGTGTCAACAGAAACGCTACAGACTTTCTGTTGACTTTTTATTGACCACGGTACATCTTGACTAAATGTCAAAAGTCACTAAGTTTCTCAATACTCTCTGACAAGTTGAGAACCCCAGGAAGGTGCTTCAGTTCTCCTGCCTCCAGCGCGAGCCTTCTATCATTGACAGCGCTTCGACGTCTCGCGCCCCTCGAGCTCAAGCGCGCAGTCAAAGCACGACAGAAGGCATGGGGCGCGTGCTGGAAGCCAGGCGTTCGGAAAACACGCTCTGTCGTTCTCACTTTGTAATGACTATCGTGACTTTATTGACTATATTCAACCAGTCAACTAGTAAAGTAAAGCAAAATAACTATTTTAAAGTGGAGCAAACGCCTTGACTCGCTTCGTCCTTAGTGGTGCTGTGCAGAGAAGCGATAACATTTGTTCTAGGAGCCGTTTTTGTGGATGTTGTTTTAGCGACTACGCGGAATTAATATTAGTTGTACCAATGCTTTTTAGTAAGAGATAGAGTCCACGACCTTCGAAACACTGTCTTCCCTTTGAAAGACTTTCGAGAAGGAGATCAGACACTTGGAACCTTAGTAAGTGCTGAGGTGGTCACCGGCCAAATGATTACCTTCAATATGTAGGCTATATAAGGCTCTGGAGCAGGGAGCGAGACTGTGATTCTGGTGTTGA
This sequence comes from Ixodes persulcatus, assembly GCA_013358835.2. Classification (NCBI taxonomy): domain Eukaryota; kingdom Metazoa; phylum Arthropoda; class Arachnida; order Ixodida; family Ixodidae; genus Ixodes; species Ixodes persulcatus. Next base: position 625,300 of record JABSTQ010010890.1, read on the forward strand.
GTGCTTTATGGTGTTTGTGTTTGTTTTCAGTGCTTATTTGTGGGATGTGTATGTATCAAAGGGACACTATTTCCTAACAAAACTCGAAATATATATAAAAAATTGAGTTTTTTTTTTAACGGCAATCTGCGGAAAAGTCAAAAGGAATTCAACAAAATTTATGTAAGAAGGAATTCTAAAAAATGTATGTAAGAAGGAATTCTAAAAAATGTATGTAAGAAGGAATTCTAAAAAAATTAAGTGGCCAATTTTAACTAGGAGTTAAATAGGTTGTCAAAATAAAGTCTAAAAAACATCAATAAAGTTTAAAAAGAAATTCAATACGATTCCAGAATATTTTCAACAGAAATTCAAAAGAATTTAAGTAGAGATTTTTGTAAGGGTGTGCAGAGCGAACATCGCCAAGCAAAATTTGTCCGCTTTTTGTTGTTGTTGTTTTTTTGTTTGCGCATTATGGAGTTTAGCTGTAAAGTGGGACTTGTATGATTAGGCCGAAGCGGATAGCACAAGCGTCGCGTTTGAGTTCGCATGCTTTCTTTCTCTATATCTCTCACACATATAACAAATCTTCTCTGGGCGGGGCAACTGCTAACCCTCGGTTGACGCGGTCCTTTCCGTCTATGTTGAGTGACTGTGCAGTCGGCGGCTTCAGTCATTTCTATGCAGCGTTTTATGCCACGAGTCACGAAGCTCGTCTAAAACTTCGGCGATCGCGTGCTTAACCAAGTTATGTCGTGCTTTGTCGTCGCTTTTAGCGAGTCCACTGTAGCCCAACCTGCGACGTCTATTTGTTTATCGCTATTGTACTATTTGGCGCTCTCTTGCTCGGAATATTTGAGGTCGTCTTAAATTATGGGCTGTAACTTTTCTGACAGCTCAGTGCTACGGTCGGTTGAGGCTGTCCTAACTTCGCGACAAATAATTAGCGTCATTAAACGATAAAGTTTTATTCACCATAGTATCTGGCGGCAAAAATGTGAAGATTTGCACCAAAAAAAAAATAGCCATAAAAATAGTTGTGCACCCTCCATCTCGAGATATATTTGTAGCATTGTCTATGCTTGTGTGTGTGTAATGAGTGTCAATACTTTTATGAGTTAGCGTACCCCTTTGGAAGTGATTACGGTATCAGGCATTAAACCAAGAAAATCATATGCTGTGTCTAAAGTTCGACTTATTTCAATTTACTAAACACACGCGCGTAATAAATGCGCAGATTTCGAATCAATCCTTCGTTGTTTTAAACAGGCGCATTCGCAAGTTTGTTTTGCTTCGTTTTCAACGGTGAGCACTCTAGTTGTGTAAGTACTGGCGCAACGAGAGTGTGTGTTTCTTAGTACGAAATCGCGCGTATGTCTTTTGCAACACATATTGCACTGCCCGTGAAGTAAAACAAATATATATATATACGCATATGCTAAACATTAGTCGTCTGGTATCTGTACGCTTTGTTGAAAACAGTGTAGGTATGTATACTGCAAGAGACAAATAAACTAATAAGCAGGAACCGGTAAGGGTTTGCTATCAGTGTAGCAGGCAGGGCTAAGAGCGAACGAATCCTTACAAGGCGCGGTCACTATGATGTGGCTACTGACCATGCATGCTTTAGGACTGTCTTCACATTAGCACCGAATGTGCATTACCCTCGCTAAAAATACCCTCGTTGGTCTCTATTTGTTACAAACACGTACTGAACGACTCTTCTAATGCGGTCACACAGCGACCGAACGACAATCTCGACCATGAATGCGAGGCATATATATTGACAGCGAGATCCTTCGATACTCGGTGCGACTAAGTGATTGGACACTGCCTAACTGTTTAGCCTAAATTTCGACCCCCCACCAGCGTAAGTGCCTGTTTGTTACTCGAAGTTGCGGCACACCGGCAAAGTTGGACCAGATCGAACGGTCAAAAGAGAGCTACCTCTACACTGAAAAAAAAAAAGACGATAAATCACTGATAAGCGCGGAAAACCTTAATATTTTATTATTTTGTTTGTTTGTTTTCTCAAAGATGTAATCAAGAGTGAGTCGCCATGTCGCGCTCCTCCACGGACCTGGTCGGTCTCGCTCACTCGGGTGACACACTCTAACACCGCCCCAAAACATCCGCACCACATAAAGTGCGAGGAGATCTTTGGAAGAACTTCCATAGTGAAGACTCTTCCCGGTCGGAGCGAGATAAACGGCTAACTTATTTGACCGGGGAGCGAGATTGACAGCCGAGTTAAGACGCAAGCGGTCGCGGACATCTTGGAGCGGTCTCGTGTCTCCTTATCTAAGTGTTCCTACACAGGAGGCAACATGGCCGTCGTCGAAGGGGCCGAGAGACAATAAAGACATCAGGAAGAAGAGAGCGCCTTATTGGATTCGGGAGCTTGAAAGGACGTCGTTAGCCGCTCACTGCGACAATTGAATCAAGCCGCTGGAGCTCTTCTCTTTCTATCTTTAGAGCAGACCTCGGGGATGTGGAAGTTAAAAGAGAACCAGGTGAGAGACACTAAAGCGTTGTCAGTCGTCCTAGCGATCACATTAAAAAACTACTCGTGAGTTTCTTATTTAGTCGTCTCTAAATTTTGTTTTAAACTGACACTTTACTCGTAGGTGTCATTTTAAGTGTTTAAGATGCCGAGAAAAAGTCACAGGTCGAATTGTTTGAATGAGGGGCTGTATAGGGGGGAGTTGAATGCTCAAAGCACGGTGAAGTGCATGTCTTCGCTCTGCAATCACAATTTATTATTAATGCTGCGCGGCTCCTGAACTGGATCCTTTTGTAGTAAAGATGACAGAATTGCGAATATCGTACGTTTCTTATTTGTCTCCTACATCTGCGCTGATGTATTGGGAAATCGGGAAAATGTTTAATCTGCCCTTGCCGTATCCAGAGGGAATGCGTCTACTGAACAAAAGCAAAAATCAAAACATTCCTGCAATACCCTTAATTAAGTGAGGAGTTTCACTTAACGAAAATTAAAAAGCGCGAAAGACAAGGACAAGAGAGAGAGAGAGACTACACAGGACAAGCGCTTACTCGCAACTGACGTTTTAATTCGGAAGATGAGGAAGACTTTTCTTTCAAAGTGTGACAGGGGCATATTCCAGGGTTTGACCTCCTATCCAGTCGCACGCATATTCAGATACGTTGACGACTATCTTGTGCTCATGACAAAAATACCTGACGCAAACGGCATCAACATCATCAAAAACATATTTCTAGGTCAGGCCCAAGGATTGAACTTTACCCACGAAACTCCGACTAACAACAACCTCCAATTTCTCGATACACGACTCACCTTTCAAAATGGCCACGTCTGTTGGATGTATTCACCTAGATCCAAGAAACGAATACTTCAATATGAATCTGCACACTCAAAACTAGTCAAAAGGGGCATTGTGTCTAGTTGTTTGAGCGCTGCCCTGAAAAAGTCTTGCATTCATTCAGCAAGGGAGAGCTTTGACGCGCAAGTATCAAGGCTCAAGGCGTCAGGCTACCCCACTTCCATCCTGTCGGACGTTGTTGAATGTCTGATAAAACCAAACAGAACAAGCAAGAGAAATAGAGAAAAAAGAAGTCGACCAGCGGTTGTCCCTTATATCCATCGCATCTCCCACAACTTCAAGAGAATCGCCTCTAAATACAATGTGCCGGTCGTGTTTTCAGCCCCCGACAAGCTAAAAAAGCTCTGCCACAAAGTCAACACCCCGCACAAAAAGCCTGACAAATGCAGTGTTAGGCACAGCAACCAATACGTCAACTGTTGCAGCGGAGTAGTGTATGTGATCCCGTTCACCTGTGGGAAGGTTTATGTGGGACAGTCGGGAAGATGTATCAACGTAAGGCTCAGAGAACATGCGCTATCTTTAAAATCCTCTCCGTCGGGGCATCTCGCTCTACATGTGAGGGACTGTAGATGCGCCCCGCTACTGTCCGGCACAACGATCCTGACGAGGAGTCCAGATAAGCGAACTCGAGAGATCCTAGAGGCTGAAGTCATTGAGACCAAAGGAGACGACTGCATCAGTGCTCCATCGGTGACTTTGTCATCAAAAGAATTAGACTACATGAAACACTTTCCTTAGATATTCTTAATTTGCCTTACCTTCCTCTTTATTTTTTCTTATTTTTTCACTCTCATTTTTTCACTGCCACTTTAATCATGCCCACCATTTCCTTTTGTTTTTACTAATTTCTTTGACTTTTTTAATTCTCAGTCTTTTCAGATCCTTTCACTCATTTCTCTTAAATATTTGCAACATTTAAGGTTAGGGTCTTTAATGTCTTCGTCCTCCTCATCTTCCGAATTAAAACGTCAGTTGCGAGTAAGCGCTTGTCCTGTGTAGTCTCTCTCTCTCTTGTCCTTGTCTTTCGCGCTTTTTAATTTTCGTAATGTTTAACCAACTAGGCCAACAAATCATTTTGCTACAGTTTCACTTAAAATGAACTACTTCCACTGAATTGTTTCTTGCAAGAGCGTCTACCTTCGACAAAAAGATAAACTGTCGATACTGGAACAAGGCTGGTTGACCTCCTAGTATTTTGGCAGTTTACTTTTTTTTTTTTGTTTTCCTACGCTCAGGTGCAAAGATGTGGAATCTAAGAGTAGGAACTGAAATGCATAATTACCAAGTCGCTAAGAATATACAGGGTGTTTTTTTGTTTTTTTTTAAGCTTAACAGATTTGTTTAAAAAAAGTCGTGAAAGTTTCACTTATGCGGTTTGTGCAGTTGAGTTACACGGCCAGCGGGACATAGTATGGGTGAATAATCGTAACGATCAGTCGGTTAATTAGCTAAAATTTGTTAATTAACTTTGTAAGTAATGAAAATGGGCATATAGTTCTAATTAGAAACTTGGTCAGCGTCATCAAAAACCACTAAATCAGTAATCTTTAGAAAGATTTTGAGCGCGTGAGAAGCGTAGTTGTTCACTAAAGTTACCACTCGTGGATCAGGTACGAGGCTGGGGCTAAATAAGAGACAGAAATATTGCGCGGGCGCCTTACCGTAACCGCTAGTTTTGTACCTGCTCCACGAGTGGTAACTTTAGTGCACTAATACACTTCTCACGCGCTCAAAGTCTTTTTTGAAAATTACTGATTTAGTAATTTTCGATGACGCTGAGCAAGTTTCTAACTGGAACCATATGTCTGTTTTCATTAATTTAAAAGTTAATTAACAAATTCTAATTAACTCGCCAACTGATTGTTACAATTATCCCCCTATACTATGTTTCCCTGGCCGTGTAACTCAGCTACACAAACCTCATAACTGTAACTTTTACGGCTTTTTTTAAACAAATATGTTAAGCTCAAGAAAAACGCCTTGAATATATCACGTATACGTTCTAGTCATTCCCAGTAACGACTTCTGAAAAATGAGTATCGGGTGGGTCTCACAAATATATTTAAAATATTTTCCACGGATTATGCAACGCCGTTGTTTTGGCGAGGTTATCATTGATACAAATTTCCGTTAATAATTGTTTAGAGTTAGACCATGACCGAGAAGAATCAGCTATCTCGACATGATCAACCTCAGAAAATCAAGTTTATACAAAACATTCATGAAATAATTTGCCCTGCCGTTTGACGTTGAGTGTGATCCCTGTCACGTATGTGGGAAATGACGCACGCTTCAGACAGGCACTATATCGTGCTTACGCAGTACGACGCCGTCAAAGATCTCCTCCCATCCCAAACATTACCTAAATAATACCTTTCCTGAGAAGCCAGGGCTTCCTTCTCTTTATTCCCTTTTTACTTTTCAGACGTCGAATGTTTTTTCGAATTCCGGGGATTACTCCTTGCGTGCCCAAAGCGCTCCCCTTTGCAAACTGAGATCACACAGTAGCAGGCCTGCGCAGGGCGCGAAGCGGACGCACTTTGGCAGTTACTCCCGGAGCGGACCAAGGCGGCACCGACGTCTTTTCGCACACACACAGTGACAGTTCTGTCCGGCGGCCGGCCGAGTGTTTGTACGAGACTCATATATTTGCTCCTCTATTGCCGGCCGCGTATTCCACCGCGTCGCTTCACTCCGCTCTGTTGACACGGACAACATGCCAAGGAGGACCCCCCCACTGAGTCCAGGGTACCGGCGGTTTCAGAGACTTTGTACTCCTCTCTCTCTCTCTTTTTCTCTCCTTCTTTCTCTTTCCCTCTCGCTCCCTTCTCAGACCCTCCTTTCATATCACGGATCTGATACCCACTTACCTACCCCTTTCATTCTGTGCCACTTGGACGGTGATCGGATGTCAGTTTCGTCTTCGGTACAACCGGCCCCATCTGCCACTGAGATGCACCGGATCTTCCCCGCCGGACCCAGCTTTGGTTCCAGCTACTGACGGGAATCTAACTTTGATCTAACTAGACTTGCGCGTTCTAGATCTGTCTATGCAATATTAGCTGCGCAGGAAAAGTGAACATTTTGAGCGCTGTAACGTACACAATGCTATCAAAGCGTGCGCATCTCGTCCCGGTCTTGTGAAGTAGACTGATGGTTATTTTTTTCGTTATGGAGTTCTTAGGTATAACATTCAGCGGGCAACCTATCCGTATGCTTGGACCTGTTGATACTGTCCAAAGTTTTAGCCTGATGGCTAAGGCTGACCGTCACTCCATTGAATACTTCGGGGAACTCGTAGTTGTTGATATGCTTCTCTGCCAAACACTGAACGGCGCGATGATTTCTCTTCTTAAAGATAATCCGGGGGAGCAGGTGCACTCGATAAACATTCATGAATAGGTATAGGCTTCTGCATGAACACTGCAGCATCGTGTCTCGTGCCCCAGTGTTGTACAACATTCGCCGTTCGTCTTCACTCTGAAGTATGTCTGAGTTTCTACTTCCTTGCTCAGAATGCGGAGAAGTTAATAAATTGTTTGCTCGGAAAAAAAAAAGAAAAGAACATTATTGGTTATATCGCACAAACTGGCCATCGACGTCGACAAGCTTCACAGGTAGGTTCACTAGGAGACGCGGTATGACAAAACGAATTGATCCGAAAGTACAGTACATTGAGGTATTTCTGTTCGAATCGGGCTCAGTCCGCAGATACCACATTGATCTGCACATTGAATGTGGATTGTTGGTACAGGCTACGCAATGGTGAATATCGAGGAAGGCCATAACGACCACTTTAATTACACTTGTTGTCTCTTTTCACGTTCTCGGGATCCGACGTAAGTCTCATGTTTTGATTGAAAACAATGTTTATCGTCTTTACTCTCAAACTCCTAAGTAAACTCTATAATTTGCTATCCGCGTGTTCTCCAAAAAAAGCAGGGACATTTCTTGTAGCAGTTTTGTGTGGTAGCCAGGTTTATGATGCGCGCACCTCGAAACGGCAGGGCCTTTAAAGAGTATCTTAGTTTCTGCTGTAAATAAATCGTGCAATTTAAGGAAGTGCAAGTACATCTACTCTGATAATTAATCATATTGAGCCCTTTTTCTTCGTCTTGTTTTCGTCTGTATACCTTGCGCACGACGGCTTAATGGTACAAGGTATTGACAACCGTCAAGTATTTGTTTCCCTTTACGTTGCGCGAGCTATGGATTACATATACTGAGAACAAACTGCTAAAAAAAGCATAACAATTTTTTCCCTTTCTCCTTGTTTGCGTATATTTTGAGGAATGAAATAAAGGGCCGCCGATCATTACTTGTTCATATGCGCACACAGAAGGCGTTTTTTTTTTTTTCTTCAAACACACAGCCGCTGCCAGGCATCGATTTTTCATTAGCGGGGCGGTTTTTCCCTCCTTTACGAGAGGACCGAAGAACCAGATAAAATTACCGAACATCTCCCGCGGGGAAGGCATTACCTAATCGAAGTTTTGCAAACCCGCTCCGGGCCAAACCGACATTCATACGGGGTCGAGGTTATTTCTTGGGACCTGCAAAAAATACGTAAAAACTTTTTTTTTTTTTTAAGGATTAACAAAGACAGTGGAGCTGTTGAAAGTGACACTCAAGTTGATTGAAAATACATAATCACTGAGGTTGTTGTGCCTGTGTACTGTTTATCATTGAGTGCCGGCTTCAAGAAAAGTATGAGGGCGTCGAGTAATGTCACGCATATAAACCACGAGTTCTGTTTTTTTTTTTTTTTTAATATATTGTCGCTTGACAAATCTCAGTATCCTCCTATAAATTATTCCATTTAGCGCTCTCAGGTCGGCGCCATTTTGTTCGACCGCAGCACCCTCTCCACACATCCGGAAAGTTCAGCAGGTTCGGCAGGGTAAAACGAGAGAGAGGGCACGCGCCCGATTCCTCTAGCAAACGACAAACCGGGAGGTTGCCGTTCTTCATCTTTGGGCTGTATCGGCGGGCTGTACCGAACATCGAACTCTCGCTCGTGGCTGCCGTTGTGAAGTGGTTCGTGTTCTTAGAATATTTATGGCTACTCCAAAATCAGCTGTTGTTATATTTAAATAAATGATTAACTAGCGTATCTTTGCTCCGTTAGTTCAATAGCAGTGGAGTCAGCCGGCAGTACTACCCTCAGCTACTGCGTCTATTGCGTCAGGAGAGCACGTTTTTATTTATTATTCCAGACATCCACTCATGGTCGCTAAAGGCCTACACCAGTACGAACTTTGTATAGTAAAAAAGCTACAGCAACCGGATTTACTCTTCGCCGGAGACCGTCCACTTTGAGACAGTTTTTCCTGTTTTTTTATTTACAGGCAGACAAGAGAGCTATTGGACTTGGTTAGTCTTTTTATCAAACATAGCATCACACGGAAACTTGCATATCAAAGTACGCGCATCTGCGCTTGAAATTTCAAAAATGACGGGATTTCCAACCGAGTTTGAACGCCAGCCGGATGTTAGGTACAGCCCAGTCGGCGGAGCAGACGACGCGCGGGGTGAGAGGGGGAGGGCATTTTTTTCTCTCTCCGCTCTCCCTAGTGGAACGGTCTATTCGAAACAACAACAGATGAATTGCCTCGGTAACGCTTGCATACAGCGAAATGCCCACCTAAAATGTTCAGTTGGAGAGCGGAAATCATCCTAGTCGAGGTTCCTAGAGTTTGATGAAGAGTGGTTGTGGTGTTGTCACTGTGTAACTAAACTAACATCGCGTTGGCAAACACACCCAGAAGATTCTGGGACATTCGCCTTCTGGCAGAACGCTAAAAAAAATCATTTCACCGGGCCACTGCAGGCGTTGTTATGCCCTCTGGAAGAATTATATATACGGCAGTGAGACACTAGAAATTCGTACTAATCATGATACTTTTTTTTATGGAAACCATACAATTTTAATTTCTTCGTGTGCTGTTAGTCCCACACTATTACGATCCTCGGGAATTTTACGGAACTAATTTATCGAACAGATATTCGGGAGTTTGCAAATATAGTTCATATACCCAACGAAAAAAAAAAAAAAAGAAGATGAGAGTTGGATTTAGTAATAATAAGGAATACCTTTGGAGGTTATAAGTTATAACCTCAGAAAAGTATTCATAATTCCCAGGTCGAACTCTTTTATTTATTTATATATGTTGCTTTGGGTATATGAGCCACCCTTGAAAAATTTCGAATTTCTGTTCTATAAGGAAGTTCCTTAATATACCCGAGGATCGTAATAGCACTGAACCGACAGCACACATATATAATAACATTGTAAAGTTTGCATAAAAAAAAAATAAACGGTTTATTTCTTCGGAAAGAACGAAATGTCCTGAAATATTGCCAGTCTCGTATGGTACTCATTACAGTTAATCAAATTACCTGTAATTGTCTGATACTTTTATTAGATAGTAATCACAAGAATAATCTGAATATTTTTGGGAGTAATTAAATTACTTGTAACTGTTACTAATATTTACACCCCTCTCTCTCTCCCAGCCCCCCGTGGATTCCGAGCTTGAGACTACTTAGTTACCACAAATCGAGCGAGAAATGCTTCTCAATGCCCACTTTGTCATCATTTATATCTTGCTAACAACAAAGAATAAGACGACAGCTACCGAGCTGTATGAAAGTAGGTCAGAACCTTAGTCTGGACAGTTTATATGGTGGTTTGCCGAGTTTCAAGCTGGGACTGTGAAGCCTGATTCCTTTATAAAGGCCTTTTAGCGCAAAATTTGACAGTTAATGCAGCGGCTGCGTCTCTAAAAACCGTCCAAACAGTACTCACCCCCCCTTTCCCCTTCATAAAAGAAAATATAAATCCGGCTCAAATCACTCTCCCCATAACGAAAGCAGGAATACATTGTCAATGCTAAGGCCCGGTTTCAAATCAGCGTAAGCATATGCTGTTTTGAAGACCTGAATTAATTGAAAAATAATGGTTACTCCTTTAAAATAACGCTCAATTACATTTCCTCTGATATAATGAAGTGTCTTAATAATAGTTTTAACCAATAGTAATTGTTATTTCAATCGATTAATGTTTTAATACCGTGCACAAGACAGAATATTGCCCATGTGGTCAGATCTGGTCTACACGAAAAAGTCAATGCCTCGTTCTACCAAGACAGACGCCTGCGTTTAAGTATGACGTGTAGACCTGCAACGTTTTTGTCTTTTCTCGTACCTTAATGTATTCGTAGCGTTGCACGGTGCTGGTAGCGTTTTGCCTGAAACCATCCTCAGTTTCAGAGGATGGTTTCAGTTATCGAACCAGAGACCTTTCCATTTCCACTGGAAATGGAAAGGTCCCTGGTTCGATAACTGGACCAGGCGGACTTTTTCGGTCGCGCACCAGTCACCTAGCTGTGTTTGGAGATATGTGTTTGTGCTTTGTCCCCCTTGTTCCCCGTTTTCAGGGATCATTATTGTCAGCCTTTGAAGCCAAACATTCTCGCTGTGTTCTAAAATAACCAGTTTTTTTTTTAATTGTAAAATGCTCTACTTAGTTTTAATTTACGAGAACTAATTAACCAATCAGTTATCTGCTGTATTATTTTTGCTGCTTTTCGGAAGAGACTTGTAGTCAAGCACGTTGCCAGTGGTGGTGGGGGGGGGGAGGGGGGGGGGGAAGGAGGCCGCCCCCCCCCCCCCCGAAATCTTCCATTTTGCTGGGACCTCCTCTCCCCCCTCCCCCTCATACAGCATTTTGTCATAAACGCCCCCACCCCCCCCCCCCCAAAAAAAAAAAATAAATAAATAAAACCTGGCTACGTGTTTGCTTGTAGTTATGTTCTTCACTGTTTCCTAATTTAGCCACAAAGACAACTCATTTTACTAAATTTATCACGTTTGTGGGTAGCGCTTTGTTTACTTTTTCTTCAAAGTTTTTGGCTTGCACAATAACAGTGCTAATATTCGACTTCTTCAGAAACACAATGTTTATTATACTTAAGAACAGTGACTCTGACGGTTCTAACGATTATTAATTTTCTATATTACCAAGTCTTCTGGCAAGTGGTTATACAATTTAGGAGCTATAATCTAGATATTTCACTCTTCAAGACACTTGTATTCATTACGGATTCATATGTAAGATGGGTATGCTAAGAAGGTTTGGTATTCAGTATGACACTTCAATTTGTATTCCTACTCTCGCGGTGGTGCTCGTCCCTAAAGTAATGAGTTGAATCAATAAAGAAAAGTGTTCTAAGTTGATCTCTTCAGCAAAACCAACTCGCCTGGTCATTGAGCGAAGATTTCTAGTCAAAAGCGAGTTTTGGTAAAAAATGCAATTAGCATAAAGTAAATGACAGCGCAACAAAATAATAGCGTGTTTATTTTTCGCCAACATAAATGCGCCTTCTGAAAGAAAAACAATACGAAAGAAACAAAATCAGGACGATAGGCGTAAAACAAACTACATTAAACGCTGAAAATCAGTGTTTAACAGCTGGAAATCAACCCACCGTTTTTTGCGGAGACCGCAAACTGCACTACCTCCTCCGTTCACGCGAAATCCCCCTCCTTCCTCCCTCCTCCAGTAGGCTTGACAAAATTAGGCTCATACATTCGGCGAAGACGCATCGGTGACCGCTGAACCCGCGCTAAGCGTGAGAACTCCCCTCCATTCCTCAAAAATCCCCGTACCAACGCCGTCCTCCCCCCCCCCCCCCTTCCCCCTGGGTAGTTCCCCACGCCCAGAAGCCTCCCTCCCCATTTCCCAAGCTCCGGATGGCAGGCGCTACACAAGGCACTGACTATACTTTTCCCCCAAAAAGAACACCCTTACACACACACACAGACAGGCACAGAAACAAACTAAAAACATATCTCAGAGTGCATGAGACCAAAAACAGACCACCACGACCAGCTCACACGCGTGCAACGCGGTCGACGCTGGTCCAGAGGACGTAGAGTCCCCAGGCTAATCGAATATCCCTCGAATTGATATCTCCCACCGCAGGCCCTCGTTCGTGGAGGGAGCTCAGGTGCACACGACTGGCCGTCTGGATGGCTGGCTTACTCTGCGAGCAGCAACAGCAATATATAGCCAGTATGGATCAGCCGCCTCAGCACGGCAACTTCGTACGGTGATGCTGTTGCTGCTGCCGTCGCCATTGTGAAGGAGGAACACGGCCCGTTAAGCCCGAGGAGATGTATAGTGCGCGTGTGTGAGCGCGCGCCCCTGGGCTCGGGTGAGTATGGGATGTGGGGATGTGATTCACGTGTTGCTGAAACCAGATGGCACGTTCGGTGGCGGCACGAGGGGATCTTACCTCCCGTCTGCGGGTGTGGGGATATACGAAGTAGTAGATTGTTTCGGGAAGGGTGCGCGTGAGCCATGAGCGATTCTCTGCCGTTTAGTCACGGTATCGATAAGGCTGGTAAACTAGCGGCGGCATTGGTGAGTGAGTCAACTTCTCTTTCGAGATAGCGGGGAGAATTAAGGCTGCAAATTATTTCGTTTTTGAATTGAAGCGTACAGCGTTTGTCTACTGGGAAAACAAATTTACGTGCGGGTCACGCAGTTGAGTAAAGTGATGAAAAGAAACAGCGAGAGACTTCTCTAATAATCACATGTATCTAAGGCTCCATTATTGAATCTATGCCCCAGTGGTTTCGATCTACATAAGTGCGTTCTAACCCTCTACCTGAAACGACTATTGTGCATTACCACTCCAGCCTAGACGGTTTTCTATATAGTTAACTGACAGAGTGAGAACGACAGAACATGGCCTTTGAACGCCCAGCCTCAATCACGCGCTCTATGCCTTCCCCCGTGCCTCGTGTGGAGGCGCGCTACTGAAGTTCTTCCCTGCCGATTTTAGTTTGTCACTAACAACAGAAGTCGTACTTCAATCCTCTATTTTCGTTCGCCATCAATGGACAACAAACCGAGGTGTTTTGTCATCGATCCCTCTTCTGTATAACGTTCGTGAGATTTCTTTTGAATGCTGCTTCTCAAGACCTAAAAGCAAAAACAAAAGCACAAGACTTCAACTTTTTTTTTTTGTTAACAGAATTACAGCGGAAAAGTTAGAATAACGCAGGTATAAGATATTTTGCCTATCTTGTTGATAAGTAAGACGACTTAGTTCAAACTTACTGTCTCCTATCATTAGCTTGATGAATGGGAACGGGGTACAAATAAAGTATGTAAAAACAAAAAAACAGTATTTTACACGGAGTCTTCGTCCCGCGGGCGCCCCAGCGTGGACATAGCCATATTTTCTGAGGAAAATAAAATCAAACCTAGATTTTTTGTAGAAGTGCACTTCGCCCCTTTACGAAATTTGTATTCTATTTACTTAAACTATACCTGATATAAATGCTGCCTTCCGCAAAATGGTGTTCTTTTTTTTAATTATATGAAACTGAACAAGAAAGTCAATAAATTGCGCCCTCACACTGATTGCCTTAAGGAAGTCAAGCGCAAAAATTAAACAAGGTCTTTTTTTATGCTAACTTCAGAATACTACCGTAGTGTGTTGTTTCACTTTCTCACTTTTTATTTAGTAGTTAGAAAAGTGATCTGCGTTAATAATATGATCTTTCATGTCGTGACTGACAAACGTAACCAATGTCAAACCTAACTGAACGTAATAGTCATGCCTGCGGCCAAATTCTTGCTCGCGTCTTACATTCTTTTTTTTTTTTTTGCCGACTAATTTACATGTAATTTTTAGTCACTCGGTTCTTATCTTTAAAGTACGTGAAGTAGTCTGAACAAAAAGAAGCGCTAGACCGTGACATCACGGACCTGTATACACATGACCGCATTGTTCGCTTTGTCGGACTGGAGCGACAAACAGGAAACAATGACCGCCGATATATCAAACAAACGTCAGCAAGCTCATTCAAGTTTGAGCGTTACCGACTGACCGTAAAAAACATGCTTGTCAACGAGGGATACTCCCGGGAAGTTTTAGGTTTATCAAAGAGTTGTTTTTGTTGGGTCGGCAGGCAACAATCGGAGTTTGCCGTCTAGAGGGAACACGTACGCCATAGCACAAACATGTCTAGACAGCGTACCAGGCACTTGAAATTTACGTAGTCCTGAAAAAAAAAAATATGTAAATGTCCCAGAAAAAGAGACGAGTGTTTGCGGTGCCCGACACACTGAAACGCGGTGTGTATTTTTTGCAACTCCCCCGCTGGAAAGTTCAGTTGACAGAGCTAGTCGGCCACCTCTTGACGAAGTCTATACAACAGCTTGGCGCTCGGTACGGCGCACTAGTAGAATCAAGCGCGCGTGGCTGCATAGGTACAATAGCACGTAAACGTCCCGGCGCCTCTCACGAAAGGAACCATCTGAATGGCGTGGATGCTACAGTCATGTTTGCATTTTCCGCCCTTTTCAAAGTATAGTCTCAGAGCGCATGCAGTCGCGTCCACGGACAGGTGTTGCTCGACGGATACCGTAAACAGGTCTAGCTAGCTGTCTTGAATCGAACTTTTCTTTAAAAACAAAAAAAGACGAATACGAAAGCACAGTTTGGTGACACGCGGAGCGTTTCAGCACACAGTACCCCCTCCCCCGATAAACCGTTTGAAATTTCGCCCCCTGCTCGCGTCTGTGTACAGCAGCATCGCTGAAGGCTCTCTTTCAGCTTCCGTCGGAAGAGTCGCGCGCGCCAAACACACACACACACCCGCCGTGAGCATCGGCTGTCGCCTGTTTTGAATGCGAGAGCACGCCTTCCAATGCATTCAATCCTCTCGATGGAAACGAGAAGAGGGGGCACACGTGTGGCAGCAAGGGACGCTCTGTCTGCATGCACCGCATTAGGCCGCGAGCTCGAGGAGCTCGCCCGTGTCAGAGGAGCTCAGAGAGATGTCAGGAACGAAACTGCCCCCGGGTTATTTTATCCGTCGCGGGGAATTTTTCGCAAAGACGCGAGAACGCGCTGATAATCCCCCAACGTGCGAATCGTTGCATACACCTGTGCGATGGGAGAGCGCTGTGAAGAGCGCTGGTTTCCCGCTAGAACCTGGACCTATACCGAATGGAGACGATTCCGAACGAGCTAGTTATGTTTGATCGTTGTTTCTGACCTTCTTTGAAGGGACCTTTGAGGCCGTAATATGTTGAGCGGTTCTCACACTCATCTTTCATTGTGTAGCCGCGGTGGATCCAGTCTCGTACGCAACGGGACTACGCATGTTCAGTCAAAAGTACGGAAAGAACCAATAATTTACTGTGCCAGGCCCGGAGCTTATAAGCATTATTGCGATTGTCTGTTATACTAAAACTTAAGGTATAACGAGGTATGGTTCACCACCTCTTGCTCGAATCATAGTACAGTCATTTGATACCAGCGAAACTGTGAAGTCCCTCGAAAGAGTAGGAGGTCGAGGATATAAGAGGAATCCTAAAACTAATAGAATAGCGGCACCAGGAAAAAAATAAAAACAGGTTCAGAAGAGTAGCCGTGAGATTCGAACATCATAAGCATTATGTGCATCTCGATGCTTGAATTTATTATGCGTATATCCAACTTTCTCGTTGATTTCAGCAGGAAAAATCAGAGACTAAGCGAGAGCAACGGAGTGTCCGTCGGGAGATACCACGCCTCGTAACGCCTCGAGCGTTCCGTAATTCAGCCCAATTCACACTTTAGTTTGTAAGTGTTTATAGCTGAGCTTCTCAACAACCCAAGTGTTGTCTGATTATACTCCCGGATCACCGTTTCAGAGAAGTAATAACGATGCCCCCCCCTCCGCCCCCCCAAAAAAAAAAAAAAAAAGCTTTTCCACACTTAAAGAAGAAAAAAAAAAAACTATCACAGGTGAGACTGTCCTGCATCTTCCCGACGAAAATGCTCCAAGACCGACCACCCACGCGGCGAAGCCTTCGCCCGCTTATCGTGCAGCGCACGTTTCATGCGTATACATTGCCCTTCCTTTCATCGCCCATCGTGTTCTCCCGCGCTGGCTCCACGACAATGCGGATGCGAGTTAAATCAAGCCACTTTGCGACGCTTTGACGTACCTTCTTGACTCTGGAGACGACACATATTTGTATGCAGCTTAATGCTGTTTATTTTGTTGTTTTTTGAGTACGTATGGAAAGTACGGCGTTAAAGAGATCCGTGTCTTTCCGGAGCTTTCTCGCTCTGCGACTTGTCGTCGGTGTCTGGTAACGCCAGGGTCAGGCGGCATAATGTTCCCTCGTATGTCATCCATCCCGCTCTTGTTTTTTTTTTGTTTTTTTTTAATTTTACTTGGCTCC
The DNA here is from genome assembly GCA_013358835.2 of Ixodes persulcatus. Lineage (NCBI taxonomy): Eukaryota > Metazoa > Arthropoda > Arachnida > Ixodida > Ixodidae > Ixodes > Ixodes persulcatus. Next base: position 641,899 of record JABSTQ010010890.1, read on the forward strand.
GTTCAATGGCAAACGGTTTTGATTGTTGGTTCCGTTTCAGTCCCTGGCCTATCTTGTTTTGAATGGAGTGATGTTCAATGTATTGCCGAGTTTTGCTAATAAGCAGAAGGAGCGTATTTCAAAAAGCAAAGAGTGGAGCAGAGGAGGAGAGACATACGAAATGGGAAAGTAGAATAGAGAAACAGCAAATTTTCCAGTCTGCTGACGCAGGATTGAGAAACAAGGAAAAATGTATAAGGGCAAATACGAATACAAGAATGTTCTGTCGGACTGTTTCTGTTCCGTGAGTTGCTTAGTGCTAGCACTAAGCGTTCATTGAATTTAATTAAGTTTGTCCCTCTACTGTTCATTTACAATTCTTTTTTTTCTCTCGGAAAGTCGGCATTGTTGTTCTCTCGAATTGTTGAGCTACCTTGCAAGTAATAACGAGGAATGCAAAGTTAAACACTTGAACAGCATGGAATGACGTTCAATGTGATTAAACAATGTATTTGAAGATAGTATTCCGGAAGTTGCAAGCATCTACTTCGTGTCACGTGCTTGTGTTGCGGCACTCCAAGGAATATCGAGGTTTGCTCAAAAGTCAAAGCCTTCTCAAGTCGATTAAAACTCTATTGTTCAATTTAAAAATAAAAAATAGCGCCACGCGGTGGTGAGATGCTACGCGATATAAATAAATATTTGATTATTATTATTACGAGCATTGCGCCAAAACTCTGTCGAAGATTAATGCCGTGAAGAGGACGAGAGATTAAGCTTCGCTCGAAGGCAAATGATATTTTTACACTCACGAGAGCCAGCACTTAGCAACAGCGTTGGTTATTAACGCCAATGGTACAGAGCAAAAAAGCACTTTGCTCATAATGAAGGGAACGCTAATTGAGGAGGAAGCGTCAAATGAGTGAGTTTGCAAGCTAAAAAGGCCTCCGATTACATTAACAAAGGCAACTTTTTTGTTTTGTTTTTCTTTATTGGAGTGTCTCCTCTGATCGAGCTTTCAGACTTTGCTTCACTCATTAGATTCGACCCGGAGAAAAATAATTCAATCTCCTAAATTGTCAAACTGCCAGGCCGCTTGGTCAAAGCTGAAACTGCGGCAGCTTTTAAGACGTGAACGTTCGCAGTAAATAAGCAAATGCTCCCAAAATACGACCAGCACAGTTCTTAGGTAAAACCAGAAAAGTACAGACAGGTTGATCTTTTTTCTCCACAATTAGACGGTCCGTTTTTTGGTGGCTGTTAAATAAATACCTCTACGGTTAATCTAATAAGCCGTTCTTATTTTTTTTCTATTTCTACATTTACAATTTTCTTGTTATATTTACATTGTTTATTTCCGAAACCAACTGATTTATATTACATCCATTGGTCAAACAATTGTTTTTGTTTGATGATCATAACATTCATATTGCATCTTCCATCTTTGTTACTGTCCTGAAGAAATGCAATAAAAGAAGGTGCCATAAACTATACTTAAAGCAAATACAGTGAACCGGTCTGCTCTTGAATGACTAGTTGCATTTTACAGGCCCTTAAGGGAAAAGATGGCTGGTATTATATATGAATGCAAAACAAAACAAACGATTATTATTTAGGCCAGGTTCGATGGTCGCTAAAGAAACAATTTTCAGTTCATTTAAATATGTTGTGCATGATAATTTCAAAAGACGTAAAATATTTCTAGTTTAGAATACGCGATACTGCAATTATCGTTTCACAAACAAGGGACTACGTTTTCTCCTTGCCTTCCTCCGCGGGGAGTGAATTTCCCGCTCCCCCGGAATGCGCGGAAGCGCACGTATCTCCCCGCGTTGCAGGCCGGTCGGGCCGGTCGTGTCGGTAGCGGGCCGGCCAGGCCTCGGTGGTGGTCGTCGACGTGGACGGCGTGGTGAAAGCTCATCGTTCCGCGTAAAAGCGCTATCCTTGACTGTGAATTTTCGTCGTGTGTCGCTATGATAACCCAGCACGTACTAAAAGGGAAGATCCACCTACTCGTGCGGCGATGTCGTGGCGGCACTCTCAAGACAGCAGAAACGCCCGTGCCGTCGTGTTTGTTTACTTCGACTACAGAGGTGCTTTCTAAGCATTTGTGTCCTCGAACATCGCCCGGATTTCTTATTTGGCGCATTTCATGCGTGTGCTCAAGTTCAAGGTATTACTGGCGCGTACCGTATAAAGGATGCGAATTTTCACGCGTTTTCATCACCGGAGAGAAGTGATTAGTGTTAGCAATCCTGACCGCTCGCAACGTCTGTCTGATCACGAAATCATATTTCTACGTTGCTATATCGCTGCTAAGATTACATTGTCTTTTATAATCGTAGAAAAGGCGTGTGGCGATATTTGTACTATTGCAATGTCGTGTATTAGAGTCGTGATCGTCCAAGACGGCGTACTGCATCTTTTTATTTTCTTTTTTTCATCCACTGTACCCTGCAAGCCTATCAAGAAAAAATAATAATAAAGCTTTGGGCTATAGACAACTGTCTGTCTATATTCGGTTACGGCATTGAGTAGCAGTGCGTCCCCTTTTTAGAGGGGCCGCTGAAACAGCTGACGGCCGCGTATAGAAGCGGTCGCTGTGCTGACGACCCGCTGCGCTTGCTGTAGTGGTTGCAGGTGTGTGTACGCGCGGCGCAGAGCGGTCGTTCCGGTCGCAACAAACGCAATCGTAGGTACGCGCTCGTTGCACATGTCTGAACCAGCCTTTCCCCCGTCCTCCCGAGGCGAAAGGCAACGTGGCGACATCGTTTGACATCACGTACCAGAGGTAACGCTGCGATGTCAAACGTTGGTTCGGTTACGACTTGCCCCAACCGCAAATCGAAGAATGCCCGAAAAGGTCTGCGTTTCGCCGTCCTCGGAACCCGAACATGACTCCGAAGCGCTGCTATCGTCCACATCGCACGTCGAAGTGGAGTCATAGAAAATCATCCCCAGGTCGGCTGTCCGCCGAAGAATTTCAACCTCTAACGGCGTCAGGTCCTCGAGCGTAGAGAACTCCGCCATGATCGAAGCTCGAATGACAAAGAAGTTCGGCCGATGCGGCTACCTCGGGATCACTGCGCGACGGAACGTCGTCCAACGCCATTGGCCCGAGATCTTTTTGATAAGCGTGCGAGGACCAATGAGAGTGGTTTCGTTTTCGGGTGGATCCGAGGTTTGGCGGCCTTCAATTACATTTTTATTAAAGAAATAATCACCGTATGACTATATTTTTTGGTTTTTAGGGATACTTAGGGGGTCTAAATTCAGCTGTCATCATCAAAACACGAACTCAAAAACCACTTGAGTGCCCCTTTAAGGAACAAATCAGTCTCTCTGATGAGAAAGAGAAAAAAAAAAAGAATACTATTCGTTGCTTATTAAACAAGCGCACGGGAACACTACAAAAATTTGGGACATAGTTAATAATGTAGTAGGTCCTTGTTCAGAGGGTTGTGTACTTCCTGATATAATTGAGCATAATACGGTAAACATTTTTAATGACCATTTTACAAATATAGGGCCTCCCTTGGCGGCCCAGCTGCATCACGTTCCTCACTTAAGTTCACTGATGCCTCTTACAAATAGCTTTGTCATACAGAAGATTGAAATGTCCGAAATAATATCAAGAGTTGGGAACCTTAACCAATATAAAGCGACTGGACTTGACAACATTTCCGTAAAAGTAATAAAAGATAATATTGATATCATAGGCGTCCATCTCTTACATCTGTTTAATCATTCTTTAGGGATAAGAACGTATCCTAATGAACTTAAGATAGCCAAAGTAGTGCCCGTTTACAAAGATGGGGACTCATATCTGATCCTTCAAGTTATAGACCAATATCGGTTTTGAGCGTAATTAATACAATCTTCGAGAAAATGCTTTGTAATCATCTAATGGAATTTATAAATAAGTACAATATTTTCTGTATTAATTAACACGGATTTAGGACAAATAGATCTACATCTACTGCTGTCCTTGTTTTGAATCAACTTCTCAATGACAACAATATTGCCAGGGTAGTTTATCTAGATTTAAAAAAAGGCGTTTGATACAGTTAATCATACTATCTTATTGGATAAGCTAAACGAATATGGATTCCGAGGTAAAATATGCAAACTATTTCGTGATTACGTTTCGGACCGAAAGCAATGCGTGATAATGAATTACTATTCTTCTCCGCGAACTGTGCTCACCGGTGTACCGCAGGGCTCTGTCTTGAGACCTATCTTATTTCCTCCATATGTTAATGCTTTCTCGTCGTCCTTAAAGTACTCAAATTTCCTAATGTACGCTGATGATACGGTATTAATTGTTATACACGAGACTGTTGATGAATTACAGTCAAAAGTAACCGAAGAGTTAACTGGGGCTCTTACATGGTTTACAAGTAATCAACTTACCTTTAAGCTACTGAAAACTAGATATACGGTGTTTCATTCCAGGAAAAAGAAAATAAGCAACGATGGGCTGGCAATTCACATGGATAATACGGAGCTGCAACATGCTTCTTGCTACACATATGTGGGTGTTCTTGTTGACTCAGATATGCTTTGGAAAAATCAAATTAGTAATTTTTGTTCAAAGGCTGCTTATGAATGTCATAGTCTACTAAAGGCACGCGAATGTTTTGATTTAAGTATTGTACGAATTCTTTGCTACGCATTTGTACACAGTCAGCTTACCAATTGCATAGAGTCTAGGGGAAGTACCTATCCTACGTACCTAGACTCCGTTAGTCGTCTACAGGAAGGTGCGTTAAGAACTATTTAATTTTCGAGAATTTTGCAAGTAGACCTTTATTTCAATCAATACACGTGGTACCTATACGCTTAGTATACAAATTAAATATAGCTCAAATAATACACAACATTATAGCTGCTTATGAGTCAATGCCCCTGAGTCTGTTTAAAAGCCCAATAAGGCATACGAGGGACGCAGTTAACATTCGTTTTAATCTACCGCCATGTAAAAATGAATATGGTCAAAGACTCATTGAATTTAACGGTGCATTGGTCTGAAATGCAATACCCACGAATATAAAGCAGAAACCTAACTTCTTGCAGTCATTAAAAAGTTTTTTTGTTTTTTTTTAACATTGAAGTGTGTTATTGTGACCATGCCATCATGTACTTAAGGTAAATGTATTCGTTGTATCGTTAGCTTACGTGCCGCACTGAGAAACGTAGTTTGTGATTGGACCCGAGACTAGCCACTTGGCTATGGGTCCAAACAATTGTTGTATAATTAAATGAATTATTTGAAAATAAAATAATCTGGATCTGAATCTGAATCTGGTCTCCATGACGGTATGACGTCCTTCGTTTTTGGTTCACAATAATCCTCTTCCACTCTTACTTATGCCTTTTTTTAATGACGTCATCATGTGTGGTGGAACACTACTGTGTTCCAGTGATGCACGCATACCGCCGCGGACAATATGAGCTGAAACACCCTTTCAGGTCTTTTTCTGCGTCTGCGCTTGGCGCAAACTGTATTATCTCGTAATTTGTTCAATAGCCCGAATAATGGAATCCTAACTTCGCATTCCATCCCAATCGACCAGATTGTGCAAAATAATGAAGAAAAGAAAAACCCGTCATAATAAAGTTTTATGACTTCAACGATAAAACAGATATTGAGCAATTGAAGACTTTTCTACAGTGCCCGTCAAATCAGAAAATGTTTGTGGGAGACTGCTAAACAAAACAGAATCATCAAAGATAAAGCTTCACTCGTGTACAACAAGCTGCAGATAAACGATGAGTGGTTTGTTTGGGATGATGTGGAAAATAAACGAGGCCGCGTTCGATTCGGGACGAGATGAGCGAGGTACAGTGCATGTCAACTTGCAAAAACATACCCGAAGAGCTGTAGCTTATAAATCTGAACGCCCGAACTATTGTCAATAAAATCGAAGAACTAGAACATGTGCTGTGTTCTTATGATCCACATTTGTTCATAATGACGTAAACATGACTTCAGCCCGAAATTAGAAGTTCCGAGATATAGTACATAATATTCAAATATACGTAAGGACCGGGAATCAAGGGGTGGGGGCGTAGCTGTGGTAATTAAGAAAGGAATTGAATATACTCGTTTTGACGAACGTCCAGGTATAGAGTCAGTATGGTACAAGCTAATTAAGTTTCGGTTCTACTCAGTGTTTGATAGGTGCCGTTTATCGTAAACCAAACGCTTCTATTGACGTTCTAGAAGCAGTGCATGACTTCATATAAGAACACGCAAATAACCATACCAAATTGATCATTTCAGGCGACTTTATCTTGCCAAATATAAACCAATGCGAAGAGACATTAAGTAATAGTTATGATCAACACGTAGAACGTTTTATGAATACTGCGTTCAGCGCCGGTCTAGAACGCGGGTTTTGACAGTGACCACTAGAATGAACGAGAAAGGCGGATTTATATTCAATCTAGAAGTTAGTCTTTTTCTCTTGCTTGGTATACCTTGTAGTAAAATTAACATGTGGTTAACAAAGCTATCTTTAAGGAGTATTTGCAGGGTGAGAACGAGCCAGTAATAGATTATCTGGAGAGGTCACTGGATGAATTCGGGAAACACATGCATATCAATGAGTTGTGGAACAGCTTCACGACATCGGATAGCATACCGCGAGGACAACTTTATACCAAAGAGGGCTAAAAATAAAAGAAGGAAAAACCCGTGGATAACTCTCCAAATTATTTTTACAAAACGTAAACTAAAACGTAGACGATCGATAACAAAAACAAAAAAACAGCCTTGAAGTAGTGCAACTAGCGGAACAGTTAAAAATGAAGTTAAGCGAAGCAAGAGAAAAGTATTTTTTCTGAAACATTTCCCGGTTTTATAAATAAAAGAACCGCAAAAGTTCCAGTGTTTTTTGTCGCCGGAAAGCGAGATAAAAAATGCAAATTGCTTTCCGATATGCTAGATAAGGTTGACATGGCAAATGGATTTGATGCATATTTTCAGTTCAATTTCACCGTGTAAAACAATACGAAACTTCCTCATGAAATAACTTCGAACGTTGAATCAAATATGCCTCAAATTAGCGTGAGCGAACAAGGTATCCCTACTATATTAAATCTCGATACTAAAAAAGCACCAGGGCCGTATAAGATAGGTAACCCCTTTCTAAAAAGATATGCAGAATGGATCGAAAATTATTTAACCATGATATATGGCTTGTCTCTTCTGCACTCTTAAGTGCTAACAGACTGGCTACGTGCCAAAGTCATTGCAATACCTTAAACTGGGAACAAGTCGCAGTTGAACACCTACCGACCTATTTCGCTTACCTAAACGTGCTGGAAACTGTTCGAACCTATAATACGTAAACATATCAGGACTTACATAGAAGGAAATAATCTATTTTTCTCTAATCAACATGGATTTAGATCTGATTAATAACAGAAGGTCAAAGGGATGTTATTTTTTTTTATTTTCGAAGGCATTCGACAGGGTGCCTCACAGTAAGCTAATCCGGGAATTTTACGCTATCGGTATTAATCACAAATTTGTTTAATGGATAAGGACCTAACTGAGTACGCGCGCGGAGTTTGTAGAAATTGGTGGACAGTGCGCAAGCTCACTCGACGTATATTCCGGTGTGCCACAAGGTTCAGTGCTTGGGCCCTTGTTGTTTCTCATCCATGCGAATGACATAGACACAAATCTTCACCCGTCACCAACTATATCTATCATATGGCATTGATAATAAAATTCGAAATTGGGGATTACGATTTATCTTTTCCGAATATAAGCGCGCGTCCGGAGAGCATGACTGATTGGCTTGAACAATCGGAACTGCAAAGTCTTGGTTTTAGACGAAATATTTCACGCTTAAAGTTCGTGCATAAACTTTATCTTGGTCACTTTAAATTAAACTCTGATTATTACTTGAAACAAAAAAAACGTCTAGTCATTCTAATAGAACTAACCACACTAAGATGATCAGACAGTATATCAGCAAGAATGACACGTACAAATATTCGTTCTTCCTTCACAGCATTGAAGATATAAATTTATTACCAGTAGGATTAATCACAATTTTCGAAACTCGGTCATTCGTAGATGGCTTAACATAGTACTTCCTGGAAGCTATATAACGACACTGTCACTGATTTGTCAATTTGAATATTCGAAAACCATTCACTTTTTGTGTATTGTACATATGCTGAATGGAGTGAAAACTCAGTAATTTAATCGCGAATTACATCAGTGCTGTGTTTTTTTTTTCTTAACACAATCTGGATTTATACATACATACCAAATTAATGTATTCTGCACTCCGTCGTTATGTATTGATGTACTGTGTCAGATATTCTTGTTTTGTAGTGTGTTCTTATTTTTGCGTCGTGCATTTATACAAACTATTGCTGCCAGTAACCTGCGGGGGCCTGCAAAAGGCGAGCAGTATTCAGAATAAATAAGCAAATAGTTCGGGCCACATCTCTCTCAAAAACTGACAGGTATACACCAAGTCAGCACGAATATCTGTTTTAGCCCATATTGTTCGCGATAGTGCATGTTTAGCTCCTTGAAAAAGAGACTATTGCGCACGTGCACAGCGCATATTGCCGTAGACGAGCCTCGGCTTGCTTCAAGGAACTGTTTGTTTCAGACGTAGCACAGATGTGCAGACCAGAAATGGCGTTATGCAAGAAGATATAATGGGATATATTTTGACCCGTCGCGCAAGTTGGTTGAAAGTCGCTCATAGGCTGACTATGGAGTTCGGGCCCTTGTCAGACGGCCACCCCCCATTCATGCCCAAAAGTGTGACAAAAATTATTTTACTTACCAAAAAAAAAAAACATTGCAATGTGGATTTTTCCGTTTGGAAATTCAAGATGGATATTTATTGTGATAATTGTTTTCTCCAGAGGTGACAATAGAATATTGCTTCCGGGAGGGGTTTCACAATATAAAAGAAAACAATAAAGCAGGGTAAAAATTTTATATTGGCAATGGTTTCGAACTATTCAGAAGAAGGTTGGAAACTATCCCAACAATACGGTGAAAATTTAGGAAAGCGATAACTTGGGCATAGTTATGAATCGCGCCTGGGCTATATTGTTTTCACTACTTTATATTTCTGTTGGGCGTCACACTAATTGTGTACCTGTATTAAACTGTTCATAAAATATATACTTAAGATATTTTTTTGTTACTAATACTGTGTTAAGATATATACGTACCTTTAGTGCGTTCGTGCACTTCATTTTCCAAACTGGGTCAACGAGCAAAGAACACCGAAGTTTACCATATATATATATATATAGTCCTGAAAACGGAATTTTATTACAGTGAATTCAAGAAATTGTTTGGTTAGTCCTTTGCTCCATAACGGTACAAATACGAAATACCTTCTGCGTTTTGCTTTTTGCAAAGTTCCGCCACGAGTGCTGGATCGATTGCGGCTGTTTAATTTGATTTCTGACGCTGTTACACCCACCTCAGACGAACAACCGTATTGAAAGTGAAAGCCTGGGGCGGATAGCATCGCTAAATATCAATTGCATAGTGCAAATCCTAACTATACTCCATTTCAATTTAAGTCCGGACACAGCCGATGCTACAAACCAATCGAGCCAATGTAGCAGCACCAAAAGTGCCTTGTCATTGAGCTGATCGCCGTTATGCGTTTTCTAGAACTGACCAGTAAAAGCGCCATAATCCTGCGTCTTTTTTTTTCTTGAGCGTGATTGGTTGAACCGGTGGTAGCAAACCCATTAAGACAACAGGGACTTTTAGCAAACCGTTACCGGTTTTCCGCGTACCGTACTATCGAAGCCTTTGAAGCGTGCTTTTAAACGCGCGCCCCGCGATCACGGTATTTTTTTTTATTCTGTTTTTTTTTTTTTTTTTTTTTTAGTCCGACAAATGTTTCGTTTCTCCTAAAAAGAAACGGAAGTGACGCAAGGGACGATATCGCGTCTGATTGGCTAGAGGCTCAAATGACGAAAGTTCCCTCTTTCGTCATTTAAGCCTCTAGCCAATCAGACGCGATATCGTCCCTTGCGTCACTTCCGTTTCTTTTTAGGAGAAACGAAACATTTGTCGAACATAGCCTTCCTGATTGTCTGCAGCATCAAGGCAAAAGACCAGATGAACTGGCGAGGCCTCGATGCCGCTTCATAGTAGAAATGCAATATTAGTTACTGTCGACAACGGAACAAAATATCAAAAACGCTTTGATAAAATCACATTTGTCTGCACAAACAATAATCTTATAAAACAATAAGTAAAAAATTGCGAATAGCAAGTCGCAGACGAAGAATTCATACCAAACAGTCACTTCAGTTTCAATTTAATTTTCATTTTATGGTTCGATTCCTATGAAGGTTTCTAAAGCGCGCTTCAAAGGCTCCGTAGTGCGGTACGCGGAACACAGTAACTGTTTGCTAAATGTCTCTAGCATTAAAGCTAGGAACGACACTGCACTATTCGAAACGGTATTCGCACACCTCGATCGGATCGTAGCACTGCCTGCGGTCGGACGCAAAGTGAAACGGACTACAGAATACACTCTCCACTCATGTTTCTTTTCTGTCACGACGAGGAGGAGATAGTGCAATCGACACACAACCGATACCTCGCGGAACGCCCCGGTGTCTGGTATAAACAGCGACCTCGCATCGGAAAAAAAGTCAAACATAAAATAAGATTGTCATCATCGAGAATATGCGACATCACCGCAACCCCCTCGTGTCAAGGAAAACACCAGATTTAATCGCCGCGAGATATGACCCCCCCCCCCCTCCCCCCCCCCCCCCCCTCGGTTAAAATCCGAAAGAGCAACAAAGCCTACACTGTCCACTTCCAAACAAAAACACGAAGGAAGAAATCTAATGAAGGAACCAGACCGCAAACACCAACTTCGGGTAGCGCGCGTCGATCGACACCGAAGTTGCGTGGATCCTCGCCAGGGGACCGTAAAACTCGGCACCGACGGCGCACGGGCCACACGGCAGCCAGCGCGCTCTCCTCCAAGCCGGTCGGGAGGCTCTTCGCTTGGATCGCGTGGAGGAGCTGTTGTTGCAAAAGCCGCACGCTGCGGACGTGCACGCACCGCGGTCGTGCTGGGAAGCAGCCTCTTCTCTGGCCAGCTCTCGGGTAAAAGTTCCTCGTTGAAGTTAGAGAAAACGTTCCCGTGACGCGAACCCTTCAACTTCGAACGTGACTGAATTTCGCGCCAGTGTTGACAGCAGCTCCGCTCCGTCTGCAACGTCTTGCGACAAGACCGGGGCGCGCTCGTTCTTCTGTCGGCGCTGCCGCGCGATGGTGTTTCTTTGCTGAGTGATGTGACAGTAGTTCCTTTTTTTTCTGGCTGACTGCCGAGGAACCCGCGTGTGAACCGTTAAGAGCTGCGCGCGCGAGTTGGCTGTGCGCTCTGTCTCGTGTGGTGGGCTATACCTGTGGTGTGTGTTTGTGCATCTGCTTCAGCCGTGCAGATCGACTCCCCGTGTGCGTGTAAAAATTGTGCGCCGACGTTGGGCTCGGCGACTTCACGATCGAGGTTCGTTCGGCGGCGTGCTACCGGCCAGGGATTGACTCTACGGGCTACAGGTGAGAGTTGATGTGTCTACTTGCGTTTGGAAATTTGGTAGCTGTGATTTCGGGGATCTCCTGGTACTCCTCGAGGCGACATTAGTACTAATAAATTTGTGGTCGGTTTTTTACTACCAGCACAGTCAACACGAGTTAAATCTGTCGAGAACTCTAATAAAATTTTAATGGACACTCATTTGTAAGAAACAATATTTAAAAATTTACGTCGGGGAGAAGCGATTCTTAAAGTTCGGTAACCTGCTGAAAAAGTTCATCTGCTGAAGGTTTTAATATAGGGATGAGACACAAACGGCTACGTACATAAAGTGCGTTTAAAAACATTTTCAGAGTTTAAAAATGCAAAATCAGTGCGCTAACACAGCATGCATCTTTTTTTTTCCCTCATGCACTTTTGTTTGAACCATGTAGGGAAAACAAGCAAGCTTCAATCTGAAGTGGGGTGTTCTATTCACACTGTAAAAAATTCACTTGAATGGCTTGAGATGCTTTTATGCAAACAATAAAAAGCTCCTACTATACTCTATCTCGGGAGTTGTGTGCAGCAAAGGCATAGATAGGCCCGGGCACGTGGCTTTCAGACTTGCTTTCTTTTAGCGAGTGCTCGTAAAAAGAAGGCAAATCTGAAAGCCGCGCGCTCACGCCTGTGCTTTTACCTCTGTTGCACGTAACTCATGAGATGGAGCGTAGGTTTAACACCTCTTACTTAAAAAGTAGTTTCATATAAATGCCCTTGATCAATGTTCTTTTGTGTTTGTACACAATGTTGAATTCAAAAGCATGTTAAAATGAATACTACGCACTCGAGAGATGAGAGACGCATGCATTTATAATTATTTTGTAAACTACGTAATTTATTTCATATTAATTGCCCTATGACTTTCGGATCAGAGTGATCGGCGCGCAACACCGAGCTCGGCTGATTCCATCACGCCCCTTTCTCTTCTCACACATAACTTGACAACCCGGCTCCTAAATATATTAGGATTTTTATGAATGTCGTTCTCAACTGCGGTATTCCACTTGCAGCGTGTCTCAGATGAGCCTATGTACGGTTCACACGGGCCACCGCAATACGATATCTCACGTATAACAAATGCTTTCGGATATGTTAAGGTATTTCATTGAGTGATTCGCGAGGCACGCGGAGATCGGGGAAAAACTAAATGCTTTCATTACGTCGTTCATTACATGTTCACACTCGCACGTCTGCGAATGCAATGTAGGCATGCTCGGGTTCGGGAGGCTCTAAGCGAGATAAGCTCAGTTCTGATATTAAAAAAAAAAAAAGAAATACTGCTGAAGTCAAAAAAAATAAACGCTTACTACTAAGCGCCTGAGGATTGCAGCATCCGCACGCTATTCTACACGACCATATGTCTTGGCGATGTAAACTTCGATACACCCTCCAGCAAGGTTTGAGTTTGTTTTATTTCGAGCATTCTGTCGGTGATTAGCGCGTACTTTGTTTCAAATTACGAAAGTACCCGCCTTTAAGGTTGGACTTTATGGAGCCTATGTGTTGCGAACAAGCAACACGTGTCGGTCGGCGGTGTTCAATGCGCGCACGGCATCAAAACGGTGGATTTTCGTCTCTTGGTGACCGCTTATTCGTTCCTGAGAGTTAAGCCTCTAAGTTATCGCATAAACGTTTCCCTGTTCATTCGTGACTGGCGAGAAGAGCGTTTAAATGAAACGACCTCCAAACGTATCACAGGGATAAAATTTTGTCAGAAAGAAAATGCGCTCCTGCGCTGGAAATTAGTCGAAGATAGTGGCGCCTTCGCCATATAGATTTATCATATGCCACGTCAATGTTGCCCCAGCACTAAAGTGCACACTCCATTTCACCCCGTCGCTCCTCCATATCTCAGGGCAACGAGTGATGTGAGACTCGGAGCCACCGCAACACGCCCTGCAAAAACGCATAAAAGATGAAAATAGTCAAATGATATAAAAAAAATGAGGAGGCGAAAAAAGCTCACTTGGCGACGTGCGGCGCTACGCAGCACACACAAAACGCGAGGACAGAAACCGACATCGTGGCGCCGCGCCACCGCCTGACTGCCGTCTCTGCTGCCATCGTCAAAACAGGGCGAGCGCTTGTGTTTATACGCTACGGCTGACACCCAACACCGTACCACCTTTCGTCGGCCAGTCCTAAGCGCGGCAGGCTGGATGTTGTGAGAAAAACTCCGGCGATTCCAGCTAGCAACAGCTCCCTCCCCCACTACTTTTCCTCTCTTTCCCTTTCTTTTTTTTTCTTTCTCGAGGCTCATGTAAACACCAGCGTGGACGAACTAGGTACAGAAAGACAGGAATGCGCATCCCAAAGCCTGCCGGCGAATGTGTGCGTTTGGGAGGGCATTCACTCAGTTGGTATACGAGACAGTCCGGGCGCTTGTGCGGTGTTTCGTGCCCGCTGGCGTTTATGCCCGAAGCTGGAACAGCGCCGCCAAAAGGCGAAACTGTGCGTTGCCCGGGAAACCGCGCTGTTGGCCGGGGACGGACCCGACAGGACTGGAACAGAGTCTGCCGGACATGTGTTGATGTTCGCTTTTTATGGCGTTCCGACACGCCAGCCGAAAACATGGAAGACCGATGTAGCGTAAAAAAATTAAAAAAGATAGAAAAAAAAAACACTGTGTTGGCGAGGTTTCGAAGAACGCTATAGTTTTGTTATATGACGCAGCGGGTCTCTCTATGTCACGCTACGGGGTACGTAGACACCGGAGCTTCAAAACGATTCGACCACTCAAGAAGAAAACAAATTAAACACTTTTTTCTCATGCACTCCTCTTCTTTTTTGGAAAATGTCTGTCAGCACGAGTGTACTAATTTCGCCGCTATTCTGTCCTGCAGAAAACAAATTGAATGAGAATTACATTAATCGCAGACGTGAATTTGAGATTTTTTTAAAAATAAAACTAACTGATGAAATTGCAAATGATACAGCACCGTATTTCCCTTAGATGCGCACACACCTTTGAAGCAGCTAGGTTTCTTAGCTGTTTTTCGGCATATTGGTTGAATAAGCCTCATATCGTTAAGAATTAATATACCTTCCAACTGCTAATCTTCAACATTACATTGTCCTTGCCAGTGACCAGTCGACACCCCACCGAGGTTGGCAATATTGCGGTATTACATTATGGATTACTAACATCCTTCTTGATAATTTCCCCATCTCTTTCTCATCCCTGTCTTTTTTTTTTCCATTCTTCAGTAAAGAACCCGAAATTATATTCAGATCAACCTCGCCCTTTGGTTCATAAACATATTTATCCAACCTTACTGTTGGCATCGTGCGCTTTTAGAAACAAAAACGAAATTGCAAAGAAATCTTAACATTTTACAAAATACCTTTAAGGAATGACATTACAGTTCCTGCGCTTTCATATATAAAAGAGTCATCACATTCGCGAAGATAATGAGCAGGTTTAAGTTGTAGTTTCTTAAAACACTATTTGCGTAAATACAACTCAATCTTTTTTTATATATAATGGCTTTTAAGGAGATGTTAAAAATTTCATCGTTTTATAGCGAAACTGTTGGTAATGGTACCATCTCTGCTTTTAACATATTGTCAGTATTTAGTTCCAAGCATGTTGCAACAGCTTTCATTGCCTAATAAATTTCGGAAATCGCCGAACTTCATAAAACCTAGCGTAACATATGTTCGACCTTTTTCATGGATGTTCACTAGTCACTACGGAAGCATCGCATTAGGTTGCTTTTTGTAAACTTTCTAGATGTTGTTTTGACTTGAAGCGTCGAGGTACAGAGAAAGGGGAATGCCGTGAGAGATACAGCCTCAGCTAAGGGGCAAGTCGCTACCTGGCTTTGAGAGAGACGTGCACAAAAGAAGGTAAAAGGGACAGAGGGTAAGAGTAAAAATAAATTTAACTTGCTAAAAAAAAAGGAAAAGAAGAAATCGCGTTTATGGAGTAAATAATGTTGTGCTCGTCGTTAGGTCATTGTTCACGAACGTTCTGTGAGTTCTGCTTCTCTTGCAAAGCTCAGCAGGTCGTTGTAGACCTGAGCGACTTGCACACGAGGGCCTTCAGGGAAGAGCAGCTCATGCAATGTGGAACAGGGAAAATGCTGGTAGAGTATCGATTGAAGATAACTTTCCGTTCCTCGTTATACTCAGGACACACAAAGACCACGTGCGAAAGATCCTCTCGAGCCCCCCAGTTAAACGCGATGAGATATATAGACCTTTCCAATGTTTACAAAATCACAGTCCAGCGTGCGATCTTCACAGCCCAGCACGTGCGTGTTCGTCGCTTCGGAAAGCGAGCAAAGCACGCGCCATACGCACGAACGCTCAAAATGGCTCCGGCCACAAGCTCGTTTTTGGAAAGGTCTATACATTGAGAAATCTGTCCTCGAAGACTGCCGTATTGTATCTTCGTCTTCTTTTTGTGTGGTCGACATAATTGCGACAAGTAAACCTATAGGCGGATGCCATGACACAAATAGAGGGCCTAACAAGGTTCCACGGTAAACTAGATTCAAGGCGAGGAAAACATAAGCGAGCTGAACCGCTGCCTCTGGAACGCTTCGCAAGACAAATGAAGGGTTCATGAGCAAATTGGAGCCGAATATATAGACAGACGCAGTCTACATATTCGGCTGACAGTCTATCGGTAGACTGTGAAGTATTTATGTACAGGGTGTCACAAAAGAAAATTTACACTGTCTTTTTTACCGCAAAAATAAACTAGGCATCGCCGAACGCTCATTCTCCGCCCAAAGGTAGCGCTAGAGGTCACAACCAGATGCCAAAGTTTCAGCCCGATCCGATGACTTAATCAAAAGTTATAAGTGATTTTCTGAAAATTTCAATGGGAAAATGGCGGCCGACGGAGTTTTCAAACACATTGGGCTATATGGCACCAGAAACCGAAAACGGGCAAAAATGGGCTCCATTTTCCCATTGAAATTTTCAGAAAATCACTTATAATTTTTGATTAAGTTATCGGATCGGGCTGAAACTTTAGCATCTGGTTGTGACCTCTAGCTCTACCTTTGGGTGGAGAATGAGCGTTCGGCGATGCCTAGTTTATTTTTGCGGTAAAAAAGACCGTGTAAATTTTCTTTTGTGACACCCTGTATGTATGTAGCTAAACAAAAATACGTAGCAACTTCTTTTTTTCTTTTCAGTTAAGATCGTGCTTTGTCTATCATCCAATCAGCCGCAACGAAAAAGACGAAGTTTCACGAGAAGAGCAAAATCCGTTATTCAGAAGAGAAAAACGGACTATCTCGGCAGAAACGTAGCTAAGACCCGCGCGCGTGCGAAAAGTTCGTCGCACCCTGTTTTACGTACAAAGACTTTAAGCGCAAGCGTGATCGCGCGAACAACAAACGCTTCATAAGCGGCCGGAAAGGTGCGGACATAACCGAATTCATCAACGCGCGCTGGTAAGAAACCGCTTGCACTACGTAATAAAAAAAAACATAAAAAAAAACGGCCGCTCTGCTTCGCATTAGAGGAACCTGTGATAAGCGTTCTGTACGATCAAAAAAAGAGTAGAGTGAGATAGACAAAGAGAAAGGAAGTAAAAAAAGAAAATAAACTCCAAACAAAACCTCGGGCGATGCAACCGGCGTCGCTTACCTGTCCAAGGTTCGAGCGTGTCTCGCTTCCTCCTCGCCCATCTCGTTCCTTTGGAACCTTTCGGTTCCGCTTGCATTTCCGTGCCGAAGCAACGGCCGTAGCGGAAAACAAAAACATTGAAAAAAGAAATACAAAACGTTGGAGCAAAAAGAAGGGGGAAAAAGCAGAGCGAGCGAGGGCGTTTTAGGGGAGCGCTGTTCGAAGGGGCGTCGACTCGCGTCGCTCCAGCCGGCGGCAGGACGAAGGAAGGCTCGCGGGCAAACTTTACACCGGGGGGTTCCTCGACATGGGAGCATTGGAGTGCACCGACACAACAACAACAACCAAGTAACCAACCCGTTGGATCAATAACGGTTTATCGGATGTGTGCAGCTTCCAACGGCTGCACTGCGCCCGCTGCTGATGTTTGTCTTCTTGCACGTTGTTGTTGTTGCTACTCTGGTTGTTCTGTAGCTGTTGCGGGTGTGGTCTTAGGGGGTCACGAGGCTTCAATTTGGGGCCTGTGCGTCCCGTTGGAAACCTTAGCGTTAGGATTTCTTTTCTCTTTTCCTGTTTGGGAGCGCGTATGGTCGGATTTGGTGTGTGAGTGCTACAGCTCTCCACAAAATGTCGTGTTAAATTTTTTCTTCATTGAAGTCGGTTTGTATTGCTTGGTTTCTTTAGCTTCAGAGTTCGCCGAATGTTTTGTTGGATTGTTTACTTTTGCAAAACCAAGGAAGTTGTTGAGCCTTCGAAACTGCGTGGAAAAGAAATTTGGCCGCCAACGACAGTTCGCCCATTAAAGGGTTACAAATACGTGTTGCTTTCCGGCGGTTCACTTAGCACAAAGCAGAGTGAAAAAGTAACCGCAATTTGGTTATAATAGTTACAAAAAATAGAAATCACAGTATAGACTGCTGTGCTACAAATAATGTTGAGTACTCCGTTTATGTAAGCTGTGCACGCCGGCCCAGCGTTTTGTTTAAAATTGGGTTGTTTGTATGTTTATACAGCGTAGACCTTGGTCTGCCTTAACGGGCGACGAGTCTCCCAGCTATAGATGAGAAATTTAGCCAGTGCAGTACAACCGTTAGCCTGGGGTCTTTAACGTACATTACGCAGTAGTGATACACGACCGAACGCCAGTACGATGCTCATCCAGATCGAAACAGGCAGGGGCGGGGATTGAACCCAGGATCCTGGGTTCTGCAGCGCGAGCTTTCGCTCCACGTGCTCCGAGCTGGTGTGCGCTAGCCCACTCGGCCACCGATCCTTTTTTTTTTTTTTTCGGCCACCGATGCCCCCAGCGTTTTGTTTGAACACATGACCAGAGCTCTTTCGAAATGGCCGCCTTCTTGAAAGCGTGCACCAGAAAGGACCAGTGCTCCGAAATCCGGCATTTGGCTAAAGAGGGCGAAAAGCCCGCGGATATTCATTGCAGGACGTTGACGCGATATCAAGGCGCCTGTATGTCCCTTCGACATGACTACGAGCGTTACAAAACATTTCAAAACGTATTGTGAAGTCTGACAGACGCGCCTTGCTCCCTGTAGCCCTGCTCACACTTCGACGACGACGCAATCAATATCAGAAGTTGAATGGCTTGTACACGATAACCGCCATCTGCCTATCGATGGAATGTTTGAAGAATTGAACATTAGTCATTTTCGGTGTATGGCATGATTCACTGTATTCTGCAGTACCATAAGGTGTGCGCCAGGTGGGTAGCCAAGACAACTTACGCCAGACATTAAGGGGCGCCGTGTGGATGTGTGCGAGACGCGGCTCTGACGCTAGTGAGGCTGAGAGAGCTATACTCTGTTTCATTCTTAGCATGCAACGCTGTCAAAGCTACTGGCGCGAGCGCGTGGCTTCATCTGTGGTTTTGTTTGCGCGAGAACGCGAGCAAATGATCAACGAGATCAAGCCCCGCGCTCGCGCCAGTACTTTGACAGCGTTGCACGCTAAGTATAAAACGGAGTATAGTTTTATTTAATGGATTATCACTGGGGATGAATGTTGAATTCACTAGGCCCAGTCAGAGAAGCAAGCGGGCAAGCAAAGTAGATGCTAACTTCGTCTCAAGACCTAAGAAGGTACGGGCATTTGCGACACAGGGAAAGGATATGCTTAGGGTCTTCTGGGACCACCAAGGACCAATAGTCGAACATTACATCCCCAAGGGAATCAGTGTTAACGGCACGTCGTATTGTGACCTGGTGAAGAACAATGCAAACTCTGTGGTGAGGTCAAAGCGCATGATTTGCTGACCTTTGGAGTATTTCTGCAGCACGACAATGCCCCCCCCCTTCCCCCTCCCCCTATGGCACCTGTGCCAGCGAAAAAAAAACAACAAAGGTTTACGCTTTCAGTGCATTCCGCATCCGTCATAATCAGAAGACCTGGCACATTGTTATTTTGATTTCTTTGGACCACCCAATGTAATTCTCGGCGGAATGCCAGTTCTGTACATATGATGAGCTGAAAGAGGTGGTGCATCCCTTGCTTCGGAGTCAGCAGCAAGATGTTTTATCATGCGTCTATTATTATGCAGATAAAACATATACGGTGGTTACTTTTTTACTCTGCCTTACGTATGTAATAAAAAAAATGTACCGCTGCCAGTAAGGTGTTTCTCGAGAACCCAGAGATGTCACCGGGAGGGGTTATTTTCTGTAATGTTCTTTTACAGTACCAATTACTGCTTCATTGCAGCAGTGCCTTCCAAGCTAAGACCACTTTTACGGTACATTGAGCCACTCTAAAACCTTGTTTAAACTGTATATTAAAGAACACCCACACTTTTCGTCCAAATGTCGGCAATTAAACAAACCACGCAATCATAAATCAAACCACAACACTCGCAAAGCTGTCCCGCCATTCAACTCTCGTACAACCCGAATACCGAACACCGAAAAGCATATTTGGTATTCACAACCAGTCAAAGATAACGAGTTATATCTCACCACATAAACGGGGGCTCCCTATAATCTCCGGCCGACCCCCGCCCAGCTTCGTCGGCCAGAGAAGCGAGCGCCGCTACACAAGTGATCCGCGCAGCGCGAACAAGCTGCCGTCGGTCGGTCTCCCAAAACCGCTTGTCCGGTCTCTAATCGAGACAGGAAAACACCGCGGGGAGGCTCATTTTTAACGCCTCCCGCGATACAGGCACGCTCCCAGCACCGTAGCGTAGAAAAACAGCGCACGAACCCAGAAGGCAACTTGCAAAAGCATTCATCAACGGCGCTGTGCCGCTTAAAGCACCCCCTCCCCTAAAGAGCGTCATTCGCCTCACACCTTTTCTCGTCCCAGCGCGCCAAAGAGGGGCGATCAGTGTGAGAACTTGACTGGCTTTGGGGATGCCGCCCAGCGTCCGCCGAGGCCCTTCGAGTGAACGCTGACGCCGTCGCTGCCGCTGGCTGCGAAATCGGCGGCAAAAAAGGGGGGAGGCCTCCCAGGATGAATGCCGCCGTGTCAAAGGTTTTTTTAATCTCAGCTGCGCAGCGCTGGGGGCCGCCTGCGCGGTGGGCTTCTCCGCGAGGCCCACCCACGCGCAAGTTTCGGGGAAGCTGGTGTGAGCGCGGGGGTCGTGGGCTGCTTGCTTGCTATCCTAAAGTTGCCGTTGGCTGTATGAGGCCGCTATGGAGAGTCGCCAGGCTGCGTTCCGCGCTCGGGGCGCTTGTGGCGGCGGCGGTGTGTGTGCGGTTGTTATCGTGGACCGATTTGTGGGAGAGAGGAGAAAAAAAGACAAAAAGAAAAAGAAGCGGGATCGAGATACACTGTTAGTGAAATGGGAGGTGTGGTGTGCTTGGCGGAGCTTGAGGAAATCAAGTAAAAAACGCTTCTGCCCACGTAAAAGAGAGGGGTCGATGGACACAGCTGGACAAAGGTAAAGAGCTGTGCGGTGGCCATTTTTGATTCCTGCGTTTAAATATTAAAGGGTGAAATACCTAACGCGTCATAATCTAAACCCCTGTAGACAATGAACGTAAAATAACTGGCAACGCAAAACAAAATCTCACTGCGATAGTATAATTGTAAACATAGAAAGTCTACAGGCAAGCTGGTGAGGAAATATAACAGTACTGAACCCTGAAACGAGGAAAATAAAAGAACAAACAACACGACCAAAAAAATGGCGTGGCGTGTTGTGCGTTGTTTTATTTTTTATTTGTTTCTCAATGTAAATTAGGGAAAAACACTACATCAAATATTGTGTCCTGTTGATCATTATTTTTTTCATTTTCTTGTGTCAGAGTTAGGAGGCAAATATTTTTTAACCAGCTTGCCTGTATATTTTTTCTTCGTAAGAAATGTAATTGTCCGCGCTACGAGTGTTTGCTTTCGGATATCAGTCGGCTCGTGCATACACTTCAGGCGCAATTGCGTGCAAGTGAGTGAAAAACATTTACGTGAGTATCTAACATACACGAATAAGTGTGTCACTTGTTTGAACCAAGTATGTCTGTCTGCTTTTAGAATAAATGTGATCGCTGCTGAGCTATTCCTCGACGGGCTAAACTGCCGATTTGTGAATTCATTAAACAGTACGCTGCGTAAAACGCATCTGGGGGTTCCCAGCTGCAAAAACAACTTTATTTTACTCAAATATGTTTCTGAATCGTGACCTGAATTACTAATTCACCATGCTAAATGTTCACACACGATGAACAAAAAGATATTTAAGGGCGAATACTACGCGAAGCCATGTCTTAGTGTACCTACTACCTAGCTGCTGCAGGTGACACCACTTGACGTAACGTTGCTCCGCTTCGTGAGAAGGATCTTAAGTTTTAGACTCTCATTATAACAGCAAGTAATAAACTGTTGACCGCGCCTGCTTGTTGCCCCAATTACACAATTTAAAAAAAAAGGCTATCTACCAGATCTCGGGGTTACGGCATCGTCGTCGACCTTCGCTAATTTTTTGACCGTTGGTTCTAAGGCTCAATCACCTGAAAATGACACAAAACATTCATACCACCTTCCTGGCTTTCTTTTTTGTCTGGACGCTGAGTGTTTTTTTTTTTTATTATTCTCTTGTACATATTGTGACGGGCAACTCGCTCATACTGCTGCATCCAGTCGTCAATGTCCTCGTAGATGCCGCCATGAAAGGGCGTCGGAGTACGGGGTGCGACGGGCAGGAACACGACAGGGGATGCTGCAGCAAGGGTCTCGGTCGGCGGGCCCTGGGAAAACATGTCCGATGTCGGCGATTTCTTGTTTGATTGTTTCACCAATTTACCTAATTTCGGCGGCTGGCCTCGAGTACGGCGGCTAACTTTGTGTCTTACAAAAGAAAGTTCGGGCACAAAATTGATCTGGTTCAGCGGATCATCGGGGCCGTGCGAGGAAGGGACAAAAAAGGTTACCCCACACCTCAACCAGAAATGTCACGGATGAAGGTGACAAGACGATGAATAATGAACGGAAAATAAAGGATTAATCGGCGAAGTTGTGCCATAAACAAAAGGAAGAACAAACGTCGGGAAATCAGCATCGAGCGTCGACGGCGGCAGCAACGAGCAAAGCTGCGACGGCGTGACAGCTGGCTAGCGCGAGAGTGAATGAGTCGGCATGACCGCCGCTCGGCTCCTTATCCACTACACTCAGTCTCCCTAACATTCTACCTTGAAGGTTCGTCAGTGAGCTAGGACAAGACTGACCGGGCAGTGCCATTCTGGGCTCCTTATCTTTTACACTCGGAGTAAGGATAAACACGAATCTTCTAGAGCTATACGGAAAAGCGTTCCTTCTTTGTCATGCACGCGGCAATATATTTTGTACACTTAGACAACAAGCGCTCAATAAAAAACACACGGGACGAAGAGAGGACGGGACAAGCGCTAACTTTCAACCAAAAAGTTTATTGCCGAACCAGCACTTATATAAGACTGGGCGCATGAAAAGAGTGGAAAAGGAAAGATAAACATCAAAAGAGTGCCAAAGAAGAACAGTGACGTGCCGCCTACGATAAGAATTCTAATTCAATTTTTGATAAAGCTACAGTCGGCCTGCTGACGCATTGATCCCCCGACCTTGCAATCTCGGCCGCTTCCACTATCTCCCTTGTGAGGCCCGAGCGATGAAAATACAAGATGGTCGTTTGTTTGTACAGGGGGTGACACTGGTTTCCCGAGACACATCTTTTACAGTGGGCAGCCAGCTGGCCGTCGATTGCAACGCTCCCGACCTTATTCTTGTGTTCTAGTAGGCGAACGTTCAAACATCGGCCGGTTTGGCCAATATAGTGTTTGCCACACGACAGAGGAATTTTGTACACAACGCTACGTCGGCATTTCACAAACGCATCTCTGTGCTTGATAGCGCAGATCGGTTTCCGCGCCCACGTGGGACAACTCAACCTACACAAAGCCAAAAGCTTGTTAGGCGCCGTGAACAAGACCTTGACCCCTGAGCGTTGCCCAACTTTCTTGAGATTATGCGAGATTTTATCTACGTAAGGAATGCCGGCACGCGCTGGATGAAAACCTTGGCAAGCAGGTCGGCCGTTTGGAAGCCGCGGGTTATCCCAGGCAGGTTATTGTTTCCGTAGCAGAAGGGTTGCATCGAAAAAGAAAAATTGAGTCTAGTTTGAGCGATGAGCAGAAGGCAGAAAACCAAGGAAAGGACAAAGAAAGAAGAGCTAAAGATAAGATAGCTGTCATTCCTTACGTACATAAAATCTCGCATAATCTCAAGAAAGTTGGGCAACGCTCAGGGGTCAAGGTCTTGTTCACGGCGCCTAACAAGCTTTTGGCTTTGTGTAGGTTGAGTTGTCCCACGCGGGCGCGGAAACCGATCTGCGCTATCAAGCACAGAGATGCGTTTGTGAAATGCCGACGTAGCGTTGTGTACAAAATTCCTCTGTCGTGTGGCAAACACTATATTGGCCAAACCGGCCGATGTTTGAACGTTCGCCTACTAGAACACAAGAATAAGGTCGGGAGCGTTGCAATCGACGGCCAGCTGGCTGCCCACTGTAAAAGATGTGTCTCGGGAAACCAGTGTCACCCCCTGTACAAACAAACGACCATCTTGTATTTTCATCGCTCGGGCCTCACAAGGGAGATAGTGGAAGCGGCCGAGATTGCAAGGTCGGGGGATCAATGCGTCAGCAGGCCGTCTGTAGCTTTATCAAAAATTGAATTAGAATTCTTATCGTAGGCGGCACGTCACTGTTCTTCTTTGGCACTCTTTTGATGTTTATCTTTCCTTTTCCACTCTTTTCATGCGCCCAGTCTTATATAAGTGCTGGTTCGGCAATAAACTTTTTGGTTGAAAGTTAGCGCTTGTCCCGTCCTCTCTTCGTCCCGTGTGTTTTTTATTGAGCGCTTGTTGTCTAAGTGAAGATGAACCAACACGCCCAAACCTTTTCCCTTCTGAAATATTTTGTACGCAGGGGCGGATTTAGAGGGGGGGGGGGGGGGGGGTCCGGATGTCCTGACCCCCCTCTTGATTTCTGCATGTCTAAAATTTAGGGCGTGAAACGAGGGAGAGGGGGAGGGGGTTCCTAAACAAATGGTACGCTGACCAACACCAGACCCCCCCCCTCAGGAAATTCCTGCTTCCGCCCCTGTTTGTACGGAACTCTCCAGCCAGCTTAAGTTTTGATCTGATGACCCACGGTTGCCTGCGATACCTTGCCCTCTATTCACGTATTCAGCGTTCTCTTTCAAGTGGCACAATAATCACAAAGACACGAGACGAAAATAAACATACCATCCTCTTTCGACGCCTACTGCTATACATGGTGTTGGCGGAATGTGAACGTTTCAACTCGACGTTCTCTTGCACGTCACACAACCTTCTCTTTCATACTCTTTCACGTTACACAACGTTCTCTTTCAAGTCACACAACAACCAAAGAGATATGTAAGACAAAAAAAAATGAATATACCGGTCTCTTGCGTTCGATGCCGGTCTCCTATACATCTGTATCGGCCGAATGTGAACGTCTCCGTGTCCGTATTTTTTCCTATTTCTGTGGCGCCCAACCGTGTGTGCCCTCCACGGCTTCCCGTACCGGACGGACATGAGCCACGACCGATGAACACAGAGGCGGCTCCAGTGGATCCCTGAGTCACGATCGGCTTCTGCCTCTCCCGCTCCCTCTTCTCATCCCCCTCTCATATATGGTCGTTTCACCTTAGAATGGACCAGAGTGGACGCTACGAGACGTCGGAGCCAATCCGATACCGCGTGAGTGTCACATGACCTTCGGGAGGAGGCGCAGCGACGCTTGCGGGCGCGTAGCCTCCTCGCATGATACTCTCAGAGTGCTGGATTGGCTATAGGACGGCTAGAAGCTTTCGCTGCGGTCCATCGTAACGGTGAAACGGAGTACAGAAGATGTGCGGAGCTGGACGCAGACAGCAAGGGTGGGCCGGCGGCTTTCGGTCAGTTAGCAGCCGGAGGGAAGACAGTTTCCAATCTGTTTTTGATAGCCGGCCGCGCGGCGTCGTTACGTGGGTGGTTTGGGAGAGCAAATCGGCCGGGTTCGCTGCTGTTCCCGGCCGATCGGGCGGTCGCCACCACCACCATGCCAGTGGCGCCGTTCCCATTCCGCTCACTGGCGCGGGGCCTGCGGTCGCTAATGGAAAGTGATGCCCCGGCCCGGATCCGCTGACACTGGAGACAGGCGCCCAGAAACCACCCCTCCCCCCCAACCCCCTTTTCCTCCCTTTGGCTTTCTTCACTTACGTTCCTCCCCTTAGCCCCTTCTGTTCTAGCCCTTTCTTTTGTGTTTTACTGCTTGTCACAGGGGTTTTCCGCTGAATCGTATTCCGCTTAAATGAAGGAGCTAGTATCGGGGGGACGTCCGGATATTGAACCTCTAACCACAACCTGGGCTTGGGGGCCTGACCCTCCCCAAGTGTTCGCAGTAATTTCATCTTTGATGTTCACAACGCACCCTCTGTTTCGTTTGCTTTCGCAAACTTACATTTATAGTATCCGATTTACGTCGAAGTGGACTGCATTAGCGGCAACGTACACGAAATATGCCGAATTTTGAACGCGCCTTTGGTTCAGAAACGGTCACGCAGAGGTCACTTTCGAACAGCGTAACACTGGGTAATACTTGCAAGTAAAATGAGGCATATTTCGTACATTGTTGATTGCTTTCAAAATTGCCGTACTGCTGGTAATTGTGTGAAAATTTAATTAGAGTTCTATTTTGTACCAGAAAAAAAAAAGAAAACAGTGTCGAAAACATGTGACTAATGACAAATTTGACCTGGTTAAGTATGTTTCCGAAGGCGAGAAGGTGACAGCTTTTTCAAATACTGGAAAGGACACAAAAAGCGACAACTTTATCCCGAATCTCGATATTTCAAAGAGCGCCTGTAAAAATGTTTTGATCTTTGTTATATACTCTTCAAAGTTTCACCCTGACGTTCAGCCTATGTGAAGCGCTCACACGGTTTCATCTTCAGGCAACATCAGATACGGAAGAAATTGAAGAAAATCGGGAAGCATCCACCCTATTAACGCGCAGCAAGGACAAGTGGTCACCTTGGCACCGGTTAGGTACCCCTAGGGTTAATGATAACTACTGTGCAGGGGACGCATACGCAGAGGGCACGGGCACGGGCACGGGCTATGCTCCGTAGGGCACGGGCTATGCAGAGGGCACGGGCACGGGCTATATGCCCCGTACCGCTATCTCTGTCGCTGAAGCCGTGCACGAATTTTAATTTCAATACACGACGAGGCATTCATTGTGCAGGACGCGAAACAGCTTTGAATGCATTGTGCGCTGCATTGACTGCGGTCAACCAGGCACGATTTCAAGGTTTACAGCAACGACCTGAACCCACTACTAGGTCAGCCAGCGTTGCGACGAAGAAACGCAAAAGAAATAGACGCGTCATCTGACTTTGAAAATACAAAATAACAAAGAAGCTTCTGATCGTAGCTTCTTTTTTTTTCTTTTTTTCTGACTGATTATTGTTTAAAGCTAGTATATTTACCACGCTTGTTTCCGTTTCAGATACGCTTGTGTAAAGTGCGTAAATCTCATTTCGAATATCGCTTTCTGGCTTCTTTAACCAGCTGTTCGTAAATAATCTGCTTTCGGTGTGAAGAAAGCACGAAACTTGCTAAGACTGTGTTCTCGAACTGAACAAGGTCATTACGTGTTCTCAGCACTTTGCCAGTCGAGCGGTATGGCTCAATACAACCTAGAAGACATGACGTCATTGGATGGATGGATGGATGAGGCTGAACCCTTTGAATCAGGCGGCGACGTACGCCACCTATAGCCAGTCGTCGTTAGTGACTCGATCCGCCCCAAGCGGCAAACACGCTGAAGATTGCCGAGAGTCGCTGCGGAGGCGGCAGACGCGTCCGTCTTGGCATCGCCGCGTACTAGCGTAGCGCTCGTGAGACGCAGGCGTTGTCGTCTAGCTGGCATTGCGTGACTATGCGGTGAGCAAGTCGTCTGCTTTTTGCGGAGGAGTGGCGGTAACGTCACGACGACGCCGAGCTCTTATTGGCTGATTGAAACAAAAATAGTGGGTAGACCTCAAGGGCCGTGTTCCAAAATTTACTCGATCTTACTCTAGGGTAAAGGTTTTGTACCTTGGCGTTCTAAAACCTACCCGCGTCCAGCGCTTTTCAATCTGTGTGTTGTCACGTGACACGACACGCCGGAGTAACTCGCATTCATTTGGGTAAGATTTGGAACACGGCCATGGCGTCGAGGATTGAGGTCTACCCACTATTTTTTTCAGTCAGCCAATAAGAGATTGGAGTCGTTCTGACGTCACCGCCACTCCTGAGCAAGAAGCATGTTGGGCCCACGTTTTCGAAGTCGACACCGAACATATCCTTTATGTCGAGCCCCAACGGAGGCCAACGAAAACGTTGTCTCGCGCTCTTCCCACAGAGGATAAGCGTCGATGTAAATTTGAAGGAGGTCTCGTTGAACGGGATGTGTTGACGCGGTAGGCACGTTGGTTTACACACGGTACGGAGCAACCGAAAGGGTACACATCCGAGCGTCTCGACTCCAACTGTCGGGTTCAAAGTTAATTCATAAACTCAAATATAATCTTAACGATAATCGAGCTCTAGTATAGCTATAGTCACTGACGAGATGAGGATGGCGAAAAGGAGACTGAGTTGTCCCGCCTCCAGCCCGAGCTTCCCAACTTCGACAATGCGTCGGCCTCTCGTGAGCCTAGAGCGTTCACGCGCAACCAAAGCATGGTCGAAGGCAACGAGGGCGTCCTGGAGGCCGGACGTTCGAAAGAGACGCGCCCTGCCGTCCTCACCTCGTTAGTGACTTTAGAAGAGCTTAACTCCTTGGTTAAAAAAAGAAGACAGTTTGTATACCAACCAAATATATAAGTTACCTTTCTTTGGTGGATTCAACTCACCATCTAAAAACCTGCGCATCCACTTAAAACAAACAAAAAACAATGACAACAGATGTGTTTAATAGCATCGCGCAGCCATTTCACCCTCTGGTAGATGCTGCGTGTTATGTTCGCAGCAGCGCCGCCGGGAAAAACCAGCGATGGCGAAAGCCACGCGATGATTCCAAGGTGCAGGTCCTTTCCAGCCTCGCATAGACTACGACCACGGTCTGTTGCCGGAGCGCTGCCATGGTTACTCCGTCCCCCGCACCTATAATCGCCGAAAGAGAACAAAAATCACTAAGAGAAAGTAGTTAATGGCAAAACAATAAAAAAAAGTAGGAGAAAGTACATGATGTAAGAAAATCCGGGCCCAAGTTGTGTGGCGGTTCAGGGGCTAGCCCACTGGTAGCACGCAAAAGGAACATCAGCTAAAACGAGACCCCCGTGTGGCGGCCGTTTGACCGAGGTGCTTTAGCGGGCACGGAAGTTGGCCACTTCAGACGCAGTCCATCAACTGATCGTTGCGCTTGTCCTCTAGGACGGGTTCATCTTTGCAGGATCGTCCTGCAAGGGGGATGAGCACGAACTTATATCAAGAGTGCGTGCACACTAGAGCGGCTTTTACGCTGCGAGAGTATGCGTATGTTGAAAGTCAACGTGCGAAATGAGGGGGGTTAAATGGAGTCTCGAGAAATTATCGGTCGATGACATGTAATGCGTTCCTCTGGAAGCGATTATCTGATGTGTCCAACCGAATGGATGAATGAAATGATGCTTTGTCTATATTCCCTGGCATTTTAAGAAACGCGGGGCTTGTCGAGTCCCCGGAATCTCGTCATCGCACCGCAGCCAATCAGGTTGCGGCATTCGCCAATGATGACGCCGAAGAATCAATCACAAATAAGGTCGAAAATATTAAGCCCCGCCATGTGGTTTTCAAGCTCTCAGCATCTATAGAGGAATCATTCGGAAATGAAAAGTACGAACCGTTGGCGTTTACTTTGTAAAATGTTTGATAACTGTACAGATAGAAATTGTTGAATAAAAATAGCGATGTCGCCACTGCACTTATTAGGATAGTCTGTGAGACGGCAAAGATCAATTAAAATATTTTTCAAACTTTTTTTAATTGCCTTTTTTTAAAGATTATTTATGAATTTCTGGAGTCTGTTTCTTTTGGACGTTGTTGATCACGTAGAGACGAAAGAAAAAAAAATGTGTACATCAATGGTTAGCAACCTATCTAAATTTAGTTATAAGGCAGATTTATTGCGTTTAGAATGCGCACACATAAGTTTTCTTTATGTGTATCTTCCTCCTCCAGGATTGTATTTGGTTTTCCTTTGCAGAATTACCTGCCTCATCTGTCGGACACCTGCCGCGAACTGCTCCTTCACGTACAGCTATCATCATATGTCTACTCGTAACAAATAAGAAAACGGAGGCCATTTTTTAAAGCAATACGTATTAGCAGATATCTGATTGGCCATTGCACTCCATTCCTTACAGTTGATCTTTACATTAAGTTTACAGTCTGTCTCTTAGAAAAATAATTGTAATTTCTTACTTCACTGGGTTACTCGGAGGTTGCTTAGTAACCAGCTATTCTTCCTATTATAAATAACGGTTCCCTTCGTCCTCTATTTTTCTCTTTCTTCCTTTCTTTTTATGTCTTCCCTGCGTCTACCCCGCCACTTTTGATATTACAACAATCAAGCGTAAAAAAGAAAAAAAATAATAAAGGTGCGAGGCTCGCACAGTGTGCCGTAAAACATCTCAACTGAACTCCTGCGAGAGAAGGAGGTTCTCTATACCGCGAACAACGGAGCGGCGAGCGGCTCACTCGATGACCATGTTGAATTCATTCGCGAAGTCACGTAGGCCCCAACGCCTTTGCTGTTCCGGAAGAACACCGCCCACGCTCCCGCTTTTAATTCTTCGCCTTCGAGGTCCTAGTTGCTTCGTTAACGCGCAGCAGAGATATCGCACAGCGTGTGCGGCCGGGGGCCCCGCTGCAAATGAGAGGTGGACCCGGATTTAACGTGGACGGGAGAAAGAACATACGAGTTCGAGGAGGCGCTGGGCGTTCCGCGATTCACCTTTTTTTTTTTTTTTACAAAATGGTATAAGTAGAGTTTTCCCATCATTAATTTAATTTGTGCGTGTGTGTGTGTATGTGCGTGTGCTTGTGCGTGTGCGTGTGTGTGTGTGTGTTTGTGTGTGTGTGTCGCTGATAAGTTTTTTTCGGGCACGCTGCGAGCGAAGCGGCGGAAGGTGCTTCGCGTATAGTTTCAGTGCACCCGCACGAATATTAACGAGGTTATAAAATCGGAGATGTGAGTTTTGTTTTGAGTTTGGTGTTGTTTATAGGCGTACGACGACTTGTATTGTTCTTACACATAATTGTTAGCCCTTTGTGTGTGCCGAAATAGCGTACTTAGTCATTCCGTATTTGTTGGTCATTTTACTATAGTCGATATTAACTTGTGCGAACAACTTCAAACGACGCAAGAAAAGACGTGCCGGCGAGCTGGTGAACTTTCAACGTCTTAAAAGCCCTACACTTGGAATAAAAGAGTCGACAACGCACGTGTTGTTCACTTTTCTTTTTGTTTCTAAGTTTCAGGTTTTCCAGATGTTGAAAGTTTCTTTTCGGAATCGTTGTTTGAGAAACCACTGCCACGATGTCGACAAATGTTTTGAAGACACAGCCGCAGAGATATCGACATCGTGAATCAACCCGAGCGTGTATCGCGCCTCTGTTATTTTTTTTTTTTTTTTTAACCGGCCACAATACGTTTTGATTTGACGACTGATCCCAATACATCCCATCAAATTTTTGAGTGATGTTTTACTTCGTCTCTTTCAATCGAAACCCAGACTGGACAAACCGTTCATCGGCACGAAGACAAAATGAACAAAACTGGTTTCCACGAACACGAAAACAAAAAACTTCGTACTTTCCTTTTTCGCCGAAACGACACGAATGAACCACACCCTTCGCTGTCGAGCACTCGAAACGCGACCGCATACATGAAGGATTAGGTGCCGCGGCGGACCAGGACACGCCACCTATTTTCGTCGACGCGGACATTTTCGGTGTTTCGTTAGCGACTGGGGTCACTGGGGACGTCCCGCGCGCGACGACCGCGCGCTCTCTCCGCCACAAAGCGACGCTGATTTTTAGGGGTCCGCTGGGAACCCCCGTAACTGCCGCTTCACGCGGCCATGACAGCGATGTGCCACAAGACGTGCCAAGACGCCTCAGACGCGTCCGCTATGCTAATGCGATGGGGCCCCGCTTGCATGCACTGACGAACTGCCGTGGCGGCGGTCGTCGCGATCGATGGCTCGGTAGAATTCGCGCGTGCACCCAATGCAAAGCGCGGGCCGCGCAGAACGCCATGCTTACAGCGTCGACTCTGTCAAGCGCGCACGTGGACGGGTGCTCGCCGCGGACGCGTATATAGTCCCCCGAATTCTCGGCCGTTTTGAATAGGGGGGCAGGAATGATAGGCATCTGGAAGGGAGCTCCATGGCGATTCTTTTTTATGCTCTTCACTATCTTTTATTTTATTTTTTTAGAAGGCGGGAGGATTGGATTTGACTATTAGGTTCAATGCCGTGCCCACTTTTTCGCAGGAGACGGGGAAAGGGGGGAGGGGGGGGGAACTGTTTTCTTTTTCCTTTTTTGTTGGAAATCTGGTGGTGGGCTATCTTGGATGTGATTTTGAAAAATGTAGTAGAATCATTATTTTTGGAGCGTCAATAAGACGAGACAAGACCTTTCGTTTACTCCGAGGGGTTCATAAAAAAATAAGGTTAAATGAACGAACAAAACTATTCTGTGCCACAGTGATTATTCCATTACTTCGAGTAAGTTAAACAGATTTTGCATATCATAAACTTTTACGAGTTATACATATTGATGAAACTAGTCACAGATTATGTTCATATATGGCGTTGTTTCGTCACCATAAAATTATTGCATTAAGATGATCAACTTTTGTTTTTAGAGGTCGAGGAACGTTCATCGGAGACCATCGAAAACCTTGTAACTCTATGTTTATCAGTTAATGTTAGTATTTCCTCGCACAAAAACGTTATCGGGGACCATTTTGTAATTAAAAAGGCACGGACCGACAGTTCACTGACGCTTCGGAGAATTCACCTGGCAGTATATACTCTTCTTGGGATTTTTCTACTTCAGATGTGGCCATACAAAAGGTATTTGAGTATTGAATTAAGTCACTTTTAACACGAATGCAGCGAACTTATTAAGCGGCGAACGTGTACAACTCTATGAGTCAGGTAGCTTGAGTGTTAAATTACTGAGTCATATATTTAAAATTATAGCGTCAGTAAGCCACAAAGAAATCGGATCGAAGGAATGAAACAATCAGCTGCCGGTGGACCAAACAAATCAGACACATGTGCGATGTGACTAGAAGATAATTCACAATTTTTTCCTCATATTTTTACTTGCAGTTTTACACAAAAAAAAAACGGTTCGACAAATTCAGGCACTTTTTTTAATAACCATAATACAGAAGATTTCTTGTTACATATAATAGTCTTTTTGAAAGTTTGGTAACTCTTCTTGGTAGCGTTCTAATTGCAGTTTTAAACCCAATCACTAATAATGGCAAGACCAATTTGTGCAATTTGCGAAATGGTGTTTGAGATATTTAGCGATACGTTTTTTTTTATGTTTGTCGGCAATTCAAAAAGTGCGGGCACGAAGCGGTCCCCATTATCAAGGCACAATAAAAACTGGCTTAGCGTGCTGGTCACCTCTTTTCTGTCTCGGCAGCGCGCGGTTTATTTACAAATCCTCAGCCCAGCACGAGCATGTTCGTCGCTTCAGAAACCAAGCAAATCACGCGCCGTACGCTCCCTGTATATACTAGATTTTTCCAGAACTATATATAATACCGACAAGTTTGATCAGACTGTTGAGCGTTGGCTTAACTATAAGGAGTATTCACTGGGCGCCATATTTGTGGGTGATGTCTAGAGCGCATGCTCTGAAAGAGCCCACATTAATAGGTTGCTAAGACCGGCAATCTTGAGGGTGCGGAATGCACGTTACAAAAGAACTGTGGAAGCTCGCCATCAGCACGCGCTCAGCAGTCGTGCACACAGCTATGGCCGCCAGTGAATACTTCCTATAGTTCGATTATGCTTCTTTTAAGTATCGATAGCAACGAGTGTAAGAAGAAGCAGTTCATTCGGCGCATCGCATTCTAATCTCCTTCTCTCGTAAAGAAATAATGCTTTCCTTATATTAGCGTTTGAAGAAAAATGGAAGACGTTTACAAATCTCTGTAATGCGAAATTAGAGCGCAGCTCTTGAGGTATTTTGATTTTGCAATATACCGAGCTAAACAATTTGAGAGAGAAATATATACACTATATGCACAAATATAGATCACTTTCCTCAAATACTGGTTCTGCATCCTCCTCCTCTTCTGTGTCTTCTTCGTCCTTCGCACCCTCCTCCTCCATATCTCCCTCTCCTCCTCCTCCTTTTGCGTACCCTCTCCTCCTCCTCCGTACCTTCTCCTCCTCCTCCGTACCCTCCCCTCCTCCCACAGCTTCCCCGCTACATTTAGCTGGAAAATTGACGCCACGTGACCTCAACACCAATTCAATTTCTCCGCAAAATCTAGCGGGGAAAAGGACGTCACATGACTCGGTGTCACGTCACCTATGAACAAATTCAGTTTCTCTACTAGATCTAGCGGGAAATTTGACGTCACGTGACCTCATCACCAATTCAATTCCCCGCTAAATTTAGCGGAGAAACTGAATTGGTGTGTAGGTCTGTGACGTCCCATAATGCAACATTGCGCATTCAGTTTCCCCGCTAAATTTGACGGTAAAAATGTCTTTAATTAGCTTAACACTTATTCAGTTTCCCCGCTAAATTTAGCGGGGGAACCGTGACGTTCCAGAATACAACGCTCGAAATTACACTGACGGCAACGCCGACGCCGCTCAACGCGGAAACGGGCGCCTAAGAGCTGCGCTCTAACAAATATGTAATAACGAAAAATGAGTCCAACTGCAGGTGCTCTTCAAAACAACCAAAAACACAAATCAGGGTCTTTACTAATATTCGTTTTAGATTTTGATATGCGAACTATGCGACGCATTGCAAAAATATACGCTAGTCATTTGTTTATCGCTCATGCATAGGTCTCGTGTTTACGAGTAATACCGATACAATTTACAAAAAAAAAAAAAAAAAAAAAAAACATTCTGGTAATATTTTAAGTAATGTTTCAAGTTATTTGAAAATCTGCGATATTCACAGTTGCAAAACAACAAAAACGAAAAGCTATCTTTTTTTTTAAGTCTTCAATACGTTATTGTATTTAAGAAGAGGACACTGTTTCCTGTGTTAATTTCGGATGAATTACGAAGGGGCCTTCTCGTTAACGTTGCTTGAGGACACCGTTTCTTGATGTGTGACGCATCAAATCAAATATAAAACAGCAACGTTTTTTTTGTTTTTGTTTTTTGTCGTAGGAAGTTAAAATGAGTGGATACTGCAAGCTGACCAGTGGCCAATGCTCTCGCCCTATCCGATTATGAGCATAATTGCTCTTGCTTCCAGCTTCGATGCATAGAAGGCTTATTTGCGAGAAAAAGATAATCAAGTGTCTTTGAATTGATCAGAAACTCTTATCTAGTTAAAGGGAAGATGGGGCACTTCTGCATTTGAGAAAAAACGCTTGAATCGAGTTCACTTTGCCGTTAGAATAACAGATATCACAATTATCTTTCAATGCGACGCGCCGGAGAGCCAAAAGAGCAATTTTAAAATAGGGCTGAAGCCCCGCCTCCCTAGCCTTGGGCAGCCAAAAGATCTGTCGATGACGTCACGTACAGCGACTTTCTTTCGCGTTTTCTCGCGTTTAACAATACTTGCGCAGCAAATGGTTTGAGTATTCGGGTTCACGGGGTAAAAATACACTAGAATTCACTTCTAACTCATTTTTTTCAAGAAGCTCCCCAGCTTCCCTTTAAAGCATAGGTGATGCCGTATGTAGTTCCATGCTCTTGGCAAAATTGTCCATAGTTGAAGTGCTTTTTTTTGTTTCATTTGACACGTCCATGCGCTGACATTTGATTTCATTTAAAATAATAAAGACTTCGGAATATTGCTAAATTGACCATTGAGAAACGCCGAATCATACATATTTGAAAATTCGACACCGGTAAAATCATATATGAAGGTCGAAAAAGAAAATACACTTAAACATTTCTTACGAGTTGTGAATGCGAAAGCATGCAAGCCGCTCGTCCGCTCCCTTG
Organism: Ixodes persulcatus; assembly: GCA_013358835.2. Lineage (NCBI taxonomy): Eukaryota > Metazoa > Arthropoda > Arachnida > Ixodida > Ixodidae > Ixodes > Ixodes persulcatus. Next base: position 677,765 of record JABSTQ010010890.1, read on the forward strand.
GTCGTCTGCTCGTCCGCTCCCTTTGTCGTCTGCTGCGTACTAGCGCGCGCGCGCTTCGGGATCTCAGAGGCCATGGCGCAGCGGCCGATGGGAGCCCCGTCGACGCGCGCCAGCCAATGGAACCGAAGGCGCCGGAAACCAGGAGCCGTTTTCGCGCTTCAAACTGATGACGTCAGCTCGCTCCATGAGACAGTTAATGCTTCCGCATTAATATCCCATAAACAAGTATATTCCAAAAGATACCGTTTGAATTTCAACAAACATGGGTTCCGGAAACACGAAAATCTACCCGACATCCTTATGTTTCGATAAGACAAAAAAAAATATATTCACCATGATCAAAATGTTTCACCCGAGTAGTTGCCTTGACAAATGTATGCCTGAAAAAAAATTAATTGCCAACATATCTGTCATTGTACTGTGCGGCTAAAATCTTCGCTTTCCCGGATTTCTTTTTTCTTTCTTCGTGACGCCGTTCAAGAAAAAAATGTTCATTTCAGCGTTTCGAATCAGTTTTAAAAGCCTAACGTTAGCAGAAACCTAAGACACAGCTTGAAGGCAACTTCACGCGTCCGCCGAAGAACGAGAGAGAGAGCGAAGTCCGAAGGGACAGTCTTGGGAAGCCCGAGAGCGGAAGAACATCTTCCTCCACCCGGCTTGGTCCTAATCCAGTCGGGGGATTATGAGCGGAGTATTGGGTCATCTCGCCTGTCCGCCACTCCCACGGCAATCTGTATCTGGCCCTAATCCAATTAGATGAAGCTTTCGTCCCGCAGAAAACCTCCAACTTCCGTGTGGCAGCACGTTTCTCTTTCTCATTTCCGTCGGCAAAGTCCTGGGACTCGTGTCTCGGCTTTCGTCGTGTTTCGTTTTTTTCTTTTTCTTCGTTTATTCCGCGAACATCTGCTGTCGTCTGTTTCGCGTAATGATACATGCCGAATCCGCCGCACGAAATAAGACAGAGGAAAATTTCGCTTTTTCGGTTCATCTTCCGACGAATTTCTTGCTTCTTGCGCTTTTTGTTTTGGTTTCCAATCCTTCTCGTTATTGAGTGGTCGGTTCCCGGTGGAGAGCATTGGGCACCTCCAAATTGAATGCGTTCTTTTCTATGTTTTTTCCAGGCGTAATTGCGAGACTCGGGCGAAAGTAGTAGCAGATCATTTTACTCGTACACCCGAATGACTAGTTGTTTGGCGGGAATAATTGCACGTGATTGATAACAGATTCCCGTACTGGAGATAATTACGAGCCATGTATGTCAAGAATATTCGCTAGCAATGGTCAGACCGCAACGTTTAAATATACGGCTGTCTGTTAAAGTGTGATTGTCAAAAAGTGCAAACCTGTGGCAGAACAATTATGTAGACAGTTGCATTTTATATCTTTCAGGCAGCAAGCGACAAACACTACAAACCCGCATAAACTGTTCCTTTCAAACAAATTCTACCGGAACGGCGGTTTGTTGAACTGACGGAGTATCTTTCATAAATATTAACGTCCGCAACACTGTCATCAACATGAAAGTTCGAATGAAATGCGCGTCTAAGAAACTGCGGGACGTCCGAGTTTAATCTGAATACTGCGGGCAAGTGTTTCAAAATGCGTCTTTGACGCGTCGGAGCGTAAGGAGAGGACCCCCGATCAAAGGGCAGCGTAGAGAATGCGCGGGGGAACTGTACTGGTGACGAAGCAGCTAAGCGCGTCATTGGTTGAAGTCGGGGATAAACAAAAGCACATGGTAGCATCTCGAAGGTAAACAAACGCACGAGGTGCGAAAAGAGCGGACAAACTTGCACGCGGTATTAAAACGGTATTCTCAAAAAACATATCAATTTAAAAAGTTGAAGCCTAGTGAAAACTATGCATAGGCATGAAAAATCGCATGGGCAGGAGCGATCCTTTGTTTTTGTGTAAAACTCGCCTCGCAAGTTGTTGACATCTATTTTGTAGTGAGAATGCAAAGAGCGTAGATTTTCACCGAAGCTTTATCCCATGTTAGCGCGTCGGGTTTTTCGCTTGGTGAGTGACCTATTAAGGTGAATGATACACATAAAAGACCTTGAGTTAACAGCCGTTGGTGGGCTAATAGTCACGATGAAGACAACCGTGCTTCCTTACGAGCCACAACGGTACAGCGGAGGCTCGGAGAGCATGCGCATAAAAAAAAAAACAATAAAAAGCGGCGGAATTCCCAGATGACTGTCTTGGCACAATACGCTGCCGATTCCGAGAAGACTCGTTTAAACTTTTTACACGTCGAAATAAAAAAAGAAATTCAAACAAAAGAGACTCTGCCAAAGGGGCAACAGAAAAAAAATAAAAAAATGAATATATTTTCCCTATGGCGGGGGTTTTCGGAGCGAGGGTCAGTTTTATGGAAGGCCCAGCAGCGTCTGGTGCCGTCCCTGTGGGCGTTCGAAGGGGGCAGACGAGCAGACCTGAAGGAATAAATCATCCCACTAATGGATGGGGTGTGGTAATTGCAAATGGACCATCCAATGCATGAATTTCGTTACGGTTCCCCAGAACGGACGCCACCGTGTTTCGACGCGCAATTGAGGATGCTTTGCAGCAATGCATTCACGCCGCATGAGGACTATTTTCTTTTTTCTTTCCTCTTAGGCCTTGACGAATAAAAGAGTTTAGACCCGAACTCCGAAAGTTTATCCGGTAGTGCGGTTTCGAGCCGTATGGTGGGATAACTTGCTCAAACTTGAGCGTAATTTACTACACAAATTTTTGCAGGACGAATGATCGCGTGTGTGTTTATATATGAACGCGAGCCTGTTTGTATAATGAATTCCCGTTCTCATCTGTGTTCATACACCTGTGTACGTGTATATATGTCTGTGTGTGGGACAGACATAAGGTATGCATGCCTCATGTGCGGTACCATGTGTCTGCTCTTTGCTCATTGCTACTGACGCGCTTGGGCATCTAAATTATTTATGCCAGCCGTGTGTAAAGGAGTGCGTGTACGGGTTCATTCCGCATCCATTTCTTCCTTAGTTATTTTTTTCCCATTTTGATAAAGGAGGTTTCACTCTGGCATTTGTTGCTTACTTTGATACAGCCTTAACGATGATAAACTTTAGCGCAACGAGGCATATTAAATGGTCATTCAAACAAATTAAAGTCCACTTAACTGGATCCGGAAACGCCAGGAACTCGGCGGTTGACAATGGACGGACCTCTCCGGAAATCACGTCAACTCATCCGCTGCTGTGTACTCTGTTCCCCTCTTTGCTGACAGCGCGGGAAAAGCTGCGTGCTTGTTGGACTAACGATACGTCCATCTTTATCCACGTCCTCACGCTCCAGCCCGTAAGCACGCACAGAGCAGCGACGTCAGGTGGTGAAATGGAGGCGTTTGGTTGGTCAGGCGAGAGTGCACCTGCCACCGCACTGTCAGGTCCGCGAGTAGACGACGGGGTATAATGGCGTCCGTCCCGAGTTCCCGACACCTGCCTCTTATTATAGTGCGTGGAACGCGTCTCCAAACTAATGTGCCTTCCGCGTAAAAAAAAAAAAAAGCAGAAAAAAAAGTTTTTTTTTGAAGTGTCATGACGTCGCCGACCGCGACCCTGGCGGTGTCACAGAAGCGGCAATGGATGTGGCACACGCATGTTCCGCTGCAGCTCGCTCTCCAGTGTGACAGTCCACGGAAAGCAGCCAAGAGTTTGAACCACGCGACGACAGCGACACTCGCTTTCGCCCGTATACTTTTTGATCGGACTATAAGCACCCACCGCCAGGATCGCGACATCCGATATGGCATGTGACACTCCAGCTTTTGTAACGTCGTTTCTTGCCAGTTTTGATACCCCTTTTGATGTATGGAAGGAATAGGACGCTAAACACACCAGTCAAAGATGCGTTCCAGGTGCCGTACTCTTAATCTAGTATACGGGATAAGCTGCAGACGAGAACCAAGAAATTCCCTCGTTCATCTTCTGCCCCGGAGTTCCGGTCATCCTCTGTTCCTCTCCTTCGAATTTCTGCGATTCCTCTTCTCTCTCTCTCTCTCTCTCTCTCTACTGCCCGTAAGAGGGCGAGGGTATACCTAATCAACTTTGAGTGAGCGTTTGATTGCGGCGTTTTCTAATTAACTTGCAGCAATCGTCGTCCCAGACAAGGGTTGCCCCGCCTACGTGGTGCGAGACTAAGATCGCAACTTTAAGGCTGCGTGGGAAATGGGAACGCACACACACACACACACACACAAACGAAAACAAAACAAAACGAAAAACACGCGGATAAGGTACGTAAAAATAAAAGTGGAGAAGAATCACGAAAGGTTAATGGCAAAGCTGACCTGAGTGAGCTTTCGTTTACGAGGTATAAGCGTAAAAGCGTGAGATTAAAATAGCACTGCCGACGTTTCTATTCCGGTCGACGATATGCAAGGCTTTGTCCATCCAGCCCGCGCACGATGGCCTAGTGCGGTCGAATTACAGCGGAAATTCAAAAGCTTTGTGCTTCTCGTGCACTATTTATTCGAACAGTGGGTTACAGATTAGTCATTTTTATATGGGGTTAATTTATGAATCATGTTCGAGAGGGTAATGGGCAAACAAAGAGTGTCTAAGTTTTGTTTGTGTAGCCGTTGAATATCTTGCGCCTTGTAAACTGAACCTGATTCACACTTGTAAAAAAACAAAGAAATAGAAATAACCAACAACCTCATTATGGAACGGAACCAGTTACCATTCTTTATGAATAGTTATCACTAATGATGCAAGAGTGTTTTAGTGTCGCATACAATCCGACTTTCTGAGTGGTCTTGTCTACTTATGTTGATGACGTATATAACTTTGTTTGCAATATTCGTCTATTTTCATTATCGTTATATTTTTGCGTCGTTTGTTCCTATTTTTCTGGTATAACGCATTAATTAAACATTTAAGGTGTGAATATTAAAAAAAAAAATTACATATTCTGTCTATTACATTTTTTGTCGTAATACGAATCGCGTGATTTTTTAGGCATCACGTGATTGCCACAAAAGTTTCTTAAATTGAAACAAGAAAAATTAATCGGGGTGTTTCTCGTGCTTTATATGTGCCAGACTTACCTGAACTCTTGCAGCGCGCAATTTACGTATGGAACAACGTGTGGAACAACAGGATTGGCGTGCTTATGAACTGTCCTATAGTCGCCAAAAAATTCAGAAACACGGGGCGTGGCTTATTATGCTCACGCTTGATGATTCTTTCGTCGCCACTCTTATCGGCTAATGCAGCAATGTCATCGGCTGAGAAGCGATAATGAGATGCTATGGCCCCGCCCCACGACCTGTGTTTCTCAAGATTGAATAATGCGAGAATAGCCTTATACAGCGACTTGGCTATTTTCAGAAAGCAAGTGGAAGGGCTTGTTGCCACTTTGTCAATCGAATGTATGTTCGGATCCTGAACTCTTTTTCTTTATTCGATTTTTTTTGTTTTTGCATGTATCCTGTTCGTGTATCAATTTTGAAGACCTGCTGGTTGTTTTAGGACAAACAAAAAAAGAACAATATTATTATTATTATTATTATTATTATTATTATTATTATTATTATTATTATTATTATTATAAACAAGCTATTTACGACGATAATTAATATTACAGTTGTACTGTGTACCATGAAGTGACATGTGAGTTGTTCGCGTTTAAGATCGATTTAATTTTAAGTTTTTAATATTAGCGAGTAGCTATATTATTAGCAACTTTTGCGTCGAATGTTATGAACTGAGGCAATACCCACCGATGTAACGTGATCGCACAGAATATAAAAAATCAACAAAAGAAAACTAATACGCACACGTTTGAGTTTGTACAAGGTTTGGCAGCGTACAAGTGCATTGCGACATATGTAGATGAATAGTTCTCAATTAGCTAATAACTATTTCGAAAGCTTAAGGAATCGTGCAGCTTGAATTTGGTTGTTTATGCATTTCATTGAACGATCATATGATATACCGGGCATTTCAGCGAAGGCTTTCAATAATCTCTGAAAATTGGTTGGTTGAGAAAAAAAAACTGTTTCCAGGAACAAACCGCCAGCCACACCGGGCGTCAAGAATTGCAAAAAGAAGCATACTAATTACATAAATTGAGTAAAATGAACACATTAACTTTCAATTAGTTAAAATTACCATATGGTTTCAGTGCAAACCTCTAGAGGCATCATGGAAAACAAGGGCAGCATTTTACGTCGTTCCGAAAAACGCTCAATTCGGACACGTCTATGGGTTTCGGTTTCTTAGAGGAGCGCATCTCCGCACCACCGGCCGGTGGCTTCGCGCCTCGTTTCTCGTAAATGCACAGGAAAGTATGGCATCATGGCGCACGTGCGTTGCGCGTCTTGGTCACTGGAGAGCAGGACCGCTGGCGAGGAGATGCGCTCGGATAAGGAACCAAAACCTAGAAACGCGTCTAAATTGAGCGGTTTTTCGGAAGCGCCGTAAAATGCTGCCCCCAGCTGCCTTACATATTTTCAAAATAAGTTGATTTTTTTTTGTAGTTTTCGATTATGCTTATCAAGTTTCTCATTGGAACCATCTGCTTATTTTCACTAATTACAAAGTTAACTAGTAAATTTTAGTTAATTATTTAGATAATTAGCTTGTTTATGCAATCTTTGACGTCCGCCGCGGCTGACAGTTTGTTCGCGGAAATGTGTTTTTTTTTTTTCCTTTTTAACCGCCTTACCTTTTGGTATCTTTGAAAGCCTTGACTGAAACACCACACTCTAAGAAAAAGCCCGTGCGCCTACTTTCCCGCACAACATTCTGAGAGCCAGTCGCCGCAACTTACGGAGGCAGCTCCGGGAATGACAATGCCGAAATATATGTTTAGACCAAAAAACGCAGTCTGAGTTTTGACATTAAGCAATGAGAGCGTGACGTTTTGCACAGCATAATGTCACAACTCCGACTGCGCTTTTTGGTCTAAACATGTTTCGGCATCGTCATTCGCTGAGCTGCATCCGTAAGTTGCGGCGATTGGCTCTCAGAGTGTTGTGCGGGAAAGTAGACGCACGGGCTTTTTTTTAGAGTGCACGTATATAAATTAGATTTAAAAAAAAAAAATCATCGGAAGAGTATATTTTCGCGAAATTGGAAACTACAAAGGAAATAAGTTATAACTATGACAATGTACGAAACAAATTTGATGGAGTTTTACTTCATTTGGAAGTCAAAAAAGGGAAATGTAAGTGAAATGGGAGCCGGGTGGTGGACGCTTTCTTTACATTCGTGAAATATTCAAATCAAAAGAAAGTTTATAAGAAAACACAAAGTTGTGACATTAAGTCTTCGACGATGATGTAGCCGCTGAAGTAAAACTCGTTCTATTTCACGCAAAGGACGGGGGCTAACTGACTTTAACAAAAGTCGACCGCGAGAAACAAAGTCCGTCCACCACTGCCTCGACGTAATTCACTTTGCTCTGCTGGTTCTCATGTTCCGTAGGTAACCCGAGTTCGGCGGAAACATTTTATACGCCCTCATTCTTTCAGTCCGGGGCTCATTTTGAATGCACCGGGAAGGGTCATTATAAAACAGCGAGACTTTTCTTTTTTTCTTGCTATTCCATCTGTTTCTGGGGTACCTTCGTTGTTACCCCCAAAAAATATACATATATATTCCTTTTTCTTACTTTATGTGTTTTCGTTTCGGGGACGGTAAGAAAAAGATTCATGTTTCTTTTCTTAATCTGAGGCAGCCAAGCACTTTTGCGTTCAGGACGTGGCTTGAGCGCAAAATTTGTTTTTGTAGGTTAACCTAATTTAAAACTATGCGGCTGGGTATTTAATCTTACTTGTGTATAGTACGTACAATATCTAAGGCTTGGCTTAAAGGTCAAACACGTCGTTCAAACCTAAGGATTTTTATGCAGTTCATACATCAAGAAATGTTGTAAGTTTCTATTTTATTGCATTTTCTGAAGGAGTCAGTCGGACCTTTAATCTTATTTTAATTTTTAACGGTTGTATGGTTAGCTCACCTGCATGATCACACTTGCTTAGAGATGATGTAGGTTTGTGAAATGACATTGTGGCGACAAAGCTTCACTAAGCACGTGTTTATTTAAAAAATCGACTTTTAGGTAAAAGAACAATCTGCGAGTTGTGAAGGGTTATAGAGCTAGATATTGGTATGCGTTTAGGATAGGAATACACTGGTTCAACGCTCTAGAGCAGGGATTTCAAACTCGCGACCCGCGGGGCGCATGCGGCCCGCGACTCTCTGGGACGCTGCCCGCAAGTGACCCGTGGCTGCGAGCACACGTCCCTGTGCCTCGAGCGCTGCATGCGCCACAAACATGTTTCCTCTTGTCGTCCATTCATTTCCACTGGAAATCTAGCTCTGCTTTTATGACGGTTTGACATATTTGACACTAATTTGTCTTCTTTCAGATCGATGATTGTTCCGTCTTAATATACCGTTAAGACACAAGTATTTTCTTGTGATTCTGCTATAAAAATCGTCCGGATCGTCATTTTGATATAAAACCGCCATTTTGTGGGTGGGCTTCCTGGCCCCCACACTCAAACTAGAGTAGAGAAAACTCTGCTGTAGAGAAACCCCTGCTGTATAGAAAACGTTTGACTAGTGCAGCATGATGAACGTTCGTTTTTAATCTACATACATACTTGGCTGATCTCACATTAATATTAGGAATTTTTTTTCAGATGCACACCTGAAGAAAACTAAGCTCGCATCCTCGTAAATATTGCGGTAATTATCGAAATATATAAATTACTAATAATTTATTTTACAAGAATACTTGAAAGAAAACATTTCGAATGGCCCATGCGTGAGCCTTCATTTCACGTTTACAGACAGTAGAGCATTAGCAGAGCTACAGTTCTCAACGCGAAATTCGAAGCAGGACTTCATTGCGATCTCATCGTGACAACCTGTGAAACATCTGATATCCATTTAAAGCGTGCTCGTTCGTGCATGTTGCTTAAACTTGGTTTACAAAAGCTAGCATAAACATGCCCGAAACCATGCACAGGAAAAGTCTAAATAGATTCCATTGATGGTATTCTGTTTTTCAAGCTCTATCCGCTCTCACACACAAGCTTCTAAGAGGAAGACTCATATTTCATCAACAATAAAATTTCTAATTGAATAATTTAAGCGATCCCATTCATGTTTACGTCTTTGAAGAAATTTCCATGGCACTACAAAGAAACCCCGCAAGGAATGAAAAAAAAAAAAAAAAAAAACCTGTAATCGTAAATATTTAAAGGAGTTCGACATCAGCTCTAACGTCTCTTTTACCAACTACCTTCCTTGATTTCAACTAACTTCCGAGTCATATATCAAAAAAGGGGAGTACAAAAGGTATTGTTTATATAACTTTTTAATTTGCACAAGCATACGGGCACTTGTGTAACCCAAGTAAACCGGCACGCCACGCCACTGAGTCCCAGGTTTCTTTTTCACGGTTTAATAACAAAATAAAAAGCTTACTAATTATTTCAGTTACTTCGCCAATCTTGATATTGTAGTCGCGTGGATCAGAATGGTGACGTAGTCGCGCGTATTGTCGCTTGCTGACGAGGACGGACTGTGCACTCATGGATGGCACATGAGCAAGCCTGAGCACTCGATCTGGGCTCGTGACAATCGACGTCTCAACGAGCATTCGTGTGGTGGCCGGTGCCCAGTCGCTGTAATAACGGGAATCACCAGACTGAATGAATTTCTGGAGCTCAGCATGTGCCTTTCACTTCGCTGTTTGCAAACCACAACGTGTGGCTACGGTCAACATTAGCGGCATGTAATCGGCACAAGATAACTTGGACGCCTGTTCCGGTTGCAAGTCGGAGAGGGTGACCGCTGCTCTTTTTCTTACATTATTTGTGGCTGATATAGCGTGATTAAGATAACAACTAATGTGTGTTTGTATCATTAAGCTTACGGAATAAATTTGAAGAGTATTTACTGGAAGTAAGAAACTCGTGGCATTGACTTTTGAGACCCTTCACAGGAATGTATAACTCAGTCAGTATCTTTTTTTTTTTTTGACTGTGTTGCACAAATTCGTTTTGTATAATGCCTCTCTCAAAAACCTTTTACTATGGAACGCCTGTCTCAATGAATAATTAGTTAACTACACACAAGCTGCTCTAGGAACTTGATCCATGTTGCAAATTCGATGAACCCATACTAGAATTTCCTACAGGATATGGTAATGTCGACCAATCAATAAATATGTCAATACATCTATAAAAACAAGAAAAAAACAATAAAAAATAAGGAATGCAAGAAAGGTTTACTAATAAGTAAAATGTTAAAGGAACAAGGAACACAAAACGTGAAAATGGGAATTGGGCATTAAAAAGTAAAATACAATCAGCTCTTTTCGGTGCACGGTCCACGTATGTGCGCATCCCTTACCCATGTTTAGACCCGACCACATGCAGTACCACTAACTTATTATTCAAAATATTTCCACTTTGTACTCCACGCAAACGCTAGGAACGTAACCAGGGAACGCTGGAATAAAATATGGTTCGACCGTAAATATCTTCTTTGCTAACAAAATTTCCGCGGTTGGACCCCATTTTCTAGGCAAAGTTTCGCTAACGAAGCAAAAGAAGCGACGTAATTAGAATAAATGGTGGAGATGATTTTCTTGGCGCCGCTTCTTTTGTCGGAAGGACAAAAGCTGCACTCAATCGAGTTAAGCCTCTCCACCTAATTGTTTGGTGACCGGGGACGGGTTATAGAAACTAATAATTAAAGCACGGAACACGGGGCTGATTGTCTTCTTGACACACTGAAAAAAAAAATAAAAGTTTAGTTTTCGACATTGCTTTTTTGTGGCACTATATACTGTAAACGTTTGTCGAAATTCTTTCAATAAATCCCAACCCGATATGTTTGGCGAACATGGCGCCTCTCATTATTCTTCTTATTTAGTGGGGGCGTTACAGCTTTTTGTACGAACAGACCTTGATTATATTCCAGTTTCTATTAACTTCTTTTGGTAATGGCGTGTTCAATAGATACACACTTCATTGATAATTGTGCTAAATAACAATTACAAACTATACTTTAAGAAATGCCTGCGCATCTAGTTACATACAAAAGACTCGAAGAGCCAATCTCTGCTCCTGCAAAAGGAGCTCAGCGAATGATGAGGCGGAACATCTGTTTAGACCTCAAAGTTAAGTCTGTGCTGTGGTATTACGCAATGCAAGCATGACGCTTTGCATTGTGAAATGCCACAGCGCAGACTTCACTTTTAGGTCTAAACGGATGTTCCGCCTCATCATTCGCTGAGCTGCTGATTTTGTAGATCGCAGAGATTGGCTCTTTGAGTGTGTTGCGGGCATGTAGACGCGCAGGCATTTCTTAGAGTGTATACACTACAAAATGCGAGTTTTTTTCTACATTCTTCGTTTTAAAAATTATGTCAATTAGCCCCATGACCCACATGCAACGCTTGCATAACACCCACACTCTAAAAAAAGCCCGTGCGTCTGCTTTCCCGCACAACAATCGGAGAGCCAATCACCGCGACTTACGGAGGCAGCTCAGCGAATGACGATGCCGAAACATATGTTTAGACCAAAAAACGCAGTCTGAGTTGTGACATTAAGCAATGCAAAACTTCACGCTTGCATTGCTTTATGTCACAACGCAGACTGCGTTTTTTCGTCTAAACATATGATTCGGCATTGTCATTCGCTAAGCTGCCTCTGTAAGTTGCAGTGATTGGCTCTCCGAGTGTTGTGAGGGAAAGAAGACGCACGGGCTTTTTTTTAGAGTGCACGGTGCAACAGATAATGACGTTTTTAACTAATTTCTTTTTTTAGCATTCATAATATTTTTTGAGATTTGAACTCTTACTGTTTGTGCATCAATAGTATCAATACCAAGGAATCAGCTGTTCACGAGCACAACAAATAAACAAATGAACATATGCATGAATGAATCTAAGGCTTTTGTATTTGAGAAGTTAAATAGGTCCGATGAAGTGATTTGTAATGTTTTCGCGAAGCATACTTTTGAATGGAGATCGGTACGACTGGCAAACGCTACAGGAAATAAAACGAGGCAGAATTTCTGACACCCTAAAATGACCCTTGTTGCAAAACAAGAAATCGAATCATATGTGTTTCTAGCATTGTAAGGCAATCTCAGGTCATGGTCGCCCTAGCGTGCCTGAACAGATAATATCAATTGCCATCGAACGTGTCGTCGCTGCGTGCGCTGGCTGCATCAGCACCCCTGAAAAACAACAGGCCAGATAAGTGGCGTACAGTCGTGACCAGAAATGACCAGAACAAATATTCGCGTTTATCTCGCTTGTGGATGGTGATAATAACAAAAATTAACTTTAGCTTAATGGATCTATTATATAATTCTCAACGTTACCTCGCAGCCTCACACTTATCGCCGATAGATACCGCCCTCCTTGTGGTGCTAATTCCATCGCCGTAAGGGTTAAAGTGTGCTTGTTTATTTTGACTAGTGCTTTAAATCTCTTATTCGGGGGTTTACACGGAAGTAGCCATGGAAGTAGAACAGAAAGGAAGTTTGCAGTTTTGTTTTGCCTGGTGTTACTTAAAATATAAATGTCCGTAATAAGAACTTCCGCTTACGTGTGCAAGGTAGGCATCTTGAAGTAGAACGCCTAAGGACAGGGACGGAAAAAAAGTAGATGCTAACAGGACACAACGTGTTTCTATTTTTTTTTAAGACGGCAAGTGGGATTATTAATTGGCTGTAGATTTTTGAAGTAGCATCTATTTTCTTTTGTCCTTCTTCTTAGGCGTTTTACTTTAAGTATTTGCAACCAACTAGCCCAACGTGCCGTCATAATGAGATAGACGTTCTTGTTGTTGTTTTTTTTAATTCTCCACATCTATCTATCTACCTATCTCTCGTGTACGGTTTCCATTTGTTTTAAAATTTCACATTCGCGCGTAGCTTTAAATAAACAATCATGAATGACTGTGTCAACGAATGTTTCGTGTCACATGGACATTTGTATTTAATACATTGTCAAGAGAAAATTGTAGCAAACTTTTAAAACTAAGAAAACGTATCTCTCCTAGCTAAAATATAAACAAAGATTAAACAAAATCGTCTGTTTTGCGGAATCGATTATAAAAAAATCCAGTTGATATAGCATGGCAAAGAGCGGACGAACACGTAAACTTCAGAAAGTAGAGCTGCAAAGTTTAACATTGGCAGTAAAAATTATTACGTTAATAAAACGAAAAATAAAAGCGGGCAGTGCAGTTCGTACAGAGCTCGGCGAAGGAAGGGAGGCCTTCCCATCTACATTTCTCGGGGCAAATCGAATCGGTCCGAACCTTGATTCCGACTCGATGTTCGGTATATGAAGCCGGTCAAAGAACGGGGTGTGGTACGAAACGAAGCGGCGCGCGCTTCGCATGCTCCCTCCGCCTCTAGGCGGACAAGGCAGTGTGAGCTACGCGCTCTACGAGCCAACCAAAACCGCCTCCCTTTCATCAGCTGACTCCGCTCTGTGTACGCCGGTATGGGCTGGAGTGCGGTCACGTGACCCAAGATGAACGTACGACTGTCCTAACAAGCACGTAGCTTCCACCGCACTGTCAGCTTTGCGGCGAACGGAGCATACTGTCGAGACCGGTTGTAACGGGAAATCACTTCGCTATACCCAATATTTCGTTATAACCGACTTCGGTTATACCGAAGTGCAAAAGATAATGGTAAATCGTGATCGCTTCGCTGTAGCCGCTATTTCGTTATAACCGACTTCGTTATAACTGGTCTCGACAATAGTAGCAGTGAGTTCCGCCGACACCGGAGGCAGAGGAAACTCGGAGGGAGGAAAGACGACTCTAGCACGAAGCAGCGCGTCTCCACGCAAATTGGAAACGGGAATGGAGGGAAGAGAAATAGAAAACAAGGGCATCGATCCGACAGGGCGCGGTGCATCTTTCGAGTGTCTAAGGGTTCGACCCTACGAGACAAAAAAGAAAATGTTGAAGAGGAGAATATGCATATTGGTTTGTTGTGGGGAAGACGGGGGTACGGGCCAGGGCAAAGTTGTACTTCGTCTCATCTTTGAGTGGACCGCAGCGAAGGCCACGAACCGTCTGGGCCAATCCAATGACGTGGGAGTGTCACGTGACCTTGGTGCAGGAAGGCAGCGATGGACGTGGCGCACTGTCGCGGAATATATTTACCGCACAGAATAGACCGATCTCAGCTGACAATTAGACTACGCCACCGTTGTCGCAATGCATCGAGGGAACTTAAGTCTTTCTGCACGTGCCCGAACCTCGCTGGAACTCTGCGCGTGCAAAGCAGGCGACGACACGAGTCGTCTCTGGCACAACCGCCTGCCTCTTGCGAACTAAAGTTATGGCGGCTTTGCGCATGCGCCGAACGTTCAGTGAGATCGGTCTATTGGCTGATTGCTTGTAGCGTCCGCAGCGGTCCATCGTAAGCTGAAGCGCTGTATGAGAGCAAGGCGAGGCCCTCGAACTGTATGAGAGATACGGGCACTGCACTTTATTTCGAAGGAGTCGAGCTCCGCACTCATCTAAGGTTGCTTCGCGAGACTGCGTAAAAGACAGCAGTCGAAGAATAGATGACGTGGGAGGAGTGGTCGATCTGCATAAAGCCAATCGAGTTACGACTCAATGGAAGGCCGACTTCGAGTCGTCCTCCTTTGAAGCGAACTGGGACCACTTTTCTTTGAGACTAGGTCGCGACGAATGAATTTTTATCTTTTTGGTTCGTAGGTAACAAAGGAGCAACCCTGTATTTGCTGAGGCCGTTGACAGTTCGACGTCAAGCGAAATGGAAGAGTATATATTGAAAGGACCGGAGTCGACGTTGCTGCGAAGCTGGGGTATTGTGCAACGTGGCTTTTCCTCGAGTGTGCGTAGCGAATGTGAGGCAAATATGTTGGCGCGTAAACGAAGCTCAAACAAATTGTCGCCGTTCCAGTGCACCAACTCAAAGTGTGAATAAAAAAGAAAAAAAAAGAGGACGCGGTCGATTTTGCTGTCACAAACCGCTTGACCCGTGACGCCGGCCTTGCGAAAACGACGGGTCGAACCTGACCCATGAATAATGAGGTTGTCCCGCGAGCAGACCGCTGCACAAGGGGTGTCATCCTGAGGTGACAATGAATCACTGCCGCTTCTCGGTGGATTTTGCAAGGGGGCAGGGCTGTCCGACATTATGATTTCATGCGGCGCGTCGCGTTCCTGTGCCGCTTCCGACACGTTCAGGCAGTGAAACTTTCTGAGCTCGGACGCTCACGATTCACCGCAGGGCTGTCTGACTTTGAAAGGTTCCCTCGTGGGGCAGGTAACCGAACTTTTACATATCCCATGCCAACTCGAGATGGTGTAGCGCCTTTCGAAAACGTCAGATCAACGTCGTGGGGCTGTCTGGTATAGGGTATCAGAATTGCAAAGCAAAAGAAATGGTCGTTATTCTTAGTTGGGTAACCTAAAAAAGACATTCAGGCAATCTGGGGGTCATTAAACTCAATAAAACTGACAAGGTAAGATAGTCGGATGACGTGCGCTGTAAGCAGCTGTCATCAAGAACCAAATGTAAAACAAAACGAGTAGGCAGTCACAGAATGGCACTGAATTATCGCCCTTGTTGCCTTTCGTGTGCGTCCTCGAAGGAATCGTTCACTGGGAATCCGCTAAACTTCAGCCTGGTACGCCAGGCCGAAGTTTAGCGGCCTGGCTCCTAGCCAGGCTGAGACTAGGACGCAGGATGAATGAATTAGACGTTTAACGTGTGTGTGTGATATTCCCGTTTGCGTAGATACTGCTAAATGTCTTTAATTTGCAACGTAGAGATGAAACCTCTGACGACCTTTATGCTATCAGATTGTTTAAAACGCTCTTGCCGTTGCCGCACTGGCAACTTCTATTGCGCCTTGGAACAGCTATACTTCGTTTCAGCTTAAGTCCATCCAGAGATGGCAAAATCACTTTCAAAAAGTTATTAAATTACATTACTAATTACTTTTCTGAAATCTACAAAAATGTAATTAAATTACATTGCAAATTACCGCAGACTAAAAATAATGACATTACATTACAATTACTTTCCAAAACTAACGAAATTACCTTGACATTACTTTTGAATACCTTGAGGCAGTAATTCCTGCTCAATTTATTTACCGTAACGGTACCAAAACTCAGATCTTCATGTTTGTAGCGCAACAGGCTTATGCGCCTCAAAGTAAACTATACTGAACAGTCGGTTTCCTGGAGCACACGACGTAAGTGTTGAGCATAACGAATAGTTTGTTTAGATGTGACTCAAAGACAGTCGACTCACCGGTTTCGCTGTTCATCCAGCGGTGAATGTTCTTACTAAAAGGGTGATATGTTTCCTTCTTCGTGATCTAGAAGTTATAGACCGTATCATTTTGTTAAGTCGGGCCATCACAGCTCGTACTTACGCGAAGTCGTCACGTGAAATGTTTTTCCGTTCCGCCTCGGACGCAATCTAATCCTATTTTCCCAAGAGCACATTTCCAGTCATTCCTCTCAAGGAGCAATGTTCCCAAACACCCGAAGAACCCAAGTGTTTGCGCTTTGTAACACAAAGGGGCTGGATAATTGCTAAGCAGAAGCGTCGCCAGTTGACGAAAGGAATGGCGCGAGCTTTCTAAATTGTGTACTCCCCCCAAAAAAAAAGGGGGGGGGGCGATATATGCTCGTACGCTTATTTCCAAATAAACATCCTAAGGGAAGGCCGCGAGGCATACCGCGACTGGCACCTGCTTTGCTCGAGGACGCATAAAAGGTTCCGGGGCCTTAACAAGACATTTGGAATTATATATTTATTCCGGTCGTTTGTTGCTCACAATGGTCGAAGCTTACGGTTTCACTTTGCTTGACGAAAGAACAAGAAGGCTGTGGATCTATTTGTCCTGTCTTCATAGGTTTTAAATTATGTTTACCTCATTGGTGATGTGCCCGTCGCCTTGTAGCACACAAGCCGTTCATCCCTACGCTGACAGTGCGATGGAAGCTACGTGTTCGTTGGAACCGTCACACGTCTATCGTTCGCCACATAGCCATGTTCTCGTTCATACCCACGCGCAGAGAAACTGACGGGTCAGATGATTAGAGGAAGGTATTTGATTGGTTCTGGTTAGCTCGCAACTCCCACCGCACTGTCGTCTCAGGGATAAGCGAAGTATTGTATCGTCGTGATAACGTGACGCCGTGAATCTGTCTTGCTTGGAGTTCGTAAGCCGTGGTCTTCCAATGATGTCTACACGTAAGCTTTTTTCCTTTGCCTTTCCAGCCACTATTTGTGCATCTGTCCAGCTCTTCTTTTTTTAAAGCTTGCAAACGAACTTTCGAATTTGGGACAAAGAGAATTACAAAGTAATGAGTAATTTTCTTGAAATTACTTCCTGAAAGTAATTCATTACATTACTAAATTACTAGCCTAAAAAACTAATTTATTACATTACTCATTACCACAAAAAGTAATTTGATTACTGTAATTTTATTACAGTGATGTCAGTACTGCAATCTCTGGTCCAGACGCAGCCTACGCTACGAGGTAATGAGACCAATCGAGCAGCGTCTATATATATATATATATATATATATATATATATATATATATATATATATATATATATTACATACCGTATTTATTCGAATCTCGGCCGGCCCCGATTCTAAGCCAACCCCAGAAAGTCCGAATTAAGCCAGGAAAAAAAAAGCTTACCTCGAACTACCTCGAATGTAGGCCGAACGAAAAAGCGAGGACAGCGTTCACAAAAAGAAGACATTTATTGGACACGAAGATGTTCAATCTTCATGTTCACCGGACCACGCAACCGCTGTGGTGACGGCCTTTCACCGGACCACGAAAAGGCCGTGGTGACGGCCTTTTCGTGGTCCGGTGAATGCCATCCTCGTTGCGGCGCACGCAAATATCCTCTCCCGTTGCCTCCTCCAACGACGGACATTTCTTTCATCCACTTGGAAGTCCCGCCCGGCTTCAACGTTCGACGACAACTCCGCGGCTAGAACAACTTTTCTTTTAAAAACGGAACTATATCGGCACCACCTGTTTGGTGCCATTGCGCTGCTGATAAAAAGAAAACGCCACGCCGCACGCAGGTCACTATCAACGCAGGTCAAAATGGCGGCACCGCCCGTCTACTTAAGTGGCTACTGGCTCGGCTAGTAATGGCTACAATACTTTCTTTTCTAGGTGGCGCTAGCTGCGCGCCACTTTCTTCAATTTTACTTGGAAATTGGCGCGTGTTTCAAAATCCTCGAATCTAAGCCGACCCTAGAGTTTGATGTATCGGTATTTAAAAGAAAACTATCGGCCTAGATTCGAATAAATACGGTATATTTATTAAAGACAGCATCTCCCAATTTTTTTCGTTCAAGAGTATCAACAATGCAATTGTGTGTTAACACCGGTTTAATCTATGGTAGAAACGGTGGAGATGTATAAATGACCACACGATCAAGTACTCGAGGAGATTACGTGCATAATGGTGCGCGTATGCTTCTGACTTTCATTGTGTAGGGCATAATGGCGTGACCTCAATTTCTCCACGGGGCTGCGAAGAATGCCCTAATTTGTCTTTTGTTCGCGGGATGGCCTCTCGTATTCGCGCAGGAATTCGTTTTGTAAGACGCGGGCCGGTCAAGGGACGATGGCAATTTGCCCTTCTTAAACGGTTTCTTTTTTGTCTATTTCAAGAGGTGTGTTTTTACTATTAAAGGACGCCCCACTAAGGTTCACCCTTCTTAAAAAGGTAAATAAGGTATTACCGCTAAAGAAGAAGGCCTCTCTGATACAGTAATGCTATAATGACTTGTTATTTTACGTGATTTGTTTTGGATCAGTTCTAGAGTTAAATGTTTTGGTAATTAAGAATACAGATAATTACTCATAATTATTTTACGACATTTGGGAGGCCGGCTGCAGGATACGGTCATTGAACTTTATATTATATATCGTATATCCTACAATATGCTATAAAACCGTTTTCTTATAATTTCTTCCTTTTGATATAAGATAAAGTTGTCAGCATTTTCAACTGTCTTAAATACTTCAAAATTTGTAAGAACAAAGCAGTGAAAGTCTGCACAATACATATTTTGCCTGATTAAACACCAATGAAAGCAACTCATTCTGTCTTAACCTAATTCAGAATGCAATAATTAATGCATTACTTAACGACGACACTGGCATATCGCTCTGTCTACGATGTCCATATGCCGCATTGGTTGTCTTATAAAGGCTGGTTCAGACTTTTTAAGTTTGACAACGACCGCAACCGGCTTTTGCACCTCTTGTGACTGCTTATGACCTATTGCGGTTGCGCATCCGGTCCTAAGCTGTCACCAGAGGCTTACAATTCGGTTGTGGCATAGTGTCTGAACCAGTCTTCAGTGTCACATGCAATTTCTGTTCTCATTGATTTAATTGGCGTTCACAGATCAATGCTCCTCCTGAGTGCTCGTCCCAGATGTTACGGAAAACCCTCTGCTACGAACATTCACGGACGTACTTACTCGCAGCATCCACGAGCCGCCGACTCACCGAGCCTCACGCTAAATGAAAAATCAATCTCGACACTCGTTTTAGCGAAGGATGCATTTATCTCTTCCCATTCTTCCTCTTTCGCTTCCGGCCGCCCGTTCGCTTAGGGTTCCCGTTCTCGCTTCGCACCTTATCTCCCATTCCATCCCCACCACCCTCCTCCCCACGCACATACGGATCCCTACTTCCGGAATTCCAACACCGCCTTCGACCAAGCCACTTCTTCCCGTTTCCATTGCGGCGATTTCGCGCAGCGGGGTTGGGAAGGAGAAAGAAGTGCTGGGGCAAAAGGCAGAAGAACTGCGATCTTCATGAGCCGTTGCTCCCGTATCTCCCCTTCTAATAACCTTCCGCCCCAAATGACAGCCGTACCCAACGTACGTTCCCCCACCTTCCGCTACCAAACAAGCAAGCAAACCGGCGAGAGGTCACCACAATAGCAACCGAAAAAATAGAAAATATAAAAAAACGAATAAAAAAATGGCCGTGGAAGAGGTGTGGTACAAGGTTCGCCCCCAAAGTTGAAAGTACTGTAAAAGCTACGTGCAGGTTTGACCAATCATAAGCCTATCTTTGACCACGTGATCACGCTTCTTACCCATATACCCGCGGGCAGAAAGCGAAGCCAAGGAATGAAAGGGAGACGGTTTATTGGTCAGGCGAGGACGTAGCTCCCAGCGCACTGCCAGCTTACGGGGGTGGACTCGTGTATGGCTCTCTCGCGATGCAGCGGTGACCACGGCGTTCACGGCACGAGAAGATATGAGGATCCCATTGTTTCCAGACCCTCTTACTTTTTGGTTGGTGTTTGGTTTTCCGCGCGTCCTCCTGAGATGCCATTTGGTCGGCACTTATCGAGCAGGGCAAGTCATAAACGGCTACGATACGGGGGTGGGGAGAAGGCAATGCCGGTAGACAGGTCTCGCCGAGTGGTCAGCGGTCGCGGGGAGATGAGGAGCGAGCGATCTGATTACTCGCCGGCGACTGACCACTGGCCGGGGCTGCAGGGATGGCCTGTTGAACGTCCTGCACGGCGTGGGGCGACTGACAGAGATATGCAATAAGGCCGGCTACCGCTCGCAGTATTTTTTGTTTTGTTTTGTTTTTTCTTCGAGAGGCTGCATAGCGGAAACCCAGAGCTGCTTATCTAGGACGGAAATCGTTTTCTGGATAAGCCGGGTAAGGGAGGTGATCATCGGTAGTGTGATATGAATAGGATATTATCGTGGATTTTCTTACTTATTGTCTCGTTGAGAAACAGTCACGATGACAAGTCCATTCTCAGTCAACTTAATACCATTCTGGAGCGAACAGCTTGAGTTCAACTGTTTTGGGGTGTTGGGGCTTGCTTTGAACGTCATCGCTGTTCTTTATTAATCGGGCAGAAATCACTAAAAACAACGAGCAGTCTATTGGCACTGTAGAAGAAAATGCCGGTGATTAAACACATTAATGGTAACACAACGTCGGTTCATGGACACCGTCAGGGATGGATCATGATTACCTGCCTGCCTTTTTTGAAGAAACGTTGTATGTCACACTGCGTGCAATTAGCGAGAGCCTCTGTAATCACGGCAAGACCTGTCCGAATCTCGAGAGGTCGACAGCGACAGCAGTTGAGGTCACTCACTTACTTTCGGTGCTGTTTGTTGGTAACCCACATTATTACGCCAAGTACCCCCCCTCAGAGAAGCCAGCAAAACATGATCTAAGAACTGGTTAATTGCTGTTTCTCTATTTAAAAATACAAAACAAAAAATTGCATAATGAAAACCGTTTAAGTATATCGATTAATTTAACACGTGCAAGACGCCATCAAACAAAATGAATGACAATCAAGCGCCATAAATGTGGCCTGATCCTTTGCTTTTGTTTCTCATGATTGGCTCATCTGGTCGTAGGATTGTTTCAGTTGGTCATATGCGTGATTGGTGTCATGCCAATCGTAGCGTCGGATGCGATCGGATGAGAAGAAAGTCCGTTACGTGAACGTTTGCGTGGGTGATGCTGATTGGCTCGTGATGGCGTGCAGTTAAAGAGCACGCTCGCGATAAGTAAACCAACCGCACACATCGCTACATAAAGAACGCGAGCCCTCCAATTTTTGTTTTCGACGGTCCCACCAGGCAGCGCTCGAACGGGCCTTTTCCATCTTATCGCGTGTCCTAGACCAAGTGAGTTGCCCCGGCAACGAGCCACATATTAGGAGCACGCACTCAAAGCGGACATCATTTACTGCTGCCGGTTTATACGAAGTTCGCCGAATAGGCAGTCTATGGCGAGCGAGACAAGTTGACGGGCTTTGATAGGCCGTAACAGTCTTTTTTGTGTTTGTTTTTGTCGCATCACTATGATGGCTACCATCGCCGTTTCGTCTAGTGTGGAGCGGTTCCGGACGGCTTTTTTCCTTGAGTGGTCACGCCATGCGAAGCCCGTTTTCACCTACGAGGTTTTCCTTCTGCTCACCTGATCGAATATCGATATATTTCTTTTTCTGCGTGAGTTCGATGCTCTATACAAGGGACCTCCAGACCCCGGCCTGCGGGCCGAATCCGGGCCGCGGAGGTCCTCTGACCGGCCCGTGGCTGGCCGTGGTCCTTTCAATGAAGCACGACCCGCAGCTCGCTCCCAGCAAGCCCGCTGCTACCGGAACAAAAATAAATGCGCGTAAAAAAACGGCGCCGCAACGCGCGTGAACCACGTAAACAAAAATACCAGAACAGAATAGAAAAAAAAAAAGCGAGAAAGAAAGGCCGTTATACATCATTAAACTGCCTGCGCGTTTACTTACCCGCGAAACACTCAAAGAGTCAATCTTTGCGATCTACGAAATCAGCTCAGTGAATGATGAGGCGGAGCATCTGTTTAGACCTCAAAATTAAGCATGCGCTATGGCATTACGCAATGCAAGCATAACGCTTTGCATTGCGTAACGCCACAGCGCAGACTTCGTTTTGAGGTCTAAACGGATGTTCCACCTAATCATTCGCCGAGCTGATTTCCTAGATCGCAGAGATTGGCTCTGAGTGTTTTGCGGGTAAGTAGACGCACAGGCATTTGTTTGAGTGTAAGCCGCGTTTTCTGATTGTATTATTCAGTGGACATCGTCTTCACCAGCATCCCTATTCCTAGTTCTGTTTCATATCTGGGTAACTACGTATGGTAAATTTCCCTCGCGTTCCCATGTATATTGTGGTTAGTATCACGTGTCGTATCTATTGCATACTGTCAGCCTTAGTTCTATTACTCTCTTCTTCTGCCTTGTGTGAACATGCCAAAGTTCCTTTGCGCTTTGACTTATACCTGGTGAGTTTCCTGGGTCCCAATTATTGTGTAATGTCGTAATTAGCTAAATATGGATTTTAAATATAATATAAATGTATCCGTTCACTTGATATTACTTTTCTTTGTAAATATTTACTCTAACTTTAAATTTTGTGTTTATATGCTTATCAAGGATTATTAATTTAGTTTCTTCCTTATCAATATTTACTCATTTATTTTCTGGCACTCCAGACAGCGACAGGTTCCCGATTCGCTCTTTGTTTGGGTACTTTTCTTCCCAAAGAAAACACAGTTGTCGATGTATTGTTTCATTCGTCGTATTTTGTGTTCCCGTAAGTTCGAAACTCGATGGCTTATATTCCCTTGGCGCGCTAGGGAGAATATAGCGACTTGTAAAAAGAGTATACGCAAAGAAACAGCGTCGCATAGTACGGGCGAGACGGAGGCAAAACAAAAGAACAAACACAATGTCGATCTGAGACGTTATGATTGTCCTTCTTTTTGATTCCGTTTCGGATTTTAAGTGTGTCGAGAAACAGCGTCGTCGCCATTGCGCATCACTGTTGCAGGTGTTGGCGAAAAAAAGTGACGGAGTACACTACTCGTCACGTGCGATTAAAGAAACGTGTTACCGACCTCCGTATTTCACAATAAAAGGAACGCGTTACCGCTTCCGATCAAAGTGACGCACGCTACTTTTGTTGGGTTACTTCTTATAAAGAATCAGAACGTTTTACTGTTTTGACGATGCAGGTACGGATAAGCGCCATATTTAAGGAAACATTATGTCCATGCAGAAAATTAACATAATTGCCTTATCATTTTTATGGTTCTGATTCTGAAGGTGTTTGGGATGAGTGAAAAAATTCATATGTCCTGGCGCCTAGAAACAGGAAAAAATATAACTGTAATGATTTTTTTCCACGTTTTCGGAAGCATGTGTAATGATTAACATAACTATGTTATTGGTTACTCTAAATAAGTAAGGTAAATACGTTATAATAACTTAAAATAAAAACGTAATGACTACGTTACCGAAATAAAGACAGGCGTTATCGGTAACTCCGTTACAGCCAACACTTCTGCGCATGCGCCAAGCCCAAGTCGCGTTTCGGATGCGCATGGTGACAAGACAACCCTAAGACTTGGCGTACGCAACGCTTAGGCTTACGCTATTCTAACAATCGCTAATAGTGTCACACGCCCGTGCTGTATTCGCCAACATCGCTTGTTGATATATTTTCCCTCTTTTATCTCCCATCTTGAAATGCGTCTCTGACGTTTCACCTCACGAAGGATCTAACTGAACGTTTTCTTTTTCACCTCGTCTGAGATCCTTAAACGCTTGCCATTTTTTCAAATGCATAAAAATCTGGCGTTTTCTTCAAACATCTTGCACTTACTGCGATATAACGGGCGTATGAAGATAGTACTTTTTTAATATTTATTCAAAAAAGTTGTCACGCATCCTTTCGTGACTACCAACTTAAAAAAAAAAAAAAAATAGTCGGGCGTTCTAATCCGCTAAACATATGAAATCATTATTCCGCGGCGCGCGATGTTCTCCTTGGAAGTTCTGAAGGGACATCCATCATCTCGCCTCGCTCTAATCAACAAGATCGGGCAAAAAAAAAAAAAAAAAGAATACCGACTTGCGAGCGGACACTTCTTGAATAAATACGAGGCAAATACGTTATGTTTTCGGTGAGTGTAGCTGCTGTAATTCTTCATTCGATCGCGATGGCCACAATAGGAGTCTTTTTTGTTTTGCTTGTTTTTTTCGCATCTAAGTGCCAACACTGAAGAAATTGCCGTGAAGGCGCTGGTCATTGAACTCGATGACATCTGACGGGCATGCTTTTGAGTGTGGGTTTTTAGTTTTGGCATGGCGTGTATACGAGTATGCCTATTATGTATAATGGGTAGTCTGTCTGCTACTGGATATTATCTGAGTAGCTGAATAAGGATGATGCGCACTTCCTCCCCCCTCCCCCCCTCTCCATCATTCTTCTCAGTTCTGTTTAAGGCAGTGTGCTGCCTTTTGAAGGATCTTCTACAGAAACTATGGAATATGCATATATGGCGTAAATTTCTCCATTCGACAAGCCTTGCATGCAATGGCCATAACTAAATGTCATTGAATGATAGCGCAATTGCGAATTCGCGGTCGCTCGGGGTTCTTCCAGTTTGATAAGGCATCTATTTTATCCGCTACCCATACAGTACATTAAGTAGTTCCCCCTAAGACTGTCGAAACACTATAACCGCTGCGGCTTAAAAATATATGCATTCGTTCGAGTGTTATTATGACAGCCCCAGACAATCCTCCACTTAGAAAGTCACACTCGGCTTATTCCCCTACACTGCCAAAAGAACGAAATGATAGTATGATGAAAACAAATCGGCTATAAGAACGATTTATTTTAATATGGACATATGGGCGAGTTGATAAATCGAGATTACGGTGAAAAACAGCGCGACTGGGACGTGTACAGGGAAGAGAGATACACAGGAGATGTGCTGACTTGTAACACAATTAAGTCTTATTACAACAGAAACACGAAAATGAAGTTGCTGCTCGCGCAGACACTGCACAACGTATAATCGGTCCCCGTTCGCAGAGCCTTCTGATACAAACCAGCGCTCGTTCCCAACCGTGCAAGCGTGTGTGCGTGGTTTAGTCGGTAGCGTCACGTGTCATGTGACGCCACGTGACGTCATGTCACGTGACGCGTCACGTCCCACGTGGCTGGGACATCATTATCCTATCGACCCACCAAATTTAGCGGAAAATTTTCCGCTAAATTCGGCGGGAAAGTTTTCCGCTATATTCGGCGGGAAAACCTACTGAAACCTTTGGCGGCAAAAACGTCCGTCCTAAATTTGGCGGGAACATTTTTCCGCTAAATTTTTCGGGAAACGTTTCCCGCCAAATTTAGTGGGTCGATAGGATCATGACGTCACAGCCACGCGTGACGTCACACGTGGATGTGACGCGCTTTGCATTATGAGATTTTCGGTCCCACCGACGCCGACGCCGGATTTTCTGCGACACGAGCTCCTAAACGCTGTCGCGTTAAAATCTTTGTCCTCGTCCCAGTCGTGCTGTTTTTCACTACGATTTATTTTGCGTTTCACATGAGCGCACCCCGACGAGACGAATAACCCTCAAAGTAACAGCAAAGGTAATATCCTGCTTTATAGTTCCTTAGCCAAAATACTACATTGTAATCTTAAAAAGAAAACGGATAAAAAACAAGAAAAAAGAAACAAGAAAAGCGCGGTAATGGATAAAGAAATACGCAGCCCAAGGGAAAAGCGCCTTCTTGACAGTGTCTCACACTTTCCGCTCGGTAACATTAAGGATGTGGCGTTTTTAAGAAAACGTCAAGCGCGGTCGCGCGCAGGAAGGGAGCCAAGAACCTGCAATAAAACGGAGGCCATTTTCATACTTGCCATATTCAGAACGCGTTCCAGCAGGCACCGCCGCCGTTAAATGAAGCGGAGGAGACTGATGATTAGGCTATTATTATTTTTAGTTTTATTCTATTTTTGCACTTGCTTCGGCGTGCTTCTTTTCTTCGGAGAATACCGTGAAACGCGAGAAAATAATCGTAATGAAAAAGGTAGGCGGTCCATCGTACCTTTGATGCCCGGCGTTTCGCATAATGGCGAGCCTCATTTGCATGTTATTAATATAATCTGAGGCTCAGCAATAAATAACCACAAGCGCGGGCGTCGTCAGTTTTCACTTTTCTTTTATTACTTTATGCGCATGGATATTTTTTTCGTGCAATCTGTAGTTTTTAAAAGCGAAGGACAGGACAATTTTACGGGGGTTTAAGGACAATTTTGACATTTGAGAAAAGGAGATTCCATGCACCGTCAAATGCTGAAATGCCCGTGTGAAACTTCAGTACCGATGAACTCTTCGCCTATATAAAGCGCTTATTAATGCCCTTCATTTGACGTGACGTTTTGTGAATAAAGAGTTTTTCGAAGCGAGCAACGTTAACTTCGTCTTGAGTCAACTTTAAGTTCAGTGAAAAAAGCAAATATATAATATTCCACACTTTAGTACAACGGAAAGTTAAAAAAAAAAAAGAAATTCAATCATGCTGGACAAGGTACACGCCAACGCACTGTTTACAAAGAAGCTCACGTTTTCCCACGCCAGGGGTCAGCACTGCACTTGCGCACAAACCATATTCACGTGAGGTGAAGCATCCGCGCATGCGCAGTGCCGACAGCAGCGCCACCGCAGCAAGGTGACGTCAGAGCCAGGCGTTGGTGTAGAGTCGACGGTCGTGGGCCCAGTTTATGTCCAAGTTTGTTGGTTGGTCGCTGTAGAATGACAGCTTTGTTGGTCAGGAAGCGTACACGGGCCGACCCAAAATTGTCTATCCCTTGGTTCCTGATGGGTCAAAGGTGCCGTGAAACGATTGTAGATTCGAATGTCACGCTTTTTACGCATGTATGCAAGGGACATAACGCAACACCACTGAGACATAAGCTTCCCTTTCCGGGCGTAATTTCAGAAACGGTAGAGGAATATTTTTTTTTCAGTGTCTCTTCCGCAAAGCTTGTTGACGTGTAGTCATAGGCAGCACGATGCCGACAATCATGCAACTTACGTTTAATGACGTCTCCACTAACTCTGTGGATAGTTTTCTTAATTAAAAACATTTTAAGCGTGAAGATGAGTCACTTTTGTACACATAGCTACCATGTCATTTTTAAACCTTTTCTATGAGATAGTTCGCGTGGATGTATGCATGTATGCATACTGTATTTTATACTTAAGTGTCTCATCCAAAGACCTCGGTCGTTTCAAGGCACGAAGAACCAAATAAAAAATGACCGCATCTCCACGTGGTGAATGATGTTGATTGGGGCGAAGCTCTGGTGGTGCTCATGATACTGATTTTATTGTTCATTGGTTGTGCTTATAGTGCTGATTTTTTTTATTGCTCATAGGTAGTGCTGAGTTCCGGGTTGCGTTTCGACCGCATTATTACTGCTTTATGGTCGGTGAAATGCAGAGGCAGTGGTTCTTCTAGCGGATCAGCTTGGATCCGCTAGAAGCCGTGGGAACGCATCTCCACCGCTTAAGTCAACGGTCCATGTCAGAAAGAGAATGTGTGGTATGGAACGTGGTTATATACGCATTTGAGCATTTGACCGCAGCGCCCTCTCGTCTATAAACGTTGAGCCAATGCATGCAAAGTTTAACGCGATTATATTCGCATTTGACCGCAGCGCCTCTCCTGTATAGACGTTGAGCGGCTACATGCAACGCTTCATCCACGACATCCCCAGCTCTTGAGTTACTACCACATCTCGGAGCCCCCTACTCGTCCAGCAGTCGTGGCTGAGTGGTTAAGGCGATAGACTAGAAATCCATAGGGGTTTCTCCGCACAGGTTCGAATCCTGTCGACTGCGCAAATATTATGTTTTCTTTTTTTAAGAAGACAGATGGGATGGCAATCGATGTGAGCACGGATGGACGGACGGACGGACGGGACAAGGCTAGACCCTAAGGAGCTTCGCCCCTAATAAATAGTTGCGGGGGAGCACCCAATGGGGATGGTACTGGTGCCAAATAGATCACGTAGCCTGCTGTTCCGGCTGCGAGTTGAGTGGTTGAACGCTACTGGCTATTTTTAAATTGTTCTTTAACTGCTATTGTCTGGAGAGACGAAGTAATGCGTGCTTCGTTTTGACCATGAAGGTTTATTCCGAGCACAACCCCTTTAATGTATGTTATTCTCAATTAAATGTCTTGTTTCGCGAAAATTTAAAAAAACTTTCGGAACAATTTTTTTTTATATCGACTAATCAGCGTACGCCGAGTGCTAAGCGCTAAGGGGATCGTGAGTTGACTCTTTTAACAACTCATGAAAAGGGAAATTATACCGCAAATATCTGGAGTGGTACTCACTCCTAGAGTGATAAGTATTATTATTATCACTCCCCGCTAGTCTTAAGAAAATGCACATCAAGTGTTTTTGTTTCGTGAAATTCGCACAGAGCTCTGTTCAACAAATCTGGCCCCCGAATTAAGAAGAAGGAAGCGAAAACACCCCTTGACGGGCTTCCAATCAAGGAGACTCGAAGCCACAAGAGCGGAGCAACCACTAATTGTCTTCGTTAACGAACAAGCACCAAACGAGCACACCTATCGGACGTGTACACAATGACTCCCATCGAAAAAAAAAAAGAAAACAAATAATGAAAAAAGTACCTCCAAGCGGCGCAAATATTTGAGGGACCCCCTTGTGAGAAGACTATAGGTCCGCGAGTGCGCGTTCTCTAAGATAGGGACCCAAGAGCCGCCGCTTGCACCATTACGAGCTAAGCAAACAAAGCTTTTGTCTTCTTGCTCGCTCGTGCATCGAGTGCTCCGACGGTTCTGCCGACGACTACGACCAGTCGATCGCTGAAGCCTGCGCTACGAGAGGCGTGCACATCAAAGAAGAGACGACTTCCCTCCCCCAGTTTGCTCTCTTGATTTGCGCGCACGCGAATGTATGAAACGGGAGTCCCAGACCACCCATGGCGATGCGCGTCCTGTTCCAAAGTGGCCTGTGTATTCGTGGTCCGGACTTCAAAGACGCTCTGCGGACGTGCAGTGCTGCCAACTGGCCGTAGTGCATATATATAGACCGGCTTACGGGAGCGACGAAGAACGGCATCGGCCGTTTTGCTTTTACTTGCGGCAACGAGGTTAACTAAGGCAGTTCTAGTTTGCATTGTCTCATCGATGAGGAGTTTTCACCTCTGTCAATGCGTCCCATGTTTGCTGTTAAAAACATGTTTATTGATTTTTTTATTTTAATTTTTTTAGAGTTATCAATTAAGGTGAATAAGCATGTTGCGTGAAAAGCTGAAGAGGGGATATTCGCGTTTCCAGCGTATTTTCTGCGATTTTGTGTTCTTGTGTTGCGTAATTCTTGTGGGTAGTGCTTCCCTTTTACGACTACTAGTGTACACACTACGTCGCAGAAAACCCCCCTGCCCGTACTTTTAATAGTCACGGATACACACATGCGGATACACGCAGAAGCAAGTGCGTGACTTGTAAGGTGGGAAAGAGTTCGCAGAGCCATATCCGCTCCATAGCTGATCTGGAAGCAGGAACAACACCGAGCAAGCGAAAAGAAATGAGGAAGGGAGGTCGACAGAAAGAAGCAAAAAGAGAGGGATGAATGCACAAACAAAACGAAATACCCGAGCCCGGCGTCCAACTGGCGCAGCTGCCGTTGTTTACGCTCTTCGGGAGACCATACCTCAAGACCAAGAACACGATCGTAAAACAGACCCGCTTCACGCAACCTGGAAACGAGACATACAACTCCGGGATTTTGAGGGAAAGAGAGAAAGACAGAAAAAAAAAAACTAAAACAAAAAGGGAGAAGGAACTAAAATGAAATGCCAGCGAAAAGCTCGTTGCGCAGAATGACAGAGTGGTGCTCTCGGTGTACCGGCATCTTCTTAATCCGGGATCATTAAAGCGCACAGCTCGCGTGGTTAGAGGAGAAAAGTGGTGACTAGCGCGCGCATTTGATGGAGCGGGCGCAGAGGTGAGCTTGCCGCCCTGTGCGCTGCTTCCGGCCTTCTCTCGACAAGCACTGGCTGCGCGCACACTTTCGCGAGGCTTGTCAAGAGAGCTATTAGTGCATGGCCGGTCGGGCGCTCGAGTTGCTGAGTCAACATCCCGAGGCTCAGGCCACGAGCATCAACCAGTGATAACAAGTTTTTGTTTCTCTTTTTTTTTTATTATTATAGGTGTGGTTTAGTGCTCTATATATACCGGCGTGTTGGCGAGTTATCTGTGTTTGAATTGGCATGAAATGACCTTCCGAGCGTGCGTGAAGGTGTTACGGTCTGTTGCGTCTGGATGGTTAGAGCCGGTTATTCCGGGATGACCGATTAGTAAAGTTGGCCCGAGAAGGAAGCGTGCGAGCTAATGACTCGGATGACGATAGCTTTCTTATAGGAGACAAAACAAAAAGCTTGCTGTTCATTAGTTTAGTTGCAAGGAACAATGCAAAGGGTAGTCACATTAGTTGTAGAGGGTTCTGGCAGCGGGGTAAACAGACCCTAACACTATGGTCATAGTTCGTGTGATCTCCTGTATCTTTTTTTTTTTTTTCTTTCAGAGTGTTGTGATACAAGCGCAATATTTAATTTATTTTAATAAAACATGTTATCTTTTGCAAAAAAAAAAAAAATTATTTTGGCATAAAGTACATACATCGCGATTATTTTTATAACTTAATATGCGACAAATGGCCCCCACGACTCTGCTGCATGCTGCACACTCGTCCCCGTGGACAGAATTGTCAATGCCCGTTTAATATAATCGTGATTCACTTTCGCCAATAAAAACTCGTATCTGCAGTTTGTGTACCAAATTCACAAAATCAATCGTCAGTTCGAAAAGAAATTAAGAAATATTAGGGGACAGGTCTGAATATGGGTAGCCCGTGCGTAAATGTATTGGCCGGTCTCACTACAACATTCCTGCAGTGCGTGAGTGTTGTCTACAGTCCAAGAATATAAATTCGCCATCGTTCACGACGATTAGACAATACAATTAATTTCATGTATTGTGTTGAACAATTCATCGCACTATTTATATTTCGTACTGAAATAAAATCATAAACACTTTTTTAAACTAATTACGCGAATTATAGCAAAATTAAATATTGGGCTGTCATCGTGACACCCAAATTACTCGCACGTGTGCTGAGGGTTCATATGGCGCACACACGCAAAAACACACGTACGCAAAAAAAAAAAAAAACGAATATGTGTGCGAGAAGAAACAAACTCCCACACACATTTACCGTCACGCCATTAAAGCGATATCTGCCCAGCAATCGCGGAGGAGTTAAATAAAACGTACCGCCTTTAATGACACAGCGTAAGGTAAAAATACAACGACGAGGGCCGGATCATCAGCGCCGACAGGAACCTCCTCCGATCGCAGCCCCCCCTTGACGCGAACCTGTCACGGCATATACCGATTTCGCGTTATCGGGGCATTCAATGAGGGTTTTGTCGATTTTTCAATTAGCTGGAACGAATAGGATGCTCTCCACTGTTCCTTTTCCCATTGGCTTACGTCGATGATACTAATATCCTCCTTCGACACAAGCAAACCCACGACCGGCTTGTGAGCAAACCACGGCTCGGCATGACGTCCTCTTTGCTCTGCTATTCCCCGTTTCTGCTTGTGGTGGACCGCGGCAGGCGCTATGAGTTCTCCCAACCAATCCAACGCCGTGAACGTATTACGTCACACTGCGCACCCCTATTGAAGGTCACGTGATAATTACACGTCATTGAATTCGCTCCAATGGCTCCTAGCGTCCACTGCGGTCCATGGGTGAGGTGGAACGAAGTGCAGACGGCGTGATGATGGGAGCAACGGTTTCACACAACACTTCGCTTCTCTGGTTAACCGGAGTCAGCAATTTACCCGGGCACTCCACACTCCAAAGGCACGGCGTCTCGGCTGATTCTGTACATATCAACTGGCGCATCCTCAGAAGTAGGTATACACGGTGTGTCCTCACCATGCAAGAAGCCTTTTCGGCAACTGTACGGCGTCATCCAACAGCAAACATGGAAGCGTTTCTGGTGGCCCTGGAAAAACTTCAACCCAGTGCTCTTCCTGTAATATTGTCGCAAACGCAGGTAGAACAAAAAATTGGAGTGTTGTAATTGAAATGCTAGGCTCCACCGACTCCACGCTGTTACTGACAACCGATACCTTCACGTAAGCGTAACCAGAAATAGCCGATGGCCGCTTCTGCTGCAACGACCCATGCGCAAAATGCAGGTCGGAAAAGGCTCATTGATTGGTTCATCTGGTCGAGTATTCTAATGACGCAACGAATTCGTGACAGACGACTGGCTGACAGGGCTTACAATCTTATCTCTGCTCCGTCTCGAGATCGGGCGGAGAACTTGGGATCCCAAGGTGCCGAAGCCCACGGTATTGATCTTGCTCCTTATCCTCCTCCCATTTAATTACCGCCGCCACGCCCACGCCTCTGCGTCTTCGGTTCTGGCTGTGGCCGTGTACGCTGGGGGCAAGCAGGAAACCGAAAACGAAACTAATTGCGGCTGGAAACCCACTAATTTAATCGTCATTAGGAATTATTCCTTCTTGGCGATTATACATGCGGACTTTCATTAGGCAACCAGGGGAGCACAGCGGAAGGAATCGGCGGCGCACGAAAGAAATCCGGTTCATAGGCGGTAGAAAAAAAAATATAGAAGTAGAAAAAACTAAAAATTAATTCTGAAATGGTCTGGCGGGTTCCGCTAATTAGACGGAGGGCTTAAACCGGGCTGTGAGTGAAGAAGGATGGGTACCCGGCAGCCACACGCCTTGCTCCTAGAGCATGACAGCTCACGCTAGGGATAACGTTTCTTAGTCTTATGTTGTCTTTGGTTCTTCTGGTGCTCTGTGCATCTGACAGTTTCGTATGTTTTCGACAGCCTTCACAAAACACGGTGGGGGAATGAATCGAGCCTTCTGTTCCTTAAGCTATTTTGGACCCCATTACACCGTGGCTTGTACTGACTATCAGATGATCGTGGCTGTCTGCGCCCCGTTAAGAGTTGCAGCAAAGGCTAGGCGGTGAAGATACCCAGCAGACGTGGACGTCCTGTATCAATGCTGCTCTCTCATTTCTCTGTTGACGAGGGGCTGGTGCTGTCATTTCTTTGTAAATTGGTGTTAGTCGAGACAAAAAGAAAAAAAAAAAATCTCTGTCACTAGAGCTTGTATTTAATTCGCGTTGTTGCTTACAGTATCTCCAACACTTGACTGATCTACAGTTCGGATAAAAAAAAATCTGATGAATAGTAGTTGCCTTCTTTTTTGTCTTTTTCCAAAAATTTCCCTAATAAGCGGCTAAATCTATATCGTTGTCGCACAGCCTGACCTTCCCCTGTTAATTGACATCATTTTTTATAACCCCTCCAATGTCCGACAGAGGAAAATATTTTAACTTCAAAATTTTGCAGGTCCTAAGGGTCTGGTCACGAGCCAACCGCAGTTTGCTGTCTTCAATTTTCAGACATGGGTCGTTACGCGTACGACCAAGGCATTTAAAGAATGTATCAACCCCTCCCCCTCTCCCCCCCCCCCCCCTCCCCGCCCGACACCCGCCCCTTCTTAAAGCACCAAGTGAAGGTCAAGTTACACCAATATCTACGCCGGTAACTCTTCGAAACAACCCTGCAGACTCCCTTTTCTTTTTTTCTTTTTTTTTTATCTCTCACCAACCCCTCGCGTCTCTGGCAACGCATTCTAAAAGTCGATCAAAAATTTTCACACGGGTCGCTGCCAAATGAATGGCAACAATATGGCCTCCCCCTCATCCTCGTGTGCGTCCTTCGTATTAGCATAAGCCAGTGGCAATCTCCCCCCGAGTAGCTCTTTTTACATCTCGCTGAGGTGGAAGCCATGCCGGAGCATGCTATAAAGGCTTTATACTTCGTTCACCGCTAAGCTGACAAAGCGGTGGGATCTACGTGCTCTTTGCACCAATCCCACGTTCTCGTTTCGACACGTGATCGCGCTGCCTCCCACACCCACGAGCAGAGAGGTGGACCGGGTGATTAAAGGGCGGCGGTTCATTGGTACGGCTAGTGCCTATCTTCACTGCACTGTCAGCTTAGGGGTGTACAAAGCATAAATAGAAATTAGTGAAAAAACATTTTCCAGAGAAGCAGAGAAACAAACTTTGAAACTTGATATCAGGGATCATCCTCGAGGAATTAGAGACGGAGGATTATGCAGCAGGACCCGTATCCGGGGCGGGCCGCGTATAATCCGGTCCACGTGCGGGCGACACGACGACGTGAGTGGGAAGTGAAAAGCACAAAGGAATCAATTAAAGTGACGGGATTAAACTGATGTTCATTTTTTTTCTCTCTCTTTCTGTTTTTGAGTTTGCCATTGATGTATGATGGGTGCCTACGGGAATATTCTCTCATCAATTTGTTTCTAGGCGACTTATTCCACGCTTTATGCAGAAAATTAAGATACACGTAAGTGCCTTTTAGATTAGATATACATTATCGTATAAACCCGTACGCCTTTCAAACGCCAAAAGCGTCGCTCCTTCCTCCTGCAACGTAGTCTTGAAAGAACTACTTCGCGTGGCGTGTAAACATTGTGCAAACATTTCTTTTTTCTTGGGGTGAAAATGATCATAGGTATATTTTTTTTGTTAACTTATTGGCAAGTTTTATTCCGTATAATAATGAATAGACATGTAGTTCAAGAAACACGTGTGGAGGGTGAACCACTACCTTATCCTAACAACCGGAAAGGCCGCACATTTTTAAATTAGGTTGATCTGGATGGCAAAGAACCAGTTGTAAGTCAAAGAACACAGGTAAAACTAACTACTTTTTTATATTCGCTGTGTTTCTATATGTATCTATACAGAAGAGGAAGAGGGAAAAAAAGAAAAAACTGCGCGCTGTGTGCTTTGGAAGCAGTTTTTGCGTAGCGTGACCAGGAGCTGCAGGTGAGGGTCTTTCGACGTTTCGACCTCATGCTCGTGATCACCACAGTGCTCCACACGCCGGTAAAATGAAACATTATTTCCCTTTTCAATTTAAAGCGCTCCCGTTAAATGTTTGGACCATCGGCATTGAGCTCACCAGTCTAGGCACGGTAGGAGATATCGTCCGTCTTGTGACCTTTAGCTCGAGCCTAGACAATCCCACATAACAGCTCGAGTTGAAAAGGCGGAGAAACAGTGTAGAAGCCAAGTGAACCGTAAGTTGATTGAGATCCAATAAATCTCAACCAAACCATGTGCGTGGCTTCCGCTCTATAAAAACTCTGTAGCGTGCCCTGATGTCCACGTGTGTATCGAAACGCTTTAACAAACTGCAGACCGCCCGTGCGCTAACCTATTTTATTCAAAAAATATCTAAAGTAGAATTCACCATGTAATTGCAGACTCGCCAGGCGAAATGATTATTTTTAGTAATGGCGACTGTTTCATTTGATTTTCCAATGTGACTCATATGCTACCCGCCTTTTAAATTCTTCTAGGCAACAGCTTTAACAAAAAAAAAAAAGGCAGGCTGAAAAATCAAAAGACGTTTTTCATTCCATTCTTTTCTAAAGCACGGAGCATAAACGAAAGCAAAAATTCAGCGCGGTTTCTTTTCACAGCTTATCAGTGGTGCACATGCCTTCGCGACAATCCCTCCACAAATAGAACCTGTATTAGTGACTTATTGCTTGTGTCATACTTGAGTGATAAAAAAAGAGCAAAACCTAGAACTTGATTTGATAGAGGCGTTGCTATACACTTCCCGTTTTCCTCTCTCTCTCTCTCTCTCACCCTCTCACACAAACACACACACACACACACACACACACACACACACGCACACGCACACGCCCACGCAGAAGCACGAAGCCACCTCTCAATATACTGAAGAGACGAGGGAGACAAATGCCTGGGCCTTTGAGCATCTCGTCTTGGAACCACTTGGACAGCGTATTTGCAATGTCCCGATAAGGATTCCAGATCGGGGTGCAGGGGGAGGTGGATCGGAACACGGGGTCCTTCGCGTCCTCCACTCGACACTCCCAGCTGGAGATAGCCGGATGTCTATTACCGGAGATCACTGCGAGAATCCCGAAGCGGGGGGTCGGGGGCGGACTACCGCTACCGACCGGCGTGTCGACGGCAGCGACGATGTCTGTCGTGGATTCGTGCCGGGCGCGGGTGGAAAAGGGGACAGCTTGTTCCGAGTAGGTTTTGATGTCGCTCGATATGGACGTGCGTGCGTTGCTCCGTGCGCTGCGCGACTCTCAAAGCCGGATTTGTCGCCGGGGGAAATGGGGATCTAAGAAGTTCTCGAGTCGTCGTCGGGAGGTTTGTGAAGCCGGTGAGTCATGGACGTGTGTTTGGGGGAATGTACAGGTCGCGAGCTTTGGCAAGTGCGTTTTCCTGGCGGGCAGCTATAGGGTTTTCGATAGGTGAGATTCGAGGAGGCTAGGTGCAAAATATTTGGTTTACTCTACAATATAGACATGCTATCTCTCCAGGAGAATGCGTTTTTGAAAATGTCTATTAGTAAAGTCGATTCGAATTACACGAACTGTTCACTATAAACATTATACAATGATGACGCAGACGAGCTTGTGAAAGTTTACCATTTTCCTAAAACACCCGAGACTGGAAGCAGAACTTCTCCTGCCAATCTTATAATGAACTTGCAATGGGTTATAGGAGAAACCAAGGATTTAGCGAGGTACACTCTCTCCCCTGCGTTCTTGATAGCCCTGAACAAACATCAGCGACAAAATAGAATCACAATAAAGTCTTCAGCTAAACATTTGGACAGCGTATTTGCAATGTCCGGATAAGGATTCCAGATCCAGGTGCAGGGGGAGGGTGGTCAGGACACGCAGTCCTTCGCGTATCGTTCCTTCATACACCTGGCTTTATTGCAAATAAAGTCAGAAAAAAAAGAAGAAAAAAAACGTACTTTTGCGTTTTACGTGTGCATTGGTAATAATTTAGATAATTTATTTCTACTTACGCATACGGCAAAGTTTAGTTTTCACTTTACATTATGGTATACAGGAGGCAACTACACTGTACGCCGGTTCAGGAAAGTTCGTCTCCTCCTACGCGTAGACATTCTCGAACAAGCGCCTATTTTTTTTTCTTTGTGCATAACATAAAAATGAGTGAAGTAAGAGCTAGAGTGTCTACCCGGGTAAACTTTTCTCAAAACTCCATCACGCGAGCCACCGCCTTCTCCAGACCGACACAAAACTTGAGGCTCTCGCCGCGCATCCATCAATGCGCGCATTCTCGCGAAGCAACCACGCACGCGCTCCTCCACTGCAAATAACCCAGAGTCACGCAATCCCGTGCCTAATCTGTACCCGTAAGACTGGCGGCGAAGGCCCGAGCTTCGTTGTCTATAGGGCTGCGAGACTTTAACGAAGCACCACCGAACCCCCCGCCCCATCGGCCATCTCCGCCATGTACGCATACTCGTCTCGTTCCCTCATACACTCACGTTGGGGACCGACTCGTATACCGACATCACATAGAAGACAAGGCCTGCTCATGACGTCATCGTTTGTGGATCCCTGACTCGCTCCAAGTGGCGCTGCGTTTGTCCACTTGTGATGACGTTCGGGGAAAACAAAAAGCGCGGGCCTTGTCTACTATCTGGTATCGGCACGACACGCGGGGGACTCCGTCCTTCCCTATACGCGCCGAAACGAATCGATCACGCCAAAGGGCTCGGTCACGCCCGTGAGCTCGAGCTCGCTGGCGGACGCCCCCGTTTACGACCACTCAGGGTTATTTTCACGTCTCCCCGCAACATCGGGGACGTTCCCGAGCGACGCGGTCGGACGAGTGCTGCGACGGGTAGGAAGACGTCGAACCGCGGGACGTCCATGGTGTCGTGTTCTATATATGGGAACTCATTTTCCTCGCGGCTTGTCCGGTACGCGCGCCCCTGTCCTCCTTCGCTTTCCTCGCGAGGCTCGCGCTCGAAAGCTCACTGCGAGTTGTTGTCGGTTCTGTTTGCTGGAAGCACTCACGAGTGTTGACTCACCGTCGCCGGTTTCATCCGACTTGGCGCCCTGTCGTGAAAGCTGACGGGCTCCGTTTCGGCGGGCGACAACTCTGGACCGCGAGACTCGCTGCATGGGGCGTGTGCCTGAGCTGCGGCCAACCGAAATGGCCAGCTGTCGGGGCTGACTTCGGAAATTGAAAGAGAGAGTCGGCCGCGACGTGCCTCGACCGTAGACATAGGAGAAAAGGGTGCAAGCGGGAGCTTATGTAGCTTGGTGTGCTATTCTGCTACACAAGCATTCAGGCTACAGAGATATATTATGGGGAAATATACTTGTGCCGGGAGCTCAGCGTGAAGTTTAGATTCAGGTGGAAAAATGAATACTTGTTGAATTGGTGGCCGAGTTTCTCAGCGCACCGCAATAGAGCCAATGTTCGTTCATGCATAACTCTTGGATTCTTTTTTTTTAAATGTATGTAAAAATACTATCAGTCCTCTATGAGACTGATAGAAATCGGCATATGCACTGTCTTTGGTATAAACCCCAGGATGGTATAAAACCATCCTGGGTTTTATACCATCCCAAGCCGATTTCTACATGTATGGACTGTGTCTGATTGTCCAATGACTACAACTTTATCACTATAACGTTAGCAATCGTGCAGCAGTGATCAAATTGGTGGTCTTTAGTGAGTTGCTCCTGCCTGTGCCCTACGGCCCACCGGGTCTCTGAGGGTTTAAAGTGAAAGGTCCAAATACACTTTACGACATTAAAATTGAGGTTATAAAATTGTCCTCAACAAATAAAAAAACAAGATTCCTAAACGATTTAAATGAAAGACCAAGGTGTGAAAACTATTTTTATACCCTACGTAGTATTCAATGAACTGCATAGCCGTCTGTTTCAGCCAAGTGTTTTCTTACGACGGGCTACCACTGAGACGCCCGTGACGTGCGTCCCACACAATTATCCTTTGCTTTTATCGTTCTTTTTGCAGACGATACGTGACGAATTTGCTTAAGCATATGCACCGCGAACAAGACGCTCAAATGCGGCGTCTAGTGGACGGACACCATGGTGACGGACACTCACCTCGCGTGGAACTCAATGCCAGTTATTTCCGCGCTATTTGTCCTTAATTCCTCGGCACCTTATGCCCGGAGGTGCTCGCATCTAGAAGATCCGATACATAAAACCTGAGGCCTTGTCGAGTTGCTCCATCGGATCCTCGCAGAACTCGTTCCGTTCGGTATACGGACGTCGATG
Organism: Ixodes persulcatus; assembly: GCA_013358835.2. NCBI lineage: Eukaryota > Metazoa > Arthropoda > Arachnida > Ixodida > Ixodidae > Ixodes > Ixodes persulcatus. The sequence continues at coordinate 717,495 of JABSTQ010010890.1, forward strand.
AGCCGTGCGCCATCTATCCTCCGTCTCAGACAAAAGAAAAAGAAAAAAAAAAAAAAACAATCGCAGGCTATTGAACGAAGCGGATCAAAGAAGAGCTGCTCACGAGACAAGGAGGCTTTCCTTGGCGTCAAATTATTTACGTTTACAAGCGTACAAAGGAACGCGTTTGTGCCGAAGCATTTCGCGGAAGACACGGCTCCGGGACGATAAAACTTTGCCATCCCCTGCATCGAGCAGGGAAGGCACGGTGCCGGTGTTTTCAACATGTTTATGGTCCATAAAAGCGGACAGTTCCGGACGATTTTTACGACTACCGGAGAAATATACGGGAGAATAATGGCTAGATGTGTGGACTGATCGCCTTACGATGGCAATTATGTAGCTCAAATATTTCGCTTTCTTATTTCGGTTCGGGGGGCCTCAGAAGGAAGTCTGTGAACCTCCAAAGTGTGTGTACGGTACTCAACTTGACTGAGGTGAGGAATCGCTGTAGACTCGTACTTGTGTTCTGAATGCAGTTTAAGCCTACCGCTTGTTTGAGTGGGATAAAATATAAATTGGGGCTTACCCCACGAGTCGTTACTCAAAGATATCGAGTACCTAAATCTGTGTACTTTAAGTTAACTAATATATTTTTTTCTTTGTTGCAGGTGAGAACACATACTTTCCATTGCCCCTTGATGTGTGTGACAAAGGTAAGCAGAGAGCCGTCTCGATGACTCCTTCAGAACTTACCTGCCAATGAATCCAAAATGGTCTCGTTCATGTTCCTGCCGAAGTGCGCGCAATCGGAATGATCATCAAGGTGTAGGCACTGAGTAACTCGAATTTAGTGTGCACCGCAGAGCTCCCCTCGGATGGGTTAAATTAATCCCAAAACCTTCAATAGGTCGTGCCATCTCGTTTTTGTTGGTTTGAAACTCTAACACCTGTAACTTCATCGGTAAGTAAAAGTTGTTGATCGGTGACTGGAAACCAACAAACATTTACTATGTTGGTATTCATAAGTTACTGTTGATAAAAACACCATCAGGAATCTGTAAACCTGATGCTATCAACAATTTGAATGATATACATTACATACTTGCTTTTGCAAGAGAGTGGTATTTGGGATATCAAACCAATTTAATATCGGAGAACAGAAAATATAATCGAACAATGAACCAAAAAGAAAAGTGTTCTCAAACTGGCAAATGCCTCGCTTCACACGAACTTTCTTCCATTTTACCCTGATCAAAATAGTACTAAGACCAATGGTAGGGGAGCAGTCATATTTCTGGCAGGTACCTTCACATATTGTCAAGTGCCATTGTAAAAGAAAGAGTACTGCCATTCCTAAGAGGGCCTGGTGGATATCAGCTTTCCAGAGCCGCATTATGGTTCTTGTCAATTAAACTTGATTCACAAGAAAATCTTTTTTTTTTCTTCAATTTGTGTTCCTACCAATACGAGGTTCGATTGAGAAACCATTGTGAATTGGGCGCAATATTTTTCGCTGTTGACGATAACCTTACCATAGACGGTACAAAAAGTACCAGGCTGTCCATTGTCTTCACTGATGAAATAACTCCATCTGTGGATTCTGATAGGGATATGGTTAATACTGCTGTTGTACTTTGACAACACAAGAAGCGCAAGTCGTGACATATTTGGTTCACGCGTTTTGCTTGGTGATTTGTTTTTAGGGGTTTTATTACCTAATGTCGCAATTATATTTCCTATGAAGCGAGAATAATATTATCAGAACTCGGCACGTTCTGCGTACCTTAAGCTGTCAGTCCCTACAGTTTCAGTGTTCTAGAGAGTTGTAGTGGCAAGAGTGGCGGCCGCCACGTGAAGAATTTGCGCGTAGACGACACCGTAGCGCTGCTGTTCTGAGCCCTAGGAACGTGCCCCCGTCAGCCTCGTCGTCGGCGCTGCTCGGCGTGTACTACTGTGGTTCGACTGGATCTTTTCGTGACGCAGAACAATTGCTAATGTGAAAAATTGTAGGTTTTCCTTTGCATTAATGCCTTTCATTATTGGCGTGTTTTTCATGGAGATCATTTGATTAATATCGACTTCCCCCCCCCCCCCTCTTCCCAGTACTGACAGGTCGTTCAGCAACGCTATCACTTGGGCTGCACGCTTAACAGCTGCGAAAGAAACAACGCGATACTGATATAACAAGGAAAAATAGACTAATAAATCTCAAATATTTAATGGTGAGAGGAACAATAAACTGGTGTATTGTTTTTTTTTTGTCATCCTGTCGCTGATGCGGGGACCAGCGTTGTGTAAGGTGCAAGGCCGAGTGCGTTTGGGAACGGCCAAGGTGCCACTGCAACTGGCAAACATATAGCAAATTGTCTTTTGTGGAAGGCAGTCTATGAAGAAAAAATACCTCGATTGGGAGTACATGAAGCATTAAAATGCGATATGAACACAAACTTCAACAACCCCTAATATAAAAAAAAACATGTATTCTCAACTTTTGAGAAGTGTGTTACCACTTCTCAAAAGTGGTAATACTTTTCATTGACCTTCACAGCAGGCACATGACAGATATTCAGCAACATACTACGCAAGAAGACTACAAAATAGTCATAATATAATGCGGCATAGAATCCTAACCTCTTCGCCACTGACGATGTACACATAGTCCCGAAGGATAAGGCGCGGTTCAAAATGTCTCTCGCACACCGCTGAAATCTCGGCGAGGCGTTTATCTTCTCGAGTGAGATTTTTCTTTCCCACTGTAGTCTGCGAAACTCTTCCTTTGGCGCACGAAACAGCGACGGCTTACGATCGCTGGTGCTCCGGCTGCCCTTGTTGACCGGGTAGCCCGACTTGAATCCCGGCGCGAAGCAGTGTGTGTGTCCGTTTTTTTCCTTGCATTTATGACCGAGACGGCAACGGAACTGTGACGACTCCCCACCACTACACCACAAAGAAAGGTGCTACGGTGCTACGTTCGGGAGAAGCGTACCGCCTCAGCTTCGTCTTCTTCTTCGCTTATCGCACACCTGCCATCTGCCACAAAATCTCCTAGGGCTCGGAACTCCAGCGCCACTCGCGGCCATCTACGGTGACCGTCTTCACGCGGCCCATTGTAAGCGGGCGCCGCTCTTGCCACTTCATCCTCTAGAACACTGTACTACACAGGCACGTAGCCAGGATTTTGTTTCGGGGGGGGGCCCGCCCATGACAAAATGCTGTATGAGGGGGAGGGGGGAGAGGAGGGCCGGGCCTCATGGGCCTCCCCCCTGGATACGTGCCTGGTACTACAGTAATGTTACCGATGTTGCTGCTCGAGCGCGCGTGATTCTGAAAACGGTCGAAGAGACGTTTTAACCAATGGCGAAAGCAACGAAAAGTCATCTTCGAGAAAAAGAAAAAAAAAACTTTCACTTGCGGAAATATTTATAAAGAGTACAAACACGCGTCTCGACAAAATCTGTCTAACTTTGAAAGTAGCGGCGAAGAATAAAGAAAAGCGGGGGAAAAGAAAAAGACTAAAGAGGCGCCCGCGATCATGCCAAGACGAAGAGCCTATTCTTGCTCACATCCGTTCACTTATCCTACTCCTAGAACGAGACGAACAGGAAGAAAGATAGAGACAGTCGGACCCGCTGATTAGGGCAACCCGAGGGTCGGGAATCTCTGGGTCGCGGCTATAGGAGCCCTGGTGATGGCGGTGCGAGGTATCACTCAATACCCGCGCACGTGGAAAGAGTGGGGGGAGTCAAGTTAGGCGTAAAGAAACGTGGGTCGATCCCGGCTTGCCTTAAAACAGAGCACTCAATGGAAGGGTTGCTCGTGCGGTTCCTAGCCGTAATGACATACAAGCTGAAAGTAAGTTCCGATGACAAATGATGCTGAGAGACCCGCTCGCCGCTTTTTCTTTCTCTCTCTCTCTCTCTCTCTTTCATCGTTTCTTCCGCCGCGTGACGCCAAAAGAAGCTTCACGCAGCTGCTGAGACGGTGGGGCCCTCACGTCAAGAGAGCGACGCTCAGTCATTTTGGGCCCATCTTTGAAACAACTGTAGCCGAGCTGGAAGGGTTACCCATTCTCACGTTTCGAACAAGGTCCCGTGAGGAACGAGTTTATCTCTCTGGAGTGCTTTTTTTTGTGTGTATGTGCGTTTCTTTTTTACGATCTCCTTGTATAGATTGTTTATTTTGTCGTACGCTATTCTCGAGACTTACTTCTCTCAAATTGTTTATAGTGACGGCGTCTACAACGTCCGAGAGCGAAAATATGACACATTTGTTGTATTTCATTTATTTTGTTTTTAAATAAAAGATTATGCGGAGATGTTTCGAATAAGTTGGGAAGTTCGGTATGAGCTCGGAAGAAGAACGTGTTTTGTTTAAAGAAGACAGGCCGTGTTTATGTACCTATTCCTATTTCTTCATTCAAAATGGTAAAGCAGGTGTTCCATTAGTGCTTCCTCTTACCAGGATATTCCGGTTTCACGATTCGTTGAAGCCACTGCAGACACCGATAGGATCAGTCGTATGTACGCTATGAGACTAATTCTTTGGGAATTTGACGCTTGAAGAGAGCGCCTTTTATTTGAACAATTTCAAGCTGTCGCATTGCTCTAACTGTGAACGCCCAGCCAAAAATGGGCCTCTCACTCAACATTTTCAGCTCATAGGCACCAACTTATAATTGCGAATCTTCACGTAATCAGACGCGCCCCCTTAGATTCGGTTTTTCCAAGTTCAAAGTTCAAAGTTCATTTACAAGCGTCTACCATGTTGTTGTATCCCTGTCCACTCTATCTGTGAGCATCTCGACGAACCAAGGAAGTCATTATAAGGCGACAACAACGGCAAAAGAGCGAAAATAATAACTAAATTAACATCGTTTGCTCCGCTGTACTTAAATGTCAATGATCATTACAAGTTTTCTCTACTTTACTAAAACAATATTGATTATCTTAAGAAGTTGTTCCCAAATTACCAATATCTCCACTGAGCCAAACTACTTCAAAATTAATGTATAACACTGAAATAATAATTTTATAAGCAATTTCCTTAATTGAGTACGAGAGAGCTTAATATGTTGAACGTGAGGCTTATCTAGCTTTTGTTTTTATGCTGGCAGATTGTATGATACTGATCGTTTCAAATACCCGGTATTATGATGCACGATTAGTCATTTTTCACACCCGCATGTGTTACACGTATCTCTTCTTAGCCTCAGTCCTGAAAGAGTAAACATTTAGGCTACTTTCGCGAGAAAAAAAAAAAAAAAAGCAATTGATGTAAAATACAATATTAATGACATCATTTTATACAAAGTTTTCTACTTCAACGAAATAATTAATTTTTATGATGCTGATATCGCACGTTATTAATTAAAATAATTGTTTATTTTTACTTGTAGGACTTTGTTGATACGTCTTTTTGTCATCGTGCCCCACACTAAAGTTCAGTAGTTCAAATGCAATCGGAAAAGGGTATAATAAATTGGAAGCTTAAAGATATTACGAAAAAAAGTAGCGAAGTCGAAAGAAAGCAACAGCTACACAAGATAGCTTCTTCATTGTAAACTTTTTATGGCAGTCCCACGTCACGGGAACGTTAAAAACAAATTACACGCAAAACTTCGCCCAAGTTATTTTATATCGAGTCGACAAGTATGCCCAAATTTGACTGGTAACTGATGCGACTGCATGACCTTCAAAACGGTTCTCGGCACTGCCTAATTAAGGTGATATATAATGCAACAGTTTTCGTGCCATCAGCATTGGCGTGCACAGCACGATGCCAAGTCCTTCGAGTCGGCCGAGTCAACAACCTCCACGGACAAGCCGGCTCCTTGAACGGAGCATCACGCCGGCCGTTGTATAGTTGTCGTTTAGGAATAGGGGATGAAGGCATCGAATTTCGGTTTCCGGCGGACATTATCTCTTCATCGCGTACGAAAAATGCGACGTCCAGAAAGCATGCTCGGGAACGACCAGAGGAGAGCTTGCACGAAGCCGCTGGGCATCATGAATGGTAGTCTCTTTCCACGGACCGCCTGGTCCGAAGGGCCTTAGAATACTCGCCTCGGATTCGACTCGGAAGTGATTTTATAGACCGTTTGAAGACGCTCCGGATATAGTCAATTTAACTCCAAGTCCAAGCAGCGCCGAAAGTGGAGCGTTAAGGCGCTCGTTGTGCTTTTTGTGAAGATGTACTTTTATTGCTGCCTGATTGGCTCCATCGAATTGTTGCGTCATCTGAGAGCGGAGCTAAAGTGAAACTGAGTACAGAAACTTGATTTGTTTTGATTTAGAAATTTTCACGTGTCTTTATCCTTCTCGCGCTGCTCGTCATTGCGAGGCCCTGTGTGTCAGAAGCTTATTGCTATCGTAACTCCATAGGTTTTAACGTTTTTTTTCGATTCTTTGTTGACTCGCTTGATATCTTTGCACTGTCAATGACAGTAAATTTTTTATTTTTTTTATGTTGATTTTTGTGCCCCACACCGTGTCGATGCGGGTCCGCGATGGTCGATGAGGTCTTCGACGTTATATCGGAGGAGTGCGACGGAGGCTTCGTTCAACGTTGACCTTACAGTAAAATCTGTTTATTAGCACTACATTTCCACGAACACCTCCGTTACGAACGCTGGACGTACGAGGGGCGTTCATAAAGTTCGTGTTATTGTCACGAAGGAATAAAGATTCAGCAATCAAACTCAAGTAGGAGTTGAGACTTTGTCTACATGTGTCACGAAGGAATAAAGATTCAGCAATCAAACTCAAGTAGGAGTTGAGACTTTGTCTACATGTTCGCCACCAAAAGTTACCCACTTTTTCCAGCGATGCACCACATGCCGGAGGCCATTGTTAGAGAACTCCTAGTTTTGAGTGTTCAGGAATCGCTCCACTGCGGCAATCACTTGGTCGCCGTCCTTGAAATTCTTTCCTCTTATTTGGCCACACTGGAAGCGTCTGCACCATTTAACCAAAAAGTCATAAACTGGGGCGTTGTCCCCGAACAACGCTGCCAGATTGGAATGAATATCCTTGGCATTGCTTCCCTTCAAATGAAAAAAACGGATCACTGCATGTGCTTGGCACCGACTGACGGTGCCATTTTTGTTTCGACTACCTAACGGCGTTCCGAGCTACTATAGCATGCGATGTTTATATTGTGCGGAAACTAGAGGGACGCGCGCTCATGTTGATGCCTGTTTTGTTCCGTTTGTTTTTCAATTTTTTGTGCTGATAATACGAACTTTATGAACGCCCCTCGTATATGATCTATTTGTAAATAGTAGGGGATTCCTGCTTGACCTGTTACAAGTTCAAAGTCCAAGTGAAAAATCACCCTCTCTCGCCCGGGCACGGGCTTTCGAGGTCGCCGACTTCTTCGCTCTCGGGCAAGAGTTGGTCGATTGTTTCAAACCTTTGCAAGACACGTGACGTTCACCAACCAATTGTCAACACCGACATTCGCCAGGCCCCCAATGAACCCCGGCTGACCGTACCGACTAGACACCAAAGGTCCGACACGCTGTCGGTCTCTGCCACCGCGGCACCCTTGTCGAAACCCGATCGGCCCCGGAAGAGCCCCGCGAGAACGTGACGACCCCCGCCACTGAAGTGAAAACACGCGCGACAGACACTTGGCCGGATAAAAGTTCACGAGGAAGGATCCCTCGCCTGACCAACGAGACAAAACTAAAACGGCAAGGAACAGCACGAATATTGTCCCCAACAAAACCTGAAACACTTGACCGTCCTTACAACGATTCCTTCTGTCCTGAACTCCAGAGAACATGTCAAAGCGTCTATATTCTTTTCTTTTTTTTTGTGACAAGGGCAAATGTGATTTTGTTCTTGAAATGAAATTACGTTAGCCGCGATGCTGTGCTGGTGAAATGTCAGTGCTAGCGTCCATTCATCCGGTGCAGTGTCATGTCTTGTGTACCGGTGCGGGTCGAAATTACAGTAGAACTTTTAGCTTCTACAGAAGCTTTGAAAACTGGGCTCCGTTTCACTTCGAGTCGGGCCCCTTGCGACGGTACGGTGCGATGGCCCCCAAAAGTGCATCGTCACGACGCTGATCGCCTTTGAACCGATCCCTCACGGTGAATACGTCGCGAGCCGGCGCTTTTGTAGCGTGAGCTACACTGGCCGAGGTTGAGCAGTTTCGCGTGGCTCGCATAATGAGCCGTGCTCCGTGCTGAGCATGCGCAAGAAGCAGTGGCGTCACACGGCGCACAGCTGGCGCGCCGGAGCTGCCGCCGCCGCGTGCTCCGCCGCCACCGCGCCCGCCTCGCCGGTCTGCGCATTCCAGAGGAGTAACGTCATAGCCGCGGCAGACGCACTGGCGCCGCCGTGTGCCCAGCTGTGCACCTCCGTTGCGCAATAGCCAAGTCTGACGCTGCACCGGAGCCGCTTGATAGCGCCTCTCATTTCGTGCGCATAAGCTCACGCTACGCATATCCTTGCATAACCGAGCTAAGCCACCGCAATTTTTTTCCGTGCATGATTCTTTTACTGTCGAGACCGGTTATAACAAAGTCGGTTATAACAAAATAGCGGATATAGCAAAGACAACGAGCACCGTGACGATACTCTTCGGCGCTGCTTGATTGGCATGCTTCGGATTGGAATGCGGTCAGTGGCTGCGGTCGGACTAAGAAAGAATCTGAAGCGGTTTTGTAGTTGAGGAAATGCTCTTGAATCGTCTTCTTCTAACCTCCAAAACCTCAAATATTGATTATTATTTTTAGTTCGTGTATGGAGGTTGCAGAGAATCATTTTCAAAGGTACCGCCGAATACCCTCCTTCCTTGAGCGTGACGTCACAAAAGGTGTTTTCGGAATCTCTCCTCTTGCGCATCTTCAGCGTCTATTAACGCTATATGCACGCGCACTCTTGCTATTTTTAAAATAAGGCAGAAGAAGACGTCACGACTGGTGCCAGTGCAGAGGAATATTAGCGGCGAGATGTTTCGGTGGCGCCCTCGTTCGGTTACCTTTCGTGACATCATTACCTTGTGAACAACAAGTTGGATGGTGTTTGTAATGAGCATGGTGGAAGCCTGAAATCATAGCTCTCTCGAAGCAACACTGCCAACACCGTCAAAATTGAAGTTCTTACATTCCTCTTATTTCCGTCGATGAGACATCCTTTGCTGACGTCATAGTCAGCATTCGGCCAATTGTGGTGAGCCGACCACAGCGACACTTTCGATCGCTCACGTCGCCAATAGTTGGCAGGCTTGCTATTGCACGCGCGGCCCTCGAGCGATTCCCGCTTGGCGGCCGAAAGATCCTCTTTTGACGTAACGACTGGTCGGAGGTTTTTCGCGTTTTCTCTCGTTTAGTCACATCTTCGAGGAAAATAAACATGGTATTCAGATTCACGGGATAAAACTACGCTCGAATCAACCTTTATCTATTTTTTGAACGAAGAGTTTCAGTTTCCCTTTAAAAAGGGATACTGAACCAAAGAATTTAGTGTCCATAATAAGTGGCGCACGTTCTTTCCACGAGCTAGCAGCCGCCGGTGTGCGCGAGCACACGCAACGAAAATGACGTCACAGACCTCCATTCGCGACAGTGAAATGCGTAGGGCTTCGGGCCAAAGGAGAATAAAGACAGGCTTTTCATATCTACAAGTGAAAGCTACGTGCTTGTTAGACCAATAAATCGCTTACCTTTTACACCAGACACCACTGTGTAGATGAAAAACTTGTCTTTATTCTCCTTTGGCCCGAAGCCCATACATTTCACTGTCATCTTAACCGCGAATGGAGGTCTTTGACGTCATTTTTGTTGCGTGTGCTCGCGCACACCGGCGGCTGCTGGCTCGTGGAAAGAACGTGCGCCACCTATTATGGACACTAAATTTCTTGGTTCAGTATCCCTTTAAGGTAAAACCGAGTATAGTCGGTACTGGTTCATTATATATAAATAAAAAGAGCGAACTAAATACAGGGACTAGAGAGAGGGAGAGAGAGACTTTCGATGGTTTCTGTTTTTCTATAAGCTGTTTTATCACTTCGCTGGTGCTTGACACTCGTTAGCATCTTTTCGATGATCAAAGGGATTGCCCATCTGTTGCGTCCAAACTCTAAACGTTAACGCCGATCGTGGAATGAAGATCGCAGAAACCGAGGTCGCCAAAACCAAAATGTATCTTCCTTTCAGATCAGCTAGAGGTTGATGTTCGCGTAAACGACAGCCGACGTCTCCAGGATCATCTTTTCGGATGATCCTTTTGCCGAACCATGACACTTTTGTTTTCTTTTCTTTATCTCGGCATCGAGACGAGGCACAAACGGCGCGGTGATCCATTTCTTGCGGTTCGTTCGCGGAGTTAAATCTCGGATCCCAAGAGGCGGCTCAATCATTGATTGTCAGTCATTAACGTTAATGTTATTCTAAATTCTGGATAAGCCTTTTTCCTCTCTTCCTGGTTGCTAGTCGAGCTGGAACGGGTTCTTCCATATTCCGCAAGAGCTTACACGAAGAAGAAAAATGGAATGGAATTTTCGAAACTATCTTCGAAGCGATGATCTATGGAAGCGCTGCGGCGTTCTTCTTCATCTGCCTATTTCTTTTTTTTTATTATTTGTAGCCACGAAGCGCTAAACATTAATCCAAATTCTGTAAGGTCGGTTTTATCATCCTTGCATGGGCAGGGCGATCATTCTCCGAAAACAGCGCATTCATCAACCGGCGTTAATGACGTCCTTCATCATCGCGGATTTCTTTTCTTTTTAAGGATTGTTACTTTATTATATTTTTTGTTTATTCCTTCGACCCTCGGATTTTTTCCTTGTAGCGTGTGTCAGGTCTGGTTTAGTCTTTATTTAGACAGCATACGTTGCTGTAGAACTATAGTTGCTTAATCATCGTGTGCCGCCATATATGTTATTATTACTTTATTCACCTTGTACCGTGGTATGAGTGAAACAATTGGAACATTTTTATGGGTATAGTGGACGGCATTAAAAGTCAGGTAAACGGGGGGCGAGGTGAGCAAATGAGCAATTTCCAGGATATAAAAGATGTGTGACATGATTTATGAAAATATTTTCATAAGAACTCTTTTTATCAACGCAGCCGTATGCCGCATTCACAAATAATACAACAACAAAAAATATAGTAATTAAAAAAGGCTACATTCAACATCTTACTTTATAAGCGTGAAATAGACAAGATGCACAAGAAACTGTGACGGCAAATAGTAATTGCTCGTAAACTGCCCCCCAGCATAAAACAAACAAACAAAAAAACTTAAATACTCGAAAAAAATGTTTTGCCCAAGTCTTCCTTAACGGTCTGCCTCTCTTTCCTTAACTTTCTCTCTTACCCTCTATTCATTATAAAGCCCTCATAGGGCGTCGGCCAGTAATTTCATGAAAAACTAAGCAACCCGAGTTAATATATTTGTACAAAAAAACAACAACAACAACGAGAAAGCACTGTCTGGAGTAATAAAAAAAAATACTCGAAGAAAATACCATATGAAGACCGCGAAGTGGAGGACGATGACAAAAGCTATGGGACTAGTGGTGCAAGGATGTATAAGAAACATTAGGTGGTGACAAAGACGCCAATCTGACGACAGCGCCGGTGCAAAGCATATACGTATATAAAAGAGGATGTTCTCCTAACGCAGAGTAAACGCATAAAACAGGAGGAAACGTAGAAGAAAAGCAATCGGCCGTGGGGAAGTACAAGCACTCTTTTGGGACACCCCCCCCCCCTCCCCCCCCTCTCTTGTATGTTGTTTTTGTAGGGGTATGCATCTATGGCCGGAGTTGAGTCGGATACGCCGGTCGGCTGAGTAAAGCCGTCCTTCTGGTCCGGTTCGCGGAACTGTGGTCGATGTGGTTGCGGCCATTCCTTCCGAGTCGAGCGGGTGAGCCATGGGTGGACCAGGCATCACGAGTCATTAGTCCGGGAAGAAATCGCTCTGTTCTCCCTTTGTATTTCTCTTCAACTATAATGCCGAGTTGCTGTTGACTTATTCCAGTTGCTCCCCATACATTGTTGAGCAAAGGATTTTTTTTTAGGGGGTGGGGAACCGGGGGGGGGGGGGGGGGGGGGGTTCGCCTAGTTCTGTTCTTATTTTGTCGCTGATGTATTTATTGTTTAAGTTGAAAAACGTCTTCGTAAAAAAAAAAAAAAAAAAAAAAACTTTGCGCTTGCTGGATGTGCCGTTTTTCTTAAAAAAATGCGGCTATTCGACAAAATTAAATACACGCCAAAGAAATAAAAAAAAAAACGAAACAAATAGGGGTGCACAAAAGTCAGGATATAAAGTTTGATTATAAAATTGGGAGGATTGCAGTCTGGAGCAAATGAGCGAGGGTGAGGAAGGGATTCTAGAATACATTGTACCATAGGGTCTGCACCATGCCGCGCAAAACCTGAGATCCACACGACAGTTTTTGCTAGCGTATTTTCAATTTGCACCATTTTGTTTTCTTAAAATCGTTTATGATGCCTGTACTCCCTCATTGTAGATGGCGAAGTTCGGTATCTGACTCGAACCTGTGCAATTAGGTAGGAGCAAGCGCCATCGCAATATTAACTACGCCGCACAAATTAGTTCATAACAAGGGTTACGTAAGGAATCCAGGACTGTCACCAACGAAAAAAACAAAAACAAAAAAAACAACCTCGTTCTAAGAGCATGCTCTTATGCTGCATGCAATGTACTGAGAAAAAAGGTCGACACAAATATGTTTACTTATTATGTTTGAAAAGAATCTTACTAAAAGAAACGTTTTAATCTCAAACATGTTGATTTAACCTGAGACTGGGGTAGAGAAGAAACATCAAAACGTAGAAGAAACAGACAGGACGACGTCTCAAGAGACGTCGTCCTGTCTATTTTTCTGTCCCTTCTACGTTTTGATGTTTCTTCTCTACCCCAGTCTCAGGTTAAATCAACATGTTTAATATTCACCAGCTCGCCTGCACCCTTACGATTTTTTGTTTTAATCTCACACGTGGGACTTGAACAGCGGAGTGATGCGGCCTTCGTCTCTCATTAAATAATTCTTATTAGAATTATCAATGTGGACTATGGCAGAGCTTTGATTAGACATTTTAATTCAATTAGTCAAAAAGATAGTCTGCGAATTCGATCCCCCGCAATATCTATGGTTCGAATGCCAAGTTCCTCCTTGAACTCATTACCATGTGGCATTCGAAGCACGGATCTCGCGGTGACTCCCATTTGAATCACTATGCAGACTATCTTTTTGTATGATGTGTAAGCAGTGGGACCAGTTGATTAATTACTCAACTCTTCGGTCGCCTTAGGCTTCGGGCATATTACATAAAAAAGTGTAAAACTACACAGCCTATTTTTGCTGTCTTCTGCTACGCAATGTACGGAAGAAGAACATAGATGGCGCTATGGAGAATGTGGCAGCCTTGCAATGGCGCCTGCTAATGTACAGCCTTATTTTAAACTTCACACTGTACTGCCCACAAAATAATAAAAAGCGGCAAACAATTTTAAACATGACTTTTTTTACATGAATATTTATGCCTTATAATCCTCCTTGATGACGACCTTAGGGAATGTTAAAGTGCTTTACCGTGGGATACAGCAGTGTGGACTGATAAAATCAATAAATACGTACCAAGTAACAAGGCATGAATTTATACTTTCTCCTCGAAAGTTCTAACTCCGATTAACCGAATTACCGTTTGAAAAATGAGCGTGATTAAAGCATAAGAGAGTTTTAGGGAACCGTTATTGCACATCCGATACTATACGATGGGATATGAACTGCGCATGTGCGAGTGTTCTGCGGTAGCGACATGCGCAGTTCATACCGTAGGGCCCATCGTACCGTATCGAATGTCTAAGAACAGTTCCCTAAAACTCTTTACTAGGGAGTTTTAGGGAACCGTTTTTGCACATCCGATAAGGTACGATGGGGTATAAACTGCGCATGCGCGAGTGTTCTGTGGTAGCAGATGCGCAGTTCGTACCGTAGGGCCCATTGTACCGTATTGGATGTCTAAGAACGGTTCCCTAAAACTCTTTACTAGGGAGTTTTAGGGAACCGTTTTTGCACATTCCGATACGGTACGATGGGGTATGAACTGCGCATGCGCGAGTGTACTGCGGTAGCACATGCGCAGTTCGTACCGTAGGGCCCATCGTACCGTATCGGATGTCTAAGAACGGTTCCCTAAAACTCTTTACTAGGGAGTTTTAGGGAACCGTTTTTGCACATCCGATACGGTACGATGGGGTATGAACTGCGCATGCGCGAGTGTACTGCGGTAGCACATGCGCAGTTCGTACCGTAGGGCCCATCGTACCATATCGGATGTCTAAGAACGGTTCCCTAAAACACTTTACTAGGGAGTTTTAGGGAACCGTTTTTGCACATCCGATACGGTACGATGGGGTATGAACTGCGCATGCGCGAGTGTACTGCGGTAGCACATGCGCAGTTCGTACCGTAGGGCCCATCGTATACCGTATCGGATGTGCGAAAACGGTTCCCTAAAACTCTCTATTCCAGGGTTTTAGGGAACCGTTTTTGCGCTTCCGATACCGTACGGTGGGCCCTCCGGTACAAACTGCGCAAATGAGAGTCTTCTGTGGTAGCGCATTCGAAGTTCGTACCGGAGGGCCCACCGTACCGTATCGGACGTGCAGAAATGGTTCCCTAAAACTCCCGATTATTCGAGTAATCGGACGGTTAATCGATCGATCGCCAGCCCTCTGGTAGACGGTAAAAGAAAGCGACGGGCCAGCTAGAACAGCCTCTCAGCTGAGACTGGGCGAAAGAAAGCACTGCAAAGGCTGGGGCGCGCGAGCTTCTTGAGACGCGGTTTGAGTCCCAGCTCAGCTCGTGTGCTTGCTTTGGTAGTGCTTTCTTTCTCCCAGTCTCAGCCGAGACGCTGTTTCTAGCAAGCCGGCTCTGACTTTTTATTAAGATATCAGGAACCCAGAAGACTGCAGTAAAAGCGAGTAAACAAGGAACAAAAAATACGTTCAGCTCTTTCTGTACGTGACACTGCATCCGTTCGAGATATGAGACACCCCAGGTCTTGCGCTCAAGTGGTTCGCGTGAAACGGAACACCAAGCAGATTTTAAAGCCAAACTGAGAGTTAGAAGTTATGGCGCTGCACAACGACTTACGGCGGCTGTTGTTTAAAAAAAAAAAAAATATTGCGTCTGCAAATATGGATTTTTTTCTGACAAATCTAGAACGGTCGTAAAACACGATCACGCTATAAAATTAGGGCTTAGGTTTTCAGGCAGCATTATAAGAATGAAGGAAGAAAAATACTAAAAGGGGGAAAGCATAGGAAGTAGAGCTTTGCTAAAGCGTGTGTCGTAGGCAATCATCACTTGCGAAGGTCAAGCAGCGTATGACTCTCGGTCAAGGACTTCAAAAAAAAAAAAAAATAACAGCACATAAACATCCGACTACTTCGACTTCTATAATTTTATGATAAAAATTAAGACAATAGCGGGAGAACATGTAATTATTATCTATTCACTTCCAGACAAAAAACAACAAATAAGCCAAAATTAGCTAATAGGCTATATCAACCTCGAGAATTGGTCCAACTGGTGTTTGGCATAAAAAAATTTTTATAACGGTCAAAAAAAAAAAAAAACGCACAAAGATACAACGTTTTGATTTATTATTTTATTTGCTATACATTACTGTACATGAAAATAGCGGGTTTTCAAAAATGCTTAGTAAAATTATTTATGCTCGAATTTTTAAAATTGGGAATAAGGCTTTTTCTGGCATACTTTTATTACTGCGAAATACTAAATGTGATTTATTTAGCTTAAACAATAATTAAAAAAAAAACGTCGCTGGGATTATCTGGCGTTGAAGCCTCAACGGAGTGAGAAAATATTTTGACAGAGTTTTGAGGTAATTGGAGCCACCCGCTGGTAATCTGATTATAAACCATTTTACAGCGAGAAAGCAAGACAAAAGGGGGAAAGGGCTGCCGGCGCTTTCTTCCTTGCTGGGTGGTTAGAAACGAGCAGAAGTCCTAGATGAACGCCTTTTTTATGCCCACGGATACGTGGAAATGAATGGCATGAGTTCACTGGAACGGGCCTTAATTTCCCACTGAAACTTTCCGAAAATCACTTACAATTTTCGTATAAGACGACAAAACGTTTAAACATTGGCATCTGGTCCAGAATGCTAGCGCTACATTTGATCGGAGACTGAGCGTTTGGCAATACATAGTTTATTTTGTAGTTGAAAATCAATATTGTAAATGTTTTTTTGCAGACACGCTGTATCATTGCACAGGTTTGCCGAGTCCAGTTATGCAACATGTACCACTTCGTGAATGCATTTGTATGCTCCTGTAGTGTCGCACACAGACACACATATATCTGGTAAAGTCGAAGTTCGTCATGGTGCGGATGCCGCATCTTTTGTACAAGGAGCTTCGGTTGTTGCCTGCAATAGCAGCGTGTACGAAGGGGAAAATATACTTCTAAATTCATAAAGATTGGGAGAAAAGGTAAATATGTATTCTTGGGTCCTGATGGTTATAAACCATTGCAGAGAACACATTGTGAAGCAAAGCCACGTGTTTATTCCTCGACATTTGTAACATCATTTGACGAAATGATTAGTACCAGCTGACTAGATAAAAGGATCTACGACTTTACTTGGAAAATAAATTGTGAACAAAATTTTTCATAATGAAGGAACAAACAAAGCCTCTTTGCTAAATACTAAAATCTTAATTTGGGGATAATTACTGTTAATAAATTATCGAATAGATAAATATAAAGGCTCGAGGTACACCTAATCACTTCTTATGAGTTGTGAATGCGAAAGCATGCATGTCGTTCTTCCGCCCCCTCAGTTCGTCTGCGGCGTACTGGCGTGGATGGCCGAGCGCGCGCTCTCCTCATCGGGCTGACTTCGGCCGTGGAGCCGCTGCCTCGCTCGGCGGCCAGACGCTTCGTTTTAACGGCCCACTGACGGCGCGGACCCGCAGCGCCATGGGATAACGGTCCTTGAAACTGACGCGCAGCGACCAATGGGAGCCTCGTTGCTTGAAACCATGACGCGCGCCAGGCAATGGGACCTATCCACCAGATTTCGGCTTCACTGCGCTCCACCGGGAGCGGGGAAACTAGGTGACGTTGGCTAGGCTTTTCACGAGGCTTCACTTGGCTCCATTGGGAGAAAGGAGTTTGGTTGCCGTTTGACGCGGCTTCGAAGCCGATGACGTCGGCTCGCTCCATGGGACAATTAATGCTTTCGCATTAAAAAACCTAACCTATAGTGTGCCGCAGGTTGAAAAACGCGGCCCAAGGCGCTCCCGTAAAGCACTCTGGTGACCATGATTAGTGGTATACATCTTTCTACTCGCCTCCTCTCCAACGTTCGCTCTGCTTAAGTGGAACGAGTGGAGGGCTTTGTGGGAGCAGCATATCCTCCCCTTCTCACGGTACAACAAACTATAGTGCTAAACTAACAAACTATAGTGCTAAAGTGAAACGTTATGATCATTGTCCCTGAGCACATCGTATTTTCCAGATCTAATTGTTTTCCGAGTCTGGTCATTCGCTGGGATTCTTCGATTGTTTCGCCGTGATTGGTTGTCTAAGTGTTTCTGCCGGAGAGAGATGTCGATTCACAGACGTCTTTTTAGAGTGTGGTAAGAATGCATCCCTCTTCGCACGAAGCGGGCGGGTTTCCGTCGAAACCCGTTTAACTATTTCCAACCGCCTATTAGGAGGTATGCTGTCGGTTAGAACGGAGCGCCAGAAACGCCCCGAAAGGGCACGGCATCCCGATCGATTCATGCGTACATCAACGTCGCGTCCCGCGGCTGCGATAGCGGCTTGCCCCATCGAGGCAGGCCAACCGCCTACATGAAATTTCCTTCATGCAGGGCCGTTCACCTCTTCTCGACGAACATAACCCAGACTTCGCCGCTTAAAGGCCACGCGGGGTCCGTTTTGGAAGTTCGGAATGCGTGTGTGCGGTCTTTCGATAGAGATGGTAGACTCCCGCGCCGTTGCGGCGCTTTCTTATACTGAAACCTCTTTCCCTTATCTCGAAAGCAGCGCGCTTAATACGCAAAGGCTGCACGAGCACTTGAGATTCTCAACTTGGAAGGAGAGTAGCAACGTTGTGTTCGGTGTGCTTTGTTTTATCGGTATTCTACGCGCGTACAGAGAATGCGAGTTTATATTTGGAGCTCATCCCTCGGTTCGCGCAAGCTCCACTTAAGAAAAAGAAAAGCACAGTTCGACTGATGTGGACAAGTTAAAAAGAGTCCTGTTTGTCCTGCTTGAAGCACACGTAAATATAATTTCTTGTTATCTGTGTATGGCTTTGGGTACATAAAAAGAAAAGTGTTCCACCGAGCTCGAACGCTGGAAGTATACCAACGTACAAATTGGTTATCTTCTCTATTTCTTTATGGATTGTGTGGATCTGAAGGGGAAAGTGTGCGTTTATATTTGGAGCTAAGCCCTCGGCTTGAGGACGTGGGCTTAAGAAGCAACCGGAACAGCAGGGCTCTTCCTCCGGGCTCTGACCGTACGCCGAAGAGCGGTTTGGGCCCCATAGTAGAGGCTGATGCTGAGTGTGCCAGAAGCTCTTGCATCTTTGATGGCTCCGCATGAAACTTTGCGGTGCGTCGGTTGTACCTTATCGCGGGGGGCATGCTTTTGCTGCTGAAAGAAATCAAATCAAATAAACAAGTAAAGCATTTCAATGATGTTGGCTGAAGTAAACAAAAGCGTACAAGTATATAGCACGATAGGAAGCAATAAAAAGAATGAATGCTAGCTATCAATGTGTTTTCTTTTTCGCCACAACCTGAAGGCAGCGCATGCCGTGACGTGCAAGAAAAGGAAGCGTGAAGGAGTGTGACCGTAAAACTACACAAAGGTGTATTGTGTCTTTTTTAGAAGAGATGTCGAACGTTCAAGAAACTTGAGGGAGTGACATATCTTGAGAAAAAAAAAAAAGTTGTGGAGAATGATTATAATGCAATTAATGCAAAGGTGCAAGCGAGCTGGACAAGAATGGCAATAATACTCCCTGGAGAAGGGAGCAAGGGGGACAAAGGACAAACAGAATACTCCAAATACAGCTAGGTGACTGGTGCGCGACCGGAAAAATCCACCTGGTCCTGTTTGTCCTCTGTCCCCCTTGTTCCCCTTCTCCGGGGATTATTAATTATTGTCATTGTGGAGAATGTTTTAAGTGCCCGACACAGTAACGGATTAACGCCAAACTGGGACTTGGACCAAACTAGAGAGTTTACGTTCGCTTCAAGCATTTAGAAGATATTCCATTAAATATTCAGTCATTATGCAGATCTCTTTGAAAAAGTTCATTCGAATGGGACATGCATTGAAGAAAAAATTCACTTCCTTATTTTTTATGTGTTTTACTCGATTTTTGTTGAGCAGCTTCGGAAGTGGCTTGTTAAAGTGTTGAGCCGTTAAAGAGCCGTATCACGGATTGCAAAGATGGCGAAATCCGATGGTGCGCTGAGCAATAACGACGTCACGTGTGTTGAAGTTCGTTTCACTAAGTTCGTTTCGCCCAGTTTTCGACCCTTGGCGCAGCCCGTCCAGTGTCTTGTTTTACTTGTACACAGCGCGACGCTTTTAGTACAAAAAAAAATATATATCGCGAGTTTATCTTTTTCGCTTTTCTCCTAGACAAAAAAGACATGTCATGAAAACTAGTCGTATGACGGAACGTGGTTATTTGGGGCGCTAGTCGGATCAAACGAGTTTTTTTTTTATTTTAAATACCTTTCTAAAGTAAACAGCGAAAAAGACCCGAAGTCGTGTTGGTAGTTAACAGTGTCGCGCAGAGTATACGAGGTGCTTAGGCTGTACATTCTCGTTTGAAATATCGACAGGTATAAAGGCAACTGCAATGAGTAGTTTGGAAATCTGCGTCGGTTGTGACAGCAACACCCGAAAGGACAATAGTGTCAGTCACTATGACAAACCAACACCTCCTTGATAGTGAGGCCGTTCTACTGGACCTGCTACGTCACCAACCGAAGGCCTGTGCGGGCCGCAGATTGTACAGTCACACGAGTGGTGAAACAGCGTTTGGCCGGGGCTCGTGTGTGATTATTGAGAATACAAGCACTAGCCCAACGCTGACGCAGCTTTCGTGTTGAATCTGTGCGTCGCGCTGGCCTCCGGTTCATGATGTAGGACATTCCATCGTTACGGTCTAGTTATCTTGAAGATATTAGTAAACTACAGCGTGAAATGCGGATGGTTCGATCACGCCGCTTGCTACTGATCATTCGCGGATGGAGAAGAATAGGGGCGCTCACCTTTAAAAACGGCAGCTTTACAGGGTTAACCAGCCTCAGGAGCCGTGTAAGCACGAGATTTGTAGGCCGGTCAATTCGTAACCGCCAAAATATCTAAAAAAAACAAACAAAAAAAAACAGACGGCAATCGGTTTTAGGGATTGGATCTCAGTCACCGGCGTGGCAGCCGAGTGCACTGCTGATTGAGCTATTAACCCAGCAGGCAGTAACGGGAGGAGCAGAAGCAGGTGTTTGTGAAAAAGCGTGCGGAGCGGAGAGGGGTAGAAAAGACAAGAAAGAGAGGAGCAGAAGCAGGTGGTGTAGAAGGACCGCGCGGAACGAGGAGGAGTGAAAAGGGCAGGAAGGCGCGCTTTCCCTCTCTTAGTGACACAGAAGATTCAGCGCAAATGATTTGCATCCGGGTAGTGCTGAAGGGAATCTCGCGCTGCGTCACAAAGAGGCAATGGTAACTTAATCGGTTTTCATACAAAAACCAGCTTCTCTTTCCGCGCGCGCGGCATTTAGACTTTAGACTTTACAACGTCACCAAGACGCGATCGTTCGCTTCAAGATCAGCGTCCTTACAAGCAGGAGCGGAGACGACGGCCCGCAGAGGCAGCACCTGAACGACGGGCTCGCGTGGTCGCAGCAGGTCGTGTCTCTGCAGCGGCTGCGAAACGTGAGCAGCGTGCCCAGCAGCCATCAGGAGACCAGCGAGGCCAGGATGTGTCGAGTCAGCGTCTCAAGCGGGCCCGGCAATCAGAAGAACCCCGTCGTACTCGAGTGGCTGAGGCTCAATGTAAGCATCGTGCTCTACTGCCGTTGAAACAGCGTCGAGCTCAAGCAGCGAAGTCTCCGCGTCTGCGGAGATGCCGGCAACGAGCGCAGAAGGAGCTGCAGCAAAGCAAGCTACCGCATTTAAACGCGTTTGGCAGAAGGACCAAACAAGCAGCCAATGTATTTCTCGTGCATGCTTCTCGTAGTTTCAATTTCTGAATTGGTTAAGGTATATTCACACGGCGGACCAATCTTAGGAACCAGGTCCGCGGACCAGAGACATGTGCGTATCACGGGACAATGACGTCGTTATGGACAGGTCCACAAGGTCCGCGGTAAGTTCATAGACCTGGTGCTAAATCCCATGGTTACCGTGGATGTTAAATGAAGATTGCGAGTTGGAGCTCATAGCTTCGGTTGCTGCTTTTCGCTGCACGCTCTACCAAACAAGATCACCGCCTCTCAAAGTTGTGAACTTACGCCCGTAGCTTTCGCTGCAGGCCAAGAAGAAGTATCACGCAGCGCACGTGACGCTCGATTTGCATACAGTCAGCGTCTGACCAGTCTGCCAGTGAAGGAGGCGCAGACAAAAACCACCAGCGACGAGTGGTGTTTTTTTTTTTAACATTTTACTTATGGAAGATTCCAACAAGTTGCCTCCCTAACATTCAAACGTTACATTAAAAAAAGTGATTAATTTCAATTACAATTACTTCACCGTAAAACTAACGGATTACCGTTACAAATCACTGACTGTAAAAAGTAATCCATCAATTACTTCGTTACTTTACTGGATTACTCTTCAATTACTTTCAGAAAGACGTGCAAAGTCGTGATCTGCACTTAGTATCCTTGTATGCGCTGATAAAATAACTTATTTACGATCTGTAGATAGCAACTAATTTATGTCTGTCTACCCAACAGCTGAAGTGAACCAATAGTGGCGCGACAGTTTGACCTGTCCACGAATATTTGTCCCTTGATTTCCGTCACGGCGGTATTTGGTCCCAAACGCGAACCCAAATATTCGGTGATAAATTGATTCTTACCGAGGGCAGTCTGTGTGACTCATGCTCGTATCGAATTCGAAAGTAGATTTTTGAATCTCGTGCGTGGATACTGCGGATCATCGTGGTATAAAGCTCGGAGGCGGGAGACTGCGGATCATCGCAGTATACACTGCGGATTATCGCGATGGAGAGAATACAAGTAAAGGTACCTTTAACATTGGTTCCTTTGCAATCGGCGAATCAGCCAGCGCTTTTGGGCCGGGAGCCCATGCCTCGCGCGACGGATTGGGAACTGGTTTGCTGCCGACCATAAAGCTCCCTATAGCTAAAGTAACCTTTATGACCGCGTTAATGGGGTATTATTGTCTTTTAGATTTCACAGAAGAAATCGTGTTTTTAGCTCCTCATGCGCTAGGCTGCTTTGTGCCACTAAGCAGCATTCAGTTAGTAATATTCGAGCCCAATAAACTAATTTATACACAGTATCCTTCTAAGCCCACAACCGTTTTTATGAACGATTGTGCGCTAGTACCTTCACGAAGATCAAATATTTTACCAAATCGTTTTCGCAGGCCCGTATTGCTTCTGTCGCATTACATATGATATGCTTGGAAGTAGCATTATGAGCTGCCAATAGAAATATCCTTTTACGGAAATATCATTTCCGCGAACTCCCTGAGCAAACGTTCGAAGCTTACTTTACGCCGCCTGTCGGCGGAGACACGTCGAGGGAAAAATAAATTCCGAGGAACCTAAGCACTTCTTATGAGTTGTGAATGGAAAGCATCCCTGGCTCGCTGGTGACTGCTGCGCCGCTGGGTGAGGCAGCGGCGGTAGTGCGAAGCTGAGCGCGGCACGTGCCGAAATCACGTGTCCTCGTCATCATCAATCATCATTGCCCTAGCTGCGGGTATCGGTTGACGACGTTAGACCTCAAAGCGTAGCGTTACCTTAGGCCCAACGTCATGCCAACGCATACCCCCCCCCCCCCCCCCCCCCCCCCACCCCCGAAGGCTGCGCGTACCGGTTGACGACATTAGACCTCAAAGCGTAACCATAGGCCTAACGTTAGGCCTAACGTCAGGCCAGCTCATACCCGCGTCCCCCCCTCCCCCCCCCCCCCCCCTTTCCCGCTGCGTCGCCAGCAGTTCGGCTGGCCCCTTAGCAACAATGACGCCGTTGCGGCTGGCTCCTTAGCAACGATCACGCCGTTGCTATAAAGCCACATGACGCGTCGCAGCCAATGGGAATTTCGGTCCCGTTTCGCTCAGGGGAATTAAGGCGCCGTTTATCGCTGATACAGACAACGATAACGCTGGCTTCAAGCTCAGATAACGCCAGATCGCTCCATGAGCCATTTAATGCTTTCGCATTCATTATAAAACGGAATTTTGCGAGTGTTAAACTGTGATGCGATCACCAACTTATCAACCGCATCTTAAAGTTTTTCAAACACTAGTTTCCACAAAAAAAAGAGAAGCTTATTTTTACATGTTTTTGTAAGTTGGAAATCGTGGCTTACCATGTTACATGTTCTTGTAACTTTGAATCAAGTTAAAAACTATAATTGCAGTCTGCGATAAAAAGGCCTTAAAACATTGTAGTTTTTTTTAAAGTTTCTGTACATGCGGCAGGGACGTAGGCAGTAATTACAGAAATTATGTATAAACACATTCAGTTCATTAAGGTGTCTGCTATACCCTGTCACACTAAAATTGTGCAATACAGCCAAAGCTACAGGGGAGAGAGCGTATGCCAACCTGTTCGAGATAAGGCAAAGGAGGAACGGGAAAAGGGGGCTGGGATTGCCCCGTTCCTCCTTTCCTTCTTCTTAAACAGGTCGGTATACAATCTCTTCCATGTATCTTTGGCTGTACTGCACGGTTTTAGTGAGACGGAGTATAGTTCCAACTTTTAAGCCGGGGTCACACTGCTCATACATTATTCAAAAGACAGTCTCCATACAAATTAGAACGCGAGCCACCGCGATATCCGTGCTTCGAATGCCGCATATCAATGAGTTCAAGGATATGAACCCCGTTAATATGAATACCCCGCTATATGAGCACCAATTTCGGGGACAAACAGAGTACATTTTAATGCGTGAGCATTAGAATGTATGTATGTGTGTATGCGACGCTCTCATTGGTCCGAAGCGCTGATGTGAGCACGCGTCAGCCTCTCCCTCTCTCCTCGGCGCTGACAAACTGACAGACGCCCTTGTATACGGTCATCCATATCACTCGTGGGAAGAACCACATCCGTACCACTCGTGGAAAGAACAGCATCCATACCACTCCTCAAAATGAGCCCTTTTGTTTTCGGCAAAGTCACGCGCACAGTTGGCGCGGAGTCAGCGAGGAGGAGGCGCCGCGCAATACCTCTTAGATAACGAAGCCGTAGTGCTGAATGAGATTGCTTCATCAGAGAAGGCCAACGCTGAACACAGATTGGACATGACGGTTGCGTCAGCTCTCGGCCTCGAGTCAAGTTTAAGCCGAACGTTGACGCAATCGTCGTGTCCAAACTCATTCAGCACTACGGCTTTGTTATCTAGGAGGTGTTGCGCCGCGGCGCGGTGGAATGCGGGCGTGCTCAGATGCCGGTCTGCTGTTGCCGGTTGTTCTTCGCTCTGGGTTTCCGTAGTAGCGGTGCGTGGGCTGTGGTGTGTACGTGTAGTTAAAACGATGGATGCGGTTCACTCCACGAGTAATATGGATGCGGTTCCTTCCACGAGTCGTATGGATGTGGTTTTTCCAACGAGTGATATGGATGACCGTATCCATATGGCGTCGACGTACTCTTAGTGGCAGAGTATAAAAAAGGGTGAAATAATTTATAGGAAGATTCATTGGTGGAGTCTCGAGGAATCCATTAGCGTGACCCTTGGGAAACAGCACACACGTCCCCTTTTGGGAAACGCTAACACTGACAGCATAACAAGCGTAACACCATCAATTTCTCCAAAAAGGTGGGACATATAAATAGAAGAAGCAAAAGAGAAAGCCAAAAGAAAAAAAGTGAAGGGGTCAGCCTTGCGTTTCCCAAAGGGGGACGTGCGTGGCGTTTCTAAAGGTCATGCTAACGAATCCCCAAAAATTCCACCATTGGATCTTTCCTGCAATGTTTTGTCTGGTTAATATCGAAAGCTCACTTTATGGACGATTTTCGGGGGAAACGGAGGTGTCCATACTGTTCGAGGCGGGGTTTAAGCCGCACGTCCGGAGGCTTCCTGGCTCGTGACGACGACCATTCCCCGAAGTGAAGAACCCAGAGGTCCAGTGGAGGTGGGAGAATTGGTAACGTAACGAACGGTTTAATTACATGGTTGCGATACAGTCGTCCAAATCCGAGAGAACAACGGAGCAGCCTCACGCTCCGCCTTATATAGGGTCCGTTTTCTCCCTCACTCCCCGCCAGGGCAGCAGGTGCGAGTAGCAAACCGCCGCCAAGTGCGTTGCAGCAAAGTCCGCCGCGTCGTAGCCAGAAGTGCGTCGTAGCCATGGTTCTCCGCAGTTAGGCCATGCCTCTCTCCCCTTCCGGAGCGCACGAACCCATACGCACACATACACACGTCCCGTTGACGTCACGGACGCGTTGAGACTCGTTTTTGGGCAGGCTCCGACAGGTGGGCGACAGTCCTGAACAGATCGTGACTCGTTTCCGCAGCGTTGAAACTCGGAAGAAGGTTGCCGAAGGTTCCATTCTTAACAATACTAACGAGACAGCCCTGTATCTCGATAAACGTAAGACGACAGGTCCGCGGACCTATTTTATGACGCTTGCCCACGTGGTACACAACATTCCTCAAGTCCGCGGAGTTGTCCTCTGGCACGTTCCTGTGGTCCGCGGACCAGATCCTGAGTTTTGCATGCTATTTCGTCTGGAACATGGCGAATTTCGAATTGCAGAAAAGCTGACATCACCGACTACGTTGTAACTTGTCCGGGAACAAGTTCGCCGTGTGAATATAAATTTACCTACTACAGGATGGGTGATTGGTGACTGAGTGGGCTAGCGCACACTAGAACACTCCAGCTCGGAGCACGTGGAGCGAAAGCTCGAGCTGCAGAACCCAGGGATCATACACACTAAACATCGTAACACCCTTATGGGTGTAAATGGCTTGTCCTATAACTAACACCCATATAGGTGTAGCAAAACGCCCTAAGAAAAGGGCGTTATACCTAACACCCCTAAAGGAGGGTGTTTTTCCCGAACACCCTTAAATAAAGGTGTGATTCCACAGTACACCGTTTTATTAGGGTGTTACGACTGCGCAGTACGCCCTCTAAATTGGGTGTACCGCCGCCAGAAAGGTAAGTAAAAAAAACGCAATGACCAACACCCATAAGATAGGGTGTATTAACCCAAAAGACTACAGGAAGAAATGACTGCGAATGAGTCGAAACATGCCTGGTTCACTTTTTATTTTTCGATCAAGATTCTACTAGGTTCTACTAAATTCTCTTCAGACGATTGCAAGGAGGTCATCTGGCCGCAGCCATGTCTCTGCTTACTACGTTCACAAAGACGGAACGACCGGAAGTTACTTGGGACGCAAGCGGCAGTTCATGTTTGTAAACAGTAAAATGGTCTATTGAGACGGAAGCAGGACTACAATCAGAAGCATGCATGCAGAGTACTTACATATAAGAGAGCGATCTCATGTAATCCGTGATAGATGCATAATCCGATTCGAGCAGCACAGAACAATTCGCAAACACAATGCCGGGGATGAAGGCGGTCGCTCACATTCCACGGAAGTATCGCGGTCACCGATGAGGAGCTTTCTGTCGTGATAGATGCACAATCTGATTCGCGCAGCTCGAAACAACGCAAACACAATGTCGAGGATGAAGGCGGTCGATCACAATCAACGGAAGTCTCGCGTCCGCCGAGGCCCGATGAGCAGCTCTTTGCCGAAACGCGTTCTACAAACACAGCACAATAATTCCATAGACTCCGACGAAATAAACGGCCATTATAAAAAAGTTGACATGGATGTATTCCGCCGTTCACGACGAAAAACTACGGTCGCGAAGTGGAACTCGTCAGGACCTGCTTGCACGAAAAACAGGAGAGCACTGAAGGACGCTTTTTGGAAACCGGATTTACGTGGTCCCTACAACTCACCATAACCTGGCAAACGGCGAAGGCTATGAGTCCAGTGAGCCCATCAGCGCGTCAGAGCGAGTCGCGTGACAAATTTTCGTCCAAGCGTTTTTGTCCTACGGAGAGCGGTCACGTGTTTCGCTCCACCCCTCTGATTCGCTAGAAGCGGCCTTCGCAGTCGCTCACAGCCACACGAAGACCCAAAAGGAGGTGTGGAAGCTTATCAGAAGACGAGGTCAAAGGGGGTGGACAAAGCAGCTAATCTCCCTCTGCTGCCTCCTGCGCTGTACAGGGAGGGTCGTTTGTGTGCGGGACCTTGGAGTCGTTGTTGTTCGGGTGGCGGTTCCCTTTCGAAAAGTGTGGAGCCGGGGAGTGGCTTGTGCTGTCTCGGTAGAACTCGTTGATCGTCGTCTTGTTTATGCGTTTGAGTTCCTTCTTTCCCTTTCTTTTTTTTTTCTTCATGTGTTGGGAAGTGTACTTATTGGTCCAGACAGGTGAGATTGTATTACCCGAAATAAGGGCGCCACAGCTTGTTCAGAGCTTCAGCGCAGTCAAAAAAAAAATATTAAGCAAAACGGAATTTGTTTGCTTTTAGCCCGAGAAAGACTTCTCGGGCTAAAAGCAAGCAGATTCCGTGTTGCTTAATTTTTTTTTAACGTCGTATTTTAGGCGGTCAAGAAATAGAAATACCTCTCCGGCATAGCCGATTAACGCAGGATACTCTCAACACTCAACCAAAAACGGCGTCGCGTACGTTATGTCAGGATGGCGTCGGCGCGACTCATCCCATTCGTTAAATATTGGCTGAACCAAAATGGTGTGGGCACAATCTTTTCGATTAGATCCAACATCGCGCAATACGGTATGTTTCCTGGGCTGTATATTTACACGTCTTCGGTCACCTTTTGCGAGCGGAAGTGATTTTTTTAAATCGAAGTTGAACTGATAAAACGGATGCACGCGCGACACGTAATTTTCGGCTCGTGTCGGATGGAGAGTTCGATCGGAGTTGCAAAAACTATTCTCTAGCACTTCCTAATCATACGCGCCTTCGTGCGGCGATTAATCATACTCGATGTTAGTACCGCCGTACATCAGCAACAGTTTCACCAAAGCGATAAACATGAACGGTTATGAAATCATGGGTGTATTCGACAGTATCAACATTACGCCCCTCTCACACCGATTGAATGAAGGGCGTAAAATTCGCCCATACACTCTTTTTACACGATTTTAGAAACCATCGCTACAAGTGGGGCGTAAAAAGGGCGTGTAAGGGGTGTATGACGTCAACACACCCTTTTTACACCCACTGATATTCAGAAATCGTGTAAAAAGGTTCTAAAAAGGGTGTTTTTCCTAACTTGCACCCTTCTTACACCCTTTTTACACGATTATGGGTGTTACAATGTTTAGTGTGTAGGTTCAATCCCCACCTCTACCCGTGTGGGTCTGGATGAGCATCGTACCGGCGTGCGGTCGTGTATCATACCGAACGCGTTCTACAAACACAGCACAATAATTCCATAGACTCCGACGAAATAAACGGCCATTATAAAAAAGTTGACATGGATGTATTCCGCCGTTCACGACGAAAAACTACGGTCGCGAAGTGGAACTCGTCAGGACCTGCTTGCACGAAAAACAGGAGAGCACTGAAGGACGCTTTTTGGAAACCGGATTTACGTGGTCCCTACAACTCACCATAACCTGGCAAACGGCGAAGGCTATGAGTCCAGTGAGCCCATCAGCGCGTCAGAGCGAGTCGCGTGACAAATTTTCGTCCAAGCGTTTTTGTCCTACGGAGAGCGGTCACGTGTTTCGCTCCACCCCTCTGATTCGCTAGAAGCGGCCTTCGCAGTCGCTCACAGCCACACGAAGACCCAAAAGGAGGTGTGGAAGCTTATCAGAAGACGAGGTCAAAGGGGGTGGACAAAGCAGCTAATCTCCCTCTGCTGCCTCCTGCGCTGTACAGGGAGGGTCGTTTGTGTGCGGGACCTTGGAGTCGTTGTTGTTCGGGTGGCGGTTCCCTTTCGAAAAGTGTGGAGCCGGGGAGTGGCTTGTGCTGTCTCGGTAGAACTCGTTGATCGTCGTCTTGTTTATGCGTTTGAGTTCCTTCTTTCCCTTTCTTTTTTTTTCTTCATGTGTTGGGAAGTGTACTTATTGGTCCAGACAGGTGAGATTGTATTACCCGAAATAAGGGCGCCACAGCTTGTTCAGAGCTTCAGCGCAGTCAAAAAAAAAATATTAAGCAAAACGGAATTTGTTTGCTTTTAGCCCGAGAAAGACTTCTCGGGCTAAAAGCAAGCAGATTCCGTGTTGCTTAATTTTTTTTAACGTCGTATTTTAGGCGGTCAAGAAATAGAAATACCTCTCCGGCATAGCCGATTAACGCAGGATACTCTCAACACTCAACCAAAAACGGCGTCGCGTACGTTATGTCAGGATGGCGTCGGCGCGACTCATCCCATTCGTTAAATATTGGCTGAACCAAAATGGTGTGGGCACAATCTTTTCGATTAGATCCAACATCGCGCAATACGGTATGTTTCCTGGGCTGTATATTTACACGTCTTCGGTCACCTTTTGCGAGCGGAAGTGATTTTTTAAATCGAAGTTGAACTGATAAAACGGATGCACGCGCGACACGTAATTTTCGGCTCGTGTCGGATGGAGAGTTCGATCGGAGTTGCAAAAACTATTCTCTAGCACTTCCTAATCATACGCGCCTTCGTGCGGCGATTAATCATACTCGATGTTAGTACCGCCGTACATCAGCAACAGTTTCACCAAAGCGATAAACATGAACGGTTATGAAATCATGGGTGTATTCGACAGTATCAACATTACGCCCCTCTCACACCGTGTGAATGAAGGGCGTAAAATTCGCCCATACACCCTTTTTACACGATTTTAGAAACCATCGCTACAAGTGGGGCGTAAAAAGGGCGTGTAAGGGGTGTAAGACGTCAACACACCCTTTTTACACGATTTTGGAGGCGCAACGAGAAGGACGTTTTGGCCGGGAATGGTCCTTTTGAGAATGTCGGAACGAGGAGATCGAAACAAGAACGGGCTCAAATGATAACCACCCTTTCAGGGTAGCACTGTTGACCTGTGTGACCCTGATTGTAAGTAAAAGAGCAAATTTATAGTAATTTTTATGTTACATAATTCAGTTTTATATATTTCCAGTTTTTTTAATACCTTGTTTATAGTTTGATCCAGACACAATCAGGGCTGGGCGATTGACCGGATAAAGTTCCGATTAATCAATTAATGCTTTAATCGCGATACATTTTTTAACCGGTTATGTTGTAATGAAGCGAGAAAGAAAATCTTTGTTTTTCGCATTTAACAAACTTAAATTTCGATAAAAAAAACACAAGGTGTAATTAACTTCTGAAGTAGTCATATGATCTTAGTCATGAATTTTATGTATCCGAAGTCACAAAGTTGGTTCGTTCCTCCCAAAGCCGATGGGCGGGACGGTCCGACAGATAAGTCTAGCGGCTTAGCTGGACAGTAGACCTTGTGCGAAATTGCTTAGTGAACTGACAACACTGATGGCTAGTTCACACTTGTGAAATACGCACTCGCCGCCGACTGGATTCGCTCGCCGAAAAAAGATCGGGCCGTTCACATTTGTTGCCGCTAGAGCACTATATAGCTCCTACGGAGCAGAGTAGCGCAATCCTTTGATCCGCGTGTTTCGCCAACAACATGGCCGACAGAGCAGCTCGGCGCGAGTCACATGGTACTCAGGGTTCCAGGAGGAGGCCCGCCTTATGGGAGAATACATGGAGATCGACGCAACACGGCTGATTAAAAATACACTTTACGGCTACGATGTAAAATAGGTAACAGCCGCAGTGCTGAGCGAATCCGCGACATCCTCTTCGCAACACGAGAATGCAGTAAATAAACAACGTGTGTGCAGTGTGCACCGCAGTACGTACCGCTTGTTCCCAATTCGGTTCCAATAGGCCATATGCGAAATGTAGAGCGCCATCTAGTAGCGCGCCGAGAACTACGTCCGCCATCTTGTTAGTGGCGAGAAAACGAAACCAGAGACCCGACCGGCGAAGACCCCATGTAAACAAGCGACCGCGCTTCGTGCGAGAGATGCGATGTCAACGATTGCTGCGTTCCGCTGCAGATGCAGCGATAAACCTTTGATTCGTGCGTGACGTGAACGGAAACGTGAACAGGGTTCACCTTTTTTTTCCTTATTTTTATTTCTTACTTGAGAGGCAGCCTTTGACAAAAACAATCGGTGAAAACGCGAAGAAACATGCGGACGTTATCGCGCGGTGTGAAGCCATTCAACTATTGAACTGGGCCCTAATTTTTTCACGAAGTTGTACCAAATTTGTGTATTACCTTTTTTTTTTATTTTATGTGCGTTGTAGTGTCGGCCTGCCTTTTTCTTGACGCGCAAGCAGCTCAATGCATGCGGACGAGACTAAGGCTGTTAAGCGAGGCAAAAAGATGGCAGTTTTAATATTCTACACCACCAACCATAATTGAAGATGCGCATGGTTAACAGTGGTATGGTTAGGTTCATCGCAGTGGCTAAAACTTCGATGTCGGCGGCGGCAAAAACTTACGTTGCGGACGTCGACTGAAGCAACACGGACGGTGTCAACTTCATTTTACAACCTCCTTTTTTGTTGTCGCAGCCGAGGTAGGAATTTTGTTTTGTGCAAAGAAGCTCGGGGGTAGTTTTGAGAAAGTCACTGCAGTTATTGTCAGGGTTGAACAAATCTTCATTAATAGCGCAACATCCGTCAACAGTGCTTGAGGTCAAGGCTATCTGAAACCAATTTTGGCCCTTTGCTACGATTGAAAAATATTGCCCAGGGCACAGTTTCTTTTAGAAGAACACAGAGCGTTCCGCCAAAAAACCCTCCGCCAGTAACAACTAAAAAAAAAAAAAAACTAACTTTTAGTCATGTATTTTCGTGGAGCAGTAAACCGCTAAACAGTACGACTTCGAGCGTATTCGCATCGAAAAAAGAACTAAAAGTGTTCTCAAAGATGAAAGGCATGACGGCCTGGTCCTTTCGGAGGTCTGTGCACAAACTGGCGACAACAAGCTTCCACAGCGAAGGCGTAGGACTTGGTCCGCTGCTTCGACGAGGTTGTCGCCAGCGTGCACAGGCCTCCGAGAGTTTCGTCAGTCAGCTGCAGTAGGTTGTTTAAACTGTTCGTCCACATAATACACGAACTCATCTCTGTTACGTCACGGCGCGGTGGTGGCGCGTCGGTCGCACTTCCGGTCTGGGGCTGTGGGCGGAAGGCCCCATTTGAGACGTGTATTCCTGCGTTGTTTTGAAAGGAACCAGACAAAAACCTGCCTTCTCGTCAAAAGCCGCGACTGGGACTGTACCAAAAGAGTCGAGAAAGGTTTGAAGGTCAGTTTTCATGTGTTCGCTTCGTCCAAGAACGTGGATATGTGCCGTGAAAAGGGAAAACCAGACGCCGTCGGACAACGATTGCTTGGGCGGGAAGCACTTTGGGTTGAATTCACGGATATTTGTGGTCAACACATTTATTTGTTTTGTTCCAACATGAACGCAGGGAAACCGTCAAGTTGTACCGACCAGCACCAGCAGCGGACTACGTTCAGTGCGTCTTCAAGTTCAAAGTTCAAACGGCCGCCTGATCGTTCGAACTGTCGTCTGCTCTTTCAAACGTTTCTGCTTGTCGTCTGCTCTTTTAGACGACACCTGCCCGTAGGCCAAATGTTCGCCCGGTACTTGCGATAAGAAGTAAGTGCAGGCCTCAAAAGACTTATGTTTGAAGGGTGGGAAGCAGGCTCGATGTAAACAATAGCTACAAGGAGACGTTGATCATTGTTACCAGTGGCCATCACCGACTTGTTATGCCTGATTCACTTGGTCCGATTCTGCTTGCGATTTTCAGTACCGACGTCGACCATCTCAGCTACGGTTCACGCTTTTGCAGCCCCAGCAACGTCGCGACTGAAAATTTCGAGCGAAATCTTATCATGCAAATCAGGCTTTAGCGTACATTCTGCGGCGTACACGCGGAATTAATCACAGGATGTCACGTTATTCACGCAATGTTTTGCGGTCTAACGAGCCCCGGTAATTTCGCTGACGCCGCTCTAGTAGTCGGACATTGCCAGGACGACGTAGAATCAACAATCCGAACGCGAAAAATGGAAGGGGGCCTCACACAGACGCCGACAACATCGCATTTCAATGGTTTGTTTATGGGCGACGGCGAGGTTCTTGCCCACACCCCCATCGCGCATGCGCGGCGCCGGTGGTGTCCGCAAGGGGCGCTCCGGTTTGTTTGTAAACATGAGTTGGTGTATATGGTCAGAAGGCGGAAAACAGTTGCTGCGCCATCGCACATTGCCCGTACGGCTGTCTCCGATGCCTCCAACATGCTTCTGTACCGACAACGCTTGCCAACATTAAAATGGCGACACTCTCAGTGTTGTCAGATCACAAAGCAATTTCGCATAAGGCCTATTAGCTTCCATAGCTCGTCCTTATAATCATTGTCATTGTATCGAGCATGCGTCTTGTCATAAAGTACGACGTGGTTTTTCACCGCTTCTATTAGTAGCTCCGCTGTCACTGGTATAGCCACAGGCACAGAGACGGCACAGACATAGTGGACGCCATTTGCAATACCGTCTGCTCGGGCAGGATCTAACGTCAGCAAGCGCCACTTCCCCCGTGCGTTCTGATTGGCTTGCGGCGAGCGAAAACTTTTTTCCGGCGTTGAAAATTGGTCCCAGAGCGATCTTGCTTTCCGCCGGAAAATCTGCCTGCTTTCGTCGCCGGGCGTCAGAATTCCCGCGATTTCGGCCGCCGGTTCGCAAGTGTGAACGAGGCATGAGAGCGTCGCCATTTTAATGTTGGCAAGCGTCGTCGGTACTGAAGCACGGTGGAGGCATCAGAGACAACCGTACGGGCAGTGTGCGATGGCGCAGCTGCAGCTGTGTTTTCCGCCTTCCGACCATAGAATGTGGACGAACAGTGTAAACAACCTACCGCTACTGTCTGACGAAGCTCTCGGAGGCCTGTGCACGCTGCCGTGCCATCGCACACTGCCCGTACGGTTACCGATGCCTCCATCGTGCTTCGGTACCGACGACGCTTGCCAACATTAAAAAGGCGACGCTCTCAGTGGTGTCAGACCACCAAGCGTTTCGCTGACTTCATCTGGATTTCGATTAATGAATTCAAATTAATTAATTAATCAATTAGTCTCAATTTAGACAAATTGACCGGGTATTCAAGGGTCCAATTCTGGACATTCCCCCGACTGGGGTTTCCCGTCAAACTAGCGAGAAGACGAAGGGAGAGGACGACGCGTCCACATCATTTGCGAGGTTGAGCCGTTTCAGCGCGGGAAGACCTGTCGGCAGCCGAAGGGCCCGACGTCGCCTTTCCTGGGCTCACGCCAAACGGCGTACTTGCCCTGAAAGAAAGTTACTGGGTACCCTCCGAGAACGCGCCGCAATGGCGGCGGACTAGACCGAGACGATCGAAAGCACAGGATAATTTATTTTTCATTTTAGTTTTATTCTACGCACGAATTCGAAGAAAACAATTATTTACGCCTTCTACCTTCCTTTAACGAGTGTCCTCTTCTGCAGCTGGTTGGGTCGATGACACACGAGCAACGCTAAGTACGAATTGATAAAGTCATTTGAGAGGGAAGAGGCGCAGTGTATCCTGCGTCCACCTTTATTTGCTTCAGTAGGAGACACTTTACATGCGTCGAGGAGTACACCAGTTTGAAGGGCAAAGTTGAAATTAAATCTTAATTTAATGTAAGCTTCAGGGGCGAGGTTTGAAACTCACACCAATGCGAGAAGAGTATATCACACTCGGTCTCTTCAAAGCCTGGCGAGTGTCTGTTAAAAAAAAAAAAAAGGTGAAGACATTCTTAAAAAAAAACAAAAACGAGTTAGAGGTAAATTTTTAGAGTATTTTTATCCCGTGAATCTGAATATCACGTTCGTTTTCTCCGAAGACGTAACTAAACGCGAAGAAACACGAAAAATCTTCGACCAGTCGTTACGTCATAAAAGGGATATTTCGGCCTCCAAGCGCGTGTCGCTCGTGTGGGCAGCGCGTGCAATTGCAAGCTTGCCAGATATATTCCATTGACACCAACGTGATGTCTTTTCCTAACCTTTTTTTTTTTTTTTTTTTAAATAACCAGAGTGCGCGTGCATAGCTTATATAGGCGCTGAAGATGCGGGAGAGCGGAGATTCCGGAAACTCTTTTTATGACGTGCTCTTTGAAGGAGGGGCTTCAGTGGTCCTTTGAAATTATGTTTTGTTTTTGCAGCGTCCGTGCGCCAAGTTTAAAAATAATCTTTATATTCGTGATCCTGGAGGCGAAATGAAGACTACTGAAGTGTTATTACTCTAGTACAAAACCGCTTTAGCATAGCAGTGACCATTGTGCACAGGCAAAGGAGCTTGTTCCTGACGGAGAATATCAACGAACTTCTCTCTTTCCACAACTGGAGAAATAAGCTAGACGTCTGTTCAGACTCTCCTCAAGTAGACATACAAGTTGAAACATAATTGAAAATAGATACATTGTGCCGTTTATCACATAGTAAAAAAAAAAAAAATCAGTAAAGGCAAGAAGTGTAATTTTGCTATTTTTAAAATGTTATGCATAGAAATCAGCGAAACCGATCAATCGATTAAGGGTGCTGATTAATAGGATTAAATGGTTTAATCGACGAACAGCCCTATAAACAATATAAATTGAATTGTTATTTTGAGAATTAGCCCATTCTACGGTAGCTTAAGCGAATAGAAACATAAAACATAATTTTGTCTCCTGACCAAGATGCCAACACTCGTAGCAACTCATCCCCAGGTTTGCCTAAATTCAAACCCCTCGCCCTTTGTTAACAAAAAAAAAAAAAAAAAAGAAAGAAGCGTTTGTAGCAAGGACAAAGTGAATTACAGCTTAATTCTCACGAGAACCTTAGCTGCCACGACGTGAGGCCATAAACAAAAACCTGTCACTTGTAGACAGCAGCTGGTACACAAGTTGTCAAATAAACAAATAAGAGCCACTACAACGAAAGGAAGCATGACAGCAGCAACCTTGAAGCTCGAGGAAGGCAAGACCAAATTCGGGCATGCTCTCTGAGGGATTCGGTCGTCTTCTACGCTGGTCCCGTTTTGCTCAGAGTTGGGGAATAGGGACAGCTATGAACGGTCGGGAAGAGCGTGCTATACTGTCCTATCAAAAAGGGGAAAAAAAGCAATAAGCTAAGAAACAACAAACAAAGAAAAATGAAGAAACAAAAATGAACAGGCTCGACAGATGGCGAGTGGAAGAGAACACGGGGTTTCCATCTTGGCACGTTCCAGGGTTCGCACCCTCGGTCTCCTCAATCTTTGTCGCTTGGCTGCTGCTCGAAATGGGGTGTCGCCCGGCAGGGTGTCCCCTTTCCTACTTTTCGATAGGTTTGTGTTATTATATATGCATTATTATACTTCGTCGTTTTTGTCGTTGCGAATTTTTCTTATTATTACTTCGTTTTCTACCGGAAATTAGAAAACGATTAGATCACGTGACTAAAGGAAAGCGAATGAAAAAGAAACGCAAAAAAGAAATCTCCGCCTTAAGTATTTTATTTTATCCAACAAAGACGCGGCCAAAATTGGGGAAGGTTCCGAACGGATTTAAAATCCTTTTCTGGTAATCTGAGCGGAACGTCGAAGCTGCAAAAAAAAAAAAAAAAAAAAAAATAAAGCGAAGAAACGAGAGCGAAGGACAAGGTTGTGGGATATGTAAAAAAAAAAAAAAAAAAAAAAAGATTGTTCGACCTGTTAAAAAAAATTAGTGGTTCATATGAGACAGTTTATTAAAATCATGGGCTAATCGTTGTGTTCGTGTCTCCGAAAACATCGTAATTCTAATGACAAAATCGATATTTAGGAAAGGAATGGCACAGTCAATGATGCCTTTTGTTTCCTTAGAAAAAAGCATATAAACTTGATGTGTCTTCACTTTTGATCCGTTATTGCTTCATGTGAGTATTGCGCTAAATCGAGGTTCAAAAGACAAAACCACCGCGTAGTCCCAACCAACCCAGACAATTCTTGCATGCTAATATAAAATGTATTATACTAAACCCGAGGTTCTCATAAATGAATCAAGGGGCAGTGAAGGGCTTATCGTATGGATCATTTTTGTGCGTTGCCTCTTACTTTGAGGCTGACGGTTCACAATATTACCGGGCGAGGAGAATCGTAACTTCGCGAAGTCACATCCCGCGAATGTCCTACTTCATGAAGAGCCGGTAGCCACTAATGAAAATAATAATTTAAAAAAATGTTAAATATTCCTACATGGTTTCGACTCTCTACAAGTATAATTGCCCGCGTGTCCAAGCCGAGATCCGCCCCCGCAGTAATTAAATATTGCATGGGCTAGTCGTTATTTCAGTCCAGTTCATAGGCTAGAAACTACTAACAAGAAGCACTTAGGGCTGGTGCGTAAGAGAAAACGAAATTGTAGGTGTGCTTAAACCAGATCAACCCTTGTCGATGGTGCAAGCTCGCCAGTTTCGCAGCCAACACACAGAGGAGAGTGAGCGTCTCGTCTTCGATGTCCGAACCAGGGTAAGCCCTGTAAAGGAGACCGACGCTATACTACTGAGGCCACAAGAGGACTAACACCGGAACCCCCGTCCCCCTTTCCCCACACGGTCATCAGAAAACACTACGCGGCTTCTCCATTAGCCGCGAGCAGCAGAACAAGAGCGGCCGGGCTATAGGGCAAGAAGACGAACCGTGCGGCTCCCCCCGTACACACGCTCGCGGTACCACGCGGGGGGTCCCAGCCCGGGGTCTCCCCTTCTCCTTGTGTGCAAATCCCCGAGCACCCACGGCGCGGTGGAGCGCGGGGTCCCCGGCGAATTAGTCCGCAGCGAATTCGCAGCAGGAGCGCCGGGGAGGGATAGCGTATTGAACGGACACGCAACGACGCACACGTAACGAAATGCCCCCGCTGCCGTTCCTCCTGCGGCCCGTTCTGAGTCTGCCCTTGCGCGGTTCCTCGCTTGGCCCCTGTCCAGCGCCGTACTCCTGCCCATCCCTGAGCAGACAGTGCGCTGGGAGCTGCGCACTCGCCGGACCAACCAACCGTTTTTCTTTCAAAGCCCGCGTCCGCTCTTCGGGCGGGCGTGTGAGCCGGGAGCGTGATCAGGCGGCGAAAGTGCGACGTATGACTCGTACGACGAGCACGTAGCATCCACCGCCCTGTCAGCTTAGGGCAGTACGGAGTATAGCCCTCCCTCGTGGCAGCACTCTTCTTTAGACCATTTGGGGCTCCCACCCCTCGTTCTGTCTGTGTTCGCTCTCTTGCCCGCTTCAACCCGTGTCCCTAGCCTCTCTCCCCTTCATAGAGCGAGCTGCTGCTCTTTCTGTTCGGGTATGCGTGCGCGCTACTTGGGGGAATAAGTGCTTTGGATGAGATCATGCCGTCACGTGTACCTGATTCCGCTGCGGAGCCATTTATTTGGTCAGCTTTCAGGTTAATTGAGAAGAGCGTTTGCGATGATTTCCTATAATCAAATCCGATTTCTTTGTTGTAGATGGTCCGGCGAGTCACGTCGTTGTCATTTCATTCTCCAGTGTATTCTAGTTTGAGTCAGACTTCGCAAAGACCGAGAATCTAAAAAATAAAAAAAAACATCTTGTATTTTAGCATGTTTTCCGAACTTCTGTAAAAAAAGGAATGTTTAGATTTATTCATCTTGATACTTTAAATGTAAGAACTGTCCCCTGGGATATTCAGTTGACCCATCGCTTAGGGGAATTTATTTTGCTTTGATAGCTCATGCAGCATCAGATAAGAGATGTATTAAAATTATATGAGCCCGGAAGTTTGTTTTAAATAGTGTATGGAAGCCTATCGACTATGTCAGACATTCATTCCGAAAACGACTTCAGCAGCAAGCCAAGTTGCCAAAGAGCTTACGCTTTCTTTGGCCCAAAACTTTATCAAACATCACCAAGGAATTAACAAAAGGAACATTTTTAATGCAGTTGATTGAGTCTATATTATGCGTAGGCTTCCGAATTATAAATGAACTGCCAACGTATGGTAGCTTGACCAGGTTTAGCCTCCAAGTAAAAGAAGACGCCAAATAACCGAAGAGACAAGACATAAAAAAACATAGACTAAACGCACAAACTAATAATAAATAAATCAAAACAATATCGTTGTTACATTGGTTTTGTATCGTGAGAGAAAGAGGGGGGATGCGTGCGTGTGTTCTTATGTGTTTGTGTGACAGAAAGATTAAGGGGGAATACCGTAACATAAGGACGTGTCGTGTTTCGGCAACTTCAAGAACACAAAATGAGTTGAGCGCAGAAGGAATTAAATATTGATCCTCTGTCGTATACGACTTACACAGCGCCTCGACAGAAAGCACTACAAATATAAGTCGTTCCATTTTCCTGCGCGCACACGGCACACAGAAGAAGTAGATACAGTAAATAGCACTACGCAACTGGCTCGCCAGTGCTCCGGTGGAAGTTAACACGGTGGTAAACATGTTGCAGTACTCTAGGCTGCGAGTTCATCTCCTCAAAAACGAAACGCTTTTGAAAGCTTCAGCGCGGCGAGCATGTGAAATCGGAGACTGAATCTTCAGAGGCATTTGCCTCGTAGCCCGGCGGGGATAACACGGCGAAATCCGAAGCAGGCAAGTCAGAATTCCGCTCCAAATAGCTATAGGTTTAGGAACCGTTCTATGGAAGGCGTCAGCGACTCGTACAGGTTTTACCCATTCGCTATTAAGCCCTCGGAACTAACTTCAGACTTTCTGGAGGATGTTCAGAATACGAACCGTCTTTCAATCCGGGCGGCCTTATATTTTGATTTTATAAAGTTCCGAAATTGAGTGAATGGCAAAGGCGACATGCACAAACGTGTGTAGAAATTTAAAGAAAAGCATCATATATTTTTTTTTTTCCGTCCCGGAAAGAGAGTTTACGCGTGTCGGTGCACAATAAACATTTACTTCAACAGAAGTTATGTAAAAATAATACATATTTTTTAAAGTTCTATTTGTTCATCTACAACTATGCGTAGTCTATATCGAATTCATTGAGTACCTGCATAGATAAAAATGGCCAAGAAACTACATCTTTTCCCCTTACCTTTCCTTCATAATTTCAAATGGGGTCCAACTCATGAACATAATACTATCCGCGGTTTTGTGCGAAGTTGCAAACCTGTTTGCACTCCATTTGGATACCAACCTTTTTTAATGTAGAACCTCAGTTGTCATTTCGGTGGCTGCAAATACTTGATTTACTCTGCGCACCAATACCTTACGGTGTTTATGATCTGTCATTTAAAGTAAATTACCATTTTTTCTTATTGACTCGTTCACGCTCCTATATACTATACTGCTCCCACCACTCCAGATCCGTTGAAGCTCGAAGTTCTGGTCATATAGATTAGAGTTTGGACTCTACGCGCGGGTGCTGTGAATCGTGGGAGGCAAGGTCATGAGCGCGTAACTTTAGAACGTGCTTTCAATGTCCGAGTGCTGCTACCAGCAAGAAATGAATTCTTACAAAATCCAAGCGATCCTAGCGGCGTATGCCGTGCATAGGATCTTAAGAACTCCTAGGCCCATATTTTAGTTTTGATTTCTCGACCTGTTTCCGACATCCCGTCTCGAACAAATACAGTGCTTTCATTTTTTTTTTTTTGTCGGATGCAGATTTGTTTTTTTTTTTTTAGTTTAATAATACTGTAGTTGTTGCTACCAATACGAATGGAATTCTGGGGCACAGTTTTTGGAGGGCTCCCGACGCGCCAGAGTTTGTGCGCGGGCAAACATGGGACTATGATGGCACATCTGCCCTGTGCTTCTTACATTATCCCCGGGCCGGGGTGGTCATGCTGCGCGTTGGGGTGGGAGCCGGGCCGCCAGACGGGTATCGGAAGCGGCAGACTTTGCTCCTACTCCTCGCTAAGCCTGGGCTGGTCCTTACGCCCGCTGGAGCCCCGTGTTTCAACGGGGTCTCTAACAAAGATGAATGAGTGCAATGCGAGCGAGTGCTGACTTCATTTCCATGTAGTGCTCAGATGCACTACTTCGTCAACGGGGCTCTCGAAATCGAAACCATGCCACTCCTCCCCATGTCATGAAGCAGGTCCTTTAAAGCAGCAACGCTCGCAGTGTTGCATGCAGGGATTTTTGGAAGTAGTCTATTGTGTGCAGATCATTAATCCTCCGTTCGACAGCGTTTCACGGAATTTGGAAGTTAAACTACAGGATAATCTTCTCCTGTCATTAATGAATGCAAAAGCTACGATTCTGACTACTTGTTTTCCCAGACGTCAAAACAACATATTTCGCCACGAACCAATGAGCATTCTTATGAAATGTGATTGCTTTTCATTCAATTTGATTGTGGAATGGTCTTAACGTGCCGAAAAATTGCTACTGAACTAATTCTTTCGCTTAAAATTTCTCTACTTTGTCATAATGCTTTTTAGCCGCTTGCCTTAAGTCGGCTTCGTCGTGGATAACTCAAGCTCTGCACAAACTCCTCAAACAAGGTTATCATCAAAATCTGCCCCTTCAATAATAATTTTTTCTTACAGTTTGGGAGAACCTCGTGCGACAAAACAGACAAAATAAAACGTATAAAAGAAAACATATTACCTCACTAAAAAAAAAAAAAAAATCCCAGTTTTTTGCCGTTTTTTGCAAATAGACTGCAAATTTAGCGGACTTACGTTCCGCCGAATTCGGTGGACGGCGTTCATCTGACGCCGTGACGTCACGTAACACCATGACGTCACCTGACGCAAAATTTCCGCTAAATATAGCGTAGGTATTTCCCGGTAAAAGCTTTTGCGGAGATATTCTTCCTCTATATACAAAGAAGAGATTTCTCCGCTGCACGAATATTGTGACGTTGCGTGAGACGGTGACGTCACATTGTAACATTACTACGATTCCCCCTCTAACTATAGCGTATAAATTTCCCCGCTAAACCTTGCCGGCGACTACGTCCACGGAACAGACAAGAGATCCACTGCAAAACCTCGCCAATAACGATAATTGCCGCCGCAAAAAAAAAACAACAATCAGTTGTAACTTTACCGACCATAACCACCAACGGCAAACTAACACACCCTTCGATGTCGGAAGGTTTATTAGGCAAGTTTTGGAGAAAAAAAAAAAAAAGAATGAAGGGATCCTAACGCTCACTCTCTACCTTGCCTTCGGGGACCGGGGCACACGTGCTTTCTGTTTGGATTGACGCCCAAACGACCATTTGAGCCGTGGTAATGACCTCTTGATGGTGTCTCTTCTTGATTTCTTTTACACGTGCGCAAGCTCGCGCACGCTGTCGCTCCCCGCACCCCTAATGTGAGTGAGTTGGGATCATTCGGCAAATGAGGACATTTTCCGAAACCGATCGTGGTTCATCTTCTGTATACAACAAACGAAGACGAGAATCAAATTTGGCCAGGACGGGACATTAATGCGGTCATACGAGTTTCAGCCGCGTATATAGAGTGTCGTGTCGTGCATACATTGCCTGACGCACATGGTTCGAACAAGAAGACAGTGCTTGTTCATATACAATTAAAACCGG
Organism: Ixodes persulcatus; assembly: GCA_013358835.2. Lineage (NCBI taxonomy): Eukaryota > Metazoa > Arthropoda > Arachnida > Ixodida > Ixodidae > Ixodes > Ixodes persulcatus. Next base: position 760,347 of record JABSTQ010010890.1, read on the forward strand.
TTAGCATCCAACGCCTAACGTGTCCGCCTATAGGTTGCTGTCCCACGTAACCACTGTACTGCTGGGCAGCCACCGACAGCTTATGAAAAGCAAGGTCACGCGTATTGGGATTTGTTCTTCGGGCTTTTTATTCATTAATGTCTCAACCTCACTGTACGCGGACCGATAATAAAATGTTCCATACTCAACACCTCCCGGCTTATCTTAATTAAGCTGTCAGTGCAGTTATATAGTATACTGTGAAATGCACGGGCGTCTATATGACTTCACGCTACTCCAGGGGGATATACCCGGGAACAGAACGCGGCAAACCCTGAGCGTTGACATCGGTGATTTCGAGGGAAAGAGGGAGAAAGATAGCGACAGAAATGCGGAGGAGAAAAACCGGACGAAAGGTTAGGTGCGTTCGTTTTGCCGTGACGAGCTGAAGTTGCTCGGGCTGCTCGAGTGCTTGTCAACTTTATTTAATTTTGTATAAAGTGCGCGATGCCGGCCTTTCATTGTAAGGTAAGTTTGAAAAAAAGCCAGGTGCAGACGTTACTGGTGATGGTTTGCTGCTTTTTTGTGTACATTAAGGCGTCGCCGGCGATATGGGCCCATCGAGACCACCCACTGGGATCACTCATGTCTCCGTCCATGCCCCGCCGTTCCGATACGGCTGGAATGCATGAAACGCATGGGACCTTTTCCTGTAAATTATTAAATTAACTCCATGGGCTACTCAGACAGCCGGTTACTCTTATCCACAAAAACGTTCGGTTGATCACAAAGGAGCAACGTCTTCGATGTGATAGCGTACATGGCGTGAGCCTGTGAAAGATAATTCCCAGTCCCACAAAGAAGACCTCATTTTAAACTAACACGTTTGTTTTTATATTATTTTTGATAACTTCGTTACTTGTTGAGTCACAGGAATATGTAGTCTCAGTAATTTACTTTCTGAGATGAACGTAGACGCACGGGTATTCTTTATAGTTTTGATGGGATGACTATATTTTAGCACTAAGGGGGATAGGAACGAATTCAGGGTTTCCGTGTGGTTCTAAGAGTGGCCCTCTGTAGTAAACCTAATATTCATGCACTCAACATTTGTTTTGTAGGGTTTAGCGGTTGCTTTATTGTGTAGGATGAAATATATATGATACTCAGAGATATAATATGAATAATGATAATTTGCAAGTAGGTGCAACACTACCTCCATAATAGTTGGTCAGCTTCTTCGTATCTTTTTTTCTTCGCCAATAAATAAACAACAACAAACTTCAACTAATATTTCTGATGGATAGTGCGTTTATAAAACCAGGGCGGGTTGCTTCTACGAAGTCCCGTTTGGCTGTAACACGACCAAAATGACTGGCGCAATAGTGTTCAATATTTTGTCAAGCCCTCGTGCCGAGCGTTCCTTCGGCCCTTCCCCACAAGTGCATTGGGTGTCCACCCCCAATACACCGTACATTGTGGCACCTCGTAAGAGAAGTATCTGCGCACGTCTGTTTAATCCATCTACCTTTTTTTCCTAGCGCAAAAACGTTAAGGAACGAAGTTTACGCGCCAGTCCACCCAACCACAAAAACCTCCGCAGTCAGAAAGCACGAGGCACCTTTCCCCGCATAGCTCGCGCGCACCACAGGCAAGGAGACACTCGAGCGTGGCGAACTCGGCCAGCCAGCCAAAACTGCCCGGCAGCTGTCCTCCTTTCTCCCTCCCCAACCTTCTCCGAAACCCAAGAGTCATCTGATCTTCTCAGACGGCACCCAAACGGCTCAAGGAACGCCGGTCGGTGTGTGCGTGTGCAATAAAGGGGGAAAGGGGGGGGAGGGGGGGTGCACTAATCTGCTTCGGACAAGCGAACAAGTCGGCCATTGGACGGCTGAAGCGCGCTAACTAATCATTTTCCCGGACGCGCGAGCCATCATCTCGCTAGAAGAAGGGGACGACAGCGTAGAGATCGCATAATACGTCGTCGTCCCCCCCGACTGCCCCCTCCACCCGACGACGGCCTTTGGTGGTACGTGACCTGAACAGCGTGCGAGCTGCCCGGCCGTTTTTCGCGGTCCCTAAAAGCGAGACAACGCGGACCGTGTGTGTGTGTGGCGGCAAGCTCTGCGGGAAAGCCGAGTCTCCGGTCTCCTCTCGCGGCCGCCGTCCCGGCACCCGCTTAATTGGATGGCTTCACCGGATATCGAGCGAACTATGCGGGAAAGCAGCTCTAGGCGCGGGAGACACCGCTATAAAGCGCCTCGGCCGCCTTTCTCTCTCGCTCTCTACTTTGGCCTCAGCCTTGACTCGCTTTTAGAGAGCGAGCGCCTGAATTTCTTTTTTTCTCTCGGTTTGCGGTTTTGTGGGAAGTGTTTCTAGGAAGTGCGGTATTTTTAATATATGTATGTATATTTATTAAAGTGTATGTTCCTGCGAGTGTGGTGAGTGGCATGGCTTGTTGGAGACTCTCGTGTTTCGATTTGTGGTTTGGAGGGTTGTGTAGTCGTGTGATGTGTTTGATTAGGAAGGCAGACTGAGAACTCTAATTCCCACTCCGAACGAATAAAAAAGTAGGAAAGGAAGAGAAAGAATGAGATAGAGAGAGAGAAAGAAACAAAGATGACGAGGATTGAGTCTATGTGACGCTCCATTCAATGGGATCTGTGTTGCTGAGAAAATCTGTTTTGTTTTGGTAGTTTTCACTTAAAGATCAATTATTTTCTTCGGTTTTAAAGGGAAACTAAAGCGGTTCTCTATTTGAGAAAGGGGGGGGGGGAGGGGGGAACACACTTCAAGTGTCTTCATTTGGCCTCCAGGATATCATGTATATCAAAATTAAATTTCAGATTGATGCGTTAAGTAGCCACAACAGCGCTTTTAAAATAGACCTGATGCCCTTCCTTCTTTCTGGCGCGCTCGGTGGTAAGATGGAATCGCGACGTATAATACAGAGATTTCAATATTTCCTGCCTTTCCACAAGCCTAACACCACATTCACACTCGCGGTTGAACCGCGTTCGCAAAGTGGTTGCGAACGCGGTTGTTTAACATTCACAGTACAAGAATACCCTAGAATTCACATCTAACTTGTTTCTTCTCTTCTCAAGGCTTTAAAGCACACATTTTGTTTCTTCTGGAACGAAACGGAGAAAGACGATAATGTTAGAAGTGACAAATTCTTAATGTCTAGAGGCTTCCGTTTTTACCATGTTATCTGCGAAGTGAAAGAACTAGTATTATTTTAACTTGGCGTGTGTCAAATGCCTCAGTTTCAAAAGAGAAATATTATAATAAAGGGTAATTTATGTCTGAACTTGTTGATTGTACGTGTACACCTAAGAAACTATCGCTGTTTTTATGGTATAACAACTGAACAACCAACGAGCCCATGGTACAATATTAAAAACGTCCGAAATAAGGCATAAAACCTAAACTCGCATTATAGCGCCACAGCCTTTAAGTGGGTAATGCGCACTTTAAAACGTCAAATGAATATACTGAGAATTTTAAGGGAATACAATGCGTCTCGTATACTGTATGAAAAAAAAAAAGAGTCCAGAAAACACATAATATGTCTCCTCCAGTTTACTTTCATTTCCATAAGATGTTTCATACAGGTACACTTCTTTCCATCTAATAACGTCGAAATAAAAAATAAAGCAACCAGGATAGAAATGTCTTCACTTTTCTGCCTGAAGAAAAGGTTCGGGTTTCTTGGAAATTCAGTTGGTTCCTCCTTACCATCGTTTCGTTATCCCAGCTCAAAGTCGCCCCAGAACTCTGGAATTTCCTTATACTGCAGAACGTACGAAAGCTAGCAAATACAAAATGAGCTGCAGACCTCCATTGTTCGCATAATGTTTGAAGCTCGGATCAGAGCAGAACTATCCAAATCTGTTTAGAAGGATCTTCAGCTGAAAGTTGTACGTACTGCTTCGCTCGAGTACATACTAAAAGGGCTCTGAACCACATTCTTGGTAGCTTCAAAATTTCGAGCCTAAGTCAATTTTAGTTGAAAAGGATACATTTTCATTGAAAGAGAAGTGATGGTTCGGAAGCCGGAAGCTTGCCTTCGCTGTTCATCATTCCAATGTAAAGTCAACAAATTGAGCGCTCGCTCATGTAATAAAAAGGGATGCCATCTAAACAAAGCTGAAGTTAAGGCATATACGATTGCTCCTTGTTGTGATTATTATCGTGCATTCAACTTAATATTAACTCTGATTTTAACGTAGCCATGTACTTCTTTTGAGATCATAAATTTATTTCCCCTTCAGTTACTGTTAGATATTTAGCAGAATAGCGTAAAGTAGAAAATTATTATTTACATATAAGTTTGCACAGCGTATGCTTACCAAGACCACAGCTACCAAAAAAAGTTTATGTGCAAATTAAAAAAAAAAAAAATCTGGAGGTCGCCTCAACTAGAGTTTATCTCTTTTGAATTTCTATAGCTGTCGCTTAATCTCCTTAACTGTCGCTGATTATCTTCTCAGAAAACAAACAAACAAAAAGCAAGCTTCGATTACAGGGTTAGTTCTAGATATCTAGTGTATGATTCGTTTTTAATGAGCAAAATTATTTCTAGTTGTGATTTATTTGTATGAATGCTCGCTGAATTAATTTCTCAAACTCTAAAAGAAATAGTATATAAGCATTATGATATCAAACTTCAATTCCAAGTTCTTCAAAAGAATATAATATTTACTGACTGCTATCGCACCATAATAAAATTTCGTCCTTGTTTTCCCAAAGAATGAAAACACGGAAGATAACAAAATTTGTCCGATTCATTCGCGCACGTCTCTCGCCGCCAAAGAGCCGCGACTCGGCCGGGGTCCAATTTCAATATTAAAGCATTTAACCGCCGATGCGTCGCTCACGCAGTCGTATATACCCACATTTGTCTCGACGGCAGCTGAATAAAAAAGAAAAAAAAAGTTCGGGGACATATTTTTTAAGAAAGCAACAGGACATAACCACCGTCGCTCTCCTGCGGTCTCTGCATGCTGGGGCATTACGAGATTTACCATCACGAATTCCTGGAAGATATCGAAGGAATCCAAACATTCCGCTCTACGCGCTTTGCCGCGAACGCCGCCTTCAACCAACGTATAGCATCAAAGAGTTAAGGAATGACAGAGAAGCGCGTAATTCATGCAGCGAAGGAGGGCAGATTTACTATGCGCGTTCGTACCATACATTTTGGTATAGGCTTCTTCTCCCCAAACTCGCTGCTTACATTTTGACTCGCGTCGTCTCTCGGAACTGTTTCTTCCTTTTCTTTTTTTTTTTTTTTTTCTTGTCGACAGGAGACTAGTTTTTGCGCTGGTCCGATCCGGTCCGGAGCACTGCTCCTCCGAAACGCGAACAGCTGCCGCATAAAATGATTTCGACGGAGCGGCGACGAAATACAATAAAAGCGGAGTAATCGACCGTAACGCTGGATGGAAGGAAAATAAACGCAATATCTGTATCGCGGCACGCGAGATGAGCTCCGCTCCTTTTTATACCTTGTATCTATGGAATTCTTTTTTTCCTTCTCTTTGGGCTCATTGCTACTCTGGAAATCAAAATGAGACGGCTGGATCGGGCGGTGGAATCGGCAGGGACCCACGAAACGGGCCAAGCTGCGGAGTATTGTCGCGCGCGGCATTATAAGGCCTCCTCGATTACATCCGCAGAATCCCGTTCTCTCCGAAAATAGCAGGTTTCGACATTGCGACGACGACTTCGTTTGTATTCGCTGCCCGGGTTCTCTTATAGGTAGTGTTTCGGAGCGACGTCGAAGAAGTATTGCGATTGTGACAGCGGCGGCCCTCGCGAGTCTGCTCACTTCGTCCAGAGAACTTGTTTCGCGGTAGAAGTGAGGTATCGTTTCTCGATCACCCTTTGTCTCGGACGCAACGGACCTCGTGTTTCTGCGAAAAGTTATGCGGAATTCCAGTTCTTTCGTACATAGAGGTGGTTCTATACTTTATTAATAGTAGTCTCAGTACGATACTCGCGAAATAAAAAAAGTAATAAAAAAACTTGAGTATACTCAGCTATACAAAATGTTGCGTTTACTTCTTGTTCATATAGTTATTATTACATAGTCCTCGCAGATGTACCCCGCAAGGACCCACAGGGGCTTCGAGGACGAGTTGTGGCGAAGAGGTACTTACGTAAGTGTCCCTCTGACGAACTTTATTCACGCGAGCGCACTTCAACGTATTCTATTTTTGAATCCACCCAGGATGATCGCGTCAGTTGTGCAGCACATGCGAAAATAGGAACGATACGTTTCTGACAATATATGTACAGTCTTGAACAGCGTAAGAGAGCTGGAATTACCAAGCCATGACCAAGAGATTCCAATGGTCCCACCCCCAGAGGAGACGTTCAACTAGCTTTGAAAAAGATCATGCGGACGAGAGTGCACTGTCACTGCTATCTCGCCGATATTACCCGCCCAGATATGATCACGCAAGGGCGAAGTGGGGTGGGCGGTAGCAAAATCGCGTAAATGAGGTGCGTTGATCATTGCAAAACCTCCGGGAACACCCAAGACGACATGCTCAGTTACCTCTGCACAACACCCTTATGTGCATGCACATTCCTTGTCTCTATCTACTTATCCCCTGCCCTTTCTGTGTCGTCGATCTGTCGACTCAAACGGTGTTCAAGACCGTAAATCAAATATACGAATGCCTAATTCTCTCGTGAGTAAAGTTACATTAGAATTCTTTGGGTGGCTTTACGGGAACTCCGTTTCCGTAAAAAATCGTCCATAATGTGAGTTGTCCATAATAACGAGACAAAAATGCATGTATTTTCCCAATGTGTCCCCGAAAGTGGTGTCCATATAGCGGGGTATCCATATTAACGGGGTCCATATTAACGAGACATGACTGTAAAGGTAAGGGCGGAAGTTTTATGCACCCAGTATTTGTGTCCAGCCGTCCTGCGCTCTTTCCACCGATCATACATCGGCAAAGGGTTGCACCCACCCGTTACGCCGTCTTTCCTTCTCGCGAAGCCCCCGTTCCCGCAAACAGACCGATTACGCCCTCAATCGGGTCTGTATCCCACCAGAAAGCGTCGTTGAGCGACGCTTATCCCGAGTTCCAGCAACGCGAGCAAACAGAACGCAACGCGAAAGTATAAAACAAGCAGAACGACACGGGTGAAACAAGCTCGACATCGTGACAAAGGCGACCGTCCCGACTCGCACCAGCGCCTCCTTTTGGCTTCGGAGCCGTGAAGCCCCTCTCCCTCCCAAAGAAAAAAAAAAAAACTCGCTGCTCCGAAAAGAACAAGAGCAGAACAGCAGCAACAGAGCCCACACTCCAGACACTCTTCAGCCGTGATCCAGAGGACAGGCGGGTAAACAAAGAGCAAACTCTTATCTGGAACGCGCGTTTCTAAGGAGGGAAAGAGAGGGAACCGAAAGCAAGAGGAAACGCAACGGCAGAAACGAACCGTGAGCTGCATGCGCCCTGGCATGCACGACCCGTGGCTGAAGAAGCTGAAGAAGAGGAGGAACCCCCCGAACAATGGCAGGGTGAACGCGGAGCCACCGAAAACTAAGCAAAATCAACCATAGCAGAAAGAGAAAGAGCTTAAAGAGGATAGGAAGAGCAGAACGCTCGGAAGGAAGAGTGCGAAGAACTGTACAAGCGTGGCGCGTGGGTGTGTGTGTGTGTGCGTGCAGCTCCTCGGGCCCGTCCTTTGGTTCTCGCTGCATCGAGTCTCCGGCTCCCGCGCGGGCTGCGATTGAAGATGGGCGTCTGAACGTGCCCACCCATCCGAAACGTCTTTCTTCGGGAATTATCGATCGGAAAGGGGGGCTGGAGGGGAAGCCCACTGCCGTGTTTGGTGAGGGGGGCGGCAGTGGAAGAACGGCGGAGCATCCTCCCCTTTTTTTGCTCGTAGTCACCGCTGTTCTTGCGGAGTAGGGTCGGCGGCGGCGGCGGCGGTCGTAATCGCCCTAGCGTGTACTGTTGTATAGTTCACCGCAACCACGAGGGGCTGAAGAGACGGACCGCGTTGGGGTGAACGGGCTGGCACCTTTCGGATTTCAAACCTTAACTTTTTTTTTATTTAGAGTAACGACCTCAGTTTCGCGGTTTCTGCAAGGTATTACTCTTTTCGACGCTCTTTTCAGGGGGCGCACGGTCGCCGATCCCAGAAGGTATACCCCCAAAAAGCCTTTTGGCAAGGTTTGCAATAGTTTCTCATACAAAATAAATCAGTTTGCTCGTAGGACGTTTTTACGATTAAGCATTTTTTGGGGGACATAACTAGCCCGAATGTGTGATTTATGTTCGCTTTGATTGTATTGTTTCCTCCTGCTGTCGTCGGGCACTCAGAGGCAAATTAATTGGTCCGTTTATTTATTTTGTTACGGAGACCATTGGTGTTAGAAGTATAACTATCGATAACTTCTGTCCGTATCTAACTTCTTTGAAATAACTTGGCGTATCGGTAACTTGGCGTATTGGGTTTTGGTTAGGCTTACGGGGGCATACGAACCCAGCAGCCCTAACACCGGACTGTACAACATTGACGCATTTGGAGTTGTTAAAGCAAATAGGTAAAGCGACAATAATTAGTGGCATTTTTTGTAAGAATAAAGCGAGCTAGATGCTGAAGGAAGAAAGTTGGGGGAAAGTGAACCAACACTTCCTGCACTCTAAATAAAGCCCGTGCATCTACTGTCCCGTACAGCACCCTGACAGCCAATCACCGCAACTTACGGAGGCAGCTCAGAGAATGACGATGCCGAAACATATGTTTACACCAAACAGCGCAGTCTGAGTTGTGACATTAAGCAATGCAAAACGTCACGCTTGCATTGCTTAATGTCACAACTCAGACTGCGTTTATTGGTCTAAACATATGTTTCGGCATCCTCATTTGCTGAGCTGCCTCCGTAATTTGCGGTGATTGGCTCTCAGAGTGTTGTGCGGGAAAGTATACGCACGGGCTTTTTTTTAGAGTGTATGTAATGTTGTGTTCCTTACGTCACCACTTACCGGAATCCAGAGCGGGGCACCGAATGAACGCGAGTGCCGCGTCAGCGTTCGGATGAGACTCGGGTCGTCACTGATTGGACGGGAGTCCCGGCCTGACGCTCCCGCAGCACATGTGTCAAATCTCCGCCTTCCCGAGCTGGCCTTCGGTAGATGACGTCATAGAAACACCGGCAAGAGCGGCCTCGCCTTCTTATCTGCGTGGTGTTGAGCGAACGGTGAGACAAGGGGACCATGTGAACCACAGCTGTTCTAAAGGTATTGACTGTATCGATAATCGAAATACTTAGAAAACGAACAAGAAAATCTGAGCACTTTTGTTTCGGTAGTTTTTCACAATTTTTATGCACTTACTAAAACTAATACAGCGGTATCAAAATCTGCTTTACCTGAGAATACGCAGTTAAACGTTTGATGTCGTCAACTCAAGCTAGGAGAGCATTATTAATTTAAGAAAAAAAAACAGTTTTGGCAATTCACTGCTGTATACACAGATTGCTTTCAGCTTATGCTAGAATAGCTTCTAGTGTGTCATTAACGTCAATCTACGCCATCTTCTAAACTTGCCTGGTCTCGCAGAGAAAGCAAACATCAATCCAGAGACCTTATTTTTTGTGCGGTCAGTTCCAACTGCAGTAATGTGTGCCTTCACGGCAGATCGAACGAACTATTTCGGCTAAAAGCATCTGTCTGCTTTTCTTTTTTTTTATCTGCGGACGATAGAACGTGGCGGAATATAATGGTTTCATCTCCTACTAATGAAACATTGCTTCATCAAAATGTCTGAACAGAATAATTACTTCAACGTTCCCTTGGGTACGCGAATTCAGAGAAAAGTATTATACGTATATATGCATGCATATAGAAGTACCGGCTTGTCAAAGAGTACGAGTAAGTGAAAAAGTCGCCCGGAGCGAGTACACAATTAACTCTCTTTCCCCTTCTACTTTCTCAATGCTAACAACAACAGCGGCAGAGGGTACGCTGGACGTGTTCTGGTTTCTTTAGTAGTTCTGTTAATGTGGTAAAAAGCTACCGTTTTGTTTACGCTATTACTTAGGGTATGCATAGAACAAATGAATGAATGATACGATAAAAATTATCAATAAAAACCGGAGCAGGAAAATTAAATCCACGAACAACACAGAGGCGTGGCTTGCGAAACTTGCGAAACGCAACTCCATCTTCATTACATAGTACGTCACCTGGGACAACATAAATCACACACTCGTGGGACTAGCCAAATAAATCTTACACACCCAGGTCCTGCGCACATTCCAAAGAGATTTTGTTGTGTTCGTCCGTTTTTTTATCGTTCCCCATCTCAGGGTTTCCAAGCTGTCGAGTAAGACACACCTCCGGCCGAGGAGCTGGGAGGACTGGGTCACTCCTTCACGAGGTACCGAGTCCGTACGCTATGGCCACTCCTAGTCCAGCAGATCAAGAACGTGCTAGACATTGAAAACCTTTCATTTGTTTCCCCTACCGGTAGCACCGAACTTGGTGCATTAAAAAGTTCTTATTTTTCCCTCGCGAAGCAGCAAATTGGAATGCGCAGACACTGCTTAAAGCAGGGGTGGCCAAGCTGCGGCTCTCGAGCCGCATGCGGCTCTTCGCGTGTTAAAGTGCGGCTCGCGGCTCCCTCCTCTCCCCCCCCCCCCCTTACACACACACACACTCTCTCTCGGTCACACGAGCACTTCCCCAAAGAGATAAACGGAAAGCATGTTTAATTCAAAGACAGGTTGCGGTTTGGTAGTCTTGTGCTTGCTACCTTACGTACAGTTGGACTGATTTTGACTCGGATAGATTGTAATAGTTCAAGTGCCGTTTATTGCTCTAAAAAAAAAGTTTGCCCCCCCCCCCCCCCCCCCCCCCCGCGCGGCTCTTGGAAGTTTCGTGGTTTTGTTTGCGGCTCTTAGGCTGGGTCAGCCTGGTCACCCCTGGCTTAAAGTTTCGTTTTAGCAGGCTTTTTTTTTCTTTTCTGCATTTCAAATTTATGCGGCCTGAGTTAGTTGCAGTGAGGGTTATGTTTCCTAGTGCGGTAGTAGTTCTACAAGAAGCAAAAAGCTCGCATAAAGGTTATAACAACCCTCTAGACAATTAAATAATAAATTCCCAACATGCATACTCTCATCACATAGTACCTGCTGCTTTATTTTTTCTTGTATTTTGGTACAACTTGGCTAACCCGTTTAAGCTTCTCTTTCACCTAACCTTCTTTTAATCAGGTTTTAAATTTTTTTGGAGCGTGTGCTAATACACTGTAACGAGGTGTGTGCTAAGAAAGACGAGACCCTTAACACCATGATTACGTAAAGCAAAACAACTAATGGTGTTCGATGGCTTCAACCTTAAATATATTTTTTTAAATGTAATTGTTGTTTGGTTTCGTACAAACAGCATGAAAATTGTGTATTTGTTTTTAGGCCTTTGAAGATTTCTGAAATGGTTATAACTCAAGTTGCGACTCAAGGGTTAGGAGTGCTTGAGTTAATCTGATCGTAAACACCAAAAAAGTTATACGGGGAAAAAAAGGCAAGATGATCTATTTATAAACAACTTTCTGACGAGAAGCGAAAGATGAGTCGCGTCAGTGGTCAAGCTCAAACGATGTGAAAGAAATTAGCTTTATGTGCACAGGTCGCGAATTTCTCGCTTAATATTGCTAATGGTCATCGTTACCAGATTTTGATGGGGGTTAGATAGATATTGTAAGCTCAACACGTAAGACAAAACTTGTTTTTGCCCACCACGTAACTTAGTTTACTTCTTCGAAAAAGATGTAATCAGGATTTTTTTTTAAAAAAAGCGTATGAAATATAGTAGCGAAAATAAGAAAACTCGACTTGGAGGTTTACGATGCTCTCACTAATCGATCATGCGATTGCTTTTTGCTGCTGGCTGCTCATTACCGCAAATGGGACTTTTATTGCTCTCGTAACGTTGTCGGTGATGTTCCCATAACGACGCCGTTATTTTCATGCTGACAGGAAGATACGACGCGAGCAATTTTCTTCCAGGTTATGAGGCAGCTAGTACAATCATTATCACTGTACTCCGTTCGAAATTACTCGCATAATGCTCCTCATACAGCGTGCGCTTTTACCGGACTTGCACACGATGCTGAAAAAAGTAACCGATTACAATTACAATTACTCCTCTGTAAAAATAACCGATTACAATTGCAACTACAGCCTCAAAAAAGTAATCGAAAAATTACTCTAAAGTAATCGATTACTTCCCACGTTACTTTTCATTCAACTTCTTTTATTACGGTAGCATAATCCTTGGGTACTCGCACTCAGTTGTTCCGAAAAAAAATAAAAGCCTTGACCGTTTTCGTTTAGAGCTGTGTGAGTGACGCACACACACCCAATCCTTCTGGTGAAAAAAAAAATTAATAAAAAGAGCACTGTTTAAACACTTTAGTCACAAGAGGCTGGATAAGGCCATTTTTCATACCCGGACGTAGTCTCCGGTGTACCAAAAACAAATGTACCCAGGAAACGAAGCATAGTGAAGTGGCCTACTAATCCTCGAGGTCCCGTGCTTGGTGGTTTTGAAAAATAAAACAAATTACCCTTGCCCAGAGCTGAGTGACTCCAGCACATCTAACCTAACCCCCCCCCCCCCCCCCCCCCCAAAAAAAAAAAAAAAAAAAAAGTTGGGAAAAATTGTAATGGGTAATTTTGCAATCGAATACAGCAAAAAAGTAATTCAATTGCAAGGATCGTTAATCCTTAAAGGATTTAATTGAAGCGTTACAAAATTACAGTAAAATGTAATCGATTACAAATAATCAATACTTGTAACGCGTTACGTACAAGTCTGGCTATTACACACCAAATACCGACGTTCGCTAGGGACATTCGCTAGCGATTTTCACGGTTGATATGAAACATGCGAGAAAAGCAGAGCCGACTCCAAGCTAAACTCATGAATTTGTTATCGGAAAAGTTTTGCAATGTTTTGGCGTTGGTTTGACCATTGTCATTTCCTTTATGAATTAAGTTGTAGTTCTTAGTGCTTTAACCACACTTTATGTGCTTTGTTTATAAAATAGAAATCTACGATTAACAAAATTATGACTTATGAACCTTTGAACGATTCTGGCGAATTCAACCATATTTTATTGAATCGGAATGTCAAATTTTACAGATAAATTAAAACAGAAAGAACTTAGTCGTAAGCGGTTCCAAATCCTTACATAGCCAGTTCAACAATGTTCTATCCTAAAATACGTGATTTTATGATAATCAACAAAGCAAAAATAAAAATGCTATCTCACGAGAATGCTCACATGATTTTATAAGGGTTTGTATCATTTTCTAGAAACACCTTGGGTCAGTAAATTTTCTCGAACGTAACAGGTTGAAAAAAAAAAAATGTATACGTCATTCCTGACATTATAACGAGTAATGTTTACCAAAATCTTTTTTCTTAAGTCACTGCCTTCTATACCTGTTTTCACCTCAAGAACCGAAGTAAAACAAGTCCGGCTCCTCGCGGAACGTTACTAATTTCCCCCTTTATGTGGAAAATGAAGACATATGTAGGTGAATTTTAGATGAGATATATGTTGTCTTATCAAGACGTAGACGTTCCAAACGTCAAAAGCATCGCTTTTTCCTCCGACAACCGAATCTCGTAAGAACTATTTCGCGCCGCGTAGGAACAATGCGCAAAACGTACTTCTTTCTTGAGGTGAAAACAGGTATAGATATAAATTTAATACATCTCTTCCCTTTCGATAGCTGCGCAAATTCATGAAACACGTGAACTAAATTTAGTTTTGAGGTTTCTTCAGTTACGTTAGGTAAAATGAGGTTAAAGGGCACGTTACAAATATGCAATGTCATGTATCACATATTCCCGAGTTTGGCACAGAAATTGTGGAAGTGCTTTTTTTTTTTTCTTTTTCTCATTTTATGAACAAGCACACACAAAGTTCGTAAACTGAGAGACAATGCGTAGAAACATTTAGGAGAAGCGGTTTTGGTCCGAGGCCATGAGGCAAACCAGACATATATCAACTGCGGTGAATTGTAATCTTTAGTAACTTGAAAGGATATGTTATTTGAATCCTCTTAAACATTACGTCTGTCACTCTAACGTTTTCCTCAATTGTTGACAAATTTTTAGAATGGAATTTACCGCCTTTACCGCTTTACGAGCCCACACTAATTAGAACATGTTCTCTGAAGCGTGATAACGGTAACATCGAACAAATTTAAATACATTCAACTCGAACAAAAAGTTTCTATTAATTATAAATGTATATATTTCAAGTGAAATCGCTCAGAGTTCAGAGTTAAACAACGTAACATATTTCACTCACCCATATGCATTATAAATTGGCGCTTAACCCTGCCCTGCAATCTCTAGGATAGACACATTTACAAGTAGGATGCCTCGAATCATTTTTTTTTTCATTTTTCTAGAGCTATTTCCTAAGATAGTTTTGGCCTATATCTCTTTTTAACGCCGGGTTGTTGTTGAGAAAAGGTTTACGCACAAATCTTTGGATGCATATTCACAATAAATTAAATCATAGTAATTAATGATAGAAACGAGATACGTTGAAGACTACATTCGTTTCCGTCTGGAATGTCGCTAGGCTGTATCGTAAAATTTTGAATCCTCCAACTGCTCCTTAATTATCGTTTGCTGTCATACTGTAAACAGACCAGAAATTGGCAATAAAGTAAGACAGGACGCGCACACTTTCAAAACAAACTGCCGCGCATAACCCGATTATTAAAGTTCATTTCTTTTACCTTCCGGACGTGCCAGAAGAACGGGAACTGTTCAGAGACCCGATACCTTTCCAGTCTCTTTTGGAGTAAAGCCTGCAAGACGACGAGGACAACGACGACGACGGGGCATCCGCGGTAGAAACCAAAGTGGCCGGCTAACGGACAGGTGCTCGGAGACCCTCCGCGAGGACTCCACCCGAGCGGACTCGATGGGCCGCCGGGGTGGAGTCTCCTCGCCGAGCTCGGTCAGCCTCGCGCGACGGGACACGCCGCCGCTCGCAGCCGCCCGTGTCTCCCTTCCGTCTCCTCCGACGTTCCCTCCCGCAGATAAGCCGCAACAGCGACGAAGGAAGCCGGAGCGAAGTATGCGGGAGAAAAAAGGAACTAATCGGGAAGATCTCCCGCCGAGAGAACCGGAGACGTTCGCGACTGATGGGGATTCCTCGCTTTCGGCGGCTAGCTCGAAGAAAATAAGAGCTGGTTTCAACTGGAAGTTCCCTACGGTCAGGCCGTTATCTTGATCGTATTACTCTCAAAATAGTTCTGTGCCATTTTGAACTTTCTGAGATATCTTTTCTTTTTTTTTTTTTTTTTTTTCTCGCTAAAGAGGGCTGTAGTTAGTTGTCTCTGGACCGTGAATCTGCCCGATGAAATCTTACCTTTATTCGAGGAAGGTTATGTAGTAATTAGGAGATGCGGTCCTCTTCGAGCGGCAATTTTGCATTTAAAAACTTCACCAACAATTAAAAAAAAAATTCTTAATGTTGTTTCGCTAAGCTCTATATTTTTGTGGGTGGCAGAATCCCATTCCACCGGATGATTTTATTTTCGCCTTTCATGGTGACTAGGAAGATTAATACCTCCAGCGGACTTTGGAAATCATTAGTATCGTCTCCGACGTCGATCGATATGGGAATAACATCGGAAAGGGCTGGACAATCGGCGACCCTGGGGGTGAACGGCACGCGGTGTGCTATTTAACATAAATGTAGCGCGTTTGGTACACAAACAAGGTAACGTATGCACATTGACCGATATATAAAGAGAAAAAAAATATCGTTCATCCGTTATTGACAAAAGACAGCCTTTTGTAGAGAAGAAAGCTGTGCATGGCTCAAAGATTGATCATACATCAATTATGGAACTCCATAGTCCAGAAATCAAGAACCTGAAGCATAATTTACAGCTTCACTTTTAAATTAAAATGAGAGAAGGTAAAACAACTCTCTGGTTCATTACATTGCCGATTCATGGGGCAGGTGGGGCGATCATACATCATGGATTCTTAATATGCTTAGTATCTAGACAGTGTTTGAAGAGCGGCGCCAATTCGTGCAATTTATTTCGAGCTTGCAATGCCCGAACCCGACGATTCTTACCGTGCCGGTTTTAAAATCATAAAAGGTTAAGCTCGACTTAGTTACGATGATTGAAATATCATAAATGCTGCGTATTAACGTGCTGAAATTAGATCAGCCATCCCTCTTCGCGGAACAGTTACACGCATAAACATTATATACGTGGAAACCTTTTATGTCGTAGTCAATGCTACTCTTCCCTTGTAGGTGACCTTTGCGGTTACATACGTTAGATAGTCAAAATGATTTCTTAGGTTTAATGCGGAACTGACCAAATGAATGCGTCAAGAAAATCGAGGGATTAGTTTCTGTCTTTGGGGAGCTTTGCGATTGCCGCAGCAAAACTAAAGGAAGCGAGCCTGAACACGTGAACCTAATACACAACTATAATCTAAAAGGTAGAAAAACGTCGGTATTTGACGTCGGTCGCAGCAAACAGAAAACACTAAAAAAACCAACAAAAATACTCAAACTCAAAAGCTGACGCGCGCTCGGGGCTGGTACGACATCTCCCACCGGACAAGCACCGGCTTGCTCGCAGAGTCTATGGCCCCAACTATCGAACGCGCCCGAGGAAGTAATAATACAACAAATAAAACAGCAAAAAAAAAAAAAAACTGATCGATGCCAGTAGTTGTTTTTTCTTCGGAAACTCACGTTTCTATACTGTAAGGAAGACCAAAAGAAACTGCCTGGAAACGTCTCTTCAACGGCAGTGACGCCCATATGACGCATAGACCCGACACCGGTGGTTCGGCGAGGCGGCAGCAGGAAGTATTCAGAAAGCTGTAGGTGGGGAATATAACGCCAAGTATACGCGGTCCTTATTATAATGCCGGTCTCACGCGGCTCGGACGCCACAGCGAAATGAACTCTTCGGAAACGTCGCAACCGTTGGCAATCGATACCCAGCGCCCGTGTTATTGATCTAACGGCAGCCGGCTGCGGCCGCCCAACCCTCCATCAAAATTTCCGAGTTACCGGTCCGCGCGGGGGCGGTGTTCCTTTCCCGTGTATACTTCGTTTCACCTTAGGTTGGACCGGAAAGGGCACCGCGGCGAGCCCTCGAAGCCGACCCAATGCAGTGCGAGTGGCCTTTGGGAAGAGCACGACGACGCGCGGGGCTCCTAGTCACGTGATATGTTCACAGCGCTTGATTGGCTGCAGGAGGGCTCGTAGCGTCCACCGCGCTTCGTTGTAGACCCGAAATGGTGTGCGTACAGCAACGCATATATGCGGCGGTGGCACTCGTGTATGCGTGGGGCACGTTTCAGGCAGGAAACGTTGTTTTTGGGTTGTTCCGCGGAAAATGGATAGCGAACAATTGGAATAAAAGGTGCTCGGAGAAACTAGCCAACTTTCTTCCAGGCAAGATCGGTACGGTTTTTGTTTCCGTAATTCCAAAGTTGTTCAGTTTTCTTTCTTTTTTTTTTTTTTTTCACGGTGTGTCATTTAAAGTTTGAGATGGATCCAAAGTACGGTATGAAGGCGGTTCGAGGCGAAATGCTGCGCTTAGTCGTTGCAAGTCCGATGTGTTGTTGCCGGGGGTATTATTTTTTCTGATTAGATTCGAGGCATTTCTGCCTGACGTGAAAAGATGCCCTCGAATTTTATTAAAAGGCTTGCGGGTTTTGTATAGCGGTACTTTTATAAACGCATCATTCGTTGATTATCATATTAAAATGGTCGTTGCTATTTAAACCCCTTCCTGGTCTTTTGAAGTTGATCCAGACGTCGTGATTTTTGTTACTGCCGAGTTTGTTCAGATTCTTTCTGGGTTTGAGTGGGTACGTCAACTAAACGCTTGTAAATGGAATATAATGTTTGTTTTAACAAAAAATACGAGATTTTTGCCTAAATTGACGCCCCATGTACCCGTATTCCTCTGCGTAATCTTGGTCACAGCATTCCCTCTTCTAATAACGACAAAGAAATGTTCGCGTTGTGTCGCGCTCTGCACATCCACACGTGCTCGGCACCCAATACGGGCAAATAACTTCCATAATCTCTCTCTTCAGAACAACCAACTACTCAATCGACTTTCTCATCGATCTAGGCAGAGACACACTCATGAAACGCAGATTTTTCATTAATCCTCAAAAAGACGTATGTCTCAAAAAAAAAAAAAATGAAGAAGCTTCGTTTAAGGTTTAGCACGAACTCGGAAATATGACTCAAACTCTCTCTCTCTCTCTCTCTCTCTCGCGCGCGCACACGCACGCACGCACATGCACGCACACACAGAAACACACACAAACACAAATATATATACACACAAAAAAACACACGCACGTGCGCGCACACACACACACACACGCATACACAGAAATAAGCAGCCCGGAAATAAAGCAAAGCTGCAACACCTTTCTTCGTTCCGAAAGCCACTCTCTCAGATACGGGAAAACATTAATGGAATACTTTTTTCCCCTTTTTATAAGGAACAGCAGCACGGCCTTAGCGTCAGATTGGTCTACGGCGTTGAGCTCCAAAGAGTGGACCGAGATCGAACAGCAGTCGAACACAACAGCGGGGTACGGTGTCGAGAGAAATAGAGCGAGCGAAAGAGAAAGAGAAGGAGAAATATGAGAAAGGGAGCGAAAGGGGGAGCTTAGTGAAAACTTTAAAATCAAGCCATCCAAGCGCCTAGGTCTCAGATCCATTAGAGCTTAATAGAGACACGTCACTCAGGTTAGGTGGAAGAGAAAGAAATGCCTCAAAGGAGCCCTACTTGACACCAAATCAACAAACGCACGCCAAAGAAGAGAGTGATCGAAAAAATAAAGCTGGCGTGTGCCGAAAAGGGAAAAAAAAGAAACACAAGAAATTGGGGAAAATGAAGGGAAAGAGGGAACGTAGCTCGAACTGTGCAGCAAGGAGAATGGGAAAAGGGGGACTGATGCGTGCCAAGCTCGTATATAGGTGGTTTCTTCATTTCAGAAAAGAGATAAAAGAAAACAACAACAAAAAAAAACAGAACTCTGTTTCCTTGGAAACCACTAAAAACACGAGATTGGGCGGCGGCTCCACCAGGGTGGTGGTGACACGTGGCTTTGTATACGCTGACGGGACGTTAGATTGGAGAATCGGGTGAAATTAAAATCGACGGTTGTGACATATCATGTAATCTCTCAATTCACGGGATTTGAGGCTCCCTGTTTTTTTGTGTTTTTTTTGTTTCTTTTTTTGTGAGAAGTGAGTTTAATGTGGTATTTAAAATAGTGTAATTTAGATTTGAACGGTTTTGATTTTTTGAAAGACCAACTTAAATTCGTAACACTAGTTTTACATTAAAAAATATATCACGTAAATATATATATATGGTTGCAAAAAATCTCGAAGGTATCTCGACTATGGTCCTATGCGCTACATTTTCATAACGCCCCGCATAACCGGACTGTATTTCAATCTCAACTCCGCTTGTTTGTCGCAGGAAAGAAAATACATCGTTCCAGGGAATTTTACAAATTTAATACTTTTCAGTTACGTGCAGTTACATTATTTGACGTTTTTGACAACTTCTAAATTTTCTCGACAATTCTGATATATCTCTTTTTTTTCTGCTAAAATTGTGAGTGGCACATCTTTTTTTTTATGCCGGTCGGTTGATCGATACCAAACAAAATAAGAACAGTCGGCTATTTGTATTGATGCAGTGAAGAAGCGTCCGACTCTAAGGTTGTTTTTAATGCGTTAGCATTAGTTACTGGTACGTGCGCTGACCTTTGACGTCGTTAAAGTACACGTTTATACAGTTCGCAAACGGGACGGCTCCACAGCCCTAACAACCGAAGAGCGCCGGTGGAGTGGTGGACGGCGGGTGTCTCACTGGGGCGCGTGTCAACCCCCCTTCACGTCACGCAGCCGGCGTGTTGGTGCGCGCTTTGGGCGCCCTGGAACTTCCTGCCATCGGCTTTGGAGACCTGCGGACGCACACGGGCTGTGTTTTCGTTCTCCGGTCCATGTCACCCAGCCGTAAGCGCACGGTGTCGTCGCCCCTGCAAGCAGGACATGAATGCACAGCAACGAAATGGCTCTGTCGTTTTCCGCGCATCGCGCGCATATCCTTCGTGCATGCGCGAAGCGACCTACCTGCACCAGGGAGAAGAAAGATTTCGGGAATGTTCAACCCCGCGGAAAGGTGCTGAGAGGCTGCATTCACCAGGCTTGGTTATACATATATAATTACTGCGCGAAATGCTGGCGGATTTCTTCGAGAATCAGCGTAGCGGCAGAAGCTATTTCGGCCTTTTTGTTTTTTTTTTCTTTTATGTTTAGACCGAAATTATTTTTCTCTATTTCTTCTGGAGAGGCGTCATGTCATTTACAACTCTCAGCTGCCATAATTCAAGCAAGTAATACTTCATCATTCAAGCTTTAGATATGAACAAAACGAGGGGATGCCCAATATTTAACGCAAAAACCGCGGAAAATGTAGTGCAGGGATGCAGGTAGCCGCTCCCAAATTAGGAAGCATTCTCTTGAATGGCATACCTCGTTAACTCAATTTTTGTCAGGTTTCACAGAAAAACTAGACGCATATACTAACGAACGACCCTTCGCAAACAAACCTTAAAAAAAACAGTGAGCTTTAAACGTAGTTAGCGCCAGACCAGCCACGTTGGAAAGAAAATCACAGATCTCAAAGATTCGAAGGACGCAGCATCGCCCTCTGCCCCACCCCAGACGAAAATTCCCCATACGACTTTGTGACTCATGCCGTACTACTACCGCAAACGGCGTGGAAAGATTGACATCTTTTCCTTTAGCGTCCCGGCCCTGAAATTATGTCGGCTTTCCGGCCTCTTTCGCACTCTCCTCCCTGTGAGCAATTGCTCCCCGTCGTAAAATGCCGCAGACGCGCCTGCAGCATGGATACAGGGGCATATTGGGAAAACGGTGGAGACCCCGCCATAAATCAGTTGAAAGCGTACTGGAGAACAACGATCGTCTTTAATTTACGATCTGTATGACGGAATCCCACCGAAGATGTCCTACCGGGGAAGTCATACGACCGCTATGGCCTCCCTGCGTGTCCCCCATCGGATACTTTCGTTCTTCTGCTGTTAACTCCGCGGTGCAATTAGGGACATGCAAAATGTCCCTTAAATCGAGAACCACAAGCCAAAAAACGAAAAAAGCAGATAAAATTACATAATATTTTTTTTTTCAATATGTGAACCGTTGTGTTGCATAGACAGTTGCAGACGAAGTTTTTACTTTTCCAGAATTTTATGCACCTCTTTTGCGGCAATTTGTTGACGCGCATGCAGGGTGCCTTCTTGAAAGATGTTGATGCAGCTCGCTGATTTATTTCGCCTCTTCCCGTTGACTGTGCGTCTCCACCATCAAGATTCCTTTCATTTCTTCCTCTTTGAAGATATGGTTTACCTGTAAAAGTAAATACAGAAATATGAGGAAACTCCTTTGAGTTTCGATATACCGGAACATTGTAGAACACGAGCGGTAGCGACGGTCAAAACCTGAACAGGATTTTTAAAGCGCCCTTTCCATATGTTACTCGAGGAATACGATGTTTCCTGCTTGCAGACTTGTGACGTGAACTAGAGAAACATTAGGCGTACGTCTCAGGCATAAGTAATCACGCGGAGATGAAGCTATGTTAATCGATTAACGCTAACAGGCTTATTGGTCAGGAAAGATAAGTATAAAATATATATTAAACTGAACTTTTGCTTGTATACTTGGCACGAGCAACGTTTTACGAGTGTTACATAACAATTACTCAAAAAGGCAAAGTAAACGATTTGTAATCACTTTGATCCCTTACTACTGGTCTCCTAAAAACACGTTTTACTGTTTATGATATTATCTTGTTCAAATTCCTGCTTGATCTTAGCAGGATTGCGTTTCTCGACTTCAGACTCTTTTTTTTATAATTTCTTGCTAACGAATTCTAATACGGGCTTTAAAACAGTTGCTAACTACTTATTTGATTTTTTTTCTTTTTTTTTTCTCATTTCATGAAAAGTGGGTGGGTTCAAGTGTCCCGAGATTGGTATCATTTAAGATGGATGTTCTTAACCTGTCGATGCCGCTCGCGCTATTCTGCAACAAAAGAACACCCTTCTTATGATGATAACGCAATTAAGTGCAAAGGTGCGAGCGAGCTGGACAAGAATGACGAAAATAATTCCTGGAGAAGTGAAAGGACAAACACAAATATCCAAACACAACTAGGTGACTGGTGCGCGACCGCGAAAATTCGCCAGGTTCTGCGGCGAACCAAGGACCTCTCCATTTGCAGTGGAGCGCTCTACCAACTGACAAGTTGGTAGAGCGCTTCAGTTCACAAGTTGGTAGAGCGCTCCGCTGGAAATGGAGAGGTCCCTAGTTCGATACCAGGACAAGGCGGATTGTTTCGCTTCGCGCACCAGTCACCTAGCTGTGTTTGGAGATTTGTGTTTGTGCTTTGTCTCCCTTGTTCCCCTGCTCCAGGGATTATTTTCGTGACCTTCATATGTCAGAATTTTGTCCGAGATAGATCGAGGTACAAGAACCGTAAACAGAATACAAGGCTAGATTAGTTTGGAAAGTATAGGTACACAAGCAGGACTAAACACGACCTACTAATAGCTAATGGATCGCTAAAATAAGCAGTATAGTGACGTCTAAATCTCCGCGTATTTAAAGTGCAACGGTAGTCAGAGCAGAGGTTACACTCAGAAAGTAGGGGATGACATCAACTCCTCATCAGGTTAATTAAAACCCGATTGCCTCAACACAAATGTTAAATGATCCCTCACGCTTTAATTGAAGTGGTCTTCGCACCTTAAAAACGCCCAAGGGACGAAAGCTCCGCCGGCAATCCGCACACAGTTGGTCATAGCCTTCCCACGCTTCCCACTACGAAAGCGGGTCCTTATATAAATTGTTACCGCGGAATCATGGCCGCGGCGATGACGAACACAGCGGCGGAAGAAACCGTCCCACTGGAACACTATACACTCCGTATCGGCTTATAACCATGGACAACAAGTGGAAGCCACGAGCCAATCCAACCAATCCAGTCGAGCGATCCGGCGTTCCGTGCCTACGCACGCCACGCGTCGCTGTGTTTCTCCCGCTGGTCACGTGACACTCGCACGACGTTGGATTGGCTACGATGACACTCAGCGTCCGTCGCGGTCCATCGCAGGACGAAACAAGTGTACAGATTGGGCCGCGGCCCGCGACTCTGATAGCTGCTCTCTGATCACTCCCTCGAGGCGCGCGTTCTCTCTCGGACCGGGCGGCTTGCGGTCATAACGTGCCCCCAAAGGACGCCATCAGCGCTTCGTATATATAGGGTCATAAAGGTGGGGGAGGAGGCCACTACGCCGTGCCCAAGTTCTTTCACGGCGGCGCGCGCGCCTATCCCAGCGAGATTCGGGAGATGTTGGTGAACGGTTCCCTGCGGGAGTGACGGATGGTGAACGGGACAAAGCCTTTTTCGCTGAGTCACTGAGTATATACACGCGCGCGTGTCACCGAGGTTCGTGCTGCTCCTTCTCGAAGCCGCGCGCGTGCTTGCGAGAACTGCCGCCTTGAGTACACACAATGGCCGGGAACGCGGTGCTGCTGCTGCTGGCGAAAGGGTGATATTTCATTCCTCTCTCTGGCGGTGCGACTCGGCTCACGGTGCGAAATGAGGTACATTTTTACGGCGTAACAAAAAGTGTTCTTGGGGTAATCTTTGGGGCGGGTATGAATTTCTCGGAAGAATTAGGGGAGCTTCTCGAGGCCCGCAACAAAAAGAGGGTTAAAGGCGAAGTTCTTTTGGGGATCCATTTTGATGGGTCGAGAGTCCATTGTTGGGTTTGTAATTAAGAAAACAATGGAGGCAACGAGGCGGCTCGCCTAATGCAGAAACGGAAGCCTGCACGCGGGAATTCTTTTGACTGGATATTTTAAGGTGTTGTGTTCAATATATGTACATATATATTTTTTATAGTTTTTTTCGTTTTTTTTAATAACGAGTGTGTCGAGTGGAAACTTTGGAGGATATGAGCTGCGACAAATTGAATCCGTAATTTATACATAAATCTTGATTGGAGCAAGTTCGTTGAACCAGCGTTTTTCTTCCTTGCCGTGTAATTGATTTCGTTGTTACCCAAAGGGCGACACATAATTATATGTGTCGCGAAGAAAAAGGTATTTACTTACATATTTGTCAGACCCACCATGCTGGCAGATTGTGCCTATTTATAAATTTTAAGAATAAAACAAAATATATATTTTTATTGTTAGAATAAAGCATGTGACACCCGAAAAGTACCTGTGTTAAGATGATGTCAGCGGTTGGTTTCCGATAATATTTTATGTATATATTGGAGCCAGTTTAATAGTGTTAATTTGTCAGACGACCTGCCTCGTAAACATATACATTTTTATTTAACCCTTCTCAGCCACATTGAAAGAATAACTGAGAATCAATGTGCTGAAACCTCGAGGCCATGCGATTCATACGCAACGCACGCAAGGTGTACGGATATGTGTGGTTCAATACTATTCTATGCACGCTGTGCAAAAGGATCTGTAGTTTAGACCATCATTATATATTGAGGTGTCTTCAATTTACGTTTTTTTGTTTTTACAGGTCTTCCTCGCGTGTTCTCGGTTCATCCCCTCGAGCCGTTTCACTAAGAGGTGAGTGCGACAAAATTTAAAATATTTTATTTTTGAGAAAAAAAGCAACAAAAATACGTGTTATTGCGCTTTGGACACAAAAAAAAAAAAAAAAAAACAGTGTAAATTTGTAGTTGCATTCGAAGGTTAGGACGCCTTGGTCTTGGACATATAATGCTCTAGTGCACGAATAAGAAAGGCTAAAAAACAGAGTGGTAAACAAGTAAGCAATAAGCTCAACCGAAGAGAGATGACAACATGCCGGAGCTCCGCATTTTCCCGACTTCAAATTGCAAGCTACGCGCGAAAAAAACAAACTAAAACAGAAACAAAAAGTGTAAACACAGCAGCGAACCTTGCGTGCCAATCCGCGAAAACCATCGTTGAAACGAGGGCAGAAGCAAAATAGCAGAGCCGCCCCGAAATAGACCTGGCTCGCTCCTCTAAGCCCCGCGCGAGCGAGGCCCGCGATCCTGGCGCCGCGCTATTCCTCGTCCGATTTCTCACGCCGAAAAGACAAATCGCGGCCAATCTTGCCCGCCTCGATCCAGCCTTCGCTTCTCCGCCTCATTTCTCCGCTGTCACGAAGAGCCGCTCTTCGTCCTCGTCGTCGGCGTCGCACGGAGGAGAGGAGTCAGAAAGACCCGACTCCTATTCCGCAGGCGAGGAAAGCCGCTCGGGGTGGTGACGGCGACAGGAGACTCGCGCGCTTGGACACCTCTACATCTGCCACCTTTTCGTCCCAGATGATCCCCAAGACGGCGCGCCGCCGTCGCCGCCGCCGCCACCTCGGTCAAATCCCGGGCTTCCACGCACCGCTCGCGCGCACACACACACAGACACGTACGTGCACGCACGTACACGCACGCACGCACAGACATACATACAAACAAGCACCCGTACCGTTCACAACACACAGACAACACGCACCAAGTAACTGGGAACGAGACAGGCCTCCCGTCATTTTTCACCTACGCTCGTATCTATCCCATTTCTCGGTAGCACCGTGGTATTCGCTTCCTGTCTTTGTTTTTTTGTTTTTTTCCCCTTTAGGATTGTCTCTCTTTTGGCCCTACGCGTGAGCGCTAGCTCGCACGCGTGGAGGAGCGAAACGCTCCCGTATAGGAAAATCGCCACCCAACGCGGGATTGGGGATAGGCGACGAAGCAGCGTTGGGGAAAAGAATGGAAGGTTGCGCGCCACACGTAGAGGAGAAGTTCTCGAAGCTGTCTCTTCCCGTGTCGCATTGTATCTCGGCCTCCATTCATCTCCCGATATCCTTCGCCCCGACACTTCGATCCAGCCGGCCGCCATCCCAGACTTTCGAAAGGTGCCGGTGCAGCGCGTGGTATACGCCTCTTCGTCTTTTCCTCTTTGTCCCCTCACTCCCGGTTCGTGAACGTGTATTTTCATTTTATTTCGTCATTCTTCCCTCTTTTAGGCTCCCTCTGCTTTCCCAGGTTTTGGGGATCGGTCACGTGTTCTGGGGGAAGGTCGAATGTTGGAGGGGACGAGCTGCCCGCCGTCGTCCCGCTTCCCCTAATGGGCTATTGGGAGCAGCAGACGTCCCGCCAGACAGGGCCGAATGACGGCCGGGCCATCCCAAGCGCGCTATTATCAACTCGTTTTGCGTGAATACGTTTCCCTATTTCTCTTTTTATGTTGGCTCTCCTACTACCCGGATTTTGTTGTGTCTAGCCTTGTGGGATGGAACTGTGAGGATTTGGCCTACGAATCGGGATGCCGTCACAATAGCTAATATCTTAATGCGAAATGTCTCACGGCCAACATTGCGAGACATTCCGCGGTAGCTTCATTGTAAAACATCACCTAGTACCTAATTGGTAATGAGGCAACACTCACCTCGTACAGTTGGTCCTACGACGCTCGTGAAGGTTGCGTGACCACGGTGGTGCGATGTACATGGGAAGGGTAACTTTCTGAGTAGTGTGAACTTTTTCTTGTGTGATAGGTTTGTGCGATTTATTTATGACTTTTCCGTAATGAGTTCGACCTTTTTCATTTTCTATCATCTGTGTAAGTGTATGAATTGTATCTCTTAAATTTTATTTCTTGTGCTACCTCATCTAAACCAGGAGATTGTCCTGGTTTACGAAGAAAAAAAATATATTATTATTAATTACGGGGGTTAATGCTCCGGTTTATGCGAATCATTTCTGAACAATAAAAGGTGTTAATGGAAATAGCACAATTTTAATTCTGATATGGGCTTATGAGGGCGGGCAGAAAAATAAAGGTGGCCAAAGGTTGTCCCTGGGACCCAGCGTAAGTAAATATGTCTGGCCTGGGAAAAAATATCATATACGTTCGTGAGTTTCTGATTAGTATTACTTAATATTGCATTAATGCCTGCCTCTCATTCTGCTGGGAAATATTGATATATGAAGCTGTTCGGTTGACGTCAATATTTTACAGAGCTTTGCTCAGAACTTCTGAGAGAGAGCGCAAAGGCCTAATGTCCCAGAATGTTGGGGATGCATTTAGAACCGAGCAGAGAAATCGAATCGGAATACAATACAATTGATGTTTTGTTCTTGTATATTGTATACAGCTGACTAGAATCAAAACTGTCGTGTTTCTTGTGGCGCAAAACCACAGGTTTACGGTCTTGTTTGTTCAATAGTTTATACTTGTGTTTTCCTTGACGGTGTCGTGCTCTTGCGGCAGTGTCCTGGGAAAGTTTTGTTAGGAAAAACCCGAATTACTTTTGTCGCAGCTCGGAAGATATATTTAGAAGCACGTATTCCTGATCAATTACCATGGCATTCAGGGGTACTGTCAGTTAAGAATCGTGAATATGTATTGACGAAATATACAGAAATTCCTTAAAAACATTTATTGTTCAAGATTTTAATGTTTAAAAAGATCAAATGAAAACAGAGAGCTGAAATAGAAAAAAAAAATCATAAGGTAAACTTGCAAGTTGTTGCTTTATTAGCCGTGGGCAACACCAGCCAAAAATTCGAAGGTGGCTCCCTTCCGTAACCTCTATGGATCTCCTATAAAATGTTAATAATATCTGCGCATACAATCCCTACGGAAAAAAAAAACACTTTAAACTGGATTATGGAAAAGAAAATCTAACTGGATTTCTTGCTGGAAACCTGAAATCCAGCATAGAGTTATTATAATGTACGCTAGAGGTTCAACTGGCGCTAGTGTGCTGTTGCAAATTGAAGCAGACAGCAAGCAGTCGGAAATTGAGTTCCGGTAATGCATTTCTATGGAAAAAAGCGAGTGCATTTCCTCTCTGCGCTTGATTATAAGAGCAAATATCACGAATAATTCATACGTACTAGGCACTTTGGAACATTTCCCAGTGACGCAGACGAAATAATTGGTCAGTTACGGCGTTTTTATTTTAAAATCTTGACATGAAAAACGATACTAAAACCGCTTCGTACATGCATTTATGTGCACTGTCGGACACTGTTAGCGCGAACACGGCGTCGACGCTTTCCAGCATGGGGGATATACGTGCCAAACGAACGAAGGACATGTGGAAAACCAAGAGAGACGGCAGGAACTACGAAGTAACACTGGATAAGTAACTCCTTGTGCTTGCAGACGATCAAAATAAATTGAAAGTCACGTAATATAGTCCGATTTGCAATAAATAGGTACTGCTTTATTCTTTCTGCTCATGAATATGTGCGAAGATGTTTGTTCTGGGTTCAAATCATCACCCGCACGCTCCAAATCTTTGCAAATAGGGATAAGCCAGGGAACAGGTGCCCGATAAAAACTGTCCGACATCGGAAATAATAAGAAAACACACCTTTAATAGTTCACGTACTTTATTCTTTACGTTTCGAACGTTTTTTTAACCACTAGTAACGATGCATGACGGGGTCATTTTCATATAGTGACAGAACGGGCGTATTAGCAATATAGAAGCACCAGCGGAATGCTGGCGAACTTTGAACACACTCTACATTCCTTTCGATCGTTATTTTGCTTAGAATCGTCGCTCGTTCCTATATACCTGCCATGGAACAGAGGTTTGGGCCTGAAATATAGCGAAGTTTAACAGTTGTTCAGTGTTAAAGAAAAAATGCTGTAACTAAAGCAATTACACTTCCACAATATTAATAAAGGTACATACTATCCGGTAAAACCGAAATAACAAAAGTTATTCATGTTATTTTCTGGCGATGAGACAAAATTCACGCGCGTTTTCCCATAGGAATACACAGGAAGACTGGAAAAGTAGACTGCATGCTGTCTGCTTCAATTTGCAACCGGAAGTCCCGTAGACACTAGCGCCAGCTGAGCCTCTAGCGTGTATTGTAATAACTCCAGACTTGTACGTAGTTCAACTACTCTACTCAAGTTACTGTAGTTTAACTACTTTTCTGAGTAGTTTAGTAATTTTCAATTACATTTTTACTTCGGTAATTAGTAGTTTACTTTAATTACTTTTTTGAGTAACTTCTACTCAAGTTACAAATTACCTTCGAATTTCAGTGGTTATTTTGCCTATCAACAAACATTCCTGCACAAAGGAGATAAGATGTTGTAAGATCAGCAGATATTTGCAAAGAGGGGGAAGCATGTGGCGTGGGAAGGTGGGGGGGGGGGGAGAGAAAATAATTTGGAGAGTCCGAAACCCCCCAAACTTTTCGCAAACCAAGCCCCCCCG
Organism: Ixodes persulcatus; assembly: GCA_013358835.2. Lineage (NCBI taxonomy): Eukaryota > Metazoa > Arthropoda > Arachnida > Ixodida > Ixodidae > Ixodes > Ixodes persulcatus. The sequence goes on from JABSTQ010010890.1 coordinate 789,748, forward strand.
CAACAACACTGCTACGAGGCGCGGGGAGCGAACGGACACGACGCAAGAGAGGCCGAGTAACTGTGGGATTAGCGCCGAAGACTGGAGTTTCTCTGTGTCTCGAAGCTCAAGGAGACTTGACTCATTTGAAGAAAGGGCTGCTCATCGCTTTTCTTCAACGTAGAAACTCTCGCCCACTGCAGAAGGCGCACACACTGCATCCTCACTCAAAGGAGGCAACAAAATGCAGCACCTGCTCTTGAACTCATCTGGTGCACCCGTAGTTTGTGCTGAACTAAAATAATCGCGTTCTAAAGGGCAACGCAAAGATCACCTTTTTGCGTTGTCTTTCCTCCCAAAACTCAGAATATGCAGATCTTCAAAGATTCAAAGATCGTTCGAGAAACCTGTAGTAATTCCCCCAACGTTTTTATATAAAAAATAATAAACAAGAAGTGTTGGAAAGTACTCTATGTACATGGTACTTAAAGTACTACTGTTTAGAAAAATTGTACTTTACTTGAAATAAATTTTTTGAACATGTACTTGTATTTTCCGAGGAAAGTAAAACTCCCGGCTAATTTCCCCGCATTCTCCGAACTTGAAAACAAAAAAAAAACAAAAAACAAAAAAAATGGAGGTATCGTCGTGTGAAAACGCGCTCTTTCGAAACGTCATCCGGTCATTTCTCTGAGTGAAGTAATGGCGGCTGTAAGACCGATGGAAATAAGTCCTTATAAGTTGATTGTGTCAAATAGCTCGTCAAATAGAGTAAAACAACTACCCTGAGGCGACTTGACCTTATACAATATTTGCTGCCATTTCAGTAAAAACTGATGCACCTCCGATTACTCCTGGAGCAATGCCATACCAGTCAAAAAAACACTGTATAGGGAATGAAAGGGTATCATGAAAGATTGTGTTAAAAGGGCTTGCACTTTAGCTTGAAATATATTGTATTTATATACGTTACTTCTTTAAGTACATTGCAACCGGTGTACTTACTACTTTACTTGAAGTACATAACCTCTCATTTACTTTGAACTTTACTTCAAGTACCTTTTAGATTACTTTACGCAACACTGTAAACAAGCAAACAGTGTCTAAAATCAAGCTCAGACAGTGCTAAACCTCAAAATAGAAATGACACATTCCCAGTACGATCATTGACCAAACAAACAAGAAAGTACAAAACAATTAGGCACGCAGAAGCAAAACCAGCTACTAAAGCATTTCTGTGAAAAAAAACGAGCCGATTCATATTTGGATAGCACAATTTCGCTAACGGATCAAAACATATGTACTTTCTTTTTACCATAAAAAACATATAAAAGTAACTTCAAAAGTAACTTCAAAAGTAATTCGCTACTTTTTTACGGTAATTAGTAATTTTCTCAATTACTTTCTATTTGAGTAATTTCTACTCTACTCAAATTACTTTTGACGACAATACTCAGTAACTTAATTACTTTCTTTGAGTAACTTGTACATGTCTGAATAACTCTATAAAATCCAGTGTGCAGACCATTGTATGCAAAATGGATTTCAGATTACCAGCAAGAAATCCAGTTAGATTTTCCTGTTCTAGTTTCCAGTTTAAACTGTTTTTTTTTTTTTTTTTCAGTAGGGATAGCCTCAAGTAAAGCGGTCACCTATCGTAAAATATTAGTGGCAAGAGAAAAACACTTTCCCATATTTTTCGCCGTTCCGACGTTCTCGGTCGCAGCGTATTTGCGCGCCAAACTGCATTTTTTTCGTCAACTATTTGCATATATTTTCACTGGATGGCGCTGTATTTTCGGTCTTCTATACTGTTGCCAGAATACTAAATTAAAGAAAAACGGAAAAAAATTACTATGTTGTTTGTTGCCTAACGTTGAGCAGGCAGAGGTACTTTATTTTTCAATTCTTTATTCGCCTCACCTCAACAATGTAGGCGAAATTCGTCGACAAAAGGTTATTAATACTAAGAAACGGCTCGCGACTAAAGTTAAGAGACAACGCGAGGAGCTCTACCTCTGAACAATATTTGTTGAGAACTATTTGAGAAGCAAAATCAGCAGTTATTTCAATCATCGTCTCCCTGGAATTAAAATTCTACCAGCCTTGCCACAGCCTCTCACCTATACACCTAATTGCCATGCAAAACTGTAATAGAAGCTGTATGCTTGAAAGCGTGCAGACTGTTCGCGCTTTCCTTTCAAATGTCTGCGCCTTTTAATGCAAAATCTACCTTTCACTGCCCGCATAAAACGAGAATATCCCGTCTCCACAAGTTATCGGTGTGTTACAATATTCGGCCGCATCCCGACGATCGCCGTCGCATTAAACGATGGGAAAACGTGCGCCGCGCGCCGAGGTGGCTTTGTAAGCACAGCGGGGGAGCCCAGCTTCCAGACGAGTTAGTGCGAGCGCTCCCCGCTGCGAATGTAATGGCTGGCGTGAATCCCCGCGGGTGGCGCTCCGGTAGCCTTTTGCGCTCCTCCCGAACACCGCAGCGTGGCTTGCTCGCAAGCCCAGCTTCTCCTTCGTTGAACGCTGGGAGGAGGCCGTGTTGTCGGGCCCCACAAAAGCCCGGTCCCGAGCCTCCGGCAATGGACCTTGCTTCTCCAGCGAGATTTGTTTTCTTTGCCGCTTTCCCGCACCATACGTACGTCCCCAGCACCCTCAGGGCCCAATGTTGCTCCCACTTCAGTTGCTGTTTCTGTTTCTCTCTGGCGTATGACGCTCGTAGATTTTTTTTTTGCGGTTGCAGTTCACCGCTTTTTGGAAAGTTTTACGCTATATTGTACTACTTTTTTTTTTTCTCCTTTAAAAAAAACAAAAACACAACATACTTTTTCGAACATTGCGTGAAACGAATGAAGGCTCAAAATAAAAATGCAGCGTTCGATCCCCGGGATATTTTGATGTTTCTCCTGCGAGGCGAACTGTCCACTTTGATGTTCTGTCCTTGGGAGCGGTGTAACTGTGAAAAAAAAAAAAAAAAAGCTACGATGATCTAAGAAACCGAAGTCGGGAAAAGTGCCTCGATAGTAGAAAAAAGATAGCACGTTAAAGGCTTCGGAGTTTATACATCAGCCTTTATAAACAAACAGCCGGGAAAGTTCCTGGTCATGTAGGCACGGATTTGTTTTTTAGCACAGCAGTGTAAACGTGGCTTGTAAGCTTAGAGAATTCATATGACTGCTAGAATCGAGTCTTTTACACGTTCCTCGTTCCTTCTGATTTTTGGGACGCGTTCCCGTTACAAGTTTCATTTGTGAAAAAGGAACTCGTTTCCATTATGGTTTAAAAATGGGACGTTTCGTCACCTACGTTACATTGCTATTTTGCTGATTACCGTATTCAATTAGCACAAACAAATTTTTTTTATCTATCCCATCACATGGCAACATTAGAATTTCAATACCTTGATGAAAAGACACCAGTATAAGAAAAGCGGAAGCCAGATTTCATTTGTTGATATATTGACATTTGAAAATTCAGCTTTTAACCATATTCATGTTTGTGGTGGGCGGTTCAGTCGAGTCAAATATACTGTTCCCACATTGCACGTACATTTTACAACAACCTCACACGTTTCAATCTAACAAAGTTCCTGGTTCGAACTAAACAACAGTTGCTTCTCAAAGTTGCTCTCCGCAAGACGAGCAAGTGAAGAAGACGGCAGTGTCCTTGGAAGGTCAGTCTTGAAAACTACCAGTCCTTCCTCGTGAAGGTTGGATTCTTTGCTCAGGTTAATTTTTGAAGGTAGGAAAAATAGGTTAATTTTTTGCATTTTTTAAGTGGCCAATGTTCGGGATACAATGGGCGCGTTCCAGGCACGTAGCCAGGATTTTGTTTCGGGGGGGGGGGGGGGGGGGCCGCCCATGACAAAATGTTGTATGAGGGGGAGGGGGGAGAGGAGGTCCCAGCAAAATTGAAGATTTCGGGGGGGGGGGGGGGGGGGGCCTGGGCCCCATGGGCCCCCTCCCTGGCTACGTGCCTGGTGCGTTCGATGTCTTGTAACCTGTTCTTCTGTTGTAACTGCAGGTCTCTCTGTGGAAGTTCAGTGATGGCTGTAGTCGGCCTTAGATTGTATGAGGAGTCGTGGAAGCAAAGAATGTAGCTGAGTTTAAGACGTTGTCCCTCTTTCTGTGTCTTCTCCTCCGACTAAAAGTTTTACTTTTTGTACCGCAGTCTCGGGCACTGAAAAAAGAATGGATGTCCACTAGCTCTCCTGCACCCGACTGTTACCAATCGAGGACCACACAAAATAAACCCTAAGATAAGTAACAAAAAAGTTAACAAGACCCTGCTCTTCGCGAAGCTATTGTTCTTATACATTTTTGAATTTCCCCCTTAGAAATAAAATAAAAGTTACTCTCTGTACGAAAAAAAAACAAAAAAGGAACGCGGTTACTTTTTCCGTTTCAGTAAAAATGTAACGAGCTCCCGTTCCAGCTGCACCATTACAAAACGGAACAGCGGAAGTTCTTCGTTCTTCTGAAAGTAACGCGTTTCAGGAACGCTACTCCTTGCACCGCCGTTCCTTACAACACTGGTCGAATCATCTGATGGTGTAAAAACAACTGTAAACTTTTCCGATGGAAAAGTTTAGCCCTCATTTTTGCAAGTCGTGGAGCCTGTCAAAGTAACGAACTCCTGTTAAAGACATCACATTGTCAATCCCTTTTAGAGCGCAGCTCTTAGGCGCCCGTTTCCGGCTTGAGCGGCGTCGGCGTCGGCGTCGCCGTCGCCGTCGGCGTAACCGCGATCCCCCCCCCCCCCCCCCCCCCCGAGTATCTCGGGAGGGCCTCGGGCTCCTTCGGGAGGACCTCGGGAGAACCTCGGGAGGACCTCGGGTTCCTTTGGGAGGACCTCGGGAGGACCTCGGGTACCTTCGGTGACCTTGGGGAAGAGGGGGGGTCACGTGACCCCCCCCCCTCCCGAGGTCACACGACCCCCCTCAGTACCCTTTCCTCCTCCTCCTCAAAAGCTGCGCTCTAATTCGGCGTTACAGGGAGTTGTAACCGGCTTTCACTTTTTTGAATAAAATGATGAAGCGGCTCGGAGCGGTGCCGCTGCCCTCGAGATGTCGTGCACGCGAAATTTCTGTTGCCTCTTTGAAAGCACGGTGTTACAAAGTTGAACGCCGTGCGATTTAATACTGAGAACTCCCTCGCATACATGTGAAAACCTTCAATCCGTGATGACCCGCATCGAACGTCACAAGAGAACAACCAATATCGATGGAAAAGCCATATATACAGCGCTGCCGTAATTATACTATAACCAACTGCAAGTGTTGACATCCTCGTAGAATATTAACGCTCTGACTCCTCTTGATAATAGGGAGAGAAAGATTTCTTCTTTTTGGTTCTATAGAGCCGATTTTCTCCTTCCTTCATCTCTGTGCCTGTCCCCATTTACGGCAGCGTTATCGGTAGCCGCTGACCGACTAAACATCCGGTGCTCTACCGGTTTGATGGGCACAGTGTCTGCCCCGCTGTCCCGCGTCGCACCATATCGGGGCTCTGATCTTCATTTCCGCTGTTGTTCTGTAGTCGTCTGAACTCATATAAACGACGCAGCAAAGTGATGGAGTTTCTCTGCTTTCAAGAAATCCCGTCATTTGTTAACTTTTTCTTTTTTTTAGAGAAGTGCACGTGCTGTACAATTTAGCGGGGTCATGGGATAAACACTCTGCCATGAGAACACACAGATAGACATTTTTGTCATAAAAACTGCCGCAAGCTGCTTTTTCAACTACACGTTTGAAGCCCACGGCAGTATGCCGGGAAGATGTAGGTTCAGTGTCAAACGTCCCGTGTTTCTTTTCTCTCTAGCCCTGTGAATTGTCTTCCCTTATAATTCATACTTTCTTGTAGTGCCTCTTTTTGTGTCTTTTAGCAAAACTTTTAGTCGAAGGAAAAGACACAAAAAGAGGGACGACTCCAACTCAGCTACTTTCTTTGCTTCCACGATTCCTCATACACCCAGAAATCCAAGGCCGGACTGCAGCCAACACTGAACTTCCACGAAGGGCCTTACATTTACAACAAAAAAAAACAGGTTACCAGGCATCGAACGCACCCTTGTATCACGAACATTGGTCACTTAGAAGACGCAAAAATATTAACCTTTATTCCCTCTCCCCTTCAAACCGAACAGCGAATCCAACCTTCACGTTGCCTTTTATGACCCATACGGCTATCCATCCGTTTTGCCAGTGTCAGGTTGCCTTCCCGTTTTACACTTGCGCGGGCCGACCACTGTCCGCCCGCACATATGTGTTTTACTATGTGTACACATTGTTGAGAATATTGTTTTGCCTAAAGTTTCATCTGCTCGTCCCAAAAAACAGACGTTTATGAAAAGCGCTACCGCAGAAGATTGCTCGGGTGGCAAAATTATGATGTTATTTTGTTTGTGGAAAAGGGCATTTGGTCTTTGCTGCACTGTCAGTAGAAATGTTCTACTGGTTTACTACTGCGCGTCTCAATTTTGTGGTCGTCTGAGAGACTGGAACTGGTGTTATGGGGTCGAGGCGTAAAGAGAACCCAGACAGTTCTATTTATGGTCACTCAAAATTAGCTAGTCTGCAAGTATATATATGTATATATATATATATATATATATATATATATATATATATATATATATATATATATATATATATATATATATATAAACGACTCTTTTGCCGATTGTTTCTTTGATTTATATCATTTAGAAGTAACCTCTCAATTTAATGTCATGAATGTATCATTGGTTGAATATGTTACTGTTTTTAATGGTCTTTTCTTTTTATTCGCATGCTCTCATATGCCGCACCATTTTTAAACTTTAATTTGTTCCCGCTTTCTGGACCGCACTTGGGAATTAAACTTAGACAGCAGAAACTGGTTTCTGCTCTTTGTCATTTCTAGGTGAATTTTGATAAATGTGGTAGGCACCTATTTAAGGTTTGATATATAGGGTGTCTGAAATTACCAAACCCGATCTAAAATGGGCCCTAAAGATCGGTGCCTGCACGTAGGAATCTAAACTTTTCGTCAAACGCGTATTTCACAGGTCGGTTTTATCTTGTAAACTTACAAGGCGTAGCTCCCATTCTGTAAAGAAATAGGGCCAAAAAACTTGGCAGGGTAAAGGGCGGACGGCGACATACACAATCGCGTCGAGTAGGCGGGGCGCGTTTGGCGCACGTATTGATAGATGGCGCTACCTCCTTGTCCAGACTGCTCGCGACGACCGTGGTCTACTAAAAAGAAGATACTATTTCTTTTAATGTACCTTTGGTTTAAAGATAAAGGCCCGTTCACACTCTTGCGACCGAGTACGACTGAGAGAGACGAGATCTCTTAAAACTTCTTTAATTTTTTAAGAGCGAGGGAACACACTGGCATTGTGGCGCCATCTATGCGGTGACCCTGGAACTGCATTTCACAAGAGCGAAGGTTTTGCGGGATTTCCGAGGTTAAATGTGCGTAATACCCATAGAAAGGCTCGTTCATAACATTGACAAAAAATTTTCGAGCCAAGAAAGAAAGGATAATGCGCGAGAGAAATAAAAAAATATGCCGGACCGCCGAGTTTACACTGCTACCCAATAGATGGCGCCAGTGTGTCCTCTGGTGGTAAGAAGTTTTAAGGAACCCAGGTTTAAGAGGTCGCAAGAGTGTGAACGGGCCTTAAATGCGGAGAATAAAAACAAAAACTTGAAGTAAGACAAATAAATACGCGGTTGCATAACGAAGGCGCTCTTGCTGCCGACAGATTTCGTCTGCGTGTCGTCTGCTTTCTCTCGCTGGTCGGCTACACCTTCCGACGCTGCTCCCGACGACATCTATCAATACGTGCGCAAAATGTGCCCCGCCACTCGACTCGGTCATGTGCGTCGCCGTCCGCCATGGACCCTGGCAAGTCTTTTAGCCCCATTTTTCACAGAAAGGGAGCTACGCTTTGTAATTTTACAAGATAAAACCGACCTGTGAAATACACCTTTGACGAAAAGTTTAGATTGCTACGTGCAGGCGCCGATTTCTACGGTCCATTTTAGACCCAGCCTGGTTTTTCAGACACCCTATATTTATATACATATATACAACGAAACTATACAGTTAACAATGTATTGGGTTTCTTGTTTATATATCAATGCGAGTGTCTGGGCGTTCTCTCTTTGTCGCGGAAGCTTCCCTGTTCCCTCACTCTTTGAACTGGATAGCTAGGTTCGACATTTGAGAAAAGGTACATGGAAGTGACGTAATGGAAAGGAGGAACGTGTCCTAGCAACACTCACGTGGTGGCTCTGCCCACTTTGATGCCGCTACGTCATCGCAAACTTGACACCTGTCACCCGTTTGAGCGACGTCCGGAGCCAACCCCCGACGAGCGGAAGGAGCTACGCATTCCCCGAGGCATCCCTACGCGCGGGATACGGGGTAGGATTTACTACGACGCGGGGAGGAGTCTCTGCGTTTAGTGAAGGAACGGCAAACAATCCTGTGCGTCGCTGGCCGTCGCATCTGTTCTAGTGCAGGTAAAAGTATTGAAAAACAATAAAAACCTGCTGGGCGTTGTTAAAACAAACCGCTTTTTTGTGTCCTTTTGCAATACATTTAAGAGTTAATGGGAGAGAAAGTTGTTTTAATATTACAAGGAATGCGGGATGCGCGCTTCGCGCCTTCTTTAAAGCAACATGTCGGAGCAAGCCAGAATCGCGCGGCTGATGGCTGCACATAAAGAGCTCCCGTTACCAGCGTTTTGCGGTCCCGGCGCGCAATGAAGACGCGGAAGCAAGCAGACGACCTGACAAAGACGCCTGCTTGCTCTGTTGAAGCCAAGAAACATTTGGTTGATATGACTTACCCTGAGACAGGGAAGAAAAAAGATACGTAAAAGGGACGGTCAACGCACAGCGTATCCAAAAACAGCTGTGTGTTCGGAGACGTGCCTTACTTTTCCTTCCCTGTCTCAGGTCAATGTATGTCCACTTTTCACGAGCTCGCCTGCGCGCTCACCTTTTTTGAGACCTACAGTGTAGTCATAACTTGCAACAGCAACTACTTTCATCTTGTGCGGAATACCACAGTAGCAAACTTCGCAACGACTTAAGTTTTGCGAATCGCCTCCAATTCGCGAAAAATAGGTCCCGCGAACAATTCCGGTAAGATGTCAACACATGGGAATCTAAATTGAGATCCCACCGTGTCGCGAAAATTAGAACCCGCGAATTATTCAAAAACTTCAGCTTTGACCTACATCGCGAAATATTGAGCCCGCGAAAAATTGGTCGTTCACAGTATATTATTGTCTAGCTGCATTCAATCTTGTCCCGAATATTGCAGGCCTTCGTGTATATTAATAGATATGCTACGAAATACAGCCCAGAGGTAGTGTGCTGCAAAACGTATTCAAATAAGAGATCAATGTTTGACATAACATGTGATTTAACAATGTCCAAGTGTTTACGTTGTGCTATGCTAGTCAGTGTTCATTTTTACTTTCGAGAGTGAAATACTGCAACCCATGTTTTCATATCATTTCACTTTTTCAAGTTACGGTTTTGCATTCTAAAAATAAAGAACTTTAAAAAATAAACTAGCTGTGCAACATAACGTAAACCTTGATACTCTATGTAAAAAAGGACACATACTCCGAAAGGTCTCAAACACAGCTGAAATTTTTATTTTCCAAAAAGTACTTAAATAGGCACCGTGACAAAAAGTAAGGAAGAGAGAAACTTGGAATGTCTTGAGAGATCCTGACACAAATGCTAACACTAACATCTAGAGGCACACCTGAGTGATGTACAGTCATAATACAGAAGGTAATAACGGGACGCTTAAAACCACAGGGGAAATGAAACAATACCCAAAATGGCAATATCCCTTGTTTAATCAACACTAAGAAATAGGTCTTTACAGGTCTACAAATTGTCTAAAGTATTTCTCGGCTCTTTGCAGGGGAAAGCCAGGTGACCTTTGTCGGTTTGGCAACCCGCAAGCCTTCTGTCATTATCCCACGCATTTCATGCCTTCTGCTCATAAAATGGACAGGTCATCGATATCACCGCCATGCACTCAACACATATCCGGGGGCAGTACCGTCCGTCTCTAAACACAGCACATGCAATACCTGTGAACAGGTGCATCATGTTCCTCGACCTCACATTGGAATTTAAAGACAAACATATGTTGGAAGTGTCAACCAAGGTTGTGCAAAGGATTTCTTTTGTTTGCATCTGGACATTCCAAAACTATAAAACACAGTGTTTCCTACATTGCTCTTGTATCGGCCTTAAAGAAATGTTGTCACCAGAATAATAGGAAAAATTTTGAAAAGCAATTTTCCTGCTACATGATTCTCGGTATCCGATTGGTATCCTGGTATGCGCATCTGAAAACATCTGCACCAAACTGTAACACAAATCAGCTGACACGGATATGGAAGAGAGAAGACAAGAACTAAGCAAAAAATTGTAGTACCCTACATTCATGGCATAGCCCATAAATTAAAAGGAAATAGCTGCGAGGCAGGGCAATAAGGTTGTGTGCTCTGCTCCAAACAAGGCGTGTTGTATGAAGAAAAGTATAAAACACAGGCGAGCTGATGAATGACATTCATAGTAACCCTGAAACGTAGGAACAATAAAAAAACGGACAGAACAATGAAGTCTCTAACACAGCTTGAAATTTATTGAACAACCATCGCTTTATATACATGTCCTAGACCTCTTTCACAATTCAAACGACCTGCTCGCCCACTAAACAGTGTACCGTAACAAGACAAGACAAAGTAAATTGCAACTTCAACCAGCAGAAAATGTGCAACATTTCTTACAAGACACAATATGCCCCGTGTGACACAGGGGTTGTTTATCACACTCCCCTATTACGTGGCAAATGTCACATCGGTCAAACTGGCAGGTGCGTAAATGATAGGACAAGAGAGCATGCAGCATCTGTCAAGGGAACTACAGCAGGTCATAGCCGCACCTGTAAATGCAGTGTTGTGTTCAGCAGCATCACCATTCTTGCAAGAAACAAAAGCCTGTATGCACAAGAAATGCGAAAACATTTAAAACAATGGCCATTGAGGGAAACAAAGAAGCATATGTCAGCGTGCCTTCCATGAAACTCGACAAGAAAAGCAATAGTGTTTGGAATGTTTTACGTCCCGCTGAAATGCGGGTCGTTTCAAACTAAATTGTATCTATAGCTCTCAGAATAAAGAACAAAAAGAAGCATATAGCTGAGGCACATGAAGAGGAAGAAGTATTAAACCATAGTTGGTAGTCCAGCGATATGTTTTTCTCTCAAGTTAAAGCTGGCCCTAGCCATGGTGGCTGTGCATGTGATGAACTGGGCAAGATGTTGGAGCTGAAAAGACTGCATAGCGTATGGACGGCCATGACTGCAGAGCAGCTTCACTGACGGCAAGGGAACAGACGGGTCCTTGGTGGTCGGGACCTTTGTCGTGGTGGCAAGCGGCTCCCCGTCGCCGGTGGCATCCGTGCTGGGCATCACCGTGGCGAGGGCGGTAGCGGGCTCCCTGACGGTTTCCTTTCGGGCGGGACCACCGTCGTGGCGACAGACTCATTGGCGTCCCTCATTGGTGGGACTGCCGTCCTGGCGTGTGCGGCACTGCGCAGGGGCACGGCTGCAGCGGATCTCGAACCGGGCGACAAGGCGTTGCCTCAAAGTCCTGTCCGAGAGGGCCGACTGGAAGGTTGGCAGGAGCCAGCCTCTCGCCATGAGACGCTGATCCCTCCGAGCTCGGCTCAGACTCCAACTCCGACTGTTCAGGATCGGAACCTGACTCCGGTTTGGCTCGCTCAATGCAAGGCAGGCGTTGTGCAGCACTGCACATGCTGTTATAATGGTGGTGGTGCCTATTGATGGATGGTAATTCAAAGTTCGGTGCCTTTGCAGACACCAGAATATGTTTTTCAACAGCCCACTGCAGCGCTCCACAACGAACCTGATCGAGGAATGTGCCTTGCTAGACCGGCAGCAAGCAATGGAGGTCAGATGGATCCCAGGGACAGGGGTGATGAACCAAGACTCCAAGCCAAAGCTGTAGTCGCCTGCCTATTTAGAGAACGAAACCTATTATAATCTGTTCTCTCTAAGATTGACGACAAGAAAGCAGCGAAAAGAGCTGATTGCAACTTTGTGTTTTCCTGGTACTATGCTCCTTCGGATAGTATTTACAAAGACGTGCCAGAGGTATAGACACAGGGCCTGCACAAATGCTAATGTTTGGTAGAGGACATTTTCTGTGGTACTGTCGTTTTCAAGCGGTACACAGCCACCGTATGCAAGAGGAATGAATCGAGCATGCACACCGCGGAGGAGCCTGTCGTCGTCCACCAGCCGCCCTTGCTTGATGTTGCCGCAGAGCCAAGAGAAGCATTACACAAAAGAGTCGTGTACCGAACCAGGGCACCGTGGCTCCATGTATCTTACCCGGCATTCGGCGCCACGCATCTGGAAGTGTGAGAGAGATACCTACATGAATTTACCTGAATGTTCCACTCATGGTTCACAAAGCGGTCTCAATTCCAGAACCGTCCTATTTCTTTTGACAACACTATTAACATGATTGCAACACACCTTCATAAACGCAAGATATGATGTCAAGAAACCACTTCCTTCAAACAAAAATAATGTGGCGGGCGGAAGGATGCATGTTTTAAAAGTCACGACATACTACCTAGAGCACACGCTCGTGCAGTCGGAGCACAGGGGCGGATTCAGAGCGGGTGGCCCGAATGTCCTGACCCCCCTCTTGAATTCTGCATGTGTCAAAATTTAGGGCGTGGAAACGGGGGGGGGGGGTCTTAAACATATGGATACGCTGACCAAAAACCTAACCCTGACCCTGACCCTGACCCCCCCCCCCCCCCCCCCCCCCACTCTCTATAAATACCTGCGTCCGCCCCTGACGGAGCACATAAGGCCGCACCTCTCATTTAGAAAATGGCATATCCACACCGTACCGGCGTTACACTGCATTATTTTTGACACACATGGAACTGATTTTGAGTACGTAATACGAGCGTACTTACCACCATCACGTTGAGGGCGTAGAAATGCCTGCGGCAGCGGTGGGATCGTTCTTGGACGGGCCGACGATGGCGATCATCGTTTTGTTCACGCAACCGATGACGCCGGATATCCTACCGAGCGGTCTGAGGCCCGTCTCCACGTCGTACCTCTCGCTCGGCGTCTCAGGGAAGCGGAGCGAGCCGCGCCGGACTCCGACACGACGCACGATAGCGACGGACACGACGCGGATGGAGACGCCGACTGTCTTCAGTTCCATGCTGCGTGCTCGTCGCTCGCCACCAAACTTTGGAGGCACTCCGTGGCGTAGAAACGAAGTGTACAACACTTGAAGCTCCACAGTCGTGAACGTCCACGAGCTTCGTTTCGCAGTTTCTTCACCTCCGGTTCCTCGCGCCAACGTTGTCTCGCGCTGCCGGCGCTGCGTCGCACGCTTGCAATCCTCCGGGAGCTCGAATGCAGCGCGGTGCTGCCGGTAAGCTAGTACCTTTTGAAACGTACTCAGTACAAAACGAAACGTCAATATGTTGTCACGTCCAGTAGCCGACTCCGCCCAGTTTAGCCGACTCCGCCCACATTTTTCTAGGGAAATTACGTCACTCTTGCTTCCAACCAATCAGACGTGAAGACGTCACTTCCGTGCACTTTTAAAAGGAACATGTACAATGTCGAACCTAGCTATCCTGGTCTCTCTGAATTAGTTATTATTCAGACGAAACGGTAAACCGTAACATCGGCACTACTTTTCATCCTCGTTTTTTCGGTAACAAACCCGTGGCAACTCATAATGGTGTACGTTCCCCAACGTAGATCGCTGTGCCTTTTCACCGAAACCTAAAAAGCATGAACGTTTTACGAGGATAAAAAAAAATACAATTAGCAAAAATTAGAGCGGCTCCAGTGTGAGCGTTCGAGCTAAAAACAAACATTCGACAAAATAAAGGACCCGTTTTAATGTCTAAATTACGGTACGCTGTTCCATTGCTAGTATTAAACGATTTCCCGTCAAGCCTATGTACTCCGTTTCACACCAAGTTCGAGCGTGTCGACTCCAGGATCTAACAAAGCCAAACTCGAGCGGCGCCAAAAACAAAAGTGCATCGTCGAGGTGCCAGTTGTTTTTTGGGGCGTTCGCTATGCCCGGCTAAACAATAATCACGCACGGCGATTGCGTCGAGATCCAGCACTTCATTCCGCGCGTGATTGGTCGAGCCGCTGCTAAGCGAACTTACAAAAGCGACGTGCGGCGTGACGAAGCACTTTTGGCGTTTCTTCATTGGATCCGTCTGATCGTGGCGTGGGCTACACGCTTGGACTTTGCCTGAAACGGAGTATGGATACATAATATATAGTAGACCAACTCAACTCACTGACGTCACGCTACCGCGGTGGCGCTACTGTCGGTACTACGCATGCACAGATTGTTCCCTTTTCCCGAATTTTTTCTTTGCGCACGCGCAGTGTTCACACCTGGTGTGGGTAAAGCGGGCTTGTTTGGAAACACTCTTTTAGTGTATAGACCCTTTTCATGGCAAACGCCACCAGGCGGTGCTCCAGTCTTTGACGTCCCAGAGAACTTCCTTTTCATAAAAAGAATGAACAAAGCCCACCTTAAAACCGCTGCTTGAAATGTCGATGAAACGTTTAACCACCAATTCTCCAGGTGAACGCCAAGAGAACGAAGAAGCGCCAGATCTGTTAAACATTTTCGAATATTCTTGTAAACCAAATTCTCTCCTTTAAGACGTTAAATTGTCCAGCCGAGGTCCCTCGTTAAATCTCCAACTTTGATGTACGTGTAGCATTTATGCTTTCTAGCACTGGTGACATAAGCAGGCTCGACAGGCTCGCAAGCACGGAACGACCGGAAGTCGCTTGGGACGCAGGAGGCAGCTCATGTTTGTAAACAGCAAAAGGGTCTATAGACCTTCGCAACAATCGCCTTCTGCGCGCCGCCATCTTTGTCTGCTTGACTGTGGAACGCCTTCTGAGCATACGCCGTTGCTTCGTTGTGCGGTAGATCAGACGCTGTGCATACGTCCACAGCTTGGTGACTCAGCATTTTTCGTCCCGTTGATAAGCGATGGAAAGGTCTATAGCGCTAAATGTGGGGCACCACGCTAAACTAAGCGACTAAACTTGTATTTTTTTCGTGGTCCTAGTTTTTTTATATTGTCTGCATCGAACAGGCGCGGTGTACCTTGTAGGGAATTAATAGTGGCCTACTTTGACGCAGCAAAGAGGGCGCATTGATTGGGCGCTTCTATAATTACTCGGAGTCCCGACCATCGATGGAGTATACTCCCGCGCGATCAATTAACATTCCCGCCGCGTTCGGCGGGGGCACAAAATGAAAACTATCGATTGAACACGCATCGATTGCGAGTTATCGAGAGTGCCCCGAAGGGGCAGCTGGAGAGGGCGGCTCAGGGTGATGGATAATTCGGGCCTCTCGCTCACCAAGCACAAAGCGATAACTATACCTTCGAGCAGTTCGAGCTTACTGGTCTGTTCTGTTAATATTTTTTTTTTTTAAAGTACGCGTTTTATATATGCTTGCTGAGATCTTAAGAAACCCAGGGCGTGGTAAGTCCGGACCACCTTGGTATCGCTCCGAAACCAATCAGATTGCAGAGTTAGTGAGTGAAAAACGCAGAATAACTAATCACGAAGCGAGAAGTGAGAAGAAAATAAGCCGCGCCCTCCGTTTCTTATATTGTCAGAGACTATCAAGTTTTCTTCTTTCTTTTTCTTTTTCTGCGCGTATTTCGTCAATTGTTACATCGGTGAAAGTGAAGCTTAAGGGCAGTGAAAATATTTTCTTTGTCTTCCGGATCAAAAGGGAAACTCCTAGAGTTGTGTAACATGTAAATGTTTATACAGGGTGTTTAAAATAGCGGCCAGGCTCTCTTAATCGACCGCGAAAATCGGCCTCTTAACCTATCGCGCTACGATTTTGTGCAGCGTTGCCCACAGCTAGGTGGTGCATTTCTTTCTTTAAAATATGGAAAGAGCAAACTTACCCGAGGAAAAAGTAAAAAAAAAAAAAGGCTTAACTCCTGTGGCAACGCAGCGAAGCCCCCGTTCTTCAAACAATGGAGCGCCCTATTATTTGAAGACCTGTGGCTTCGCTGCGTTTCCGCGGGAGTTAATTCTTTTTTTTACTTTTTCCTCAGGTAAGTTTGCTCTTTCCAAATTTTATAGAAAAAATGCACTACCTGTGGGCAACGCTGAACATAATCGTAGCGCGGTAGGTTAAGAACCAGATTTTTGCGGTCGATTTAAAGAGCCTGGCTATTATTTGAGACACTTGTAGGTAGGTCTCAGAAACAGTAAACCTAACATTGTGCGTAGCGAGGCGTGAGACGGTCATTTACCCATTAGCACAAGAAGAATTATATACGCTTACTCGTTGACCGCTGACATAGCATGTAGCTCCTCCGCATTCTGTCGGTTGGCATAATGTATACGTGCTGTAGCGGACCTTACGCAACTATCAGAAACATGTAGCTTCCGAGCACTGCGGAAGGTACCACGTAGCATGCCCATCTTAACGCGGAACTCGAACATTTCCAAAAGCTCGAGTATAAGATCCACAACCATCCTCGCAGGATGGCGAGCGCCGGCTGCTTGTATTTCGATGGATTTATAGTTGCGTTTATACCGTTTGATGCGCTGTGAGGTCTCACGCTCACTTTGCAGCTTATTTTCACTTCCTCGAGCTGTACAGCGGTGAGTCAGCTTTCGACAAGGATTCGTGTTCAATCAGTCAGAGCACAAATCCCAGCCTAACGCTCACGTATACCGCTCATGTTTAATGTGTTCCCTAGGCTTCCGGTTGCAGTTCTTCGGCCCGTCCTCGTGTTTAACTCAAAACTTTGCCGTCGTGTAGAAGACTCGCGTTTAGCAACCTCGCACTTTGTCGCGCCGAGGAAGATGTTACGAACTAACAAACGTAACCGATGTTGATTCAGTTGGAAAGGAGAAACGATTGCGATCGATTTTCGGGGAAGCAGCTGTTGTGGCGGAACCTCTCGCAGCTCTCGAGGGTATTTAACAATCCAAATATACGTACAACTACAGCATTTCTAAAAACAAATCTCCTTGATCATCTGTTCTGGAGCGTCATGTAGATGGAGAAAACAAAATTTGACTAAAAGCGGTCGAGAGTTTCCATTTTTTTATTTTTATTTTTTTGAACGTGGTGCGTGTGTTCTTGGAGAATGCTTCGTATCATTTATTTAAAATATTAGGATAAAACGAATGATATATCCTTCTTTTAACATCAGGTGCACATCCTAATAGGGCTCAGGCAAACCGTCGTACAATTGGAATTTGCTGCGATCACTCTCAATTGTTTTCAGAATACAGCGCTGTACTATACGATATGACGCTTAGAAATGCTGTTGACCCGCTTATTCACCTTCGAGCAACCGATAGACACCGACACTCCACTCGGCCTGTTAAGTTTCAGCGAACATTTTCCACATTTGGGGTAATAACGGAAATAATTTCCATTTATCATCGACAGGTCTCACTCATGGTGGCGGAACGCGAGCAGTAATTAGTGCAGCATCCGACGCGTTATACCGAAAGACCGTGGCTCCCTTACCCTGTCGCACTTCCGCTAGAAGTGGCCGTTATCTAAGCCATTAGCGGGTGCTGGAGAACACGCATTAACACGAAGCCGGAAGGTAATACCGGTGGGAAAAGGGAGTGAGGATAACGCCAACCGCAAGCAGCTATGTATCGGGAACGTGCAGATCGGCTGCCGTCAGCTCATCGCCAGCTAACGAGCGTTTGCGATGCCATGTCGTGCATACGAAACGTGCCACTAAGCTTCGTCTCGCTGAGCAGCGATGCATTAGGACTCAAATAGTGATGCCTCGATGTCGGGATCCTGCCACACCGTTTGCGTTTTGTTGATGAGGATAGGGCACACGATCTTGCATGGGTGCGAGAATTTTGTCACTGAGCGTTAGAGAACGTCGAACTAGCAGCCCCCGGTAACAGGTCAACTCGCCGGCGGTGTTTTCCATCGTCGGTATATGGTGCTTAATTTGTAATCTTGAGGGATAATGTATTTCTTTGCGTGCCTATGTGTAAGTCTATATGTGTCCGGGAGGGAAGGGGGGTAAGGGGGGGGGGGGAGAAGGGGGAGGGGGAAACTGTGGTCGATTATGATTTATAAAAGCAATCTGCTTACATTTTCTGGGGTCTGCGGCGAGCGGTCCTCTTTAGTATTTGCGATCTTCGAAAGAACTCGAGCTGGTCGAACGGAGTTCCCGAGCAGCTTAAGCGACATCTCAACTAATGCTCTCGCGTTGGCTTTAGATAACAGGAAGGGCGCATGCTGTGGGATACGTCTAAACGTGTTTTTTTAATTTTTTTTATTTTGTGAGTGGAGCAAGAGTTACATGCAGCTTTTGACAATATTAGGTCTTTTAATTTTGTTTGCTGCTTTTGTGTTCTCCTGGGGCCGTGGGCATTGTTACGCACATTAGTAGTCTAAAAATTACATAAATAATGGGAATGCCTCACAGAGCACAGGTTTTGCCTGTGCTAGGTAAACTTGAGCTTGGGGTTTATCAAGATCTAAGAAGAGTAAACAACCATATTCAGATAGTGAAAGCGGGAAGCGCTTGCCATTCCGGTGATTGGCGCAGTTGGTCGAGACACAACCAATTATATTTTTGGAGATACATTTTTAGGGCTATGAATGCTGTGGAGAATACCTTTCTCTCGTGCGCAAAAACAAAAACAAATGCCTCAGGGGGAAGTACATGGCGAATATTGTCCAATGTTAGAGAGTATAATTCAAGCAGCACTAGTTACAGTTAGAGTAATCATGTCACTACGCGTACGACGTCAGCTATCGACAATAATTTAAAACATATCAGATGTTTTAACTTCCTTTTTACTCATCTAAGAACGCCATAAACCCAGAACGCAACTATTCAGATAAAAGTAAAAAAGGTATCTTCTTTTTTTTTTTGATCTGGCGTGTTTACATTACTGGACTGTTGGTCCGCGTCTAATTGTGTTTTTACACCATTGTGTAAACACTGAAATCCTCTATAGTCAATCCAGTCTTATTAGAGACCAACGCGAAAGTTGCCGACGCAAATTGAGTTCTGAGGTTTAGTAAGATATATTTCATGACTACAAACCCTACCAGACAACTTGTTAAAAATGTTGCTTTAGCCTGAAGAAAGTATTGCCTCAGTGGTCCAAACGCAAAGCAACGCCAAGAGATAATTGTCTAGTAAACAAAGTCGACAGAAAGCGCTCTGTCTGACATCTTTGTTTATGTGTCTGCCGGCTCTTGGTACTCCTTTTACATCCAAGCATAATACACGACTGGCCCAAGCGTTCTCGGTGCTACAGGAAAAGAAATCCATTTTTTATCGTTGTTCTAAAGCTATATGTAAACCAGTCATAATGGCAAGTACTGTTTAAATATCGATACAATATCTTAATCCCAAAAGTGCGAATGAAATGGGGAGGTACGTAATTTCACTGAAACACTCACTTTAGAAGAGATAGCCGAAAAACCACAAAGTGTGTGCGGTCAAAATAATTTCCATGTAACTTTTACATACTTTAATCGTCTACGGTCTAGGAGTAACTTCTCCCCGTGGTATTTCATCTTGGCAGTGGAAAGAACAAGACACATTGCTAATATGGCTGTGTAAAAAACCCGACTAAGAAGAAACGCCTACAGCAAAACTTTTATAAGAAGCGATGACTCACTCATACTGGAAGAATTTGCATTATTTCTTATATTCTTCCAGCTTCGTACCATATCGAAGACACAGATAAGCATCCGTACTGCACTGCCTAAATTGTTCAGCTACTGCGTCGAACCAGCTTAGCAAAATCTCACGAACAGATAGACGTCTCGCTGTATATTTAAAACGTCCAATACCCCTTTCTTTCTGTTTGGCACGCTTTTCAAGAAAATCTGGAGGGTCTGCTCTCCCGTATAGTATACTCGGAGGAGCCACTAGCTGCAATTCACGGAGGGCGCTCGTCGAGTGACGTGGTCGTTACTATATTTAAACCTAAAGAAAACTATCTGCGTGGTGGAACTGAGCCTAACGTTTCACCGTGGTCGATGCTATAGCGAAGAGCGTTTTTTTTGGGGGACTAAACATATTTTCAGTCCCCGTCAATCGCCGCATTCCCTGCGTAGACAGCGGCGATTAGCGCCCAGTGGAGGAATCGTGCAACCAAGCTCTAATGAGCTGTCCTCACGCAACGCAGCAGAGGCTGATTGCTCTTTTTCTCCACGGGGCGCGGTGCCGTCGGGGCCGAGATGCGCTCCGATTGAAAACCGAAACTTAAAAACCTGTCGAAGTAGTGCGGTTTTTCAGAAAGCCGTAAAATTCCGCGCGTGCCTTCTACCTTTTTGCAACTTATTAATTTAGTATTTTTTGATAATGCTCAGCAAGTTTCTAATTGAAACTAAGCCCTTAAACACAATAATAAAAAAAGTTTATTACGCAAAAATAATTAACAATCTAATTATCCCGGACCTTAATAATTTTCCTAAATTGGCCCCTGGTCCAGGACTCAAACGACACGAGCCTTTTTTTGTTGCGACGCGTAGTTTTCGCAATATCGAATTTGTCCACTTTTCGTGAGACACCGTGTATATATATATTTTTTTCATTTTTTATATTATGAATAACGAGAGTCGTAATTCACATTTTTCGGAGTTTCTCCTTTTTTTTTTTCAATCGCTGCAATAATCCATTCCGCTCAGACATTACTACACAAATCAGACCATATATGCTTAAAAATCAATTACCTTTGAATGATTGCAAACAAGCGCCTCATATACGTCCTTCTAGCCGGGCTAAAAAAAAGAAAAAAAGAAATATTTATTTCCGGTTAGCCAAGGATTGTTACATGAACTTCCAGACTCGCGAGGTGCCGATAAAGCGAGCCTGCACTGCATCCCGTTGACCAAATCAGAAAGAAAAAAGACTAAAGAAACGGGCGTTCGGGCTCACCATCACACACCGGTTTTACCATGCTTGAACGAGCGCCTTGTGCCAAAATGACCGAAAAAAATATATCAACACAAATAAAACAGTGCAGTTGTATAGTTTAAATGGCTCTGCCGCACGGGACTATATCGGTCCGAAGAAATTCCCCGAGCCGTTTGAACCTCTCCGTCCCAAAACAGTCCACGCGTAAAGAAAAGTATATATCATCGAACATTGCTCGCTAACGGCGGTGGAAGGATGTTGCCCCGAAGGCGGTCGTCTTTACGGTTTCGTCCAAAGGTGAGTCCCCGCCGCTACAGGCGCGAGTTAAATAAACCGCCACAACGACACGGACCGGGTGCTCTTTGCGGGCGCTGCAATGTCCACGATAGCAAGAAAGCGGTTCCTGCTCCTTCGGCGCCCAGAGGCGTTTACAAGCCTCGTGTGTATGTCCGCCGGGGTCGATGTCCTTCCGCGTTTTGTCTTCTGTTCGTCGGAGTGATTTTTAGCGATGCCGACCACGATCGTTTTCCGCGTGTTCTTGATGCCAGCTATTTCGATATAGTTGCGTAACTGTTAGATGATGAACGCTAAAAACAAAATTTTTTTTGCGCTTACTTTTTCTTAGTTTCTACGACCTACGAATGGAACTTGGTTAACGAGGATAGAGAATAAATTTTTTTTACTTAGAGTTAAAATTTGCAATGAGAGGTGCAGCACGATGTTTCACGAGCTCAGGTCATGCGCAGTATCACATCAAGAAAGTTTTGAGGCAAAAAAGATTTTTAGGGCTTTTCATTCGTTCAGCTGCATCCGTAGATAACGAAATTTGTCTCTCTAATTGATTCGCCAAAAAGAAAAAAAAAGAAAATTGCGGGCGCAGGCATTTTTTAATTGCACGTTGTTCGAAAAACGTTTTGCACGACGACAGCCCGTTGTTTTCGGCGTGCTTGCTCCTGTCCGTTCTATCAGCTGTTCTGGAAAATATGAGGTCAGAATAGCTGCGGCGTCGAGTCAAACTGCTCATACTTTAAACAAAAGACACGCTGTTGCTGGCTGCCGAAATGAGGACGCAACTATCTGCGGGCACTCCTCAAGCATGCTCGAAGTACGCTTACTTCACATTATGCATGCTTGGAACATGTAACAGCTTTTGTACGACAATTGGGACATGACCGACAACACAAGGAATGCCTCAGACGGCGTCTGCAGGCTATTTGAAATGGAGTGAGTAGAACAGCTACATCAAACATAAAAATTAATATGAATGCGTTTGACAAAGGCCCCGAGATTGCGGGTGAAAACGACACTAGAAGACCTCAAAGATACCTCATAGTGTGTGTGTGTCGTCGTTAACCACATTCTCGGGGTTTCTGTCAGGCTCAATATTCACCAGCTGGTTCGCGCTCTTTCATTCAGTTCGAAACTGCATTGCAAGATATAAAGCGGCAACCAAATTTCTCAGCGGAACACAATTCCAACTGACGTGTGAAACACCCGTGGCTTGATTTGGATATTCTGAACAGCCCTTTTTTGGCGCTTAATTTAACAAACCGATTATTTTCCAGCTCCGCAGTAAATTGAGAGAGCTTGCCCGCTTAACCTTTCTTGTTGTCTCTCTTCGCTTATTAATATTATTATTATTAGTTTTATTTTTTGTAGCGTAAGTTTGGTTAGCTTTAGGCATATCATTCTCGAAAAAATGTTCCACGCGCCCGAAAGCTTTGTAGTTTGCCGCTGCGCAATGTGAGCGCCGGCAGTGTGGGGAATTTTGAACGTCGTATTAATCCACAGACAAAATTCTGTTCAGATGTGAAGTACGACGGTTCGGCGGTTTCGTCGTTCGTGTGTTTGGCCGCTTTGAGAGTTCGAGACAACTGAACCTGCGATTACGCGTGAATATATTGAACCAAGTAACACTATACGATATCTTCGAGTACAAATGACACCTAGAGTAAGTATATTTTTCACGTGAAATGCTTAATCACAATACTGCAGCTAGGAGAGAACTGAAGTATGCTAATGTGTTGAAAGGGTTCATTTTTAAGCCACTTGCGGAAAACTAATGAATAATATGCGTTATCCGAGTTTTTGGATCCGAGCTAGAATGAATCTAGTACAGTTGGTTTAGCTCCGTTATATTATTACTGCACGAAAGAGTGGAATCCGGAATTTAAATATACACCCCAAGCCTCAAACACGCAAAAACCTTCCTCGTATGCTGTTCCTTTTCTAAAAAAAAAAAACAAAAAAAACTGCATTTTATTGCGAAGTATAAATGAGTAACTCAGTGCAGTCATTCGTGCATATTTTCTTGCTTACATCCTTCAGAATCTTTTTTTTTTTGTTATTTCGCTATGTTACTGTCTAATAAGTTAAAACAAAATATAACGCCTTGGGAGCAAACGTAGTTTCAAATGACGACAGAAACAGAAAAAGAAAGAAATGAAGCCCAGTTGCCTGCTTGAATCTCCTGTCAACAAATATATACATAGTGACTTGTACGTCTTGCGAAAAAGAAGATAAAAAAAGAAAGAGAGACGGCGTTTTTTGTTGCTTAGAATTTCTCCGCGCACTTGTGTACTTTTCGCGAATATTCATGGCGCTTCAGTTTAACTTCCGGTTATTTAAGGCTTTTTTTTTGTATTTTGTTTTCCTACTCGAAACACTTACGACGTTTATAAAATACACTGCTGCAACTTATTCAATATTTGTCGCGTTTGCCCCGCATCGCATGCCACTGAATTGTGTTTTATTGGAATGCCCATATGCCGTGGAAGACCTCCTTATACAGTTCTAGTAGATTTTTTTCTTTCTTCGTGTTGTTTTTGATTATTGCTTTCTCTGCTTCAACTTTCCTCGCAGCAGCGATACAAACTCGGTATTCGTTGATATTACGTTCTTATATAGAGATGACGAACATAATAATGACTACATCTTAACACCTAAAACAAACATATATGTCCAAATTGGTTTTGTGCGTCAAGCTGCTTACATTTAATACATCTTTCCTGAGGAAAATACACCTAGACGTTTAGAGTCGCCGTGAGTGCTTTAGAACGGCAGTGAGGTGTTTTGGTTTTTTTGTCTAGCGAGTTTTCTACTGTAGTGACATCCGGACGTAACGCTAGCTACGAGCGCCAACGCTTAGTCGTGATGCATTGAAAGGGCAGAAAAAAGGACATCTGAAGGTTTCTTCCTTACGTTCTGAAGCAAATGAATAGGTTCTTGAAACTGCCTGCTGGAGCACGATCTGGAATTCAGAAATTAGTGCTTTCTTGTTGTTGTTCTTGTTATTGCTTTTCAAGGTACGGGCTGGACGAGGCAGGTGCGATTATCCCCGAAATTTGACATTTATTTTTAAACCACATGTGTAGACAAAACGCCAATCAATGTCTCCAAGTGCGTGATTTGACGATGTAACTAAACAAACATACAAGCGTAAAAAGCGATTTTAATGATATGGCATAGTGATCTCTCTTTTTTATCTTGATGCTTGATATTTGTACATTGAAGCCAACTTGACAAAAATAGCCCAAGTAGTAACCCCATTTTTTTCTTTACTTTTATATAACGGCCATAAAACACCCGCTAATTTACAACCTATGCCAATCATTATCCTATTTGATTTGTCGCGGCGAAAAATGATGCGGCAGCACGTGCAAGCAAACAGTTCCATAAGTATTCACAGTTCACACTCAGAGAGCAGTCGCACTCAAAGCGAAACAAGGGCCACTGCCAATGAACACTTCCCCGAAAATCCTCAATCGCTTCAACAAAGTGGATTTCCATCCCCCCTCCCTAAAGTAAAACGCAACAAGCGAAAAAAAAATGAATGTCATGTAAAAAAAAAAAAAAAATCAGGTGTTGAAGTGATGGCATAAAAACCAGAAAGGGCCTTCCACGGAGTTACGAAGTTATCGGTGACAGAGTTCATTATGCCAAACAAGCTCGCGAAAACCGAATATGGGCTCTTTTCCAATTCGCTAGCGCCTCTAAAGCTCGAGAGAGGGCTCTCGCGTCTCTCCACCGATAAAGAGTGACCTCTGGTGTTTGCGTTGCCAACTACCCCCCGAAGCGCCACTCGAGGGGCCGAAAAGGCGGGTCTCTTCCGTTAGGTGTTGAGTCATAGTACAAACGTTGACGGCCGGAGCGCTTGGCGAACTGCGACGTCTCTTAAACTCCACGTCGTCATGAATTTCGACTAGTTGCTGTGCCCGTTTCGCCGTCCTCTCTGCCAGAGGGATGGGACTCGATCGGGCAAGCGACGCAAGACATTTTCACATCTGACAGCTGTTGCAGTGGGTCCTTTTGAAAGGTGAAAACCATGCAGGTTTTTTTGAGTATTATGTTTGATGGCTTTTAGGGGCCCCTTAAAATTCGTAGATAAAAAAGAAGCAATTCGTGTCCATTCAAATATATCTTTTAACTGCCACCGATGGCTGAGATCGAGGTGGCTAAGTGTGTCACATTGTCCATATTGTGCTCTTGAAATTTTTTCTGAACGCTTACATTCACAATAAAAAAAAAAAAGAAAGTCTGTCAGGTCATCTTCTACAGAGTAAAATTTGAATTGACAGGATGCATTCTCGCTCCTAGTGTGTTATACTCTGATACTCACGGTGTAATTAAATAAAGAACACCTGCGAAACAAAATGTTTGAAGCACGAGTTCTTTTGTATTCAGTGGCTGACACAAAAATCCTGTCTTCTTGAAATTGCCGTGTTTGTTTTCTAGATATTATATCTCTAGCTCATATGGCCAGACAGAAAGATATCACAAGTTGTCCCATCAACTTCCTTCCGAAAATGGTTGCGCTGCTATAAATGGCACCACAAATGGTCTTGTTATATCAATCTATAAAACCATATATGCACGTTTTTTTTTTTTGTTAATTGACTTATTTTTTTTTTACAGCACACCGTCGTTGCAATACCATTGATTATGCGCGGACGGTGCCAAGAACAAAAAGACCCAAATGATTTGTCACCAGTAATTTATTGTGTTTCATCGTCGAGTTAAAACTAAGTAACAGCCGAAACAAGGTACGGTATTTACGGCACTATAGTAAACTTAATGGCAGATTTCCGCTGCGCGTATTATTTAGCCCACGTGAAGGTTGCTTCAATTCGTTCACGGGTTTACGCGCGCTATTAAATAAAAGTGAAAGCTTTCTGAAGGCCAATGCATTACACCATTTCACCATGGTTTAAAGGGGTACTCCGGCGCTTTCTTCATAGTCCCCGATTTGTCTAAAAACTTGCTAAACACACTAACAAACATCGCTGAAATAGTAACCGAAATATTTGACCAAAATAACTTGTTTTCGCGAAGTTATAGAATTTACAATTTTGATCCTCATCGTGTTTTTCAAAGTGAAAGGCTTCACTGTCAACATTGAAAAAGTGACGTCATTGGAAGGCAGGGGTTCACTCTTTGGGCTGTAGACTTTGTTCCCAACTGATCACAAACAGTTTCATGGTGTCAAATGAAGGCTTTGAAAGGTCGCTCCAGCTCCCGCGCAGCAGCACGAAACAAATGCTTGGCATAGTTCATTTTTAGACAGCCAGCTCGAACCGCAAGCCTACCGTCCCGTGAAGTCACGTCAACCAAAAGCGCGTGTATACTCGAATCTTGGTTTTGGCGTCATTTTCATTTGCCGATTTCACAATAACTATTTTGAATTTCGCGATCTAAATATCATACCGGAAAGGGTAAAATAGGACGATTTCGAAAATATAGTTAGGTGGAGTTGCTCAAACAATTGCCGGAGTACCCCTTTAAAGGAAGCAAGAAACACCAGAGGTGAAAAAGCCCGTACCGCCAGACCGTGCGTATTTACCGAGGTCGCGTGCAGTTCGTGCAAAAATACAAATAAAAATCTTATCTCGATTACTATAGGAAACAATATACAGAAGGGATGAGGGTAACTCTATGGTAGGCTGTAATGGGGGAGGCAGAGAAGGGTCTGAATTAAATTTGGCTACCGCGTGTTGCGTGACGAACGTGCACGTGGCGTCCGTCCGTGTCACGTGAGTGGGGGAAACAAGCCCTCCGTTAACACAGGTTCCTTTCAAAGTTTTTTTTTTTTTTTTGTCTTTGCGTTTTTGTAACCGACCTTGTTACCCCTGGTTCTTTTCCTCCGGCACACCATCTGTGGACGACGTTGCTTCGATGTCGCATGTCGCTCGCTGCTGGAGCGTCTTGTTTCTCTCTTTTGTTTTATTTTTTTTTCTGGGGGGGGGGGGGGGGGGGGGCAGGGTGACAGGTTACGCGATTCGTGAAGGGTAGTTTTAATTGCATTATAGTCTGGGAGTTTGACTTCGCGTTGTTACGGTTTGTTCCGGAGTCACTTTTTTGTACGGTTCATTCGCGAGAAGTTGCGCAGAAGGCCGCATGCGTTTGAGCTGTCGTTTTCACGGACTCGTTGTAATGTCATTAGACTCCCCGCTCGCGACAAAGGCAGCGCGCTGCTCGTGTTGTTAATCGGTATTTGTATGTTTTTTTTTTTTCCTACTTTGACTTTGGATGTCTCAATTTTTGCGAGTGACGTCGGCGGATATACGGAAGCATTACGTGTTCCTCGGTGATGCGATTAAAGCGTGAGATACGAAATCAGCGGTACAAGTTGCGAAAATTCTGATAACAGTATAATTGCATTTTCTAACGGATGAAAAACGGTTGGAAGATTATTACGACACAAAGTGAGTCCGGGCGCGGCGCATTGAACAGCCGCGCGCAAATTATGAAGCAGGGACACTTTCGAAATTGTGAGCGCGGTTTACGTCAAGTTGTGCACTACAGCCGATTTGTAGAGTCTCCACGCACCAAAATTGAAAGTATTCGTTTTTTTTTTTTACTTTTATTCCTATTCGTCTCTCCGAGAGAAGTTTATTTTTTAGCCAAACGAGTTGTTTTGTTTTTTTTCTTCCAGAGAAGTATGTTGTTATATAGTGCACATTCTATATTCACACATTTTTCTACAATTATCCCTGTCTGGTGTTGCCGAAACAAATCACAATGTTTATTGAAGTAGGTAGGAAGAACTTGAAAACACTCCTTTATGAAAGCTTCAGAGTTGCAGGCGATCGTTTCGCAGAGTCTTCCTTTCTTTGAGACGGGCGTAGCTTTCACATGTACTTTACCGCCATTCGCCGCCGTCACTACTCTGGTCGCGAACACCTTAAGATCCGCAGTGTGTGGCCGGCTCCGACCATCTTATTATCACTCGTCAGCCAATGAATTATCCCTCATATGCTAATAAGCAACGCCCACCGTTTCTCAAGTTGTCGGTGACCATAATTTGAATTATGCCTGCGATCGCGCGCATTTGGCATGAGGTTCTAGGAAAAGTGACACCACCTTTACAAGACGACTGAAGTCTTCTACACACTTCACCCCTTTACGCGTGAAAAAATGTAAAACACTCAACTTTTCAACAAAAGATAAACAAACAAACAATACATGTATACACGTAAATACATTAAAAATAAAAGATTGAGTACCATTGCTTGTTATTGATTTAAAATGTAGCTAAGCAAGTTGTAGTTATTGAGTGTAAGTAGGAACGCGGTAGTTTGTGCTAGAAGTGACGCGTCATGCACACATCTTCAGATGAACACTCGGTCTTATTGGGTCCCAGCGTTGCTCGTCGTTAATGATTCAACACCAACAAGGGCATATATACTCATCTCAGAGTTTCTTCTTATTTTCTTTTTTTAGGGCCCCAACTCATTCTGAATAAGAGGCCTCGCGCAAGTACATAGGTACCAGTACCGAAAGACGACAGCATATCTTATTAAAACACTAGCACCTACACACGCGGGTAAAACATCCTCTTCTTCTAAACCGCGAACACGGGTGCCATTAGAACGAAACAAGCTCGGTCGTACGCGGGTTCTAACACTCGCCAAACCCGGAGAAACGGAGGAAGCCCCAAAAAGAGACGAAATTCGAAATAACACATGCTCCCGAGCTTCGTTCTATCCGTAATTGTTATAGATGTTCCCGTTTGTCGAAACGCGCGTAGCTCCCAACCCTCTTCCCGCTACCTCGTTCACTTGACTGCTGCGATAAAACGTTCTCTCATGTGCGGAATGGAGTGAAACACACACACACAAAAAAAAGGATTCACTCGATTCAGTTCAAATCTAAGCCACCGTTTTTCGATACAGCATGTTTTACCTTCAGCCTTACATGTGCTCTCGAGAAAAAAAAAAAAAAGACTTGCAACAGCGTTGTTTGTGTGTCTTGTACTGCGCGATAAACAGACCTGCCGTTTCTCAGGGAATTAGTGGAGATACGAAAAAATGATAAGAAGCACGTGAGCTCCGAGCATTATATTGTACATGGGCCCGTGGTTCCGTCCATTTGTTACCCGGCACCACCGAAGGAACAAATTTGCTCCCGTCTGATTGCGTTACGACGGACTCTGGAGCCGGCGCTCGCGAAGCGTCTTCCGTGGCTGTCATTAATAACAATAACGCTCTCGCAGCGAGATTTTCGCGATGCGGCGGTGGATTTCCTAGGTGCTCGCGGGCGGGCGGGCGGGCCGGCCGGCTGGCGGGCGGGTGAGCAGGTACACGCGCCGAGAATTTCCCGCTCAACGTTGCGGACGATTAATATTCGCCGCGAATTGAACGCTTCCTTGACGCTAATAAAAAGTGATCGCCCTCATGCCGAGCTGCACGAAAAAGAAAAGGTATTCGCGCTCGTGTGCGCGACAGTGTATAGTGGGTCTGAGACGTGTTACCGCGCCGCCCATAACGAGAAGAAAATGGCGCCGTTGCGCTCTTGTTCTTGACAGGCGGTGGAGGGGTCTGAGGGCGTGACACAGACTTTCCTGCACATTCTTCCTCTGTGCGAAAAAAAGAAAATGTACGTGTCACTTGGAACGAAAAGAAAATTAAAATTGGGCTCACATGTGCCTGGCTGACGAGGTTGTGCGACACCATGAGCGGAGCGTCTGGTTTTAGGCATAGGTCTAGCAATTCTAAGTAGACTGTGTTTAATTAGAGATAACGTACTGCGTTCTGTGTCTCTGCGTCACACTCCAAATGTTTACGTTAGAAGCACAACCGTTTCTTTTATCTCCTGACCAACTCGTAAGTCATGCATGAATGAATAATGCCTTACTGCGTCGGGATATGTAAATATGTTTATGCACAATTCATGCGATTGAATGGATGCTGTATGTACTGCGAGTATCTCGAATACATATGCGATTGAGGAACATTCGAATGTTAATTGTACCTGCAACATGATAGACACTCGCGTTTTACTTCCAAGGCTTCGTGTTGCCACGGGCTGGGAATCTTTGGTATGGTTAAGTATAAATGGTTCTACCTTATTTTGTCCTTTCGTGGTTTTATTCACTTAGATTCGTTACAAATTTGCGCTAAATCGTAAAGCTCGGAGAGTAGACGCAGGCCTTCATTCGTGACTTCCGCTAAGTTCTGTAGCACTTAGCGGCATATACGCTAAATCTTAGTACTTTTCGCAAGAATTTCCAGCATGAACGATTATGTGCCTTCAACTACGTTATAGCTTTTGCAAACGTTCTAACGGGATCATCTACCTGAAAAAAAAAAAAAAAAAACCTGCGTGTCTATTTTTAACGAAACACTCGGTGAGCGAATTAATGCAAAATACTTTGAAAAAGTGTAGTTCAAGTAAACGTGTTCAATTTTAACACGACGTCTACAAAATGAATGCTCCACCATGCTCACATTATGCTCAATGTCACGTTGTAAAATTAATTTGCTGGGTAAAACACTTTTTTTTAGCCTCTTCTTAGTCACCGAGTGCTTTTCAAAGACTGCGATAATTTTCTCTCAGGCCGCTCTAAGAAAAAGCGGACTTAGGGAATATTTTTGTGGATGCTGTTGCTGGGTACAAATGCAAAATGCAAATAAACTGTTATGACGACGTACTAAGAGGAACGCAACGATACAATATGTTGTGAGAGCGTATTGGTTATTTGTTTATATGTAACATCTAACTGAAGATGTCGGCCAACACTAAGACTTAGCTAGACACTTCGTATTTTAATAATCTTGAATTATTTAGTTTGGTTGAGTAATTTTACTACCCGTCGTAAAACCGGTAGACGTTAGACACGCTCACTTACAATTCAATCACGTCCCTCGCGCATATTTTTTCGTTAAGTTACCAAAGATCTGGCTCATAGTTGTACTTTTAGAGAAAGAAAATTAAGTCATTGACCAAACCGTCATTCCCGTCTTCTGCGAGCTCAGAGACGTTTTCGGATGAACCTACCAACTAAACGGGGATTTAAGGAAGTACATGGCGCTTGTAATATTGAACACCAACCGTTTTGCCCTTATTCGTCAGCGGTTTCTTTCGAAGGTTCAGTTATTTTACTTAATTAATCTATTTTTTTTGTTTTAGAATCCTGCGACCTTCCACAAGCTCTCTGGGAGAGTAGAATGGCAATCATATAATTCCATACAATCGAAAATACAAAGAGTGAACGAAGTACGCATCCTATAGAATAACGCTATCAATAGTCTGATGGGTGTTATACACAGTTATAAATTATTGACAAAGGAAACGATTGTATACAATTCTGTTATAGCATAACGGAATCTACGTCAAAAACAACCTATATTATATACCCCAACGTAAATTTCTCAAACTTCAGTGAACGAATTGCTTCATCCATGTTGTTCCAGTTTTCTATAGTCCTAGGAAAAAGTGTATAGGCATCTAAAACCATTAAGATAGAGTTATGCGGGACAATATAAAGGATGGGAACTTCAAGTGCGTGATCGAGTAAAGGAAGCAACGTGCCAGTAATTGTCAAGATGCAGTACTTAGCCCTTGTTAACCTTTCTTGTCTGTGAGCTTTAGAGGTTCTGTAGCCCGTCTGGAATCCAAGCGAGACAAATGGATAAATGCCGAACACTGAAAACATAGAAAATTTTTACCCCATCAATTTTTAATAACTTAAAATGTCTTGGCTTGTATTGCGTCTAGCTGGTTAATATCGCGCTTTAAATCAGTGTTCTAGCTCACACAATCATATTCTAAAAATGATATAAAATGAGTATTGCACACTTTCATTTTAAGTGCCCATTGTAAATTTTAAAGTCATTTGGGGGTACGAGAGTAAATAGAAAAAAAAAAGAATTGTCCCTTTGAATTAATTAGATAAGTTCCTAATTTTTATATTTATAACTCAACCCGACGAAGAATTACATTAGGTATACCATAGCTAAACGCATATTTCTTTATTACTAAATATCATAAACGCATATTTATCAAAGATTATTTCCATCTGCGATTTCAGGCTCCAATCAACCGTTATATGTTTCGAAATCCGCGCAGTGAGCACCAAACAAGCGGGGCTCTGATGCTGCGAATCGATGTATACCTAATAGCGTTGAGCAAACAACGCTTGCGCGGTTAACTCAGCTCGCTTCACGAGCAAGCTTGCTGAGTGTCATTCGTCGTAAATCTAATTAGTCCACACGTACGCGCAGCAACAGGGACTAGCAGAGAAGACAATCGCGAGGCTAGACGATACACAGCACATTCCACACACGCTTCTAGGGAGCTTTCTTCAATTAGAATGAATTAAAAAGTATTACGAGAGCTACCTCGATCTGTCTTTCCAAAGCAAAGACGTGGGACGGAGGTAGAGGACAAGCACACACGCACGTACGCACATGAGTACAGACAGATACACACAGGGGCGCATGGAAAGGCAATCGATGCCTCAAACGACCGGAGTGAAGCATATGCAGATCGCGGCTCTCCTATCTTTTTTTTTTTTTGGCTTTATAAAGAGCCTCATTCAAGAGCTTAATTAGATTTGGGAGATCCTTTCCTCTCAAGCCACTCGGTCTTTTATTTTTAACTCTCTTTAATTTGGAGATCCGTCTCCCGTTTACGTTTCACCTGTTTTCAATCGTTTTTTTTTTTTTTTTTTCAGCTTTGTGGTAAATAATTAAAAGAAATCCGAAGTGTAAGCGAGCAGTCCTCGCGTCTGGTTGAGAATTGGAAAATGAGGAAGGATAAAGGAAAGAAGTTAATAAAAAAATTAACGCAACAAAGTGAAACCTTTGGTACAATGCGCACATGTACTGGCAACGCTCCACTTCTTTTTCATTTAGAGTTTTTTTTAAAGGATATATTTTCACTCCGGTGTATTGAGCGAGAATATACGACTTGGGAGAATCGGCAACACGAAGAATATCTTCCGTAGTACTGCTTGCTCCCCGACGAGTTTGTGAAACCTGGGTGGTGGAGGTCAGGCTTCAGGAAGGGTTTTAAACAAACTGTAACTTGGATGTTTGCTTACAGTTGTTATCCATCTAGTGCGACCAAGCCATATAGGTCAACTCGCACAACAGGCGTCAATGCATGCAGGCTTGTCTTGTTCCGGCTTATTATCGCGCACCTCCATTCTTGCACAATCCCGAATCATAGCTGCTGCAACAATCAGGCCAGTTTAAACCTTTCATACATACACTGTTTAGCTTAGGTATCATTCTTTGAACTATGTGACAGATCGATCGATAATGGAAAGTTGTGGGGATTGCAGGCTCAGAAAAACGGTTGGAAATCGGTGCTGCGGCTTATATTGTCCGCGGTGAGGCCCCCAGAAACGTCTTGGCCCCCTGTTTCTCCGTCGTGTGTCAACAAAGGGATGCACAGTTGTGTCTCAGAGAGTCGCGACGTTCACACCGCCTTGGAGCCGTCTCCTCAACCTCCAAGCGACAAGGTGTTTTCGTTCCTTGCGCCTGTTGACGGTTTGTCCCGATCCGCAGACACGGAAAAAGCAGGCACGAGCTCTTTTAACGTCTCCCGCGACACACTGAGCCTCTCGGCAAAAAAAAAAAAAAAAAGCAACATTGTTCAACGTGTTTGTAGAAGAGCAGCGTCAAGGTATGGCAAGCACGTCGGCCTTGTTTACCTTGCCGCATTCCCTTTCAAGAAGCGCCGCGTACGTCGAGGAATGGATTCTATATGCGCCGCGTTGGGAGGTCACGTAGTTGGCTCTTTTTCAAACGCTCTTTTCTTCGTGGGTTTCCGCTCTTCGCCGACGACGCTCGCATGTGTGTTCTAGGTCTGCGCAGACTTCGCGTGCATTCAGGCTTCCCTTTTTTCTCGGTAATCCGTCAGGATTACAGGGTGTTCCAGATACAAGCCCACTTCGTCTTGCTCATGTCCTCAAACTCGTCGTGAGGGAAGCTCGGGGATTATTCGCAAGCACACTCCTCGCGACGTAGCGTCACCAGCGCCCCTCTTTGTACTTATATGTGTTACGTGATATTAAATGTCCTCGGAGGTTCTATCGCCAGCGCGTAGCGTTGGCCGTTATCTCTTCTAAACGAGGGCTCGCCCAATTGAGCGGCCTGGAAACCTCCACGCTCGCGTCAGTGCCTTTCATGGCGTCGAAATTATCAGTGAAACTGGGGCGGGTTTCATCGGCGCGTGCAGACCTTTGGTTGGCGCTGAAGAGTTTGCTACCTTTTCTTTGATTTGCTCGGGCTCCACAGCTTAAACTACATTAGCGCATAATGTTGTTCTTGAGCGTGCTAACGAAGCTGCAATTAGCGGCCTGCTTACATGCGTAATTTATTCGTCGGCAAAAAAAGCTGGTTGAATATTCACGGTGTTGCTTTTATCATTTATATTTCTCTGATGACAGTGCCGATGCACGTTAAATAATAATCCTGAGAGTAGTCTTTCCACTTTCATAGATTTATTTCTGAGATGTCTCCACAGCGCATATTGCTGTAAATCTATCAGCTCCCTTCGATAAACCGTTGCAATTATGTAAGTGGACATGTAGGCACTGTACGTAGTTTTATTTGTGCGGCAAATAATTGTAAAAGCCGCTGGAACCTGGGCACCCGGGAGGTAAACTAAAGTAATACATTATAGCATTTGAAGCACTCTCAAAACGCGTCCCTCTCGAATGCCGATCGCCCACGAATAACGAACAAATTTATGAGTAAATTTTTTTTCTTTTTTTTTTTTAAATGGGGTATTACAACTTTCGCGTGTCTATGCACAATACAGTTATTCGCTGGCGCAGGGCACATGTAGTGATTGACAGCTTAAAAAATGCGGCGGTGCTGAGTGCAAAGCATCTTATTATTGCTCCGCAGTAAATGAGATAGCTTCCGGTTAGAACGTCCAACATTGAATCACAAAGCAAAGATGGCGCACATATGAAGGCACGCCCTGAGCTTCTTAAGCTCTTAGCGACTATAATAATAATGGTCTTTATTTCTGGGTGCCCAAAAACAACCACATTGGTCTTCTCATTGGTGCACCAACACACACAAACAAAATCAGCAAGCAAATACATAGGCTCTAAACACGCTTACTAAAAAGATAAAACATCTGACACAAAGGTAATGCTAAAGGCTAGAATAATATCATTCAAATCGGGACGGTATCTAGAAATTGATGCAGATATGTCAAGGTGGGGTGGAGCGAAGGTATGATATGATGACTGAATACATCAGAGATGTGAGGTATTACATGGCGAACGAACATCAAAACAAACAAGGTGTCTGGTTACTCGGAATGGAATATGGAAGTTCACTTTCGCAAGGAGTTGCGCCGAATCAACTTACGCCTTTTGCAACCTAGTGCAGAAAACTTAAATCTGGAACAGTCCTCTGTTTAGACAGCAGCGAAAGTGGAAACATTGTCATTATATATTCATACCTATAATAAAAGCGCCGCTGAAAGTATCTATCATAAACAATCCTGACAACACTTTTCTGAAAATTTTCTATGCTCATAGCTTGTGTCTTAGATATCGAGTTCCATATGACAGAAGCAAAAGCAAAAGCAAACTCGAATCCTTACATCACTAAAGAATTAAAAAGGGAATCAATGAATGAGGGTTTCTAAAATTACGCGTCAAACGAGAAATCACCCCTAACACTCCAAAAGCATCGCCAACGACCAACCACACATGATTTCTAGAAGATAAAGCTCTGTCAACACACACAGCATTCGGTCCTTTAGGATTGATAATGCTGTATTGGCGATCCCTCGAGATAATAAATAGACTAAAAAAAGAACGCCGACTGCAAAAAGGAGTCACTTTTGTTTTTTTGGGGGGTTAAGCAGGAATTGCAGTGGCGTACCAACTTGTTTTTGAGTGGGGGGGGAGGGGGGGGGGGCAAAACACATTCCTTGCCCCCCCCCCCCCCCACACACTTTGAGAACTGTGGGGCAAGCGCCCCCTTGCCCCTCCCCCGGTTGGTACGCCCATGAGCAATTGATTATTTTTACACCATCGAAGAACGCTGGTAACGTCACCTTGTAGGACATCGCAATCTTTCAGACTATTCATGCTTTCGAACAACTTAAGGTCATTTGCAAAAAGAAGTAGTTCAGAACTGTTTACGCAGGACATTATATCATTTATGAAGATCAAGAACAAAAGAGGACCCTGTACTTTTGTTACACATTTTGAAAAGCCGTAAACGAGGGATGTGTGACATCAACCAGCTCGCCTGCCTACTCACTGTATCCCCCGTACTGATCCCTGGGGAACTCGGGACGTCGAAAGAACATTTTCAGAGAAACAGTCACCGACCTGAACAGTATTTGAGCGCAATGACAGAGAGCTGTCAAACCATTCGCATAATTCAAGACACACTCCATATGAGGACAGTTTACGCAAGAGTAATTTATGGCTCACTTTGTCGAACGCTTTAGACATATCAAAATATATTGTGTCTACTTTTCCGCTGTTAGCCACAACTGGCGCAGAAAGGTCTAAAAATGTACACAAATTAGTCTCGACTGACCTATACCCCTCAAAAAACCATGCTGCAACAAAGTTATTTTCTGTTGGAAAAAAAAAAAAAAAGCTTTCTTGTACGGATGATGAGCTCGAAACCTTTCGAAAATCCACAAAGCACTATAGCGATCGAAGAGGCCGCGTGTGTGCGCTATATGCACAGTCATGCAGAATCTAAATAGCTCCACGCGAGCTGCCGTTTTTTTTTTCTTTTTTTTCTAAAGGTTTTGTCACACTGAGCCTGATGCAACAGGTGGACAACTCTGCGACCCTGTCGCATCGCGGCCACAACAGCAGCCGGGCGACATGTTGCTGCCGCCCGGCAACCGTGTTGCCCGATTTGTTGTCCGACCACCCTGTCACACCACGCTGATGGCGGCGAAAGCACGGAGAACACTCCGCCATCTTGATTGTTTACGTTCGTTTGTGTGCGGCGAGGAGTCGCTGGAAATGTGACTCTACAAAGTGAGAGTGCGTTTGAAGGGCCGGAAATTACCACGGAGATATCAGCCAGTGACTGCGATTGGAAAACTTGACACGAAGAGTATTTTCCACCCTTTATTTTATCAAAATGTTCTTTATTCGCTGACAAAGCAGATAGCCCTAACCGACGAAAGTGAGATCGCTGATATATGTTCGGGATTTTCGCTACCGTATGAAGTGTTTCTGTCCGGTTCTTTCTTTCATGCAATTCCTATTTCTACGGTGAAATTAAGTTAGCACCGGCAGTACCCCAAAGCGTCTTTTGTAGCGTGGCGTTGAGCTGAACTGGCAGTGCTTCAAAACTCCGACACCGACACGATCGGCCTTCATAACAATCGGTGGAATAAATATTTTTCAACGCTTTCTATTTTCCTACCGCCTGCTATCTGATCGCTTCATTCCCCAAAACGTCCCGGGTATTTCTGAAACAAATGAGGCGTCTGGTAGTGGCTTTTTCTAAGTTCGAAGCGTCAAGAATCATAATCAGAGTGGTCGTTTTAATGCTTACATTTTTTTTAATATTTGCTTTCCTGGATTCGTTTTATATTTTATCAACGGGCGAGTAGGCATACCATTTTATTTCACTAGCAGTAATGTGAGCTGGCCTTTCAGCAGTTCTGATTTCAACACCAGTCTGAATATTCACGACCATATCTGGGAACATCTCGACAATCGCTTTCTGTAATTACGCAGGAAAAATAATTTATCAAATTATTTTAGCTGCACGCCTGCCTTAATTATTGTTCAATGACGTTTTCCAAGCCTTTATTTGAGTAGGACGTTATTGATAGGGAAATAGCTTTGCCATTGAAGCTATCTGTGTTGTCTTGTTGCCGGCCCAAAATTCGCTCAGCCAGCGATCAGGGCAACACGCGTTGTCCAACACAAGTTGCTGCTGTTTTTGTTGCCGAAAGCTGTCATACCGAGGCAACATTTTAGTTGGCGTTCCTGTTGTGCTGCTGTTGCCGTGATGTGACAGGTTCGTCGGACAACACGGGTATCGAGCAACAAGTTGCCCGGCTGTTGGACAACGTGTTGTGTCGCTGTTGCCGTCATGTTGCCTCAGTGTGGCTTACGATCGAACTATCGCTGACTTCAGGACTCGTCCATGTGGAGCAGATAGAGGGAAGCCCATCAACGCGGATTGCCGTTATCATCTGCCGTTTCAAGGATCCGCTCCCCCTTTTAATCAGACCGCGGGGACACAGGTGCAGATGATAAAGGAGGTCCTGAAGTCAGTGCTAGTTCAACCGTAAGCCGCCAGTCAAGCGCTCCGCAGAAACAACAAAACTCCCAATCGCGTGGAGCTATTCAGTATTTGCATGGCTGTACCACGAGCCGTTCGGGATAGAAATACCCAATCTGATTGGTTCCTGTTTGCCACTACCAGTGGAAAGAGTGTGATTTATCTCCCTTATGCTTCACTCTCGCGTGCATGACATTTCTCTTCATATTCCAATTCGACGGGTGAATCAGCGATCATCAAAACTCACTTTCCAGCTAGGCAAACGTGTAAATAGCCCGTAAAAAATCACCGCTTAAGAAAGAAAAAAAAAGGAAAGAAATATTTTTATGATTTAATTGAAGATCGTCGGCTCACGGGTCCCCTACAGGTCGAGATGTCGTACAATTTAGTTAATTTAGCTCGTTTAGTGTCAAACGTACTGCGGGTGTCCTAAAAAAATTGTCAGCCCTTCGCTGGGTTGTCGGTTAAAATATAGTCACTCTCAGCATTACAGGTGGAGGGCGTGGCGAATCCCGAACATTCTATTATCCCTCCACAGCCCAATGAGATCAAGTCATTGTCAGACAAGAATGTCAAAGAACAATTCCACAAACCTGGAATGGGAACACATTAAGTCACGTCATGCATTTTTAAGCTGTGAGGGACTAATCAGTTCAGCGTATATATAAGAAAATTAACCAGGGTCTCTACCATCTGAATGCTGCAAAATAAGTGACAGCTCTGTCCGCATCCTGAATGCCTTAAACACTATCTAATAATGTTTCCTTTTAGATCAAAAAAGAAAATAATCGTGAGCATTGTCGTTTACCATATGTTTAAGAAAAGGCATAACGTTGCACATATATTCCGCTTTCGTAAGCGATGGCAGCGACGTATGAACTTAACAACCAGAAGATTCCCGATGCATTAGCATAAGCTCAAAGGTCACGAACGTCTCGAGTCATCGATCAGGCTCGAATTCCGCTACAGAATATCTTTTAGCAGTAAGTCTTGCGGACACGCTGAAATAAAATAAAAAAAATAAAAAATAAATTAGGATTTCCATGTCGGGAGACTGGGTCTTGATCGAATCGTGGCTTTACAGCCTTAAAAAAAGATTACCAGTCTGTGTTAAAAGAAAAAATGAAATACAAATATATATATATATATATATATATATATATATATATATATATATATATATATATATATATGCTATATACATAGCATGTGATCGAGGAATCGAAGAACGGGAATGGCGAGCCCCGAATTTCTTTCGCTGGTTTGTTAACCGTGGATTTCAAAGTAAAAGCAGCGTAGCGGAAAAGCTGAAGAGGTGTACAGCTCTCCTCGCGCAGGTAGCTCGGAGTTTTGCCATATAATATTTATTTATTTTTGTCGAGCAGGCGACAAAGAAAGAGGCAAACCGCTACCGACCCGGGGGCTTAAAGCCCCAAGACCTGTCATCGAGCGCCCGGTGTGGCCTGAAATCTGGCGGCTATTCAGCGCGTTTTTCGGCTCCTTTGTGGTCCTGTTTCACCTTTCTACAGCAGCATCTTTTTTATTTTTTTTAAATGCACGCCAAAGCTTAGGATCTCAAAGGCACAAAAAAGTGCCCTCGACTTCTGCAGGGGTTGCACGTATATATCTCAGGCGATGCAGCCACAAGGGATTTTAGGTTCGTGCATTCCGTAGAGGTACCATATGGGGAATGACGTCAGCCTACAGTTTTGTTGTGCTCTGCTTGTGAGTCCTATTTTTTAATATGTTCCCAATGTGTGTTGGGAAGTTATTTTCTTCTTTTCGT
Organism: Ixodes persulcatus; assembly: GCA_013358835.2. Taxonomy (NCBI): domain Eukaryota; kingdom Metazoa; phylum Arthropoda; class Arachnida; order Ixodida; family Ixodidae; genus Ixodes; species Ixodes persulcatus. The sequence continues at coordinate 830,093 of JABSTQ010010890.1, forward strand.
AAACGACCTTGAAGTGTGCATAAAAGCTTCACGTCTGTTAATGTTTGCTGATGACATCAAAATTATAGAAATATACGATCGTCCTCTGATTACAGTATCTTACAAGAGGATATCAATCGTGCCTCTGAGTGGTGTTCAGCAAATGTCTTGATGCTTAATCCAGAAAAAACTACTGACAATGTCACGAAAACGCGACATTTTATTTTACCCATATGTTCTTCAGGCCGCTTCTATCACACATGTCACAATGATTAGTGACCTCGGAATCAATTTACACACTAAGCTTTTTTTTTTACAGCGGAGCTGATTAAGGGCTAGTTTACCGAGGATCGTGTCCCCTGCAAAGAAATGTCGATACAAAACTCTGGACAGCTACCGCCATTTATGAGCGACGGCGGCAATCAGACAACCGGCTTGCCGGCCTCGCTCATACATGGCGGCAACCTTTCCAGCCTTTCCACTCAGGTTTTCACCAGAGTGGAAAGGCTGAATTTCTCAAGGCGTCGTCCTAGATGTCGTCCTCGAGGTCGTCCTAGAAGTAGTCCTTTAGGTTGTCCTAGATGTCGTCCTTAAGTTCGTCCTTGAGGTTGTCCGAGAGGACGTCCTTGATGTCGTCCTAGAACTAATCCTAGAAGTCGTCCTTGAGGTCGTCGTAGACGTTGTCCTTGAGGTCGTCCTTGAGGTCGTTCCTGAGGTCGTCCTAGACGTCGTCCTTAAGGTCGTCCTCGAGGTCGTACTAGAATTTGTCCTAGAGGTCGTCCTAGACGTCGTCCTTGAGGTCGTCAAAGTCATGCTTGAGGTCGTCCCATCACAGTACAGCTTCGCTGGTCTTTCTTCTTCACCAGAGCGGAAAGGCTGAAAGCTTTTTTTTTTCTGGTCGTGTTACACAGATTTTCGCCTCTTCTGTACGAATGCTTGGTTTACTTCCTCGCCTGCAATGTGACTTTAGGAATTATTTTTTGCATTTTACGTCTATTTTCCTGCCTTATACGAACAAAACCTGAGTTTGGTAGTGTAGCATGGAACTCGTTGACGGCCTTTGATTTGTCGCTAATTAACACTGTTCAAAAACGTTTTATTCGTAATATATGTGATAGATATTTCAACATAAGATGCTGTTATGATTACGACTACCTACTTAAAAGTCACCATTTATGAAATCGATCCACTCGCCGACTCGCCCTTGATATTCTCTTCCTACGCGAAGTAGTTCATGGTCACTTCGATATTGACCTAATAAGCCCTGTACATCATAGAGTTATTATAATGTACGCTAGAGGTTCAACTGGCGCTAGTGTGCTGTTGCAAATTGAAGCAGACAGCAAGCAGTCGGAAATTGACTTCCGGTAATGCATTTCTATGGAAAAAAGCGAGTGCATTTCCTCTCTGCGCTCGATTATAAGAGCATATATCACGAATAATTCGTATGTACTAGGCACTTTGGAACATTTCCCAGTCACGCAGATGAAATAATTGGTCAGTTACGGCGTTTGTATTTTAAAATCTTGACATGAAAAACGGTGCTAAAACCTCTTCGTACGTGCATTTATGTGCACTGTCGGACACTGTTAGCGCGGACACGGCGTCGAAGCTTTCCAGCATGGGTGATATACGTGCCAAACGAACGAAGGACATGTGAAAAACCAAGAGAGACGACAGGAACTACGAAGTAACACTGGATAAGTAACTCCTTGTGCTTGCAGACGATCAAAATAAATTGAAGGTCACGTAATATAGTCCGATTTGCAATAAATAAGTACTGCTTTATTCTTTCTGCTCATGAATATGTGCGAAGATGCTTAATTGTTTTGGGTTCAAATCATCACCTGCACGCTCCAAATCTTTGCAAATAGGGAGAAGCCAGAGAACAGGTGCCCGATAAAAACTGCCCGACAAAGGAAATAATAAGAAAACACAGTTCACGTACTTTATCCTTTACGTTTCGAATTTTTTTTAACCACTCGTAAAGATGCACGACGGGGTCATTTTCATATAGTGACAGAACGGGCATATTGGCAATATATCAGCACCAGCGGAATAGACCTATTGCTATATTATCCAAGCATCAAGGAGAATGCAGGGATTGGTGTTCCACGCGCCGCACGTGCTGGCCTCAGCAGTAGTAAATTTTCCAAAGCAAAAACCTAAAACAAATTGTATCTTGCACGCGCGTTCGTCAACGCTTTATTTTGGTTATTTACTTCGAATATTTTATACGGGGAAGACGTGCGCGTGTGGCGCGTGGAACACCAATCCCTGCATTCTCCTTGATGCTTGGGTAATACAGCAAGTGGTCTATCCTGGCAAACTTTGAACACACTCTACATTCCTTTCGATCGTTATTTTGCTTAGAATCGTCGCTCGTTTCTATATACCTGCCATGGAACAGAGGTTTGGGCCTGAAATACACCGAGGTTTAACATCGTTCAGTGGTAAAGAAAAATGCTGTAACTCAAGCAATTACACTTCCACAATATTAATAAAGGTACATACTATCCGGTACAACCGAAATAACAAAAGTTATTCATGTTATTTTCCGGCGAAGAGACAAAATTCACGCGCTTTTTCCCATAGGAATACACAGGAAGACTGGAAAAGTAGACTGCATGCTGTCTGCTTCAATTTCCAACCGGAAGTCCCGTAGACACTAGCGCCAGCTGAGCCTCTAGCGTGTATTGTAATAACTCTATGCTGTACATTTTCATAAACCTGCTCGCTTTTAAAGACACCACTCTATTTTACCATTTCCTACAAGAAAATAAGCTAACATTAATTCGCATGTAACTATCATTTAACGATTTGCAGTCTCCACGCTTGGACATTGTTGATGAAATGAACTCTTTCAAGCGTCAACTAGCTTGTGAACGCCATGTTTGATGATACTCGTTTGTTGATATAAACCATTTTCTTCTTTTTTTGTTGAATGTTATGTTAGGAAACATTTTTTTTTTGTGAATGAAGACAACGTGACAAAGCAGGCGAGCTGGTTATTATCAAACATTCTACAACCCGAGACGGAGATTTACAAAGTGGGACAAACACAAACGTCTCGGGTTGTAGAATGTATTTTCTTCACGAATTGTTTTTTGTGTTTAATTTTCTATGAAGCTTGAACTTCTTCTAGTGTGATCAGGTTGTGCGATTTATTTATAACTTTCCCGTGTTGAGTTCAACCTTTTTCATTTTCTATCATCTTTGAAAGTGTATGAATTGTATCTCTTAACATTTATATTTTGTGCTCCCACATCAAAACCGAAACGGCGAGGTTGTTCTGGGACACGAACAAAAATAAAGAATTATTATTATTATTATTATTATTATTATTATTATTATTATTATTATTATTATTATTATTATTATTATTATTATACTTTTCGTTCTTTCGCACTAACGCTTTGCAATGCTTGAAGTCATTTGGAGAAATATCAGACGTCACTCTGGTGACGACAAGAGAATTACACAGGAGGCAACTTGGGCGCGGTCATGCGTTGATGTTCAAGATGCGAATCTACTTGGTAGTGCGCTCTAACTCACTGATTGCAGGTATGGCATCAGAGCTGGCTGCAGGTATTACACGTGAGCAGACTCCGCATCAAGTTAACGTACCCGGTACACACTGTTTCGCATAATGGACGAGTAAGCACTAGAGCTGCTTGATACAAACAAAAACGCGAATCTTATGAAAGAGATACATCCGAAAAAACCTTGTACCCGAATTTACGGGAGAATACGTGTGATATGTGTCCCCTATTCTTGAACGGAGGCAGCCTTTAAAAAAACTCCATAATAAACGTCATATCTTTACCTCATAGAATAGCGAAGTTGCGGGTTAACGAAGCCCGATTCGCTTTTAAATCTGGCCTTCATTAAAAACTTGGCTTATATTTTTGACTTTGATGTTACTCATCAGCATACCAGTAGCCACCCTTCCAACGATGTTCAAATGATATATTAGGGCGCTTAAGGTAAAAACCTGGAACAAAAGGTGTCTTAAACTTCTAAAGTCTATTTATTTATGTATCTGAACTTTGAGGTGCCCATAAGCTGCCCGTGGGCTTAGAGAAGAGTGCATCCACTTTCGGGTAGATGCAATGTGACAGGAATGTGAGAACATAAAAAAGCTTGTAAACTATGTAACATGCAAAAACTGCTCCCATAAGAAAAATCGATGCATAGGGGAAGTAACAAGTACTTTATCACACTCCACAGAAATGTACAGCCTTCGCCCACGTCCGGTTTAATGCTGCAACATTCATGCCACAGCACTGCCAAATCGCTATTGCTTTCATTATCTTTTAGAAGTTTTCTAAGAAAGGTAATAACACTGTCTGGTTTCTGTTTGTTTAAAGCACAGATGAAAGATAGCGATTTATAAGACCAATGATCGAGACATCTCACGTTATGGCTTCGAACCCTCTTGAAACTATATCCTGTGTAGGCTCCCGAAAGCTTGGCTGATTAAATTCCGTCCGACCTTCCGAGCGAGACCCGCAGAATCCCATAACGTATACTACGAGCGTGTTAGTTCAAAGTAGACCGGACATTTGAGAGCTAAGTTTAGAAGTAGAGCCGCTGGCTGACCTACATCGAAAGCGGCTCGTTTCCTCCAAACTCTTCACGCTCGGTTTCGCGCAGTGAAGGACTCGGGGTATAGTGTTTGCTCCCGAAGCACTAATGAAAGACTCGGCAGAATTATGCGGCTAATCTCAGCTCGCGAGAGCGCTTCCGAGAATCTGGTTAGGCGCTCCAATTCTTGGGAACGCCGTTGAAGATGGCGGAGATTTCGCGCGGACACTGCCATTGTGGGAGGGGGCAATTTTCCGTGCGCGAGTAATAGGCTCAGAAACTGGAACCAAGGATTTTTAATTAACGTGACGCAATCGGTCGGGGCAAATTGCGGTTACACACCGTGTCAGGTATTAGTCAGGAGCGGCTGCTATACAAGGGACATATTATGTACCACGTGTGATGAGCCTTTGCTCGGTGTACAATTCCTGAGTCTGTTGAAGACAGTTGGCGACGTTATGAATTCCTGGCGTAAATTGCAAACATTCTTCACCTGCAAAGCATCCCCGGTATTCGAGGATGTTCTGTCATAATAGGAATAATACAACATAAACTTTCGTCAAGGTTTAGTACACAGAACGCTATGGTTCGTTTCTCTTCAAATATTGGATCATGCAGACGATCCAATATTTGACGAAAGCTGAAAAATGTCATGTAAATCTTAGAAAGGAATTTGCAAAATGTAACGTGTATGGTCCACTGTCATCCCGACAACTCGTTAGTAGAACCGGCCAGATATAAATGGGTAACGCTCGTGCTCGACTTTGACTCGAGACACGAGCTGGGATGAAGCCTCGGATGAAGCCTGGCCAATGATACCCTAGCGCGAACATATGTCATTCGATTAGATGACAAGTTTTATTTAAAAAAGCTCGGCATATTCGCTATCATCATGTGCCGTTTGATCTCTTCCTCACTCGCTCTATCTCTCTTTGTCAGTTGAAGTTTTATTTCTGTTTTCGCGCATCAGCGTGTTACAGGTGTTACCTATTTTTCATCTGGCAGATATCTAACATTTTTTTACAAACCAGACTAGGGTAAACACCGAGGAGGCATCCGACACAAATTGTAATTTATAGAAACCTAGAGGAAGTTTCTTCCACACCTGTATGTTTTGCCAGATGCCTTATGAAGATACAACCACACAGGTAAGCTACTCGTGACCCAGTTACGCCATAAAGTGCACGCTTCGCGGGGGCTTCAGGCCCTTCGAAAGTGCGCAGGTTCATCGCTTAGCTATAGTTATATAACTGTTCATCCTATACTCCGCGTCATATTCAGCGTACTTCTATGTTCTCAAATTTACTGAAGCTTCTTGAGCCACACGCTCGCACCAGCAGTTTTTACATTGCTGTACACTAAGTAGGAAACGATGTAGCAGTGACTTACCTAATTTTTCCCCCTCCTCAAACAGTTAACAAACAAAACAAAACAAATGGCGGGGGGGGGGGGGGGGGTTGAAACGCGTTGGTGGTATTCGTTGACCGCCTCTGACTAATAACTCAGCCACACCGCTAATGCGAGGCAATTAGACAGCTCAACGAGTCTTGTCATTATCCTCCTCTAGCCAATCTGTTAAAAACCTGATAGGCCCTTTTCTCCAGTTCTTGTTTGTTTTTTGAGTGATGCCGGGAGAGCGCAGCTTTCAAATATCCCGCAGTCATCATGCCACTAGCGCAGAAAGGCGAGCCTCTAAAAACCTGGGAGACTGTATAAACGAGAGCCCTGAGGTGCCCCGGGCGAGTCTCACCGTGATGGATGACACCCTCTGAATCAGCAGTCGTGTTTTGTCGCCCATCCGCACACCGGAGACTCGCGATGACTCGGGAGAGACCCCAAAAAACGCCGATTCGAGTGTACTCCGTTTCGCCTTAGGATGGACCTCAAAGGACGCTACGAGCCATCGGAGCCAATCCCAGGCCGCATCTGTGTCACGTGATCTTCGGAAGGGGAGCCGCGACGCGCGGATCACGTATAGTCACGGGCTACGTTCACAGCGCTGGATTGCCTAGGATGACTCGCAAGCTCCTCTGAGGCCCATCGTACGCCGAAATGAAGTATAGTGTCTGCAATATCTCTTTTTTTTTTTAGTAAACTTCGTTTTATTTCTGCGTTTGATATTTTGAGAGAAGGGCTGAGAGGGTGGGACGCAGTCAATTTTACATACACAAAATTAGGTGGGTCTCTAAAACTTGCTAATGGATCCGGCGCTAACTTATAGCCCCGTCCCGAACCGCACACATCCGTATGTGGGTTTAACAAAAAAAATATATATATATATATTGTAATACAGAATAAAGAAGTGTATAGGAGAGGAAAAGCTTTCTGTTGGATTAGCGAGGGGCCGGAAGTGTTACCCCACTTGCCGGGTTCCGGTCTTCTGTCGGATATATTTTTTCCCTTGTTTCGTAACTTCTTATTCACGTTGTTAGCGAGGGTTTGCTTTTTCCGGTTGGGAGGAGGGAGTGCGGTGTTAAAGGTCTGTGTATTCGACACCAGCAAAGCGCCGCACTAGAAAGACGAAAAAAAGTAAACTGAATTTGTTTATTATAATATTAAAACTTTGAGACGCAAAGAAATTAAAAAAAGCTCGCCTGAAAACTTTCGCTTTTTGATTTGTTCGGTGCATAGGCCCTAGTGGCAGTGTCACTATGTTTCTGCGTGAGGCGAGAAATGACAGATATTATTTGATGAGTGTGAACCAGCAGCCTTAAGAAATGTCCCCTGCCGCGTACTCATAAAAAAAAAAAAACATAAAGCAGCTACGTTGGAACCCCTGCGAAGCTTTGGAGTCTTCATGACGACACGTAAATGGAAGCTAAAAGGAGATCACTCACTACGACTTCGTTTTCACCGTGTCTTCAGATACAGTTGGTCGAATGCTTACGCTGCGAAAATATTTTCTGTTCCCCCTCGTCACCAGCTGAATTGAGAGCCACGGCCAGGGTATCAAAGTTTTCTTAGATGCTCCATCTGCACGAGTTCACGAGTAGTGTTGACAATACGTCGCGGGTGTTTGATGTTGGGCTCCTCTCAATACGACCAGAGGAAATCAGGGAGTGCCGCCCGGAGGAATTGCTACCCCTACGCCAAGACCCAATATAACTCTTCGCTATATAGATTACAAGAAATCTTATTGGATTCTATCTAGATTTCAGGCTTTCAGGCTGTATTCCAGGTTTCCAATAACATTTTCAGTTAGATTTCTTGTTCCATAGTCCAAATAGCGAAAAGTTCTATTGGGTTTCGGGGTAGGGATACCCTTATGATACATATCTGACATGAGTCTTGCTGATGTGAACTTCAAAGCGAAATGATAAAAACACACCAAGAAACGGAAGATAACTGTGCAGCCTCGTGTCGCCGTCCGTGTTCCGTTTTTAGTTTCAGCTTTTGTCCTTTCTCTTTAAAAATAGATTACTCTATATAAATTTCGATAAAACGTTTCTCGCATTGCGTTATGTGTACGCAACATTGAGGCGCCCTAGTTTGCTCGCTTTCCGAAGGCGCTTGTGCTGGGCTGTGGATTCGGAAATATGGAATCTGGGTCAGACATTTTTGCTTAGCTGTTAATAGCGTGGCGAGAGAGGGTTGGTCAATCGCTTTATTTGTCTGATTGGAATCGTTTGAACTAGGAGCTCAGTTGCCATGTGTTTGAATTTAGTCCATACTATTTTGTTTGCTCTACTTATGTAGAGATGCTCTATTTTCATTTCTTCGCCCGTGCCCGTATCACGTGTCCGGTGCTTCAATCATCAAACCTTTACCATTCAGTTTGATGACGGAATACTGTGGACCGCATTGTTGACAACGCCATCAATGCAATTCATACAACTTTGTCATCAGGTTTCGAGAAGGAGAGACTTCAAGGGAACGTCCGCGTTTGTCTTTGAAGTTACGGAAGAACAACGAAGCTTCTTGGTCAGTGGCGTTGCCTGCTAGTATGCTTGGGTCCCACTAATGTCAGTAAGGTCGTTTCAAGTGAAAAACATTATTTCCCAATATCGTTGCATGGCCCCTTTAAAGATAACGGTTGTTTGAAAACTGAACAAACCGACGCTGGCTCCAGTAGTCTGTCTGCTCTGATGCAATATAAGGCTAGCTCATGGTCTTTAGCCCTGAAAAACTTCCCCTGCCTCCCCCATTTCTCCTCATTAGCAGATGACTCGTTCATCCGCATAATGAAGCCGTCTTCGTCGTTTTCCTTTCCAAGGCTCGCCCAACAGTTTCGGCAGCGGGCGGCGCGCCGCCTGTACTCAATTTCGGCATAACTCCGCAAAGAGCGAACACAATGGCTCTCTCCACAGCCAATCGGAGAGACGGAGTCAATGCACATGACAGCGCTCTAACTCCGGCGCTACGTTATCTTGTACCTCGCTCCTACTTTCAGATTGGCTCGGCGGGGGTCGTAGCTTTGGCTGTTTACCAAGTCATGCTGAAACGGAGTAGTGCGTCGGCGCTGTGGGCACGGCGCTGGCGTTGGTGCTCCACTGTTGGGCTAGCCCCGTTAATTGGAAATCCCGGAACCCGATCTTGACGCCCTTTGCGTCAGGAATGTGCCCTCCCGTCGTCCGCCGCGAATAGTTCGAATCCCTCCTCGCCGTAGAAGTAAAATAACATATTTTCGTAGGTACTATCATTGCAAACCTGATCGTTTAGCTGAGGCTCATTACTTAAAATGTCTTCTCCTTTACTGCTTATTGATGTTAGAAAGCTTGTAGGAACAGGTAGCACCTCAGACGTATCTTAAATTTATACAGTTTTTAAACAACGTTTGAGGGCACTCGTATGTTCTTAAGACACATAAATATACTTGCACTTTTTTTTAAATGCGCAAGTAGGCGGAAGATAATATTTGTCATCAGTATGTGCTAAAATAATAACGGGTTGTTTTATTTAAAATAGTCATTACCTTGCATTGGTATGTTTTTTTTTTCTTTTTTTTTTTTTTTTTTGTAAGTAGCGGGAAACGTTAACATTCCCGGTGTGGTAGATGCTGTAGGCAGAAAAATAAAAACCAAAACTTCTCGGCTTTTATCCCGCACACCATTACTTGGTTTCCGGCACATCTCGATTCTGTGCTAGATTCCCTTACCAACCTCAACGATACTGCTAACTCTCGGGCGCGCGCTCTAACCCTCCGCACCGGAAGGACGCCGATCTGCAGGGTGGCTACGGGGAATTCAAAGACATATTATTCACCTTTAACGAAGTTACCAAGCACTATCAAATGGGCAGGCTGACATTTCCGCCCCCGCATGGTAAACTCTCCAGGTCTCAGGCAATCACACTCAGAATGTTGCAGACTAGATCATATCCCAGTTTAGCTTTCTTCAGCATTATTGCTCCGGATACCTTCGAGTCTACCTGCCCGGACTGCGGGTCGGTTAGCAACTACGATCACATGCTCTGGCGGTGCCCCTCGTTACGGGGGCCCAATAAAGTCACCGAGGAGGAGTGGAGCTCTGCCATCACGAGTTCCGAACTTCTCCCACAACTCCGGGCTGTCCAGAGAGCCCACGATGCGGCGGTGAGGCCAGGCCTCCCGTCCCCACGTGGGAGCGGCCCGCGGTGCTGCTCTAAGGGCGGCGCTTCTCAGGACCTCAATAAAGTTCTTTGTCTGTCTGTCTCGGCTTTTATTTCCTTGTGGAGAAAGAAAGATGGTTGGAGGAAGCCTCATGCTCATGCCATATTTTTTAGCCTAGAAACAAAAATAATGAAACATAAACAAAAATACTAAGGGCACGAAATGAGCACACTAGATTTCACAAAAAAAAAAAAAAAAAAGTTATCACGGATTCTATGCGGTGGTACTTGTTGAATTATTTGGATAGAAGAGCTAATATGTTTATACAAAATTCATATATAGAAACATACCGAAAACTTATTTTGTCGTGTTACCTTCAAAGTAGGTAATATAACGAATTATTTTATACCACAGTGTAGGCAATACCACAAAGTAGGTAATAGCAACAAATTACCTACAAGAGTAGGTAATTTTATGGATTGCTCTATCTAGTAAACTTATATTAACTGTTTCTCTTCAAGTTTTTTACGGACTCAAATGGTATCAAGATGATTTGTCGTGGATACAGGTGTTTATATCCACTGAAAACCGGTCGAAAATGTTCTTCCTCCACGTGCATTAAACATGTCATTTGCGCTGATCGTGGCTGGTGTCTTTATCGAATGTCAAAGTGTCCTCGAACGTTGCCTGTTTGTATGAATGTCTCTCGCGAGCAGAGAGCTTTACAGATGTCGAGTGTTGCTCGTGATACTTATCTATGTTTTTGAAAATGATAACACCGACGTTACAACAGAGCCCACACGCCCGACGACAACGACATACAATCACAGGAGTACGTACATCCTCCGACTCTCTACACAAACTGAATTTAGTTTCCAAAAAACTTTACTCGATGTAATGTGTATTCAATTTTAATTTTGAATGAGTAACAAGCCCACAAACGTTCTTACTGCAAAACCTGTCAAAAGAAAAACAGAAAGCTATAAGCCCGTCCTTCCCTGTACACTATCATTATCATACAAAGGTGCAATATGGTGCAGAACTTGGCGACTCGCATACGCTACAGCCGCAGAGTGAAGCATGTGAGAGTATTCAACCTTTGCAAAGTTATTTGGTTGGGGAATGGAATTGCACAGATTTCATCTGATGTTGGTTGTTGGCACGGTCTCTTCCGGTGTTTACTTGACACTGCGTGCGGTGTAGCAAGTAAGGATGACTCGTGATGGCACGAGATAAACGCCCTGTGTCCCGCTCAATGCACACGTTCTGAAAGCGGAGGCCCGCGCTTCTAGCGCCGCATTTGATTTCCCCCACCAACGCAGCCATTGCTGGCAATACTTGCGTCGGACGTAGCCCACCACCACAGAGCGTCACACGCGCCGCCCCCTGTCCAAGCACCGATTGGGCGCGTCTGCCGCGTCACTCAAGACTGAAGAATGAAAAAAAAAAAAAAAAAACTTGCTGGACGAAGAATACATAACCGCATCTTTCGATCTTGACCCGCACCAACGCGCTCTTCGTCCATTCACACCAGCGTTAGTCTTCTTCGCAAGACAGCGTCGTCCAGTCAGAGTGTCGCGCTCGTATGACGTGGGCCGAATTGTGTTGACGCTCGGCTGTCGGTGTAGGCATCGCAACACTACCCAAAATGATCAAAGCCCGTGCACTAGAACTTTGACGTCATCATATTAAGATGAAGCGCGGACACACACACAAAAAAAAAGAAGCCCCAAGCACCGCGTCAGCGTTCGGCTGCCCCTTGTGTTTAATGAATACGCCGAAGGACGCTTGGTGTGAGGCTCGGGCCTATATAGTCGCTGATTTGGCGCCATGCTAATGTGATCACACTCCTTGGGGAAGGCTGTTTATGGCCTCTGTTTTGTTTTTTTAGAGCGCAGCTCCTAGGCGCCCGTTTCCGCGTATAGACCGACACGCTGTTTACAAACAAGCCCGCGTTTGCCCACACCAGGTGTGGGCACTGCGCGAGCGCAGAAACCAGATTCCCGTGAGGTGAAGCTTCGGCGTAGGCGCCGTGGCGACAACAACGCAACCGCAGAGGCGAGACGTCAGAGCCGCGCGCTGGTCTATAGCGGCGTAACCGCCGCCCGGCGGTGAATTGGTGCTGAGGCCACGTGACGTCAATTTTTCCGCTAAATCTAGCGGACAAACTGAATTTTATCATGGGTGACATGACACGTAGTAATGTGACGTCATTTTCCTTGGTAACTTTAGCGGGGAAACTGAATTGGCGTTAAGGTCACGTGACGTCAATTTTCCATCTAAGTTTAGTGGGGAAATTGTGGGAGGAGGGGAGGGTACGCAGCAAGGCGAGGAGGAGGGGAGGAAAAGAGAAGGAAAGGAGGAGGAGGGACGGAGAAGGCGGAGGAGGATGAGGAGGAGCAGAGGAGGACGGGAGGAGGTTAGGAGGAGGAGGGAGAGGGGTATGCCCTCCCCTTCGTACCCTCCCCTCCTCCTCAAGAGCTGCGCTCATAATTACGCATTACATAGATTTGTAAACGTCTTTCATTTTTTTTTTTTTAATTTAGTAATGTTGTTAGCTTTTTTTACGGCTAAGGGGTAACACCTCCCAGATAGCAAGTCCGTAGCGCTAGATTTTCTACGTGACCAAATCAGTGAGAACGCAAGTCCAAAGTCGAACGTTCACGCTGCGCTCGAGGTCATTCTGTGTCCCGCGCTGGCTACGCCCTGTTATCAAAGAAGGGTTGAAAGGGGCATCGCGTTATCTAGGCTGTGTCAGAGAACCTCCGCATCTCGAACTCTCGCTCGAAGCAAACGTTCCAAAGAGCTGCGATAATAAGAAATAGCGGACTCTGAATCATCGTTGGCACCTGCTCCCGATTTCAGAGTGCGAGCGGCTGTACTCGGGAACAGCTTTCTGTGGCTACGCAGTCAAAGGCTAGTAACGTTTGTGAAAGATACGGAAGCGCGTGCTTGAGTGCCGACAAAAGCTGCGCACGCGCGCTCTGTTCTCCGGAAAGGCCGCAGAATCTTTTCCACGGTTGACGGCTCCGTGTGAGTCACACGCGGCCGGCCACGTGTTGCTTTCCGTCGCCGGTGGCCGGCGCCGACGGCTGCCGCTCGCATTTTAAACGAGAGGAAACAATCGTGTACGAGAGAAGGCATTGCTCCGAGGGTGCCACGGCAACCGCGCAAGTGGTCATTCTCGTCGCTCGAAAGATGACGCGTGACCAATCCAATGAGGGAGGAACCTTCAGGTCCGTTGGGGAGAGGAAGACACGAGTTTCAGCCGAACGCTGTCGCAGTATTCGTATCCAGTCTTTGTCCCGAGTTGCCCTCCTTACGTGACGTACGAAAATGTTGCCCTTCGGCCTTGTTGACTGAAACACACGTACTGGAAGAGGAGAAGAGTGGAGTTAGGTCGATGTATAGTGGTGGCATAAGCGTTGCGCGAGCGAACGAAATTGATAAGCCCTTATCTATAGTCTTCTCGTCGAACTAAAGGAGAGAAGAACAAGAAAGAGAGTGGGCCTAAAGAGGCCAAGATTGTTTACGAAAGGAAAGAGAGATAAAAAAAAAATGACGTCGAAGGTGAATCACAAGGACATGTAGGCTCTGCCTTCGCGCAGGTATCCTGGACGTTCGTACAAACAGAGAGAGCTGAACAAAGCGTATAAATTAAAAGTCAATGGGGGTGGAATGAGGAGAGCATGGGGGGAAGGAGGATAGAAGACACACGCCGAAACGTGTTCTTCCTTAACACGCAGATGTGCTTGTGCAGGCCACGCTCTGCTCGCGAAATTTCCGTGCGTGGAGCAACTCGCTGCCGAAGCGCCGAGCCCACGTCACCGCTGTGGGCGTGAAAGGCTTCCCCAGCTGCGACGTGTCTTACCCGTCTCGGGCGGCAGACAGCGATAGAGGGTCGGCGTCGATTGCTTCCGAGAACACTGTGCCGCGGTGATGGCCGTCCGGTAATTGTGATAGTATAACTCGGCTGTTTGTTCGAGCTCTTGCGCACGCTGCAGTTACTTAAATCGTACGAGATGGGACTTTGCATGCGCGACAAGCACCGTTTTCTCTGCGCCGAGGAATCAAGATGATCCCTGTGATGACGTTTCATTTTATTTATTTCCTTGCCTTTTGATGGCTTCACGGCATTACAGAGGGGAGTAGGGTAATTTTGCGCGTAAATGCACGAGGCCAATAAAACATAATCAAAGAAAATTAGTAATGCAATTTAAAAGAAGCAGAGTCATTTATCGGAACTATGAGTGCTAGTAGGCGATTCTAATGGGAAGCCTTGCACAGAGAGAAAGGCACTAAAAGTGGAGGTGCCTCAATAGGATTCTCTACTTTTAGCTGATTATTAACGCGGGATGATACGTGAAATGGTTCGAAAAATAACGTTTGGTTCCCGTACAGTTGAGGAAGAGTGATACATTTTTTGAAGACAAACGGAGAGCATATATATTTTCTACGAGAAAAAAAGGTCAGGCAAGTAAGAGACGCTTTCGTAGCAATCACCCGCAGAACCGTTTGTTTGCACACACGCTCGTTAGTTGTCCGCACCTTCGTTCCAGCGTAAAACGCTCGCACTCAGGGTGTGCGTATTTGTCGTGTCTACGATCTTTTTTTTTTTTTCTTTTTCTCAACAAGCACAGAACACACAGCGGCTTCTGCGACTAATAATATGTAACTATATATACGTGGGCGTCGTAGCGTACGCGTCGAAGAGGAGCAGCTTAAACAGTCAGCAGCTGTATTCGAGTATATCGATCGATTTTGTTGGGATTAAGGAATCGGATATTTAGTCTTTCAGAAATTAAAAGTCAAATGCGAAATATTTCCGGATACTACGAGACGTTAGAAAACACCCGGAAGTTGGAGAAAAAATCAACGTAGATAATTTATTAAGCAAAATTATTTTTCCGCTTCGCGCTCTACAAAATATCTGAAACTAAGAAAAGCTACAGGTGTTACGCTTTTCATCCACGATTATATCGTGGATGAAAAGCGTCACGCCTGTAGCTTTTCTTTGTTTAATATATTTTGTAGAGCGCTTTTTATAGCAACTATAGCTGCTACAATTCTTAAATTTGCTTACATTTCTTTATCAATACGATTGGTGGCAACAACCGCTGCACAAGTACGCGGCAATAAACACTCCACCTATTTTTCAGTGAATGAGGTAAGTACTGAGCAACTGTGATATGAACTTCCCGGTGAGACGCCCGGTCAACAAGTTGGATAACATCAGTGATTAAGTCATTGACTTTGGTATGAAAAAGGACGGAGATACATATACGTATATATATAGAGTTTTTTTATGTGTAGCGCGCTTCTATCCGCGTTTTTCCTTCTCTTCCCAATAGCCTCATGCAAAGAAGACAGATACAACAGAGTTCTTAAATTCATATGAAAACATTTCGTAGAAACGAGTCGCTTGTATTTGAGCCTATTTTAACATCGAAATGATGAACGCCATCTCTTGCATAAAACATAATGTTCATTAAATTGTGCGTGACGCACGCTAAATAAAAGCTATAAGCTTGGTGGTATTCGAAACGTCACAGGCCAATCTCCATTTAGTTCTGCTTTATAATGCCTGGAATGCTAATAACCACCGCAAAATTAACGGCACCAATTTATATTTTCGCTTTTCCATGCGCAGTTAGGCCGTCTTTTGTAAAGAATAAATATTTGCTGCTGCAAGTCAGGCAACAAGACATGTTCTCAAGACGGGCTTTATTACTTATTATGTTTTTTTTTTTTTTATCCCGTGCGTGCGGGACAGGAAAAAAGGTTCCATGTTAGTGCCATCGCGACGACAGAAATATTTTACAGTACATAGATTAACGACTATCCAGATTCTATATTAATATCAGTGTCGTTTTCTTCTTGCACGCAAAACACCATGACGACCATTGCCAGTACAAGCCTCAGTTAAACCAATTGAGAGGACCCTCGTTAAACCATTAGAATGGAGTCTTGACTCGATAATCATATCAGTATTCAACGTCATGCTGGAATACGCATATCCAGTAGATCTCATTTGTAGTATGCTCGGGCGACTTACTTTTATGGCGTTTTTCTTCAAGTGGCGCGGACTCGTCATTTCACGGAAAATGGTCGAATCAAGGCATGCATTAATGAATGTTTTATTCGTATTCCTAACGCACCCCAACTTTCCGGACTCGCGATGGCACAGTGGAAAGTATGAGTCACCAGGGCTACGTCAACATCTATCTTCCTTTGATCACTTGGACATCTGTGCCACAATGCTCACTATCAACCAAATTTCCTGCCTGGCTGTGAAGCCCCTCTATTCTTCTAGCTCGTGTTATTAAATAGCACTTTTTACACTAGGACGGAATAAAAGCATTTAATTAATGGCTTCAGAAGGCTTGTACCGGAGGAGTGTGAAGGCTTGAAGCTCTTGGAGAAGGACCGGTGGCACAAAAGGCTGTTTTGAACTTCTATGCATTTGAAAGTGCAAGCATGTTCCAACCACATTTTACTCTGCTTCTTGATAAAACTCTCTGTATTTCGGTATGTTGGAGTCTCTACATGAAGTTGCGTATAATAACACTCAACTCGAATTTTAGGCATATTTATCAGTAAGCGATATACGCATGTATACGACATAAGATGTTAGAAAAAAACAAACAGAATCCCGAGTATGGAACTAAAAAGAAAGGTTTTGCGGCAATCGCTGGGGAAAACAGAAATTTGAAGCAAAACACTTTCGCCCTTGCTCCCACCCACCCCTTCCCACACACAAATGAATATAAAAAAAATTGCGATGAAGTATAAAAACATTTTTCCCTGTCGCTTGTACCCTTATGAGTCTCATTGGCCTGTAAAAAAAGCCTTCTAACTATAGGATGGTTTTTTATGGCGTATTACGTTTTTTTTAAATACAAACTGCCTTAGGTTAATGACCTCAATCCCAAATAAAAAATACACGGGCCAGGACCTTTGGAAGCGCATAAATCATGCCTAGATTAGGAAGAGGCAAACTTATAGACCATCCCCTGCATATGGTCAGATGGTGAATTTCGGTTAACTGCCGCACCCGGACCAAAAGGCAATACCATAAAAAAGATGCATATGCCGCGTAAAGATTAATCACAGGTAAAACCTCCCCAAGCTCAGCGACCCTGCTAAGAAACAAATCAAGCAAACCCAAACATGCTGCTAGCCCTCCACAAATAAATCCCCATCGTCAGACCAATGACTGCTGCAATCCCAGACGACGCGAACATCCTTCTCAGCCGCTGGAAAAACAAACCCAACCACGATAACAAAAGAAACGGAGACCCCCCAAATAAAAAGTAACCGCGCCGTCGAACACGACGCGATCGTGAATGCCAGAATTCCCAGCCAGCTCTCATTCGCCGCAATAGCAGAGAGCGTCTGGGTACGTGACGCTGACCTCGGCCACATCCGCGGCTGGCCGAGGGATGCGCGGTCTGGCTACGCAGTCCCGGCAAACCATTAACCTCGTTCTCGTGATGCTTATGCTGCTCGCAGCGTGGAAGCGCTCTAGTCCGATCAGCAGGCGCTGCCTTCCTCCAAGACCGTTTCCCTCTTGTCGATTAGACCTGTTGCTGCTGCTGTGGCTGTGACTGCCTTCCCAGTAACTAAGATCTCGTTAGGGGGGGAACAGGATCAATAAACTACTACGTGGCATCGTTCGCTTCCGCCCCACATGAACGTGTATAGGCAACGGTGTTTGAAATGTTGACGCTAGCGGGGCAGGCGTCGGGGGCGAATCACAACGGCGCAGCAGGAAGCGAAGACAACCGCTTGTCAGGGGGATGTTTACGACGATGTCGTCCGGTGCCTGAGTTGAGTGAATCGGGCGAGCGTCGTCGTAGTGTCGCATCAGGTTTCCTGGCCGACCGCTCGGTGCTGTTGTTGGGTCACTTGGGTGCTGCGTGCGAAGGCGGCCGAGGGTATACTTCTCTTTCCGCGTCGAGCAACGTTTCCGGCTACTTGCCGGGTGGTGGGCGGAACGCTCGATTGTTCCTCGGCGGTCTAGATCTGGGCGACCTGTTTTTTTATTAGGAGGCAAAAGCGGTCGTAACGTAAGACATCTTCAATGTGGAGAAGAGGGGAAGTCGTGCGTCATCGACGTCAACATGGATCATTCAATGAGGATCCAGGATTGCACGAAGACGGGAGGATACTACTGGGGGAGAAAAAAGAAATCGTGGAATTAGACCGGCTGCAAAAATACTCCAGAAGCCGGGCGAAAACATGAAAACGCTTTCCTATAGTACCGCCTACTATTTCTCTTGGATAGGCTCGAAATATTGCGGCGTAAGCTGCTTTGGATTCACATTTTTCAAATCGTTTGTTCCTTGTGTCTTGTAATATTTAGATACATCTTCTACGGGAATTGTAAAACTACAGTGTCTCTTTTCTCGTGTTTTTTTTCCTTTAATGTTGTTTTATTAAGTCGGCCTTTCCCCTTATTTTACTGCTGCACTTCTTAATCATTATATTTTCCTTATTGAATAAACTTTGTTATATAAAACATTTTATTTTCACAAAAGTATAACGTCGTTAAGAATCTACGTAGAGCATATTTCAACTAAGAAGTATGGTTCTTTTTTCTTTTAGAATAGAAGTTGTTTTTGCGTACCAAGTATCTTCTGGCGAGTATTAAATTGAGCAAGCGCGTGTCTAAACGATTCAACGTTTTAGTTTTTTTTTACGAGTTTGAAAAGCATATTCTTGAGATGGCTCTATAATACACCAAAAATACACAACCCATTCGAAACCAGGTTGTGGGACGCTGAAACGAAATCATCCCAATTTGAATAGTGCGCTTGCCAAAGCTACGCGAACGATGGCTTCAGGCTTCGAATATCTTTTCGAGCCCTTCAACACGATCGCTCGGTATATCCCGCCCCGCGAAAACCCACGTGCTCTAAAAGAGTTAGAGGACACGTCAGCTGCAGCCACCGCGTCTTCCCGACTCGGGGCCACCCCGGCGGAAAGGGAGTGTGCGGATGAGAGCAGCGCCGATGGGGTTCAACAACAGCCGAGCTCTGGCTCGCGTAATTTAATTTGGGCCTCCTTTTGGTATTATTAATGATAACTTAATATAGACACGGCGATTAACACGCTCCGTTCTGCAGGCCTGTTGGGGATCCTCTCGGACGAAAATAAACGAGGTTAGCCCCGTTCACTGGTCGCAGTTGGAGACAACTGAAACAGCTGCGCCAATCAGCCAGGACTCCGTGTGCAGCTTGAACGCGGTCCCAGGGAGGAAAGGGGCTTCCGAAGCGCGAGAAAAAAAAATTGCAAAATCGTCCCTCGCATAGCGTCTCTCCTAAAAGTCGCACGAGCGGCAATTATGTGCACGTACAGCCCAGAAAATAAAACACGGGTGCCCTGATGTTCCTTATTGTCGAACAGTTTAGAGGTATATTGTGCTCAGGCAACCAATAAGCGCAGCATTTATGGTCAGTCTGTTTTCAGTATACTTTTCACACATAAAGGCACGCCAAGTGGTTCTCGTGCGCACTAATGTCGGTGGGCTGTTTTACGCACGAGGTGCGCACGCATCTGGAAGACGTGCGTGGACCGGTCTCCGATCAATCGACGCATGACACCTCCTCTTCGAGTAACTGTCGTTGACGCGCCCGAAACAGCGTCTTCTGACTGGCAAAGCTACCGCTTGACCGGTGTGGCACGTGAAGATCGCGTTTTATGAACTCACTGGATCCTGTTGCTTTCGTGTGCCCCAGCCAGGGACTTCTTGCAGTTGGTTTTCAATGACACGGGGTTTCACTCTTAACCTCCTCAACGAAAAATCTATGAGCCCCCGTCTTTAGTGTAGAGCCACTGTGATTAGGGAATACAATATACTGGAACACATAGTTACACTCTAAAACAAAAAAGGTGTTTTCTTACACCCTTTGTCCCATATACTACACCCCAAAACTTCAGTTCGACGTACAGCGCACTGACGTCGAACCGACGAGACTAACTTTTACGAGAGGCTTGATAGCCGTGTGGTACAACTTATTAAAATAGCTAATGTGCGTGCTACTGACTACAAAAAATAATCGAGGTTTTCTCGGCCCTACTGCAAAACCTCAGTGCTTTCTTTCTATGGTCTTTGATACGTACTTTAGCTGTCTAATAAGTTATATCGCACCGTTGTCAAGCCCCTCGTAAAATTTGGGGCCTTCTGTTCGACTATAGTGCGCTGTACGTCGAACTGAAGTTTTGGGGTGCCTTATAGGGGACAAAAGGGTGTAAGACGACACCCTTTTTTTAGGGTGTAGGCGGAAGCAGAGCTCACGCACGCTACATGATAGTGGCGAACATAAGTTGGAACCAATCACGACAATACTGTTGCGTCCTCCAAGGAAACAAATAAACAATTCAAATCAAGTTATAAACACATGATCGTACAAGGATAAATGTTATCTGTTTATATTCTGTCGCATCACAACTTAGGAAACAGCAAAAACTTAAGTAAACCGAGGAAAAAGATCCTCATAATTTTGTTTTCATGCGACTTTGTTTTAAGGCGCCTAGTTTCAACGCCCTTTTAGGCTGACTGAACTGAACGTTCACCTCTTGCTGAGCTAAACTAAAGCAGGCTATAGTCTAGGAGAGTATACCGGTGACGTAACGGTAACCTATAGAAAAAGCGTGTGTATGAAGCCACTGTAGTCAACTCGGTGCCTGACGCGTGACAGACTGGTCATGCGAGGCTTCGAGAGACTTGACAATTGACAAAGGAGCCATGGCGCAAAAGGTTCATGCTTGAAGGATTCGGCAGCCCTTGTTCGTGCATTTCAAAAGTCGTCGGGACTGAAATGACAGCTGAAGCAAAAAACTTGGCACGGGACTCTCACGAACTCGAGCTTCCTCTCCTTGAAACCGCGTAAAATGTAAGTGGAGGAGCTCTTTGAGCAAGGGAAACGGGAAGAGAGGGGGGGGGGGGGAGGAGGAGGATGTGTTTGCTAGGAATAATGGGCGAGAGAGAGGGAGGAAAGGGATGTGACGCTTCACTTACACGAAAAACACCCTGGAGTCAAGGCCATACTCTGGCTTCGCAGTTTGCGGTTGCCACGACGAGAGATGCTGCCGCGCTCCCTCTATGTCACACGTCCCATCATATTGGAGACCACTGGCGACAGATGTGACGTCATGTTACAGTCCCATCTGTGTTCGACTCCAGATAAGAACCTCCGTGTCCGCTTGTGACAAACCATTGCACTCCACATAAACGTATTTCGAGAGACGAAGGGGTCAGCGAACATAAAGAAAAGATTACATAGAAATTCCGTAGCTTGTAAAACGACGTCGTGAAGCAAAGGAAGCCCGGCAAAGCTGTGCCTGTGGAAGACTTTAATAAAGACGGGTCCGAAGTTACTCCTGTAGCCGCTAAGTTGTTGTTTCTAGAAACTATAACATGTACAAGTAGATTAGAACAACCGATCATCCGGGCGTCTTAAACGGGAGTGCTGCGTTTTTATTTCTTCGTGCAAGAAGTAACAGCTCGACCAGAAGAGCCCGCAATACTTTTATCGCACCAGGAAATTGTTACTTTTATATTTTTCTAATATTATGAACCTTTTCTAACTGTAACGATAGAGATCCCCGCTTTTTACGTTTGAAATGTGTTGGGCAACCCGGCTCCAATTGCAAGCGGAGCTGGGTTTGAAAAGACGAGATTGAAAACTGTTTTTATAAACATTCAGAGTTCTTTATTTACAATGAAGACTTTGTCCTGGTACGAAAACAACCGCGAAATGCATCGCAGCTAGAAAACAAAATATCGACATAAAATATTGTTTGTACCCTGTCAGGAATGACATGTAGAAATTGTAGCGTTTTTATATTTGTGCATCGCCCAGGTATTACCAAGAACTAGGGTTTGTGACCTTACGGAAGGAGATAATTTATAGGACCATACATTTTTACCAGAACGCAATATCCAGTTGCATATCCTTTGTGCTCTTTCAATTGGGGATCAGGATGAAACAAAATCTGGGTCGAGCTTCTACAATTTTTTTTTTTTTTTAAATGGGAGCCTCACGAACACCACAAAACGCACAAAAGCGTATTATACTAAATTTAACGCTATATTGATGTATGCATATCTAAAGTCAACCGAGTTTGCATAGAACGTGGCACCAAATATAACTAGATATTATTTCAAACGCAAGTTATACAGTCAAAAGGCACTGAAGGCTCCTTGTTTCTTTTTTACAAACGGCAGGGACATCCTCATATACAAAACAACACATATAATCACGCTCAAAAACAATCAGCACTTATAAATCACAAACCGAACTTCACTTCATCACAGCACCGGGTGCACAAGACGGACAAATTGTGGGAATTTGCATTGAAAATAATGTTTCGATACAGTCACCGGTTCTCGCCCCCATCACATCCGAGTGCGGTAGTAAGGTCAGAACGACTGTGTATCACAGTATGATTCGAGTCAGTGGTGTTCACCATGACCGTTTGCAGCTTCATCTTCATCGTCGTCACCTAAAGAAGACCTACGAGTAAACTTCCCAGCGTTCCAGAATTTCAGGTTGGAAGCTTTTGACAGGAAACACTGCAGGCCGTCAGCACTGAGTGCGTGGCCATGCCTCAACCGTAAGCTCCTCAGTTTCGAAAAGCCATTTCTCTTGCACAGCAGCAACGCTAAGGAATCGTTGAGGCCTCCGCCACAGAAAAGCTCGATGTGCCTGATGTTCTGGCAGTGTGACAATAAAAGTTCACATGCATCCCTATGCACTAACCTACCAACACGAGGTCTCAATGTCAGTTCCCTCAGATTCTGGAAGGGTTTCACTGCAACTGTCCTGGAATGAGTGACCGGGAGTGAACATCCGAGCAAGATGAACCAGCGAAGAGAAAGTGCTTCGAGTTCGGGACACATGGCGTTCGTTCGTCCCAAATCAATCACGTCGAAATGTTCGAGTCCTAGGCGAAGAAGGCGACGGCCACAAAGAGCGAGCAGGGGAAGCACGTCATCTGTATACGACGAAGGAATCGTTGGGGAGTTCCGAAGCTCCAACGAACGCAGTCTTTTTAGTTTGGATAGCTCTCGAATGTTCATGCCGTCCTGGACGTGCAACACGACTTCCTCCAGTTGTGGAAACCAAGCAACTAGTCTCTCCACACTACCCCAGCCCATGGGATGACCACTTTGCAGAGCATGGATACGGGACAGCCGGTTCTCCCACCACTCCCTCTGACCACTACCGGTCCGCGAATCGAGGCTATCAAGCACCGACTCCAGGTACACACACCGGACTATCTGAAGGTTCGGAAAGGTTTCGATTAAACTGATGATTCCTTCGCCGTCCACTGATGCCGGCAGGCTTACTTGCATAAGGCTTTGTTGGACTGGCAAGTTTTCGAGTTGCACGATGCGCGTCACAGAATCGATGTCGTCAGCGTTGATAGAGTGGTGCATTACTTCTAACCGCTGCAGGAGTGGGCACGATCTCACAAGTACTTCAAAGTTGTCACGGTAAATGTCTTGAATTCGGAGCACTCGGAGGTTGGAAGCTGCACTCAGGAGTCGTCGTACAATGTCTTCGCTCTCCGAGGAAAACATCCAGAGTCCAGATATGGTCAATTCTCGGAGGGACGCACCGTGCTCTTCGAGTAGCTGCAGAATGAACTGCAGGTCTACCGTGCTGAAGTCATCCAGGCAGCTGAGGTCGAAAGACTCGAGACCCGAAACAAGCAGAAGCTCGGCGACACGTCGGACAGCGGGGCTGCGTCCTTCGTCGTCCAAGATGGACTCAAGCAGGTCTTGTCTCACGTGCACGGGGTAGTCCACGAACGGGTTGTCCTCAAGCGGTGTGGACGGCGTTCCGCCGGAGCACTCGGACCCCTCGTCCAGACTCTTGCTCCAACGCCACACGTTGCGACTGACCTCGTCCAAGCAGCGCTGCCGGAGGCTCCAGGGTAGCACGATCCTTGGGCGGTCCGAAGACTGCGCGTCGTTCAAGTCGGCATCGTTTTTGGGCATCGGTGGTGCCATGGTTGCTGCTGCAGCGCGTCCAGTTCGGTGTCGGCTCTTAGGTTGTTGCTCGAAGCGCGAGACGCGTGTGTTCCCATGCGGAGGCTGTTTTTCCTTTTGCGGCGAGAGGGCACCTCGCCGGGTGATAAAAAGCGGGGGAACGTGCACGCTGCCGTTGAGATCACGCCGCGAGCACGTGAACACTTGTGCCGGCGACCTTCTCTGGCAGCGGCAGCGACGCGCGGAGTGAGAGAGAGAACAGCTGCCGGCGAGAGACGCACACGGTTACGTCACGTGCAACGAGGCTTTCCTTGTGAAGGGGCCGCCGCTCGCGACTTCCGAGCGGGAGAGTTGCGTACGCCTCGACAACCGACAGTAAACACCGGTTTGTCTTGAAAACATCGTTCCTCGGACTAGCGGCGGCTCTCGGCGATTGGTCCTGACCCTGGGAGCTCCACAATTCGGGGCTGCAACCGACCGCAACACGTAGCGAAATTCACTTATGAGAGATCGCGCTGGCTGGAACCGGTTTTGAGGCCCCGTAAGGTGCCCGATAACAGGGCGACCGGCCTCACTCCTTCGCCGCTGCGAGAGGCCGGCAACACGAAATTGTGCCGGGCTTGCCGAATCGCTAGCAGGACGCACCTGTCCTTGGAATAAGGCTTGTCACGGATCGTTGAACATATGGCCACGTCTCTTCGTGCCACGGCTGGAAGAAAGGAGCTTTGTTCGAAGCAACGGCCCGGTCGGTCGTCACGATTGCAGAGCAACTTGCATACTTAGCTGGGCGGCACGACGAACGGTGAAGGCGGTCATCGGCAAAGCATTGTAAGATAGGAAATGAGGGACGAAGTTTTATGCACAATGCGTCGTCTAATGAATGCGAGGGATATCCAAAATGGCCCGTTTCTCTCGACCAGGGGGCACGATCGCGTCCACAAAACGCAAACATGTAATGCTCGTCTAAAGCGGCGCTGTAGCGTTGGCAAACTGCGCAAAACGTGGCGGTGTTTTTGTCTTCGCCAGCATCTGTCTACGTGTGCGAAGAAAGCACGTGCAAAAAGTAAAAAAAAAGAAAAGAAATTATGTTAACAAAGGAACTACAGCCCTTTCTTTCAGCGTCTCATCAAAACACGAATATGTTTTCGTTTCAGTCTTTTTTTTACTGTTTTGGTTCACAAAACAAAGTATTCTAATACGTATAAGCACAGTCTGCACAAAATTCAAAGGACTGCAGAAATATAGTGAGAGAAAGCAAATATATCTCAGCATGTTGTAAGCTGAGATAGCAGTAAGTTCATGCGATAATTGATGTTGAATAAATACGCCTAAGGACGACTGACACGAGGGTTCTTAGTCTATCAGACTGAAATACATCTTAGTTTTTTTGTTTTTGTTTTTGCAGCAGATGGTGGCTGAGTAAACTTGGAAAGGTGTCTATTCGCTTTGTAGTCTTTAATTTCACAAAAAAAAAAGACTGTGCTTAAAACAGACACTTCGCTTATTTAAATTCCCTGATTCATGTTCTTGAGTAGCAATTCATAGGAAACTTTGAGATTTATTGCATTCCTTTCTTGCGCAGAAATGCAGATGAGTATGCCGTTATCATAAAATGTCCAGGATTTTGTGAACCATAGCAAAAGGGACAGGCACCAGGTAACCAGGTAGGATGTATCTACCTTCCCTCCCAACGTGTCGCGCCGTTGACATAGAGAGTATACTACAAGCAACTTGCTAAGGAAGCATACAATCATATGCCTACCCACAGGCAGGCCAAGAATTAGAATGATAAATAGTCGTTTCAGTCAGCTCGCATATATGAAGTTAGAGATCATGCATATTTAGAAGGCTATCTAAATCTAGACTAGATTTCTATGCCTCCCCTGTTTGTGGGTCTAACATTTTGATTTTCCTCAGATGTGCTCTTGAGATAGTGATGCCTCACACGCGTCATTTTGATTGTTTATTCGGGATGACAAGAGTCAAATGATACGATTCACATTGATTATTTTGCTCAAGTCGTCCTAACGGTGCGCTCTGATATAAAGTAATGGAAAAGTCATAAAAATGCAAAAGACGTTCGATACAATAGTTTAATTGCAGAAAATTTTTTTCTGTTTTGAATTGGTAGCAAGCACGGTAGCTCTGGTTTTGTCTAATCGTTACTTCACATACCCATTAAGACGCATAAAGAAATCACATAATAATAATATTAATAATAATAATAATAATATTATTATTAATAATTGATCTTAACTCAGAGGCAAATAACCAAAGCGTAGTACATGACGCAAGTGAAAAACGCGAGCTGGTAGCTTGTGGACGAATAATGGGAGCGCATAACAAGAAGTTTGCCATCGCAGATTGTACTATTGAAATAAAAGCTATGTTTGTCTTTTTTTTTACATAACGCACTCGGTTTCTAAGAAAGACTTCTAGACTCTCAGTGCCCCCGCCCGAAAAAGAAAAGCGAAATATCGGATGAGGAATGAAATATTATATACAATGTTTTAGCATACTTTGTGTGCATTCGAACAGGTTGCAAGGTGAAGTTCTGCACCTTAAGGGTTTTTCTTTTATGTCACGCAGGACGGAGGAGCGGACAAGTTCACGTGGAGAACGGAGGTAAGTGCTAGTGGTTGGTGCATGTGTCTAATAAGCACTGCATCTGCATGAAATCGCCTTTTTCTCGTTATTACCGCCTGCATTGAAGGATAACAAGTCGCACATAAAGTAAACCCTTTTTCTATTAATTAGATCTTTGGACATACAGAAGCAAGAGAGAGAACATGTAATGACAGATTCAGGAAACTGCTGTATAAAAACAAACCAGATTTCAAGGCGAGACTAAGAGCCTCAAGGTGTCTTGCCCTAGGCACCTTCTACTACGAGTTTCAACAATAAATCTTGAATTAATCCGACAAGCGATCCCGGAAAAGGTATTGATGTCTGTTCGGGTAAATAAGTACGTAAAAAACACTGACCTATTTCAGCCTTACCGACGTATCATACGTACTTCCTTGTTGCAGCCCGACACACTTCGCTTACCTATGATTCCTGTTTAGCCAGGCAAAGGTTTCTACTCCCCCCCCCTTCCCCTCGAATTTGCTAGTCCATTTTTACTTTTTTACAAGTGAATTTGCAATGGACACAAATTGCTTCGCAGTAGTACATTCCGGCTCCCCATGGTTACCTAAACTGAAGGGTAGCCAGCAACAGAAATCCAAAGCAGTGAAGGTCAAATTTGTCGTTAGATGCTCGGACAGCATGAGGTTAGCCTGCAAGAGATTATGACGAGATATTTACATACTGTAAGGGAGAAATTCAACCAGTGCAGTACCACTATTAGCATGGGGTCTTTAACCTGCATCACGCAATAGTGGTACACGACTGCAGGCACGATGCTCATCTACACCTAAACAGGAGCGGTGTGAATTGAATCCAGGATTCATGAGTTCTGAAGCACGAGCTTTCCCTCCACGTGCTGCAAAGCAGCATCATGCAAAATATGCGATAACCATGTCCTCCTGAAAGAAAAAAAACACTGCCACTATCAAAAGCCACACAGGCGTTCTATCAAGGTGGCAGCAGCAATAAATTCGACGCTCAATGGTAGAGGTTGTTATTTCGTTCAAGTGCCGTCAGCGAAGGGAAATTAAATTAAACACTTTTTTATATTACTAAGGTACTCCAGTGTGTCCTTACTCTCTGCGAACCGGGGTCTGATTCTTGTTAACCACTTTTGGTACAGGTATATCCCAGAAAATGTTCGGCATCGTTGCTTGTGTTCGCTGCAACATGAAATTTTATGTTTGTCCATAAATGTGGCACAAGCCGGGGCAGCCTGAGTGTTACCAAATGTATGCGTGGTTGAACAGTTTACAATAAATATGATAGATTAATGCTGATCTTATGGTTTGGTGTGAGTGACAAAAATGACTGAAATCGCACACAGACAAACACGCACTAAAAAAAGATAAGCCGACTGGACTTCTAGGAGCTATCAATTGCTTCGTAGTGCTCAGTGACCTGCTGCTTAGCGAGCAAAGACCTCGAGCTGTCCGAGCTTTCCTTTGACATCGTCCACACCACCCGTTCAGTCACTGTCTGCGCAAGTTTAGGTGCCAAACGTACATACTCATTGACGTCATGCAAATATCTGTCCGCAGGCTTTCTGATTGTACGTCATTCACCTGTCAAAGTCCGACTCTATATTGTGACGCAGGCGTGCTGTTACATGATACGGCCCTCGGCATCGCAAACCTTTCCGAACAGAGTGGACAGTGAAGATAAGGCGTCGGCTAAACCGACAAACATGTCATACCGAATTGACGTACGCTTTCACCTATCATTGTCTGGTGCAACTGGACTCTTCTTCGTTCTACAATCAAGAAACATGTACTGAAAGTGTCTTCCGTGTGTAAGCCTTGAAAACCTGTTTTCTATAGAAACACGGGTCAGTGTTGCTAGAGGGATTTTTTATTCCTTTTTGTTTCGTTTTCTCTTTGCAGTAGTTATCTGGCTTTTAATCTCGTTTGCCTAATCGGAACGTGACAGCAGTACGCACGTACGCTCGTCCTGTTAAAACGAAAAATGGGTTGCACGTGCTTTAGGGTGTCGCAACGTATACAAAGCTTTCCGGCCTAATTTGGAAATCGCTTTCGCGGTTGTTTTCAAGCGCAATATGAGAAGCACTCCTAGGGTACAGTACTTGCGAGTATGTACAGTATGTAAAAAGTACTAGAGAAGAATGTTTACGAATAAAGCGAATTGCCAGCTTAGAGCCTTTACAGGATACAACGTTTTGTGATTGCGGTCGGTACTGCATTTATCTTGTATCTGTATTGTTACGGATGTTTAGAGGTTGCTCCAGCCTATAAATGAGAACACACAGATGAATGTAATTGCAATATTTAGTTACCACGACGCGACAGCGGACCGCAGCTGATGGTCATGCTTTTGTGTGCACTTCGACCGAGAACTTACTAGCTTCTATCTCTATGACAAAGGGTGTTTGATCTTAATTCAAATATGTCCATTTAGAAAATTCCGGGAAGGTAGAATAATGCGGTTTTATACAGGTGAGTTAGACAGCCATGGGACAATCGAATAATTAACTAGAATTGGTTAATTATATTTTTAATAATGAAAATAAACATGTGGTTCCAATTAGAAACTTGCTGGGCGTCGTTCAAAACCACTAAATCAGTTTTAAAAATATTTGAAGCACGTTGTAAGCCCAGAGGTGTGCTAATTTCTACTCGTGTAACAGGTGCAACGCTGGCGGTCCGCAAACGTGGATGATAATAATTTACGTTGGCTGTATAAGTTATCTGCAAATACCGCATTATTCTACTTTTCACGGCTTTTGTTATTTTTTAATGGGCCTGTCTGAATTAAAATCAAGCACCGTGCATATACCACTGTACATAATCAAAGGAAGAACCAGCCCGAAACGTTTCCGCCAGAATCTTCCCATGAGATCTCCCAACAACGAAGGGTATCATTCTTTCAAGTTACATTATGTACTCGCAAGAGCACAATTTTTTCCCAAGGTATAGTTAGTAGTATATAGCACTATGTATACCATGCTAGGCCATCATCTCTACTCCATTTTACAAACGCCCGCAGGGCAGACTAAGGCATGGGCACCAGCGCGCGGCTTTCGAAAGAGCCTCCTATGCACGAGTTCTCGTACAAACAAAAGCGTTCTGCTGAGCTAGACTCACCCGCCTGAACTATTGTTTTTACTGCAGACATTTGTGAGATAGAGTATTGGTGCGTGAGGCCCATTCAACAATATATCAAGACAGGTTAATAGAGCTCAAAGTTTCGAAAATGTGTTTTTACAATGTACATTACACTATCGTCATTGACATTGGGAAAAGGAAAGGCGAGAAATCAACCATGTGATGTCCTCGTTTGAGTGGCACGCACAATTTGTGGCACGCCTGTCTGAACGGTGCTCACATTGTTTTCAGAAAATGCTGAGGTGTTCTAAGTGCGCCGATGATACATTTAACTTTTAAGCGTGGACATTACCGCGTGCGAGGCGGAGTTTGCAGCGCACGAAGCTGTCACGCGAATGTACGGGGCTCAATCCCTTTCAGCCCACGTTCTTCTTTACCCAATACTTCCTCTTCTGAAAAACGTTCCCGTCATTCTCTGCGGTTGTTGTGCGTGCTGGTTCGGAATCTTACTGAACCTGGGCCCTGGCACATCTATAACAAGCAGCACTATCGCGTTCCCCTGGGTCTGTGCCCCTCCCGTCGCCGTGACGGGATGTCTGGTGTCATCTTTGTTTAGTTCAGAACACAAGCTCACTTCATTAAATATGCATTTTCAGTTTTACGATGGTGTTTAAAAAAGTGACAGCAAGGTGACAGTATTTTATAAAACAAACACCGCAGGAATTTTAACTCCTAGCGTACATTCCTTGAGAGGATGTTGGGATTACCTTAAAGGTGGCGCGGCGTGCTTAAAGGGAAAGGCAGCATATTTGAAATGGTGGCGCTCTAAGCTACTATATATGGTTGAGGGGCAGCGAGCAGTCGTCGGGTTTTTTTGTAGTAAGACGGCAAGAAACCTCATGAATTTTATAAAAAAAAAATACTTTAAGAGTATGGAGATGCCTGGATTAGCGAGTGGGTCGATGCGTTTAAAAATGGACGAACATCAGTTCATGATCAGCAACGCTCCTGTCCGTCCTAGCCGGACCACGTCACGCCACCTATTCAGCGATCTCAACATCTTCTCTTGAAATGTATCTACCCTGCGCAGGAGTTTGAAATTCCTGTGGTGTTTGTTTCAGGAAATAGTGTCACTTTACTGGTTTTCTTTGAAGCACCCTCGAAGATTCACGCGCTCGTTTATTTGCGATAATATGTCACGACCCACGATTTGAGAAAGAAACACGCAATTGTAACGATGAGCGCGTCACCTCAAAAAGTGCTCGCCTCCACACTCATTTAGCAGCCATGTTGCGCTCTTTATTATTTACAGGCTCGATTTCTAAAGCTCCAGTAAGCAGGCAGCTGCGCCTCCGGCCTCGAGAATAGTCACCCAACAGGTGCCGTTATCGTCATCGCCATTCCTCGTGACCGACCACGCTCGAGCACGTATTGCAAGTCCCGGTGCGCACGTGATTCTGGCGTGCTCGGGAGGTGAACTCAAAGCGGGCAAATAGAAAAAATAAGGTAACGAGCGCTTTCGAGCGGGAACAAACATCCTTTTCGTCAGATAGGCAGCTGCGCCGTGTCATTGTTGGTTTGTGCGTTTTTACGGGCGTGGATTCTTTAACCCTTACTGCATGTGCGTGATTCACGTTAAAGACCCCGGGATTTTGACTCGTACTGCGCTGACCCAACCACCCATTTTGAACACAAACGCAAAAATCACTCGAAGCTTAAAAAGAAAAAAAAAAAGCGGGGTTGGAGGGAGCGAAGGGTGCGAAAATCTTAGAAATATGGAGCGGTTGCTCTCCCGTAAAGCACTTGGGTGAGCTAATGGACTCAATCTACGGAGGTCGCTCCGCGAATCACGGGGCTAATAATGCGTATAAACCTAAAAAAAAACCAAAAAAACGGTCTGCGCTGTGACACTGAGCACGTTGCAATGTTATGCGCGATGCCACAACGCAGAATTTTTTTTATTTTATTTTGAATTTTTCTAGATAGTTTATTAGCGTTGTCATTGATTGTCCCAAGTGCTTTGCGGGGAGCAGACGCTCCAGATTGCTTTTAATGTATGTAAGAGTAAAGTTTGTGCACAACTTCTTTGTCGAGTTATATTCAAAGTAGCAAAATGTTTCTGCACTGTACTTTTTTTTTTTTTTTTTTATAAGCCTAGGGGAACTAACTCTTAGCTGCATAGCCGGTTGCGGCGAAGCGGAACGTTTTACATTGTGGTAACTCATCAACGTCAAAAGTTACGGCTAAGGGGGAAGCGAAACATGAAGGAAAACTGAGGAACCCGGAACGTTTGCTGCTAAAATGCACAAATAAAAAATAAAAAATAAAACTAACAGAAAATAAAACAAAACAAAAAAAGGAGTGAGTCAGAATGCCGAGACAAAGAAGGCAGTCGTGACACTGAACGCTTTTCGACAAGCTGTTTTTCGGTTTTCGCGCTCCTTCCGTGCATGGCGGGTCTATTTACAACGCCGGGTAAAGAACGGAACGATAGGGCTTCGGCGTAAACAGAGACGACGCGCCTCTTGTAAACTTCAATCTTGCCTCAATAATAATATTGGTCTTCGAAAAACCGTCATCGCTTTCGCAGGCATAAAACTATAGAATCGCCGTTTTCTCTCGTTCGCCGCAATTTGAGAATAAGAGCGACCTTTGCTAAACCTGTAGAGTCTTTCTCCACCGAGTAGTGTTGGCTATAGCTTGCTGCGAACTACGCACGGGTAATAAATTAATCACTCAATTAAAGGGGCCATAACAAAAACAAAAACGAACAGAGAATTCACGTGGTCGTGACGTGCTTGGCCACTGGATGCGATGACTCAGTGCTTCCAGCGTGCTTTTTGAGTACACAGTGAAACTTGTGATTCGCAAGTGATGTTCAAAGCCGTGGCCACGTAGGCGAATCCAAATATTCGTCGACGGCTTGATGGTGGACGAGCGAATACGTCCGAGTGACGCGGTGCTCGTGTACGATGCGTGAGTTGGGTTCGTCTGACGTGCTTGAGCATCGCGGATGCATCGCAGTGAAAAGCCGGAGAGCTTTCCGAGGATGCGAGGTAAAAAGTAGTCCTGTAAATTTTAAGAATTTCGTACCGAAACTCAGTTTTTTTACTTTCCAACCTCGTGTACTAGTTTTCTTTTGGCCCACTAAACGATATGCGATAACTGTGAAATACCAGACAAAAAACATTTATCCCAGCCAAACATTTTTAATGGTCCTCTTTAACAAAGGTAATCTGATGTGAAGGTCAAGTGTTTTACTCATTATTAGAACGTTGTACTTTATAGAAGCTTTCGTTGTTCAAAATCCAAACTGTGGTATTTGATATGGAATTTAAAATTTATTTGAGCAACTGACATCCACAATGATCCAGTATATCTGGGGCAGCAGCCCAGAATATTATTTATGTACTTTTTACTTTGTCATCATAAACCGATAAGTTTTGTTTTTGTAGGAGTTGGGTCCGTTTTAAGTGTATTTTGTAATACTTCAGATCAAACGTTGTACATGCTAGCCAATATCTCCGCCATGCATCGGAATGCATATTCCTTGGTACGTAGATAATCGTAAAATTCAAATGCTTCAATACTGCAAGACATTGCGAAAAGCAAACCGAAAATCATGCGAAAATCGGAACTAAAAAAAATAGTTCCACCATACTTCTTTTTTTTTTTCAGAAATCTGACCACACTTTTATCACCGTCAATCGCAAATCCACTTTTACCGAATTTATATGCGTGATTTGCGCGGGTATTGACCGCACTGCAATCGCGAATATGCTTTGAACAAAACCATATTTGTTATATACGTCCAGTAAACATATGCGCGTATTTCAAAAACAGTGTCGACCGATTCTCGCATGTTGTAAATTCCATGTGCTTTTTCGTTTTTTTTGTGTGTGTGTGTGTGTTTTTTTTTGCACAAGCAATGCAGCCTTTAAAATAAAAAAAAATAAAAAACGAGAAGGTAAAGCACGTCGAGGACGCTTCTTAGCAGAGAGAGACGCTAGTCGGCCGAAGAGGCACGCGATTTGGTCGGAGAAAGCGCGCTCATGGCGACCAAGGTCGAAAAACAAGCCGTAACCTAATGGCGAATTTTCGCGCGCATTGCCGGAAGAAGATTTATTTTGCGGCTGGCTCCAGCAACCGTGGCTTGCGTCACGTCCGCAGCGACCGCATCGGCTGCGCTCATTTCCATACCGTCACCCCGTCGGACGGGTCGGACCGGGTGGACCCAAATGCGCCCTGCTTCACACGACCGGTTCCCAGCGTAACAGGGGAACAAAGCAAAAACTCAATCACATACTAAAAAAAGAAGCATCGCAAAAATTTATAATTGTGTATAAAAAATATAAAAATTCGACACTTCCTTTTTTATGTGGGAACTTTCATTTTCTGAACGAAGATAGGAAATACGGTTGGGTTAAAAGCGTATTTGTGATTTCTTCGTGATACTTAATTTTACTACCTAATTTAAGCGAAGAACTTATTTTCGCCAAAATCGCAACTTCTAAAACATCGCGAAAACTTGATTATTTGAATACGGTATCACCTCATGCTAACGAACACATTACGTATTTGTTCAAGTCGCGAAAAGTTACGCCCGCAAAATATTCCAAAACCCGCACTTTAGAAGCACCTTTTTGTACAAAGCCCGTGAAAATAAAAGTATCAGCATCCCCGCAAATATCGTTTAAACAAAAAATGGCGTGTAACTATTCTCCTGTATATCGAATGTCGTGCGATTTGCACTTCGTTTGTCGAACATGTGTTCCGTTGACCGTACGAGCACTCCTCGGGAGTGTGTTTTTTTCTCTTAAGGTAAATGCCGCAGGAGAACATGAGTGCCACGCGCACACATAAATCGGGGAATGTTCCAAAGCCTCTAGTTCGTACTCAAAGTTCTCTTTTCGCATGGGAAGAGTGGACGAATATGTGACAATTTACAGCGGCACGAGTTTGCACTCAGACGTTTTGTGCTAGTTTTTCAGATGGTTGCAACATGCGCGTCACCTACACTCATGTTGTTTCTTTCTACAATGCGCAATTCCAAAACTAAATAAAAAATAGAAGAGCAATTTACGTTTGCGAAATCAAAGCCCGTTGGCGCGCTCGCCACTTTAAGCTGCCGAGACAGTGAGTGTACAAGGCGTACATACGATGCAACAAAACGCGCGCCAAAGACGCATCTTTAGAAAGGTTTGCGAAAACCTGCCCTTAAAGGTCCGTCCAATCAGCACCGTTTGCTTACGTAACTTTGAGTCGCGGGAGCTTACATCTGCTTTCGTCTAGAGTCACTGGTATACATCCGAACTTCGAATGAACGTAACAACCAAGTCATTTGCTCGCAACATAAAGAGCATGGATGTCTCGGTGATTCATAAAGTAACGTAAGAAGAAAACGCCAGCAAACGCTCGTGCGTGAATGGGTCCTTATGGGAAGCTTTCGGAAAAACTTTCACCCTGTCGGTCATGAGAAAAAACGTAAAATATGCTATCCTAAAAAAATGAAAGACGCTTACAAATCTCTGTAATGCGAAATTAGAGTGCAGCTCTTGAGGAGGAGGAGGAGAGGGTACGGAAGGGAGGGTATGCCCCTCTTCCTCCTCCGTACCCTTTCCTCCATCCCCTCCTTTCCCCTCCTCCTTCAATTCATTCCCCGCTACATTTTTCGGGGAAAATGACGTCACATGACTTGGTTTCAGGTCACCTACGAACAAATTCAGTTTCTCTGCTAGATTTAGCGGGAAAATTGCTAAATCTAGTGGAGAAACTGAATTTCCCCACTAAATTTAGCGGGGAATTGTATTGTTGTTGAGGTCACGTGACGTCAATTGTCCCGGTATATCTACCGGAGAAAGTGGATTTATCCACTAAATCTAGAGGAGGAACTGAATTTCCCCACAAAATTTAGGGGGGAATGAATTGGTGTTGAGGTCACATGAAGTCACTTTTCACGGTAAACTTAGCGCGGTTACGCCGACGACGACGACGCGAAACACGGAAACGGGAGCCTAAGAGTTGGGCTTTAATACGATACTTCGTTTCCTGCTACGTTGTCGCACATAATTTTTCTTTTTTTTTCGCATATTTTTTTGCGTCGGGTGCGTCGTACCCTTTTGTATAGTTCAGGCTAGAGCCACTTCAGAGTAATGACACTTGTGCCCTCTTGGTGCTTCAAATAATTGTTGGCAGTTCTCTAAAGCTTTAGATGAAATCAGTGAAAACGGTTTTCCTCCTCGAGAAATCTTAAATCAGCCGTTGCAGAGCAAACTAATGCGGGGAGCAAATCGTCTCCTACTTGTGCAGGAGTTGTGGTGATGTCAGGACGACGCCGAACTCTGATTGGCTCGGATTGAAGGATAGTGGGTAGACCTCAAAGCAAGCAGCCGTGAGGTCTTCCCACTATCCTTCCGTGAGAACCAATCAAAGCTTGGCATTCTGACGTCACCACAACCCCTCCAAAAGAAGCAGACGAACTTGCGCTCTGCATATCGTCTGACCTTCCTGACACCGCATCCAAAGCTCAGCAAGTCGCATTTTCAAATCAGGGATCGCTAATTGAGCCCGCTCTTCACTATGCACCAAAGTAAACGTTGCCAGGTACAAAATAAGAGAATGAGGTGCCGATACTTAAGGGGAAGCCGAAGCACTCTTCAAGAAATCTGAGTTAGGGGCGGCTTTTGGTCCCGTAAATTCTGTTATTGCACTTATCTTGCGCAGAAGTAAACGCAAACCGCATTTATTTCTAAACAATACGTGCATCGACTGTCCAGAGTGTCGTAACGCCATTGTCGGCATCCCTGAGCAAGTTTAGTGGTGAGCAAGAGTCATCTGACACCGCTGATGACGTCACTTTTGCTAGTTTTTCTCTCCACTCTCGCGCTTTCCTACCGTCGTCGAGCCACAACCGGCGGGTCTGCGTCGAAATTTTAATTGGCTGTTATGACGCTCCTAGTAAAGGTATCGAAATTAAACTTAATACACTTAATTTCTAGGATGTCCACATTACAACTTTGACTGTTTGTTCGAATTAAAAAACTTCTTCAGCTTTCGTTTAAGGCGTAGCGTATGTTGGCGAAGTTCGTGACCAAACGCGTCGCTGTGGTCGGCCTTCCAAGATAGGTCAAACGCTCACTACAACGTCTTGAATATGATGAAGTCTACCTTCATTAATGGAAGAAGAAAAAAAAAAGCATGGCACACTGTCAATTTTGACGCTGCTGGTTTAAGGACGCGATTACTACAAGCTTCCTCCGCGCTTTTTACACACACCTTTCAATTTTGGCTGGCAATCAATTATCTAAGTTGTGACATCACAGGTTGGAACCATAAGACAGAGGAGCCACCGAAACATGTCGTCGTCAATTGTGGCTCCAGTTCAGATTATTCAAAAATTAGTGCGTGAAGTTTGAGACGGTCTTTGTACAATTTTCCGCATCTTCTCGGGGTTTAGTATTTTCGAGGCGCAAAACAACCGACGCTGCTCGTGTACAATACAAAAGCTGCTTTTCTTGGGCGACTCAAGCAATCTTTACCTGTACCGCTTGTTTTCAGATATGGTTTATTTTTCGTAGCTGGCTGATTGCGTCCAAGCGTGCAAAAGCTTGCTAACAAGGGGCAGATGGCATGTCTTCGAGTAGACTTTGTTGAATGCTAATGTAGTGTGACTTTGCCACCTACCTCTTGAATGTTGCATGAAGCTTAGAAACGCTGCTATTGAAAACACGGTGACGCTCTTTTATCTCTGGGATCAATGAACTTCACACTGAGCGTTCGCCCAGCTGAAGTTTATTTCTAAATGATATATATATACGCGGACTTTCTCACACTTGTGCAATCGCTGGTGATTACCTTCGAAATAGAGTGAATATTAGAGCGTTATGGAAGAAATATGTAAATGCGTGTGTGTGTGTTTGTGTGTGTGTGTGTGGGGGGGGGGGGGGAGGCCTACGACCTACGAGATACCTTTTGCGGAGACGTTCGGTTAAAGCACTTAATACTAAATATTATTTCTTTCTTTATTCAGTAACAGAAGTTTCACTTTCTCTGCCTGACTGGGCCCGGTTCCCCGTTTATATTGCTCAGCGGCAATGCAGCACTGAGTGCCGAGCACTTACTTCAGTTCACTCATTTCAGTGGCCACGAACAGCCGTGCCCTTGGAAATGATGCTCACCTATAAAAATTTGCCTTGCCAAGCGCAGTGACAAACGTGGAGCTATATAATGCCGCGCGCGCAGCTGACCAAGTAGGCAGCACGCTCATGGCCTAACGGTTATCGCACTTACCTTCCACGCAAAAACCCTAGGTTCGATGTCTGGCAGCGGGTACGCTTATGCGTACCCGCTGGCAGGTGCAATGTGCAATGCAATGTGACGGTTCTGGTAAATTCGAGAACCGTGTTGATGATTCGAGGATAGAATGTTCTAGTCGCCGAACCTTCTACACCGACTCTTCAAGAAGCCAACGCGTCTACATATGGGGCTCCGCGTGGCGAGCCGCAGTCAGTGTCGCCCCAGCGTTCGATATTGCTGTTACGCCGACTTCGACGCCCGCGACGCTCTGTTGCTATCTTTTGTTTCCTTTTTGTTTTGGACACAAGTTCACCCCATTGAACGTTTTAGTTTCCTCGGTTATTCTTTGCTTCATCACCTCGTCGTTCGTGACAATGTCTTTAAAACATATAGCTATGTAAAAAACATAAATGTAACTACCTGGTCGCACGAAGCCTTGCACATACAATCATTTTGAATTATCTCAGGTTACAATGCTCCGTACGGTGATTCATAACTTAGTGTACTGAACACTTTCTTTCCATCATACATAAAATCGAATTATTTTTCAATCCGAGAAAAGACTGCGGTATATTACCGCGTGCCAGTAGCTGAGTCAGCAGCGTTCT
Organism: Ixodes persulcatus; assembly: GCA_013358835.2. Taxonomy (NCBI): domain Eukaryota; kingdom Metazoa; phylum Arthropoda; class Arachnida; order Ixodida; family Ixodidae; genus Ixodes; species Ixodes persulcatus. Next base: position 868,781 of record JABSTQ010010890.1, read on the forward strand.
TGACTCCCACGCCGCTAGCTGGGTTTTGATCCCTGCCAGCGCTTGTCTTCTTCTCCTCTCTTTTGTTTGCATGACTGGAATGTTCCAGAGGACTCGAGAATATTCTTGTTTGTTCGAGCTCAAAGACTTCTAGATACCCACCCGCTTACAAAAGGAGCTTCGCATGGCTGCTTGAGGCAGTCGTCTTTCCGTCGCCGTCATAGTATTTTTGGTCTTTTTTACTTTATGTTTCTCGGCTCAAGTTCACCGCATTAAACGTTTTCTTAAAGCTTTATCTTTCAAGTTTGTTTTTATTCGTGACATTCGATTGAAGGTGCGGGGTAATGCAATCTATGCCCACGGTGCGTATTAATTGTGACATCAACGTCGATCCGGACTATGGCCTCAAGAACGACCCGGACCATAAACTCGACAAAGCCCATGGTTACGACCTCGACGATAACATGATGACGTAGCGGTGACGCCGACGCCAACGATGAAACAGACGACTCCAAAAACAAACCCCGGCTACGACGTCAACGATCAACCCGACTACGGCCTTGACGACAAACAGTGTCTTCGACCTTGACGACAAAAACTGACGACGACACTGACGATGGCACATGCGACGATTCAAACGACGACATCGACGACGATCCTGACTGCGACTTTGACGCAATCCTGACGACGACTTCGACGGCGACCCAAGGACGGCCCGGACGATGACTTCAACGACAACCCCGACTACAACCTTGACGACGGCCTTGATGACGTCAACGAGGACGATCCCGTCGGCGAGTATGATGTCGACCACGAAGACGAACAGGACGACGACACTGGTTCGTCACTCAACTAGCGGAAGAGGTCCGCCAGCTCGGCCGCATTTAGTTCAAGCCGTTCAACTTGCTGATGATGGCCGGTACAATCTTTGTCGTCACAACACCCAATTCCAGCCCGGCTACCAAGTGTGGATCTGAACACCAATTCGTCGTCGCAGCGAGGAAATGTTAGAGGGGTTTTTCGGCCTCAAGGTAATTTGCTACCTGAAAGACCTAAACTGCAAGCCGTTGCCGGAAGGAGCATGAACATTGTCACTCCACCCTCTGCGACCCGAAGGTGATTCACGTCGTCCGGGATGAACTCAACTACGTTCGAAAGGACTGTGAAAATCTGTTTTAGGTGACTGTATCTAGCGATTCTGTTGTTTGAAGTTGTCGAGTTTATTTTGTGTTGCATCGTGTTGCATCGGGACGATGCGGTCTTTCTAGGGAGGAGTAATTCCGCGTGCGAATAGCTGAGTCAGCAGCGTATTTGACTCCCAGACCACTGGCTGGGTCTTGATCATTGCGAGCGCTTGCCCATTTTATCTTTCTTTTTGCTTGCATGACTGGAATGCTCTGGATGACTCGTGAATCTTGTTGTTTGTTCGAGCTCGGAAACTTCTAGATTCCCACCCGCTTACAAAAGGAGCTTCGCATGGCTGCTTGAGTCAGGCACCTTTCCGTTGTCGTCATAGCATGTACCGTCTTTGTTACTTTATGTTTGTCGGCTCAAGTTTGCCTCGTTAAACGTTTATTTCAAGTTTTATACTTCAAGTTTATGTTTTTATTCGTGACAATATAATAAGTATTTGATTTGTTGCAGAAACCTCCCAATATCACAACTGGTGACCTTAGTTTCTTCAGCCGTTCTAAATTAAATGGAATAAAATATAATTTTTTTTTAGGACATGTAAGTTTTTAGTATGTGCCAGCCTTATCAAAGGTAATACATTCACTGGCTAGAGAATCGCTTACCTTCCTGAAAAGGTTGGCTAAGGAATAAGGTTTGCGTTTTCCAGTCGCTAACGAGAATAGGGTAAGAGCTAGGCGAGAGAAGAAAAAAAAAAGGAAGTGAAAGAGCAAGTATATCCCGCTGTCCTTGGCTTTTCCTGCAAATGAGGTCGGCATTAATGAGGCTCTCCACACGCCTGAAAAAACAATCACCAAAAAACAAGCCGCGGGAGGTACCCTCGACGTTACTCTCCTTTTAAATGTTATTCTTTGCTCGCGCAAACACGCCGGGACGTCCCCCGCAAAACCGCGAAAACAACAAGACCATGCAGAAAGGCTGCGCGCAAGCAAGTAGACCACAGGGAAGGCGCGTGCTGCATGCAGCCACAGAGGTTAACGCTCAGCGCGCGCAGGTGGGGTTATTGAACTTGCGTTTGCACAGCTGACCCCTCGCTCGCGGGCGGGGAGAAAACCACGAGATCCGAAGCCCCGCCGACCCGGAGCTTGGGGTCCGTCTCCTCCACAACCGGGGGGCGGGGTGGCATCGAGCGCTGGATTCATTTGAACGGGAAGGGGGCTTTGCTCGTATATGTGCGCTGCGTACATATAATGCACATTTCCTATGCAGTGTTTGCAAATAGAGGGTCCTGGTTTCGCCGGAGGACGATAGTTCTCGCCATTTTTCTTTTTTTTTTTTTCTCTCTGGGCTGGGTCCTCCTGTCAGGCGGTTTTTAGAGAGAAGCCTGTTCGCAGGGGCGGCAGCTGCGTGTTCCGGACCCCGCTGTGGGAAGCTGTCGATGGCCGGATCCGCTCTTCGGCCTGTCATGTAGCCCTGCGTCGAATATGAAATTGTTGTCGGTGGACTTAACTTCTTTTCGCGTCTATGAAGTTGTGCGGGGGCTGTTCTTTTTGAACGGTATTGGTGACTCGTGTGAGGGGTCGTTGTTTTGCGGGTGTCTCTCTTCCTCGCCCTTTCCATATATTGGCTCATGCATTTAATTTACAAAATGAATTTGCCATTATTGGTAAATGTTGGACATTCGGTACTACAGCGCAGCAACAGGCACACCGCACTCAAAACACTGAAAGCGATCTAGTTCTAGTTAAATTGTATATTTAACTAGAACTCGTTAACTCCGATCACTAATTTTTGATTACTTTATTTCAGGTTTTACATCAAAACACCTCTCTCCAAACAAGTTTAATCGCTGATACGATTCCAAGATGTCTTGCGCCTCAAAATATTTGATGGCTAGATATTATCTAGTAAAACCTTTTATACCCCAAATAACTCTTCTGTTCAAATCGATCGTACCGCGAAAAAAGAAAATTTAAATCGTAACTTACAAAAATGCAGTCTTGATTGTGTTTTTTTTTTTTCACAGCAGCTATACGTTATTGCAATGGATCATCATAAGGAGTAACTAAACGTCTGCTATTACTATGCATGAAATAAGCAAAATGCATATTAGGTCACGTGATATCAGGGAAGCAACTATATCTAAGGTTAAAAAGAACGCTGTGAGAGTGCCGAGTGACCAACAACGCTTTCGACAAAAACAAAATATATGTTTTAGAGCAACATCGGCTGCCACTCCTCAGCTTCCAGGAGGTTATTTTTAAGTTCTTCCTACTAGATTAAAATAGCTTCTTGTATTGATTTGTATTCGTCAAAACATACATAAATCGCTTGACGTGGAGGCACTTTGGCAAATCTCTAGGGTAGCGAGCGACCCGTCTCTACCGCATTGTCTCAAGCAATATTAACATGAAGTTTCTCGCCTCTTCGTGCAATAGTCCATCCAGTATACGTTGGCATGGGAAGCGTCAAATTATTATTGAAAAAAAAATAGCTTGATTGTAGTTCTAGAGCGAAGCTCTTAGGCGCCCGTCTTCGGGTTGAGCTGCGTCGCCGTCGCTGTAACCGCGCGTTGCATTATGGGACGTTTCCCATAATGCCGTCACGTGTGACGTCACCAGGTAAAATTTGTCCCTAGATTTGGCGGGAAATGTGTCCGCTAAATTTAATGGGAAAACCTTTCTGCTATATTTGGCGGGGAAATTTTCCCCTCTAAATTTATCGGGGACATTTTTCGGCTAAATTTAGCGGGGAAATTTCCCCGTTAAATTTAGCAGAAAACTTTTCTGACAAATTTAGAGGAAATCTTTTACCCTCGAGCGTCCGTCACGTGAAATTTAGGGGAAAAGCTTTTCCGCTAAATGCAACGGAAACATTTCCACGTTAATTTAGCGGGGAAATTCACGTCACGTGACCTCAACACCAATTGAGTTTCCCTGCTAAATTTAGCGGGAAGGTTTTTGCTATATTTCCCGCTAAATTTAGCGGAAAATGTTGGCAAATTTTCGCTAAATATAGCGGAAAATTTAGCGAATATTTTTCGCTATATGGGAGGGGAACAGGAGAGGAAGAGGGGAGGGTATGGAGGGGGGGGGGGCGGGGCATAGCCCTCCCCCTACCATCCTTTCCTCCTCCTCAAGAGCTGCGCTCTAATTCGGTGTTAGAAAAAATTGTAAACGTCTTTCATTTCGTTATTGGTGTTATTTGTTGTGCGGGAAGTTGAAGCCGGATGTCAACATCAGATGTCTGTCACGCGTAGCTGCTCACGTGACCTTAAAAAGAAATAAAACAATTCGCAGTGAGTTTATTTGTTCTCCAAAAATATTTCAAATGCTCTTCCTCCCGATCGAGCTCCTGTTCCACCAGCAATATGAGACAGATCACAAAACACAAAAATATACTGTCAAATAAATGAAAGGAATAAGGGTTGTTCAAAAGTCTCTTATGGTCAAAATACTTCCAAAAATGTATTGAAATTCCAGTGCAAGGTTAATTACAAATGCAATTACACCGTTGAGAAAAGTATTCACGTACCAGACACAAATGCAACGAGGTTGTTTTGGTTTGACATCTTAGCCTTAAATATAACCTCCCCCCCCAAAAAAAAAACAAAACAAAAAAAACAACTAAAATCTTTATATTAAAAAGAGAAAAAAAAATTAAAAGAAAAAAGAAGAAAAAAGTGTGGTTTGGAAGCAAGTACGTAGCCCAGAAAAACGGTGCGTTTTCTGGGCATGGATTCAGTGCGAGTTTAATTGCAAACGACCAATAAATCTTCTGCCAACATTTAAGGAATAAATATTTTCTAAGCAACAATGCGACACATTTTATGACGCAGAAGAAAAACACTCCAACCAAGCACACAATAATTCTATCCCACCCGCGCATTCCTTATTCTCTTCTTTTTTATGTTTGTTATGTCATACCTCAGCAAGCATCCGCACTGCTCTGTTTAAATTTCTCACCTACAGCACGTGTATGTCAGTAGACCGGCAGACAAACGTAGCACTGTCTAACTGTATCTAATGCCAAATGTTCCCTGGTTCCTAAACTCCTGGAATATGACTGAAATGGCGAGAAACTGCACCCACAGTTGTGTTTGATTACAAATGTATCTGAAATATTCCATTTGTGCTATTTAAAAACATATTCCCTAATACTTTTAAATAAAATCTACGCAACGCTCGAAGTGTTTTAAATACACATTTTAGATACTTGTAGTTGGTATACTGCCCTCGATTTACCTCTAACTTAAATATACCCAGTGAATGCCGATCAATAAGTTGCTGAATGGCTGCATTCCTATCAGATATCGCAATACGTTTATATAACAGCCTTATTTAGAGTCTTAATATGTTGATGTAATTTTCACAATTTTGAATTGAAGTCTTAGCTAAAATATTATATTCGCAGGATTCATTTCAAGCATACCGCACACTGATTACAGAGTGCATATATACGTATATATAGGTACGTGTAAAGGCTAGACTCCATGATGCCAATATGCTGCGAACGCACGACGAGCACCCCTGGGCGAAGTTCGTCGCTTGTTCGCAATATACTAACTCCATAGAGTCTAAAGTTACCGTTAAAACTCATTTACAATGCAGCCGTTAGCGTTGTCATAGGTGTGAGCGAATAAAGAAAATAGTTCATTCTTGTGATGGCTATGATGGTCTCACGCGCTCTTGCTTTTTTTTAACGAAACACCAAATGGCAACGCGTCCCAGCAGTTGTGCATTGCGAAGTATATTTATCAGGCAATTGATATCGAACATGTTCACTCATCGTGAGCAGGTAATTTTGTTCACCTACTGCATCTTTCATAGTACAGGCAGTTCGCGAGAAAAGCGAAGCGTGCTTTTCGGCCCAAGTAAATAAACCTTGCACCGCAGAAAGCCCAAAGTCCCTGAGATTGCGACGCCAGCGGTTGGGATAAAACGCGAAAGTTTGAAAACATAACGTTGCCTGGATCAAAAGATAATAGGGAAAAACAAGAATTTTCTACGAGCCGACGTCCACCTAAGCGGCCCTAATATCGCCCAAACACGAACTGACATTGTGGACGCTTGTGGGATTTATATTAGTGAAAAACACTTATCACCGAGAAAGAGGATGTTGTTATCTTTCTTGATTACATTTTTTCCCTGAAATAGATGTTACAGACGCCCACAATGACATTTCTTGTTTTGACGATATTAGGCTTAGGTGACGTCGGCTACTATACTTCGTTTCACCTTATGTTGTACCGCAGAGAAGGCTAGAAGCGCGCGCTCGTAGCGTTGGGAGCTGCTCTTAACGCACGAGAGTTTGTGCCGCCGAGATGTGCCCTAGAGCAAGGAGCTCACGCTTGTAGCCTTTCCTGCGGTACAACACAAGGTGAAACAGAGTATAGGTGCGTTTGTTTTTCTCAATTATATTTTGGTCCAGGTAACGTCCTCTTCTCAAAATTTCACGTTCTCTCCCAACCACTGGCGTCACATTTTCATGGAGTCTGAGCTTTTTGTGATGTACAGACGTTTCCAGTGTTTACAAAAATCACAGTCCACACGTGCTAAATCACAGACCAGCCAGCGCACACTCGCAATAGACCCTTTACGAAAGACAGTCAAGCAACTATGAGATACCGAAACCGCCGCCATTACTGCGTCGTCGTTTCGGGAGCGAGCGATGGCAGGTGCTTGTGGCAGTATAGTCCCGGTACCTTTGGCTACGGTCCTCAGGGACGAGTGACTTTGCCTTCCCCGTGGAGCACTGACCTCACTGCAGTTCCGCGTATAGCTTTAATAAATGTAAGATAGAGGCGTACCGCGCCTCGACACTCGCTTCGAGCCGCCGTGTAGCCCGAAGCAACAAGTTCATCACCGAGGCCTACGTTGATCCGGCGTCGGTTCAAGTGTTGAGGTAAGCACTGTTCTTTCTTGTCGCCCGTTCAGACCTAAGCGTGAGCCAACCCAAAGCTACAAGCGCGCGCATCACGCCGTGAACGTGTCTTTTACGTGCAGGCGGACTTGTGCCGTCTGCCGCAGCGCCGTGCACAAGGAAACACCAAAAGAGGCATAAGATACTCGCGCATCTTCTGCCTCTTTTGCATAATGAAATTAAATGTAATATTTTCCGGCTCGTTGCCTTCTCACAACATGAGATAATGTTACGAAGCTCAGTGGCGTACGGACTAAAGAGTACGAGGCGGGGGGTGAGAGGTAAACAGAATCGTTCTTGCGTCGTGCCGGTGAACTTCGCCTCTGTACGCCGTGCTTCAATTTTTTTTTTTTTTTTTATCAAAGGCGCTTGTTTTGATCGTATTGCTTTCTGTGCTGGCAATTTTCACGTTGACGGTTTGAAGTGTGTCCACTATCAGCACGAGCATGCTAGCTCAAAAGTTAGGACAAACCAGTCCTAACTTTCGGCGTAGTAAAAGCTTCCGGCGTTTAGTAAACGAATAATTGCATATATGACGCGTCTTTTCTCACACATAGTGAGCACTGCTAAGATTATGCCTCTTACTTATTTGAAAAAACAATGTGGGTGAACACATAGTATTTTTGTTCACTGTACAATCTATGCAGTAAACATAAGTCAACAAGAACGCAAATTTATTTCAGGTCCACCACCGGAGTGCTCATCAAAGCAAGCTGCTTCAGGATCCAGAGGGAAGCCAAAGTAGGAAACCTGGGAGTAGAAATATTGCGGTTAGAAAAAAAATTGGTTGTATAACTTAAACGATGCAGACGGAACTTTGCAATATAAACTTGTTTCCGTTGGGCTGTTCTACTGGTTGTTTTTAAACAGCCTTCTGTCAAGACTCAGGTGTGTCTCTCTGTCCCTGTTTGTTTTGTAACAAGCTCTTCAAACGACCTTAATAAAGTCAACTCTCCTATGCATCCCATGTGCACGTCTGTTTTACTCTCCAGTGTTATTCTCAACAACAAATCGTTCATTCATTCATTCTATACTTTATGTTGTGGCAGACAAATATGCTGTGTGATGTATTCTATGGCATGCTGTGCCTTTTGCGGTTGTGATCGGGTGAGTTCTATGCTCACGGACAAAGTTACGAGGTAATGTGGTCAAAGCACATGGAAGAGCAGCTCTAGCAGAACGTTGTGGGGACGAGCAAAGCAAATCGTTCCATACCGCCCCGGGCGCGCGCTTGAAAACATGTTTAGAAGTTGCAGCACGAGCTCCCGATACAGGCATTAAAGAGACGAAGTACACCTCTCCGTGCTAACAAGAGCAACCATGCAATGCCGATGTCGTGAACGTAAAACAATGTTCTATCGAATTCTATGTAATGTCGTGACGTGCGAGCACTCCTTGCGCTCGCACGCAAGGAGTGCTGTTTTTTTTTTTCTTTTTTTTGCGCGAGTGCTTGTGCGGACGAGGTATTATCCGAAGCTACGTGCCCATACCTACTAGGAAACTTCACACAACTTGTGATCGGACACCACAACGCAACGTTGTCGAAAATAAACTCTGAATACTGGTCAGGAGTCGCTCGCAGCTACGGGATCCGTCGCACGATTACTCGTGCAGTTCAAACGCATTTCGAAACGATGTCGCGTGGACAGGGGTTATCCTCTAAAAATTATTTTTATTTCTGCTAACTTTACACTACGAAGCGGTGAACACGCGCTCGAAGCTTTGAAAAGCGTTGAGGCAGCAGCGGACAGGCCAAATGTGATCGTCGCTCACTCCGCGCGGATCTGCATGACCCGATTTCTTCGAATACTGGTGCTTTTAACGTGAAAAAAAAAAAAGAAAAAGAAGACTCACCTTGTGTTTTTTTTTTTAATCTTTTGGCCCTCTTCGGGTGCATTGAGGGACGCAGCAATGGGTTGGCATGTCAAACGCTATCACCACTGCCGAACGCAGCGGAATGGTTCAGGCCTCAGGTTGAATCCCCTCGATGCTTGACGACGCAGTAATGGCGGATTTTGTCAAGTTCGCGCAACCGACACTAGAGGCGCTGACTTTCGTAAAGGGTCTATTACGGCCAGCCAGAAAGTGCGCGTGCATAACACACAAACACAGCAATGAACGCGCCCTCGTACGCTTTTATGGAAAGGTGTATAGTTTATTTACACTGGTCGAAAAAAAAAAACACGTTTCTCTTCTCTCTGGAGCTCCCTGGCCTGTACATCTATGGTTCAGCTTAACCTTATGGGGCTCTCTTGCTATTCCCCAAATTTCGGATTTCCGTAGATAAAAAAGCTTTGTTTTGACAAGCGCAAAATAACTGATCTGTCCTACACTCGGCACCGGCTTCAAGGCACCAAAGTGTCACAGCACGGACGACGCGAAGAGACTTCCTCGAGCTCAGAGCAGTCGTCTAGAAGTTGCGTGCAGCAAACTCGGTTGCCCGGCGCTTCGAAAAACGTCACAGCTGACAAGCGGAGTAAACAAAGGCAAACGTTGGATGCTCAGCGTTCCGCAATCGCCGCAGTCAAGCATCCCAGCCTCTGCTGGCGGCAGTCGTCTGGAAACGAGGCAGCACTCCGTCTTTTCCGAGCGACAAAACTTTCCCGAAGATTTGGCGGGAACGGCAGCTTTACTCTGACGTTCTCGTTCCAATTACCCTTTTTTTCTTCTTTCTTCTTACGTTCTCTGCTATCGTCGTATTAAGAAGCGTCTTGGGGGTGATGAAATAATTAGGTTTGTGGTGCAGATTGGGACTGCGAAACGACGCCGCTTGTTTACCCTTATTGAAACTGGATTGTTCGGTTGTCGTTCTCGAAATTGGTATCGTGAAAAGTATTTTTTTTGTGTGTGTGTGTTCTCCTGTTTAAAGGTAACAAATAAGCTCGGTGTGAAAAATAAGAAAAACAAAACATTATTTGGTGAATGTCTTAAACTCTGTGTGTAAACATTTCCACCTGGGCAAAGAGTTAATAACGTCGAGCAGATCGAATGGGACATCTCGTTTCAGGGACTCTATCTTAACTCGGCAGAGTTGAAAAACCCTTACCACTGGGTTTATTTTAATTTTTTTTACAAGACTGACATATGAATGAGCCAAAATGAGATGAGAAGTTGGACGAGACACTTTAAGGGTGAAGTAGTTAACCCCTCGCCTGACTGTGCATTCGCGTACGAACTTTCATTTGAAGGTTCAATAATTAAACAAACAAAGATCTTTCCCATTTTTAACTCCACGCAGACTGGTAAGCGCGGATAAAACTTCCCACATACCCAGCATCGTGAACTCGCACGGTCCATGCGTTAAATGCACAAATGCTTAGACATATTCTCGCGCTCACGTGCACTTACTCTGCTGTACTGCTGGTCACTCGCGCAAGTGAAGCTTAAATGCGAACCTTTCGGCAGGTACCCACCTAGATAGCAATTTTTAAATTAGAACAAAAAGAAAAACAAAAAACTCTAGCCATTTGAAATTTGAATTGAACGCTTGCAATCCTTTTTTGCTAAGGCACTTTTCAGGAAACTAAGAAGGACAGCGTTTCGAAAGAACAATCTCAGGTAATTGGCGTATTTCTTGTTTGTATGCAATGAAAACTAGTGTACCCCTCAGTAATGTGCTCTTTGCGGAAAAGCGCAATTCGTCATTTTCCCGCAGAATCGTAACAAAAACAATAAAAACAATTTTTTTTTTTTTTTTTTTGCGTTTATGCAGTTTAAAGAAACTTGGTACTACACACTTTGTATCACGACGGCGCGAACAAGTAAGCCCTGCCAAAGGTTAAGCTCGAGCGAGAGTGGAACGTGAAGTTTGTGTTTTTTCGCGGTCACACAGCCCAGCTTTGGCGCTGCTATTTCGCGCCTCCCGGCGTCCTCCGAAGCAAGCGCTCTTCCCTTCCCACTTGCTCCCTGCACGCTCTCCCATCATACGTGATTGAGCTCTTGCGCGACGTCTCCTAGATAACGAGGACAAAGCGTTGGAGGTTCTGTGCGTCACCTTTTGGAGGCCAGCAACGGGGCCGAAGATTCAGACACGAGTGCTGCAACAGCGTCGGTCTAAAACTCGTGTCTGATCCGTGCGGACACCCGACCGAAACCTGACGCAGCACTCGTTATTCTCTTACAAGAATGAGCTACAGAAGGGGGCTAGCAACCAGTCATCTAACACGTTTTGGTGTATGTATTTCTGCCACCAACACCCTTCAAAAGCCCACAAAACACGAGAAAGAAAGTGTTTACGTCGTGTTTCTCTCTGAATTTGCAACGCTTTCGGAAGAAGAGAGCTCGAGCCGGCGTGTCAGCAAAGAGTACATGTATATGTCACGGTGTGGTCACGTAAAGGCTTTGCATATTCTCCACGTTGTAGTGCGCGACTTGCCAAAAGTTCACAGTCACTGTACGCGTTAGCCATAAAGCTCCCACAAAACCCTGTTCTCGAATGTTTCATACGCATAATAATAACTTTATAAAGTTTAGACTAAATTTTGACACACGACCGTTATCCTACATGGCATTGAAATCTGAGGTTTTGCTGTGAATAACGTTATTTCGTCTACTTATAATCTACATAAAAATTGATCAGTAAAAAAAAAAAAAAATTCATGTCTCGTTTTATTTAGCATCTCAACTATAAGACCACTTTTTTCATTTACTATTGATGCTGTTCTTACCATGGCCTATTTCGAAAACGACACATCACGGAATGATGGATGACGTTCCGAACGCGTCTAGATCAAACTGCAGAAATTGCGAAGAAGCGTAAGGAGCAAAAACTCATTCGAGGCAAGCCGCAAATAGAAGTCGAGGAAGCACATCCATTTGGCCCACCTCGCCGGCAACTGCTCCGCGCTTTCTTTTTTTTCCCATCCCCGACATTCCTCGACCTATTGTTGTCTCGCTGCCGAGGCAAATGAAGACGAATTGCGAAGAGGCATCCTCCCAAGCTCAAGGCCGGGAGCAGGGTGGAAGTAAACGCCTCGTGTTTACCCAGCGAATTGCCGCGCGACCGGGCGCTGCGGACCAGACCTGGTGCATCCATCAGTCTGAAAACCGTGGGCGAACCGACTCGGTTCCATAGGAGCTACGGAACAACAACCGACTCTTTGCATGAACTTTCTCTCTTTCTCTCTTTTCTATCATGTTCATTGGGCGTCTTTCTGGCTGTTTGTACACGCTTCAGCCGAAGTCATCCCGAAAGCGCGCGCGTTAACTGGGGAGTTTGTTCTGGGGACTGACGGTTTTTTTTTTTTTTTTTTTTTTTCTCGGAAAAGACGACGAAAATGGGATTAGCCCAGGTGGGAAGATCGCAGAGCTACACTGTACCACAACGAACGAAATTCTACCGTTTTGATATGGTAATTCAGCAATGTAACTAACAAAAAATGGAACCTTATGATTATTCCGTTCGGCCACGACCGCCCGGATTATGCTCATTCGATGTCATTGCAAGCTGAAAGATGTGAATGCTGAAGAAATAAAAAAATAACCTGTTAAATTAGCAACGTGCACAAAAAGTACGTTTCCTTACCTGCGTTTCCTTTAAAATCAATTAGAATTTCTGGTAGTTTTGTTCATGTAAATAAAACTTTAAGAATTATATTATTTCCATGCCCTTAAATAGGCTTTACATGATCGTGAGAACCAGCCTCTTTTCTACAGATTTACGCCCCAATTGCGAAACAACAGCAGCAACAATGAAATCATGACTCAGAAGGGAGTATGTATTAAATAAATAATTTATATCTAAATTGCATTTTTTATGAAATATCTTTCTTTTATACTGCTGGAAGGTATGGTATTTGGATAGAAATGCAGCCCTACCCTGAACAGAAAATATTAGAGGATTATTGGTGAACTCTTAGGGAATGCGTTAGTACGGCCAGAAACGCCACACAGGTCCTCCTTTGGGAAACGCTGGCGCTGACCCCTTCACTTTTCTCTTTTGGCTTTCTCTTTTGCTTCCTCAAGCTTTTTTTTTTGCTGCCTCTTTTTAGCTTTGTTACGGGGTCAGTGTCAGCGTTTCCCAAATGGGGACGTGTGTGGCGTCTCCCAAGGGTCATGCTAACGGATTCCCTAAGAATCTACCAATAGAACTTTTTGAAATTTGTTTCATTCTCTTTTTGCGTTTGTGTGTGTGTGTGTGTGTGTGTGTGTGTGTGTGTGTGTGTGTGTGTGTGTGTGTGTGTGTGTGTCTGTGTGTGTGTGTGTGTGTTCTCTGCCTGTCAGAGTACGTCGACACCCTTGGATACGGTCGTCCATGTCACTCGTGGAAAGAACCACATTCATACCACTCGTGGAAGGAACCGCATGCATATCACTCGTGGAGAGAACCGCATCCATCGTCTTAACTACACAAAGACATCACAGCCCACGACTTCGGAAACCAAGAGCGAAGAACAACCGGCGACGGCAGAACGGCAACTGAGCACGCCCGCATTCCACCGCGCCGCGGCGCAACAGATAACAAAGCCGTAGTGCTGAATGAGATGGCGTCATCAGAGAAGGCTAACGCTGGACACAGATTTGACACGGCGATTGCGTCGACATTCGGCTCGAACTTGACTCAAAGCCGAGAGCTGACGCAGCACTCGTTTCCAATCTTTGTGCGGTGTTGGCCTTCTCTGATGACGCCATTGCTTTCATCACTGCGGTTTTGTTATTTAGGAGGTGTTGCGCAGCGCAGCCTCCTCTCCGGCTTCGCGCCAGCGGTGCGCGTGACTGGCGAAAACCAAAGGGCTCGTTTTGACGAAAACCGGGTGGTGTCTGTCAGTATGTCAGTGCCGGGGCGAGAGGGAGAGGTTGACGCGTGCTGGCGTCAGCGCTTCGGACCAATGGGAGCGTCGAACGCGTCGCCCTCCTCCCCCACTTCTCCCTCTCTCCTCGGCGCTGACAAACGAAAGACAGCGCCGGGTTTTCAGTCGAAATGAGTGTTGTAATGCCAACGCAGTAAAGCTTTTTGTCAAGCAGAAAATAAAAGGCAGACACAAAATAATTATTCACGCGCAATTCGGAATTTGGGTAACAGAAAGAGTAAAGTAATAATTTCATAGGCCTTATTTCACAGTTTTATGAACCACTGAGGCACCATGAATTACATCGCCTCACAAGTATGTAAGGCAAATAAAAAAAAAAATCCTCCTTTGCAGGTTTAGCTTGACACAAAAGGCACAGTGAACATTAAAATTACTATGGAGAGTTAAACTACTCATATCAAATGGCCAGCCGCCTCGATGGCTCCGAGGCGAGAGCGCTGACCTACGGATCCCCATGTGGCGGGTTCGAATGCCGGCCGTGGTGCCCGCAATCTGACGGAGGCTTATTGCGGAGGAGGCGCTGTGTAACCGAGCTTTCGGTTGCACGTCAAAAGATCCCCAGGTGATCCAAATTAATCCTCAGTCCTCCGCCGCGCCGTGCCAGATGCCCGTCGTTGGTTTGGCACGTAAAACCCCCGAATTTCACTTTGATATCAAATGGCCATGTTTACACACATTAAGACCATAATGATAAACTCGTGACTGGGAACAAATTAAAAATAAAATTGACAACCACTTACCGTCTCATGTACAAGGAAGTGTGTGGCTGTCTTTTGTTTTTTAGTTTGTTTCCAGTCTCGTTTTTTTTTTATTATGAGATTAGTTTACCAGCCTGCCGGCATTCCTTTTTTTTACTTTTTTTTACATATATTAAAAGGCTATACAATTTATATGTTTGCTGTTATTTTTTTTTTGTTTCCTGAGCAGCAAAAAAATAATCCCTAAAACCACGCAGCATGTGCGCATGCTCGAAGGCAGTGGTATGAAATACATTAGCAATACGCGACTGCCTTCATATATTTTATGTAGGTTGTATTTTTATATATGTAGTCGGTGACAGGTAAATGATTCAGTAAATGATTCGCATCCAACGCGAGCTTGTTGCCTTTCGCCGGGCTTTGGCTCAGCGTGCTCCCGAGTGCTATCAAAGGCAGAAACTTAACGCTAGCCTTGTTAATTTTCATAAAATACTAGAGATGAAACCACTTTTAATAGCTTCACTTATTTTTTAAGTAATGTTATTCCTTGTTTTACAAACACAGGAGGCATGAACGTGTAAAATGCACGTTTTTGAAAAACGATATACCAGTAGTTGATTTCGACAACTGGGGGAGGGGGGGGGGGGGGGTGTTGTGTGGATATTTACACACCGTGTAGTTGGTCAGCCGTGTGAAAGTTGCGACGAGTCACTCGCTGTAGATGAGCAATTTAGCCAGTGCAGTACAACCGGTACACCACGCAGTAGTGATACACGCAGTAGTGTGCACCACGCAGTAGTGATACACGACCGCACGCCGGTACGATGCTCATCCAGATCGAAACGGGCATTGAACCAAGGATCCCTGGGTTCTGCAGCACGAGCTTTCGCTCCACGTGCTCCGAGCTGGTGTGCGCTAGCCCACTCGGCCACCGATCCTTTTTTTTATTATTGCCGGTTTGGACATGTACTATACAAAAGGATCACACTGTTAAATTTACTTCATGAAGATCACTTATGCGCGGTCGTAAAATTTAAAATTCTTTCAAGGTCTCAAGTACGTCTAGAATTGACACCCAATCAGGCGCACAAACCAAAGTGGCGTATACAGATTTTAGTCTGCAGATAGATTCTATGAAATACATTCGTACGGGTCGGGCGTCAACGTCGGCATGCCTCACTGCCATTCTACTTCTCCATATGGCATGCAGGCCCAGGAGCATAACTAGATCGAGAGGGATTTCAACTTGTTTCTGCACAGAAAGAAACCTAATGCCGTATGGGGTTAAAGACAAGTCTTTTTTAATAGTTCGCTGGAGGACGTCCCAGAAAAGGAAAGCGTCCCAGCAGTCGAGAAAAACATGTTCGATAGTCTCAGGCTTTTTGCACAGAAAACAATCAACGCCCCACGGTACGTAAATTTTTTTCCCTTCAAGCCAAGTTTTGACAGCGAGTGTATTGGTGTGTAACTGAAAAAAAAAAAAAAGTTTTAATAGAAGGGGCAATGGTCATCGTTTTAACTCTAGATAACACATTACGCTCTGGGCCTGCATGAAACATGGAACGATACAACGGTTCAGGAAAAACACTTTCAATAAGGTCACGAGTTAAGCGCTTGCGTGTCACCGTCCACAAGTATTGAAGAGAAAAACGCACAGACAAAAAACTCGGCCTCCGATCCCCCTTTTGACAACTCAGCTGCATGCATATTGTTCTTGGATACGAATTACCACCTTTCGGTCGAGTGGGTCACCCAAACCGAATAATTGTTTTTGTATTTTTTTTTGTACTAACCATTAAATGTCAGTATTGAAAATATGTCAACCGTTGACTGGAAAAAAAAAAGTAGAAATAAAGTGTAGTAGCTGGTTGCCTACTACTTGCCTCTGTTGCTAACCTGAGTTATCGAAGTGTAAATGAAGCTGAAGAAAGAAAGGGGGAGGAGGTACGGTTAGATAGCAGCTCATGCACAAACACGCGGCGAAAACAACGTGTACACGCAATCATGAGACTGTCCACGCATCTAAAACGCGGTGGGATCGGCAGAGCATCTCAAATGTGCTAAAATCAACGACTCCGGAGGTAGTATGTTGTTTGACAGGCAAAGATTCTCACTTAATAAGCTGGAGATTGATGTTCCAGCGCAAACACTCTTAGTGAATTGAATACTTTGATAAACCCGAGACTGTGTATGGGCATTTGATGCAGTAATATAAGAAACACGCATATGACATCCAGTACACGTGTAGGCCTCACGTGATGCCATCTGAGAAAAAAAAAGATACAAGCACCCGAAGGCTTCAAGTGCGATTAATACGAAGCTGCAACTAGCTCTACCATCGATGTAATGTAGCGAAGAGAGCGCCAAAGGGGTCCCGTGTTGTAAGAGTCTCGGTCCCTGCTCGAGGCCGCGCCAGTCTTTTTGCAACCGAGTCGGGCGGTGGTCTCCAACAGCGGACAAATCTACGAACGGCAGTGAAACAGGCGCTGTGCAACCTGTCCCTCGCATCGAGCACGACCCATCGGCTGGTCGTTTCCAAGGCCTCGGGCGCGCGTTCCTGGGAAACGACCTTCCGAGGATTATCGGGATCCCGTTGAGCAGCGTCTGAGGCGCCAGACGGCTGTGACGCCATCGCCGTCTGAGCAAGCTCGTGACGTCACGGCGCTTATCGGATTCCGGTAGTTGCGACGCAACGCAGTTACCGCGCCACGGGGAAGCCAAGCAAGACGCTGGCACTAATGCTAAACAGCTAGATCGTGTCTCCCTTCCTCGGCGGTGGCTCTCTATCACCGTTGATTTCTCTTCTTTTTTTTTTTTCTCTCGCTATTTTTTTAAGTAATGGGTATATGTCTGAGGCAGGAGTGTAGAAGGTACTTGACTGCACACAACTTAGATATGATTTAATTTTAGTGAAAGCGTTTAAGAAAATCATTCTAGTGCCCGACCTGCTTGTAAATTATGTTTCAAAAGTTTTGAATACTCGGCACTGTCTTCGCCGCCTTTTTTTTTTTCTTCGGATATTCAAACTCTGTTTCAATAGTAGTTGTTCAAATGGTCTTCTCAAACTGTTATATTGGGCTATGTTTGTTCTTGTATGGGAGATTTAAAGATTAGGTTGGGAGTATTTTTGTTAAAGTTCAAAAAGTAGCTATTCCCGTCTTGCTTTTCTGAATTTTCGTGTGTTTATTTCCATAAATTTCTCATGTATACAGCCAAAAAACTTGAAAAACAATAAAAACACCGGCACGTTTATATTCTTTTTTTCTGGCGGAATCTTTTCTGACAACTATTAGCGGCGAGATGTTTCGGTGGCGCCCTCGTGTGGTTACCTTTCGTGACGTCATTACCTTGCGAACAACAAGTTCGATGGTGTTTGTAATTAGCATGGCGGAAGCTTGAAATCATAGCGTTCTTGAACCAACACTGTCAACACCGTCAAAATTGAAGTCCTCGTGTTCCTCTTATTTCCGTCCATGAGAACTCCTTTGCTGACGTCATAGTCAGCATTCGGCCAATCGTGGAAGGCCGACCACCGCGACGCTTTCGATCGCGCACGTCGCCAATACTCCGTTTTGCCTTATGTTGTACTGCAGCGAAGGCTAGAAGCGCGAGCTCATAGCGTTCACAGCTGCCCTTATGCGCGAGAGCTTGTGCCGCCGAGATATGCCCTAGAGCAAGGAGCTCGCTCTTGTAGCCTTTCCTGCGGTACATCACAAGGAAAAATGGAGTATAGAAAGAAGTCAACACAAATGGGGGATCAGATTACCCAAGCATCAAGGACAATGCAGGGATTGGTGTTCCACGCGCCGCACGTGCTGGCCTCAGCAGTAGTAACTATTCTAAACCAAATATCTAAAACTAATGGCATCTTGCACGCGAGTTTGTCAATGCTTTATTTTGGTTATTTACTTCCAATCTTTTATACGGGGAAGGCGTGCGCGTGTGGAGCGTGGAACACCAATCCCTGCATTCTCCTTGATGGTCGATCGAAAGTGTCGCGGCGGACGGCCGGCCACGACTGGCCGAATATTGACTGACGTGAGCAATTAAAGGATTTCTGATCGACGGAAATAAGAGTAATGTAACAACTTCAATTTGGACGGTGGTGGCAGCGCTGCTTTCAGAGCGCAGTGATTTCAAGCTTCCACCATGCTCATTACAAACACCATCGAACTTGTTGTTCGCAAGGTAATGACGTCAGGAGAAGGAAGCATAGGAGAGCGCCATCAAAACGTCTCGCCGCCAGTACGGTGGCCGAGTGGACTATACTTCGTTTCACTTTATCTGCGAGCGAACCCAAAGCTAGAAGCGCGAGACCAGCGCTTTTTGCATTTCTCCCCAGCTCGCGCGCTCGAGCAAAGCCTGAACGCACGGAGCTTCCGTTCTCGGGCTTCCAGTTTTGCCTTCGCTCGCACATAAGGTGAAACGAAGTATAGCGCACACCCGCTCGGAGCACGTGGAGTGAAAGCTCGCACTGCAGAATTCAGGATCCTGGGCTCAATCCCCACCCTTGCCCGTTTCAATCTGGATGAGAATCGTACCGGCGTGCGATCGTGTATCACTATACTGCGTGATGCGCGTTAAAGACCTCAGGCTAGCTGTTGTACTGCACTCGCTAAATTTTTCTTCTACAGTGGGTAACAATGTCGCCATGTTCTGGCAGACAAACCTTCCGCTGTATAAACAACTAAATGATACTATTACAAAAACTAATATCATCGTCTATTGGTACATTGTCTGTAAAATGTCTGCCAGGAATCATCGTCATGCCATTCGCAGAAGTGATATTGGAGGCTGTCATCTTCCATCTGTGGGTGAGGTGCATCTTTATTCAACACCATTTTCATAATATCAGGATAACGTATTTCTACGTTTAATGGAGTGCTTTTTAGTTTGGGTGTTCCGAAAAAAAAAGACAAAAAAAAAAGACGGCATTGAGATCGCGGAAAAGGAATTGCCAGCAACCAGGTTGCAAGGCTCATTACCACCAAAGTGCACCAAAGCAGTGAACTAGGCCATACAGGTAAGCGAACGGTCTTCGTCGAATACGCACTATGAAGGGCTCGCACTGTACTCGCAGTACCTGATTCTTATTTAGATCTACGGCTCCAACTTTGCAGGGACCAATGTCTCTTAGGTGAAACTATTGGTACGCTGGAACCCCCCAATGGGGCGGAAAGTTGATAATTGAGCATATAAGTACAAAGGGATGACTCTTTTGCATATGGTCTATACTTGGTGTGTTGTAGAGACAATACAGATTCCAACTTAAGGTATAGCAGCGTTATATCTAAAGCTTCAGTGTCACAATACGCGAAACAAAATGCCGAATTCCAATAGAAACACGCAGCAGTTGGTTATAACACTTTTCGGCGAGTACACGTAGTCATTAATTTCTTCTTTTTTTTCTTCTAGTTTTCTTACACACTTTCTCTCTCCTTCTTCGAACCACGTGTAAATCCCCGAGAACATAAGGGCACCAAATACTTCCACTTGCAAAAGCGCCATGGAGTGTTACATTTATAATTTTCCTTCGTTCGTCCACGCGCTTCTCGAACAAATGCATCGGGCATGCACGCAGGATAACACCAAGCACAACGAAGCCAAAACGAAGCCAAACCGAACCCAGGCGCTTTCGTTGTGATGGATTGCTGCCGCGGTGAGAAAATCGAGGATCGGAAGAGGAAGGGGAAGAGGAAGCGGCGGAGCCATCCATTTCGAGCCTCCCTTTTCCTACCCCCGTTCCCGCGGCGGCCAGACGCAAGGGCATCACCTTGTGGCCCCCCGGGGTCAACTAGCCTCGCTCTTGCAGCCTCTTTCTTCGAGAATGCCCCGATGCTTGCCCAGTTTGTTTCTTTTCTTTTTCTTATCTCCTTTCGGCTGCATTGAACCGCCGCTTGTTCCTTTCCGAGCAGCAAGCACCCTTTTGCGCCATGCTTCCGCAGCGGCTTCGAGGATTCTGTCGTGTTTTGCGCTGTTCCCGAGGTTGTTTTGTTTGGGGTGCGTTGCTTTCACCCTACGGCTACCTTCGCTCTCTCTTTTTTGCCGAATGTGTATCCTTTTTTTATGTTGGCGCAGGAACACGGTTACTGCGTATACCGGCAGCAAGGTGCGAGGTAGGGAACTTGGCAACCAGGTTGCAACCGGCGCTGTTTCTAAGAGGAAATCGATGCGTTTCCGGATTCTCGCGCCACGCTTACGAGGGGAGATCTGTACGGCTCTTCGAGACAAGAAAAGATGCCTGATGCTGCTGGGAGAAGAAAAAAAATCTAGGAGAACAAATTTTGTACGTGTCTATTTGTGTGTGTGCGTGCGTAAAACTGAAAAAAGGCAGTTTGGCATTGGCTTTTTGTTTTGTCTTTTGTCAAACAGGTAGCGCAGTTTTTTTGTTTTTTTTTGAATTGCAGGTAAAATTCATTTGTCGCGTATATCCTCGTACCATAAATACGATACTAATTAGTAAGCCAGCTAGAAAAATTGCTTGTTTTTATATTAGTTTATTTGGTATAGGTGTCAAACCTTCTACGAACTGTTTGTTAGATATGCCGAGCGGCGATATTTAAAGCGACATATAAAACAAAACAGCTGTCAGTCTAGGCTGATCTCAAATTCGAATCAGAAAGAATGGCCATATTAACTGCGCACGGTAATGCTTTAATTCGAAACAAATTCAGCATGCAAACAAACTATCGAGCTCGAATGTCGCGCACGTCCACCCTTATATCATTTGGGCGCTCCCTTACAAAAAATTGTATATTCAGCTTCACGACTGAACTGGACCCAGTCCTACTTTGGTGTATGCGAGCCCCACTTCATCCCATGCAAAACATCAATATCAAGCCTAGATCGCACGGAGCATACGCTTACGCCCATTCAGCTTCAAAATCCATTGAAACAAAATAATGCATTGTTGTACTGAAAAATCACAAACGGACATGAAAGGGACTGCGTTTCTGCGGTCCTCCGCTGCGAACTATGTCGACATGTGATAGCATTGCTCGTCTTATATGAAAACTATTTTCCTCGGATTGAGTTTGACCAACCCTAAGTTCGTCTGCTTCTTGCGCCACGGTTTCAGTGGCGTGGAAGAACGCCGAGCCCAGAAGGCCTCGGTATGGAAAGATAGTGGGTAGACCTCAAGGCAGCTAGCATTGAGGTCTACCCACTATCCTTCAAATCAGAGCCAATCAGAGCTCGGTGTCGTTCTGACGTCACCGCAACCCATGCTCGAGTAGCAGACGAGCTTGCGCTCCGCATGGGGGGTAGACTAAGCATCAAATGGTCGCACATTTTTCACCTGATAGCAGAACGAGCCTGCCTCGCTTCTCTCTCTCCCCTCTAAAGTTTTTTTTTTCTGGCACGTCGAGGGCGTTCATGTGTGTCAGGTTGCCATTTCCGCTCAGCTATTTCCTCTTCGGTAACCTTTTTTTTTCTTTTCTTTTGTGAGGCGTTCTGAAGACTGCGGCGCATCCAGTGCATGAAAGCCGCGTCCCGCGACCCGGGTGTGTGCACGTATTTCCCTCCCTGGCGCATGCTACCGCGTTTTAAAATAATGCGCACTGTGGGAGCAAGCATAGTTACGTGGAGGGGAGTTGCACTTTACGTTACGTCAAGTGGAGTCGCATTTTAGATTACGTCGAGTGGAGTCGCACTTTACAGCTACACTGCGCCATCTCGCGAATATTCGGTGAACCTTCACTATTAATTGCTTCTTGTGGGCGCTGGAATCCAACGAATGCGTCGTCTGTTCATCACAAGCGGGTCGATTCCTTGGAAGAAACACTATCTATCACGAGACATATTGAGTGTAGGATGTTGAAAGAAGGACATGACCGCGGCGCAGCAAGTTTCTATTTGTACTGCGCTCCCAAAGCAAAACATTTGCACTGGGCGTATTGAGAAAGGCTACAAATGCGTAAGGATATAAGGGATGCTGAGGTTTTTGCGAAGAAGTTTACCAGGCTCGCTCTAAGCGTGGAAAATTACATGCAAACAAACAGCGTCTTTTTTAATAATTTTTTTTTTTATGAACGTGCGGTTGCCATTTTTACTCTCACTACCTGAATTGCTCTGAAAATAATGAAACGGTCGTACCATCTGCGACGGCAGCTTTTTCCGCTTTTAAATATGACAAACCAGGAATTTTCGGTCGACAAAATAGTTGCTGGAAAGTGCAGAGAAAAACGTTTAAAAAAACGTGAGGCATACAAATGTCGGCCTCCGAATAATTTGTCTTTGTCGGAAACAGATGAAAAGTTGTTCTCTTCCTACAGTTTTATGCCAAATAATATAATTTTTTCGGACATCCTTTACATACTAAAAGGAAGGTATACGGACCCGTACACAAAGATAACAGTTATTCATTCGTAGCTATGCGCAAGATGCACTAAAACGTATCGACTAATGCACATAAAAAACATACCCTTTTCCTCGACATCAATTACGCCCTCGCTGAACATTCTTATAATAACTCAATGTCAGCATTTTGAAATCTGAAACTTTCTACCTTCAAGGTAGAGCGAAACGCACGAACAGACGCCGAAACCACAAACTCTCGCGCTGCTTTTGACGCTAAAGGGCTCTGCACACGGTTGCGACGGAGGGAAGACAAATGGCTTCCAACAGGCGCTGGTTTGAAACAAATTCCCCCAAAAAATCCAACGAAGGCCACCAATTTAGTTATTCTTGATTGTTCTCCTTAAATGAGAGTTAAAATAATGTAGTGCATGACCGCGGATTGAGACTGACTCCTACCGCAAGTGTAATTACGAGTTGTTAGTTAACGCTCGTGAGCTTTTCTTCGCGACATGAGCAAGTGCCCAATGCGGGTTTGCTTTAAAATGTTCCTGCGGGAAATCTTTCTAGTGTGACAGCTTAATTTCGGTTTTTCAAGTAATGTACCACGACGCGATAATCACAGGTTAATCTTAGTACTTTCTGTAGACTTGTGCGACAGACTCGAGTGGCATTTTATTGTATTAAGTAGTTTTCCCGAGAATTGTAACTTTGAAATTGTAAACTTTCAGTCTTTCCACTCTGGTGAAGAAGGAAGACCAGCGAAGCTGTACTATGGTGGGATTGAAGTAATGGCCGGCCGGAAGTGGGCAAGCCAGAGTGTAAAGGCTGGAGAGGTTGCCACCATCTATGAACGACGGCGGTAACCAGACAACCGGCAAGCCGGTTGTCTGGTTGCCACTGTCGTTCATAAATGGAGGTAGCTGTCCAGAGTTTAGTGTCATCATATGTTTGCTGACGGACACGATACTGGGGAACCTAGCCCTTAACAGCTCCGCTGTAAAAAGGAAAATAGGAATTTTAAAACGTAAAAGCCAAATATTCCGAGAACAGTTACACGCAGTGTAGTAGGCGTTACCGTAAAAAAAAAAAGTTGCGAAATAAGTTACTCGTTACTTGCAAATAAAATGAACGCGTTATCGACCTTCGTTACCTCAAAATAAAAAGAAAGCGTATTGTTACCGGTAAAAAGTAATGCACTTTACTTTTTCGCTACTTTATTTTAAATTATGAATCAACACTTTTTACTCTTTTGACGTTACAGGTATATGCATAAGCGCCATAGTTCAAGTAACATATTATGTCCATCCAAACGTTGAACATAATTAGTTTCTTTTTTTTTTTTTAAGTTCCACCTAAATATTAACGAGAAAAGCACAAAAAACGCAAAACTTTATATAGTTTTAGCTTAGAAACGAGAAAAAATTGTATTTTCTTAAGCCTTGGGAAGAATATGTAACGAGTAATGTAACGGCGCTAACGTTACAAGCAACGGCAACGCCGTTACTTAGAACGCGTTACTGCCAACACTGTACTTATACATGCCTGGCCCCATGCAATATTCAAGGTACAAAACATTGCGTCTTTCGATGGGTAAGCTTCTGTGTGAGTCAATTGAGCTATGGGCTCTCTTGTTTGGCATCGGGTCCGCTGAATTTTTTTTTTTCAGGGCTAGACAACTTTTTCTCTGATCTGCGAAGGAATACAATCATTTACTACTCAGCAAAAGGCATATTAGTGATTAGACACTGATTACCACACCAGTAAAGATAAGTCGTCATTGCAAGTTGCCCGGAGTTAACTCAGGGCAACCGGACAGCTTCTGGGCTGCCTCAACAACACATTGCTGTCCAACCGTAAAACATCTACACTGCCCCCGAACATTTTTTTTTTTTTTGCTCGAATAACGATGCTTCAGAAAATGTTTCGTTATCAAGGTACTTACGGCACTTGGGAATTCAGTGCCCAGAACGCCTTACTTTCTGTGCTGACTGATGTCTGAATATCTATGTGAAAACAGCAGCGCACCTCTCTACTATCCCAGATCCGTCAAAAGCGAAAACGTATTAAGGCATAAAAAACCAAAACAGAAATTATTTTGTGAATAATGTAAAAGGCTCCGTCATCGCTCGCGTAAAAATTATCATGGTTATTCTTGATTATGAGAAATAGTATTATTGATTTAAACCCGGAAACTGGGGCGTGAAGGGACGGACAAACACAGTCTCAAACCTAGCTTTAATTCTATTTGACAAACGATTCCGCTAATATAGGCTTGAAGCTCCACAAAAGAATAGAAGTGAACGAGAAAGATAAAGGTGGAACGGAGAATACGAAACACCCTTTTCACGATAAACGGAGAGGCATGTGTCCACCGTTCGGAAACAAAACATAAAAAAAACACACAAAAAAAAAGAAGGAAAAAGCGAGAAGCAGTGACCTCCACTGAACACCACGTTTTTAAACTTTTTTTTCTTCACACAAATGTTCACAAAAGCACTGACCAACTTAAAAAAAAAAACAGGAAACACGCCTCAGATTTTGATCTGGAAGCACTCAAGCACGCACAGTATTTTGATGACAGCACGAGCTAGGTAAGAATGAGTAAACTAAAAGACCGTAAGTCTAAAAAAAACTAACCTTATAATTTTTTTTCTTTAAGTTGGAAAATAGCGACATTATTTGCTTGGACGTAGGGAAAAGTTACACCGAACGCCTAGGCATCAAATTTAAAGATATTTGCTCAGTTCTGTGCTTAAAGTGCCTATGGTTCATCATAGCTAAGTTACAGATTCCTTTATCAAACGTTTTCGATCATGTTTACTGTTTATGTTTACTGGCGTAGACAGAAGCAAAAAAAAAAAAAAAAAATAGCAAGTCGACGGTGGGTCACCCTGGCCATACATCATACAAAAGACAGTCTGCATGCAAACACGAGTCACCGCCATATCCCTGGTTCGAATGCCGCGCGCCCAAGTTTCTCCTTGAACTCATACCATGCGGCATTCAAAGCACAGATCTTGCGGTGACTCACCTTCGAATCTGTATACAGACTGTCTTTTGTATTATTTTTATGATCAGTGTGACCCCGGCTTTAGAGTGCTGCTAACTTTCTTTAACCCATATCGCTTTCCACACTGCCTATTGCAAAGTAGGGGCAGTGTAACATTATAATTTCAGATGCACGGTAAAAAATGAAGAACCTTGGAGGATCAAATTAGCTGTTTGTCCTTAGCGGGGGCGTGCTGTCGAAGTCGGGTGTGTTAATGAAAGGCGTCGATTTCTTTTAGATAATGGAATCTACGCTGTATCGTATTACTGTATTACCAGAGTACAAGGGAAACTAACTACAAGACTAAGCCGTCATACATATAGACCTTCTCTGTGTACTCTCGTCCCCATCCACCTAATAGGCGTATCCGGTATGAGCGACGAAAAAAATACTAAAACGTTTCAACCTGTAACTAGTAAAAAAATAAGGGGGAGGAAAAACGATAACGTGTGACAGTTACACTTATATCCTAAGTGTCTTCTACAGGCGTGGCGACGACAAAACAATGTTTTCGCCCATACTGGAAGTGACGACAATTCAAGATGGCGGTGCCCTTGAAGACATGGTCTATAGTTCCGTTCCTTCATGCCGGCGTCTGCCACGATCACGTTCGTATATACTCTCTTCCCTCAGTCTTCGGCCCATCTGGCTTTTTTTTTTTTTTTTTTTAATGCGAAAGCACTAACTGTTCCATGAAGCGAGCCGACGTTATCAGTTTGAAGCGCGCCAAACGGCACCTGAAATCCTTTCTCCAACTGAAGCCAGCCCCCAGCAATGAAACCACGCGAAAAGCCTAGACGACGGCACCTAGTTTCCTCGATCCCAAAGGAGCGGAGTAAAGCTGATGGATTTCGGCTTCTGTCCCATTGGCTGGCGCGCGTCGACGAGGCTCCCATTGGCCGCTGCGCGTCATTTTTAACGACCGCCACCCCATGGCGCCGCGTGTCCGCGATTCAGTGGGCTCCACGCCCAAGGTCAGCGCGCGCGCTCGATCGTCGACGCAAGTACGCCGCAGACACAAAGAAGTAAGCGGAAGAACGGCGTGCATGCATTCGCATTCACAACTCATAAGAACATCATGCTACTTTTAAACCGCTGCCGAGTGAAAGGACATGACCTGCGCCTCCAATGCATTCCAAGCCATAGTGGTATTTCTGGCAACGAGGCAGCAGATGTAGCGGCTAAATCGGCCCATAAAATTGTGCGCACCTTGAAAATTCCTTACTTCAAGTCAGAAGCCAACTCAACAGTGCGTAATGTAGCCAAACTCCTGACATCACATCTATGGGCTGATCCCGAATACCATCACTCGCGATTATACGCCCTCGATCCACATATGACAGTTAAATATCCGTCTGGACTTCCACGCAGGTCCCAGGCAGTACTACCCAGACTCCGACTGGGGATGGCGTTTACCCGACACTTCCTTCATCGAATAAAAAGAAGAGACAGCCCTAACTGCCCAGTCTGCGATGTCCAGGAAACTGGAAATCACCTTATCTGTAAATGTGACATCTACGCCGTCGAAAGAGAAGACCTTCATGGAACAATTCAGAGGCTAGACGACCGACCTTTCTCCTGTGACAAAGTGCTGGGCTCGTGGCAGTACACGGAACATTTAATGAAAGCCACAAAAGCCCTGATACCATTTCTCGAGGACACCCGGTTGATGCAATCCCTGTAGGCAGAGACTGACATTTTGAACTATTCAACCCATCATCCTTTCAGCTTCTCATATTCATTAAGCACCTCATCCCACCTTTTCATTCCTTAATCCTTTCCCCTGTGCAGAGTAGCCAGCTAGGGCAGAAGTCCAGGCTTACCTCTCTGCCTTTCACTCATCACTTTAATGAAAAAAAAAAAAAAAACTCATAAGAAGTGCTTGGGCGTACCTCGAACATTTTTCTTTCTTCTTCCTCTCCTTTTGCCCTCACTCTCGACTGCCCAGATCCCAACGTCTCGGTCGGCCACTCGGGTTTTATTTCACACCAGCCGACGAGGGGGATGGGGATAGCGTTCTTACTCTTCAAATATGCAACAGGGCGTGCCAGGTGTTCTCGGCCGGCGTAAACAAAAACGTAAAATATTGCTTACCTTGTACGTAGTATCCGTTCCCAAAACCAACCCACGACACGCAGTCGCGAGAATCAAAATACATAACGACGAGTTTTCCTAGTTTCTTATTTAATCGCAGCTCAATTATTTTTGTTATCCAACACGTACCTCGAGGCGTTTCTGTGAATACATTCGTGCTTAGATGGTGCGCCAGTTCCTCTTGAGACTTCGGTAAAACAAAAGTGTACCGCAACCATGTGCCTGGCACGTGATAGACGGAGTGAGAATGAAGCTACGTAAATTGGCTTCTCATTATCTTCCTCGTTTCGACAGACGTGGCGAATAGAAGAAGACATGGAAACGAGACGAGTACGTTGGGCAAGTGAAGTGGAATGGGATATTATTTTATACCAAGCAGCGTCGACTTCAACTTCCTTTTTTGTTGTTGTTGTTCTTGAGGTTGTTATTGAGAACAGCTTGAGAGTTTAGCGAAGAAAAACAGTTTTCCAGCCGCAGAAATAAAACCTCGGGGAGTAGCTGGCGTCTGTTTCTTTTTTTCGCAGAAAGTTTAGTGTCATCCGAGGAACAATACGACGTAATAATTAGGTGGGTAAAAAAAACCTTTTTACTGTTTCAGCACCGACGACGTGCTGAAGTTTCGTTGATCACAAGTTTAATTTTAGGTGCACAATAATTCTGGAAGAAAATTAATAGCTCACTGTTTAACTACAACTCGCGCTTAGCTTGCAGCTCTTCAACGGCTGACCGACATAACTGTTTGGCATTCGTTGTAACTCTCAGCAGCCGAGCGATTGAAGTAGTCATCTACAAATGCAATGTATAACAACAACGAGCGAGACACCGGGGCGATTTCTATGTAGTGTGTGCGTGCATAGGTGGATGTGCAGAGTAGTAAGGTTTGTGCAAGGATGGGGGGGAGGGAAGACGCGTCACTGAAAATCAAACGGGTAGCACCATAGAATGTTTCCATGCCGTGCCTGGGGTAGACACAGCTTCATTCTAGTAGTAGTGCCCCCCTCAACATATTTCTTAAGAGAGCTTACGTCTGTACGAAAAAGTTGGACAATAGCAACGAATGCTACAATTATACTTTTTTTTTAAATTACAGTTTGCATTATACAGAAAAATCTATAATAGCATAATAATATTATTGTTTATATTATGTAGCCAACAACAACCACTGCATATTTTCACATTCGCGCACACATAGAGATAAAAAGAAAAAACACAACACACGCACAGCATCAAATATACAAATTAACGTGGCTACAAATAGTAGGCACACTTCGCACAAAATATACTAGAGTTTAATTAAACCACAAATTACAAAAAGAAGGTAGCCGAAGATCACGGATGTTGGGATAACAGTTTATAATAAAAATTACAAAAAGTAGATACAAATTTAATAGTAATGACCCGTACGCACTTTTTCATGCGTAGTTAGACACGCCACTTGAAAGTGTGCTTAAAATTCAAACTAGCGTCATTTCGGCTTTTTCGTTGCGCGTGCCATAGGCCTGTACTTACGTTTTCCAGATCTCTGCAGGATAATGAAGGCACTCGTCCATGGTACACGCGCATCCAAAGACACGCAGAAAAACGCGCAAACAGCCAGGAAAGCTATCCCCATCGATAAGGCAACAACTAGAAAAACAGTCAAGCACAAGCACCAACAACAAAATAAAACTTTAAAAAATGTTGACGGGCAAGACGATGCACATTTCCTGCATATAGAATTAAACTCGTTTCACCCCTCGCAGAGCGAGTCGGCACCATTTCGGCGCAGATATTCTATACCGCGCGGATCTGTATGTTTGTTTGTTTTTGTTTTTTGTATACGTGCACTTTGTATGCCTGACGTTGGGAGACTTTATACATTCGTTATCGTTTTCAATCTCAGCCACTTCTTTGCATCATCTCCGTCCCCTTTCCAGTACATTTTTTATACTTTTTCTTAGGGAATTCGGGACAGGGAATCGTACAAAGAAATTCGTAGAGACGAGAGAGTTGGGAAGGCAGAGAGAAAGAGAGGTTATTTGAAAAGGTACTACGGTGGGGAGCAAACGCATTTCGACGACGATAGCAACGGTGGTTCCACAGCATCATGTACCCATCCCCCGGCTTCCTTTTCCCCTAAAGTTCCTTTAGACTTACGGATGGACCGCAGCGGACGCTACGAGTCCAATCGACTGCCGTCAAAGTGACACGCGACCATTCGGAAGAGGCACAGCGACGCGCAAACGCCTAGTCACGTGACTCGTTCACAGCGCTTGATTGCCTGTGAAGTCTCGTAATGTTCGCTGCAGTTCGTTGTGAGATATAGGGAATATAGTAGAAGCGCACGGAGGGAGGAAAAAGAACCACACGCGAAGAAAAAACGAAGGTAGAAAATGTGGCACGTCCGCGGCCTGCCATCCAAGATGAAACAAGAAAAGAAGAAGGGGGAAATGTTCGGCAAGGTAAAAATAGAAAGAGGGAATGGTGATCGAGCACGTTTTGATGAAGAAGCGGAGAGGAGACGCGACATGAAGATGCCGGAGGAGAAGATGCGTCCCTGCTTTGCTTCGCTTTATTGGCGAGTGGTCGAGTTAAAAATACCTCGTGGCGCTTGTTTATTTTTGTTTTGGGCTCGTGTTCATTACTTAACGGTCACGTGTATGTGAGGTTGCTCTTCTTGGTTAGTTTCCGCGTGGTAAGGAAGTAAGGGGCCGAGCGTTTCGAATCGAAAAACAATTATAAACAAGGTTACAAAAAGAAAGGCTACCGGAACTCCTGCGGGAAAAAGCGTTCCCCGTCCGTGTCGGTTGAAGTTTATTGTATTCCCGTAAACTAGCTGGTATCGGGTGACGCGCGCGCTTGATTTGAACTGCAGTTATATCTTTGTGTGCTAGTTTTAATGCGTAGTCCGTGGAGTGTTCGATGTCTGTGATTCTGTTTTATAAACTTTCGATTATGAAACGCGAAAGGACGAAGAGCGTGCACAAAATGGCGTTATTTTTATAAATGAAACGTGCTTCCCGATTGTTGTCTTCTGCGCGCAATATTGCCGCACTCTTTATGGCCACGCCGCTTCTTGCTTGTTCAATCGGCAAGAAAAAAAATTAAAAAAATGACGTGGAGGCAAAAAAGAAATAAACAAAACACTCAAAGAAAATGTAGGTGTTAACCAACCAAATTTAAAAATGTTTGCGCTAATGGTGCTAAATATAATTACTAATTATCTCCTTTTTTGTAAATAAATAAACATTAACGTCACCTTTCTTGCCAGCCTTTATTGTTTCGTTGTTTTTGTGTTTTTACATAACCAGAAAAGTAAATTATGTAAGTGAATCAATTCAGTATTACATAAGCGATTTTTTAGGTTCTTCCGTCTCGTGCATAAATTGTGGCTATGTGCAGAAAAAAAGAAAATTGAAGAGTCCTGTGTAAACCCACAGTCCAGTCACAGAGATCGCCGTGACACGTCTCACAGAAGTCGTCGGAAATCGGCGTATATCGCATTCGCGCACCGTGAAATGCGTAAAAAAAAAAAAAAGGCGTTTTGAACAAAATAGACATTTGACCATATTGTTTCAAACACTTTTGTTTCTTTATTTATTTATTTTTGTTCCGGAGCGCGTAAAACCGCGTCTCCCAGCACGAGCTCGTGGCTCTAGCCCATCTAGCCCAACTAGCACACCAGATGATTGTAATACCTTTTAGAGCTCTTGGCATTGACAGTGCTACGACTGGCTACGACGGCATTTTGTTATCTGCTATTATTTTCTTTTTCATGGAGCGCGAGTAGTGGGCACGGGGTCCTACGAAATTCCTACGTTTAAAACGGGTTCGCGTAGCTCTGTGGTCACGCCTTCCCTTCGCAAGCAGCCCACCCAGGTTCGATTCCCGCTGGCGGGGGATTATTTTTTTCTCGAAGATTTTGCAACATCGACGACGGACGCTCTACGACGCAAACTACAACATCAACAGCGAACGTCATTTCCAGGGGTGAGACGAGCTTGTACGAGCTATTGCTGTACAAGGCTAGATGTACCACACTCACGCCCCCACCCCCCCCCCCCCCAAACAAAAAACTAAAAAGAAAAAGAAGGAGTTAAGATTGAAAGCTGAAACGCGCAACGCGCGCAACCTACAACCACGTAGAAAAAAAAAAAAAAAAGATTGCATCACCCACCAAAAGTTTACATTTTTTTTTTTATTAAGTGCTATCTGTTTTTATATAACCGTATGAGATGATGACTCAGGCTTTCACGTAGAAACAAATCCGTTTATTTTTTTTATTATAGGGGTTTTAAACGCACGGATTAATTCTTCGCTGTCCCAATTCGCGCACACGATGTGGGACTGTGTTTCTAGATTAGAGGATAAGTATCGCGGGACAAAGAAAAAAAAAACAAATCACATTCGGCGGCAGCCAATACGTCATTGAGTCACGGCGAGACAAAGCAGATGTCAGTCATTCTTCCCGGGCGATAATCCGATTCCAAGGATTAAAGGCATTCGACATTCGCTGCGAACAAGGCCGTCGGAAGAGATTAGGGCGAGACCAAAAGGGAAGGCGACGGTACGGAATAAAAGAACGTAAGTCGCAGAAATCCCCCATGACCAATGCGAGTCTCAATTGCATCGTAATGATATCCTCATTGAGAGTTTTGTACACTTTTTTTGTGTTTCGATGACAAACCATTGCCTAAAAGGCAGTAAAAAAAAAGAAAAAAAGATGGGGAAATTTACATATATTTATATATTTCAGTTTTCCTTGTTCGAAGATGTGACGAATTAAATTCAACGCTACAAAATAGGCTCATTCTTTTGTGTGCTCTTGAAGTAATTGACATAAAAATGGTGTGTTCACATTTTATTATGTGATTTATACGAAATACTAAATAAATTCTTAGAGAAACTGAAAGTTTAATGTGGTCCATGGGGTGTTAATTGTGGCTCATTCATTTTACCCAGCACAATGCCCTTCAATCGAAATAGACATAGAAACGCACCGTGAGGACAGGCGCTTTTATCTAAGATATTTAACAACTAACTCACTCAAAAGAGAACAGCGAAACAACCAACGATTATCGGTCAAAGCCACTGAGAGACGGTAGCGCAAAGCGTGATTACTATTCGTTCGCCCTTTTCTTGTTTGGCAACAGACTCAGTGGCGCCACCTATTGGGAAGCACTGGCACACTTCCGGCTCACGCGTATTTCCTCGTGCTTTACTCATAACTCTTTTATCGTAAGAGTGAATTAAGTCTGACAGTGCTATCAATGGCCTTTTCCAGAAGGTAGCATGTAGATTTATATTTGATTTCGCAAATACTGCGAAATCCGCCGTCTATAGTTCTGAACCGGAAGTGGTTGGGGGCTGTTTGCACTCTGCCGCCACCAGGTTCCAAGTCACTCGAGAAAGAGCGAATACACTGAGAGGCACATATAGCGCAAACGCGACATCCGCACATTTTTCTCGTTCCGTCGCACAACCTTCTTTTCTTTGATTTTTTCTTTTCACTCTTGTGTTTTCCTTAATGCTTAATGCCTATATTTACTCCATAAGTAAGTGCTACGCATAACAGCACTATTCGTTATACTAGTATAGTTTCGCTGACGGGCTTTAACACTACCAAAGAAAAACGGGCATTTTCTTGTTCGTAATAAGTAAGAGGTCACGTGCTGCAGCTTTTTCTAAGAGGGTATATTAGTCTTCCCGCTTCTGAAGAGAAAGGAGTCATGGAACTTTGTTATTGCGATATGACCTTCTGCTGCCACATTTCCACAAACGGTGTCATGTATGTTTTAGTGAAACAGAAGTTATTCCATATTCAGTTCTAATCAACTTCTAAGAAAGGTCCCGCACTAGCATGACGAAGGAATCAGTTTTACGCTCACAAAATAGGCCCTGTGGCCTTTATTCTGTAGCGACTCGTAAGCAAAATATTAGTTATTTGTATTTTTAGTACGCAAACTGGGCAGACTTTTCCGTGTTTATTTCGCAGGTTTTCGTACCATATTACAGACATACACTTTTGGGAAGCATTTGAATGACAGATAACGTTTAGCTAAGATATTTTACTTTACCAGATCTGAGCCCCCAAAGTGCTAAGTTATAAGCGGTCAGAACTAACAAAGCTAAGTCCCATTTCTGAATCATTCACTGTTATCAGACATATACACGTTACCCAAAAGAAGTAACTAAATACGTTACTCGTTACCGATTCTTAAAAGGAACGCGTTCTTTGCCTCAAAAGTAGCGAGTTACCTTTTTTTTTTGACAATTTCTTACTTTACTAGTTACTTTGACGACCATATACACAACTGCTATTGTATCATGGTTTATTGTTTCCTTTTCAGCAGTTGTTGCACTGATGCAGTAGCTGCCTTTCGAAGTTTTTATCGGTTTGTTTCCCCGCTTCCTTGAGAATACATCTCTGCGCTGCTGAAGAGACGTTCTACTAAAGCGCTCGAAAGAACGGCTGTGTTGTGCTTTAGCAAGAGCTGAGGCCAGATTCTCGAAACAATCTTACGCAAAAAATGTGCGTTCGACAAAACGTAAGAACAAATTCGTATTCACGGAACGAAATTATCGTACGTTTTGCGCAGGTTACGACGGAATCCTACGACAGCTCTGGAACTGCTCTTACGCACTTTTCACGATCAAATCAACATGGCCGACAGCGTCGCTCAGTTACTTGGTCGCGACGACCAACGG
Source organism: Ixodes persulcatus (assembly GCA_013358835.2). Lineage (NCBI taxonomy): Eukaryota > Metazoa > Arthropoda > Arachnida > Ixodida > Ixodidae > Ixodes > Ixodes persulcatus. The sequence goes on from JABSTQ010010890.1 coordinate 903,448, forward strand.
ACATTTATTTTTCTACGTGCTCTTCTCGCGCGTTCCAAATTCAAGCAGCAAAAAAAAAAAAAAAGAAGAAATAAGTACTTGAAACCGACGAAGAGCAACATGACGAAAATAATCCCTGGAGAAGGGGAACAAGAGGGACAAAAGACAAACACAAATCTCCAAACACAGCGAAGTGACTGGTGCGCGACCGGAAACAGCTGCCTGGTTCGGGTATCGAACCGGGGACCTTTGTTGCACCTTTGCATTTAATTGCATTATAATCATAAGCTTAAAATGCAAGCCCTTCAACCCTTGTTAGTGTTAGACTGGTGGCAGCTAATAAAACCTGTCTGCTCTACTGACATCTAACCCCTGGTTAGGTGTCAGTGCTCTAACTCAGTTGGTAGAGCGATCCACTGGAAATGGAGAGGTCCTTGGTTCGATACCCGGACCAGGCGGATTTTTTCGGTCGCGCACAAGTCACTTAACTGTGTTTGCAGATTTGCGTTTGTCCTTTGTCCCTCTGCAGGTATTACTTTTGTCATTCTTGTCCAGCTCGCTTGCACCTTTACATTTAATTGCATTATAATCACGAGCAACTTGAACGCTGGATCCACAAACACCCGGGAGAAGCTGCAACGGCAACGATCCCACCGACCAAACGAGCTCGGCAGTATATAGGCCTAGCAGGAACTCCAACCTGCCACGGCGCAGCGTTGCTCGGACGGTCCTTGACTAAGACCGCCTGCCCGGCTGGCTGATGAATGGAATACGCCCGCGCGACCCTTCTGGACCCTTCCCGTATTAATAGTTTGATCGCTGAACTCAATTTTAAATGAAGAGGTCAATCTCTTCCCCTTGTTATCTCCTTGTTTTCCGAGGCAGCGGTGTACGAACGCTGTCATCGAAAAGAGACTCTCACTGATATCGCCTTGTTTTGTTTGATATAGAGCTAAAATAAGCGCCGTATGGATTACCTTCGCAACACGGTATGTACTATGTACACTTTGTTATTAGTATGCCATTTTTATTCTGCACGACGGTACGTCACTGTCGAGCTATAACAGTTCGTGGGAGCTACGCGATGCTTTTCCAACCTTCCTTTCCCAAGTGTCACGTCAGTATCGAGTTGCAATCATAAAAGATCGGTCCGGTAGCGCTTACCAAGACGCGGTCTAACAGAGCGAATCCAGCACTTTGATCAAACGCGCGCGTCCGCTCCGAGTGTGAACAGGTATTTGCGTGGCTCTTGCTGATACTCTCGTAGTTCAAACGTATCTTTTTTTAACGTCGGCTCGCTCCCGCATCTCCGAAGCCGCGAAAAAAGCCGTGGCGGTTTGTTTCTATCTACGCCGCTTTGTAAACGACTGGCACGGGCCGTCTTTTACCAACGATGACAGTTGTGTTGACTTCGTAGCGATCCAGTTCGTAGCAGTCAACGAAGGCGGTTATCCCGGCCTCGGCATTTGGGCGCGTTTAAATCGTGTTAGCATCGACATATCACTGCACGGACACGAACCCAAGACAAGCGGTGGCAGAAAGGCCGCCTGTGTTTGTTATTAAAACTCCACGTGCTCCGAACTGCTCCGAACCAAGCAGAGCTCTCCGATTGGTTGTTCGTGTTGCCGAGGACGCCGTCGCTATAGGAACAGCACCGGAAGTTCTAGTTTCTCCGTACAAGAACGTCGCTTTCCTTCTGTTACTTAAAAACGCGTTCGTGAATACTGATTTCTCCTCGTCTTACGATGTTTTTAACTTTTGAACTTCTTAGCTAAGTTGTCGTAAACTAAGAAGCTCTTCGTGAATCTGGACTCGGGTGAATCTGGGATTCCCCTCTCTCTTTTGTTTTACGTGCTTCTAAAGTTCGTAGTTGACAATAGGTTCTGTGCCTTCCCGCGTTGGCAACCTCGGGGTTTGTATTCGGTCTGTTCACAGTTCTAGAAGGTTGAACCAAGGAACCTTATTGAGTTCTCTGAGTGAAGTACATTCCCAACTGTAGAGTTCGACTGATGTGTTCAGTGATAAACGTCGCTTTACTGTCTTACTGTTAAGTTGTTTTTCGGGTTGCCCATCTGCCTTTGTCTCAATAGACGCGTATTAAGGTTAGAATCACAACGAGGCTGTTTAAATGTAGTTGAAGCGTTACTCCTCAAATGTAAAAAAATACCCTTACTCGTTACTTGGCCTTAAACGTAACTGAGTACGTTACTCGTTCCTTTTCTAAAAAAGTAACTAATGACATTACTCGTTACCGAAAAAAGATACTTTGCAGAAGTAACGCTTTACGTAGATGTCTGGCTGACATATATTGTGCGAGCTTCTGCTATTTGCCAGTCGTTTGTTTTCTTTGAATCACTGAACTGTGGTTGCTTTGTACATTACATGTCGTAAACCGGCGCCAATTTAATGTAATCACGGCTGGATAACCTATACGCTGGTGTCTGACAACTGTACATCTTATTCGTACCTCCCACACATTTCTCCTTTAGAAAAAAAAAAAATGCCGGAAAGCAGACCGGTGTTGCGGACATAGCGGGGAACAAAGGAGTATTCCATGTTGCGACATCCATGTACTACCTCTTACACAACTCTAAAAAGTAGACCGATTGGTCTCGCACGGGTATATGTAGAAAACTTGGAAGTAAACTGGCAGAAACCGAAAGCAGGTAATGAAGCAACGCGCGGTTTTCCGAACACGTTTCACTGCATACGCAGCTTTACGCGAAGAAACGAGTCGAGAAAAATTATTTTTGGGCTCTATATAGCGGGAGTTGCGGAGTGAATCAAGTCGCACGTGGATCCGTATAAACATGCGTTGCACACACCTGTGTGCTTCTCAGAGGAACCTCCTTCACGCCTCCGAACGTCTAGCGAGCGGCGCGCCGACGCGTGGCAGTAAATGATGAGAACAATTTCTCGTTTATTACTACTTTTTTTTTTTTTTTTTTTACGAAGCGCCATGAGAGTGAAACTTGAAAACGCGAAACCATGGTTCAACATTTGTTTCACTCCTTTGTCGGAGGCTTCCTCGCTAACCCTGCGCCGCACGCCGCGACCGCGGGAAAGCTCTGGAAATATATTTATGGCGGGGAGAAACCGCCAGAAAATAATTGCGACGCACAGTTCTCGCGCGCTGCGTAAATGAGGTGTTTTTTTTTTTTTACCTTATTCTCGCTTCGTTCGGTGTTCCATTAAAAAAAAAAAAAAAAAGCGCAGGTACGTGGCTCGCTGAAACACGCCGAATTATTCGAGTGCATGCATGGCACTGCTTGATTACAAATGCGAAGAGTATGCATGCGTTGTGGCTCGAAAACGAACGACTCCGAGAGGCGAAACGATGGAGCAAGCCGGCTGCGGCAACCCCGTAATTTCCTTAAACGAGGGCTTGCTCGGGAAACGGCTCAGCCGGTACGAGGATCCTACACGGCAAAGCGGCGACAAAGAAACAAGAGCTTCGCAGTGAAGGAGCGCGTAAGTTCGTCCTGGCACCGAAACACTCAGACGCGAAAATTTATAGAAAAAAAGAAGGGGAACAAGTATACATGACAATGGCACGCACCGTCCCGCTAAATGGGTTTTGCTAATGGGGACCCTGCGTTCTGCGTGACAAACGTTGCTTCGTTCGGACGACCGTTTTCGAGATGGGCGTGTTTTTATAACGGGCTGCTGCTTCTTCCTTAGCGGTAATCCAAGATGAGACGAAAAAACAGGCTGCTGCATTAGGACTTTTTTTTTTTTTTTCTTTTCTTTGTTTGTGGCAAGCTCTGAAGCCTTAAGTAAATTTGTCCGTGCGCTCCGAAAGCCGAGGAAAATTGATATAGTGCGTGCCACCTAGAGCGGAAGCGGGAAAGGTGGAAAGAGAGAGGAATACTCCTACATCACGAAATCGTTTTTAAACAAATTCCTGCGTAGTCTTTTTTTATGTTTATTTTTTTGCCTTTTTATATTTTATTGCTTACAAATGAGACGCGTCAAGTTGATTTGTGAACACGTAATGACGTCTATACTGAAAGCCCGCAAGGTCTGCCAATATTTGCTCGTGGATTGCTGGTATTAATAATAATATTAATAATCATAATGATTCGTTTATTTCCATCTACATTGATGGTGGAGGTCGAGGGGAAAAGCTTTGAAATACAGCTTGACAAGGCCCTAGACCCCCTACATAGGCACAACAGCAGAGGTACAGGAAAAAAATGCTACCTCATGCGAAAGTACAAAACGGGAGGATAATATACGAGCACAACGCGCATATTAAAAAAGATTGAATCCTGGAAATATTAAACGAACCGCCGTATCATTAGCGGTTTGTTCACTTCGAAAGCCGTATAACGCTCGACGTATTTCAACTGCAGCTCTAATATTTGTTTTGGCGTTGAAGTTTATATTCATATACACCTATACTCAGTGGCGTCACAAGGGGCGGGGGAGGGCGGATACTCAGTGACGTCACAAGGGGCGGGGGAGGGCAGGGGGGGGGGGGGCGGACCGCCTCGGGTGGAGTGCTCACGGGGGGTGTCGCGGCGAGCCAAGAGAGCGGGGGGGGGGGGGGGGGGGGCGAGTCGCGGCGGGCCACGCGAGAGCGGATGGGGGGGGGGGGGGGGTGTTGCGGCGGGCTACCGCCCCGGGTAGCCGCTGACTCTTCTGACGCCACTGCCTATACTACATATATCTATGAGCTGCTCTGAAAATAATCCGCAGTTATATGGTATATTCATCTTATTAATAGTCACCGACGACACTCATGAAAGTTATGTCATAAACAATACTTTCCATAGAAGCATCGCTTGCCTTTTTTGAAAACCTCAAAGTGAGTTATGGGTCCAGTTTTTTCCCCTTCAAAATAATTTCTTAGCCTAGTTGGTTAAGCATTGCGTAAATAAAAAGCGCGAAAGACAAGGACAAGAGGAAGTGTAGTCTTTCTCTTTTCCTTGTCTTTCGCGCTTTTTATGTACGCAATTTTTTCCCTTCGCGTAGCCACCTCTGGTGGGTATTTAATTTCACATTTTGTTGTAAGCTTGAGCACATCGCAAAATGTAATGACTTTTGGCTCTGCTAAGTACATGTTCATAGTGAAGAACTGCACGACTGTTACGGGGACAAATAAGAGAGGTACCCAAAATTGTTGTGTGTATGTTTATACAGCCGGAAGTTAGTCTGCCTCAGTGGGCGTCTGGTGTCTCAGCTGTAGATGAGCAATTTAGCCAGTGCGGTACAACCGCTAGCCTGGGGTCTTTAACGTGCACCACGCAGTAGTGATACACGACCGCACGCCGGTACGATGCTCATCCAGAACGAAACGGGCAGGGGTGGGGCTCGAACCCAGGATCCCTGGGTTCTGCAGCGCGAGCTTTCGCTCCACGCGCGTCGAGCTGGGTGTGCGCTTTAAAGGGATACTGAACCAAAGAATTTAGTGTCCATAATAAGTGGTGCACTTTGTTTCCACGAGCCAGCAGCCGCCGGTGTGCGCGAGCACACACAACGAAAATGACGCCAAAGACCTCCATTCGCGCTTAAGAGGACAGTGAAATGCGTGGGCTTCGGGCCAAAGCAGAATAAAGACAGGCTTTTCATCTCTGCAAGTGAAACCTTCGTGCTTGTTAGACCAATTAATCGCTTACCTATTACACCAGACACCACTGTGTAGATGAAACACTTGTCTTTATTCTCCTTTGGCCCGAAGCCCATACATTTCACTGTCCTCTTAAGCGCGAATGGAGGTCTTTGACGTCATTTTTGTTGCGTGTGCTCGCGCACACCGGCGGCTGCTGGCTCGTGGAAAGAACGTGCGCCACTTATTATGGACACTAAATTCCTTGGTTCAGTATCCCTTTAACCCACTCGGCCACCGATCCCCCCTAGAGGTACACGGGACAAGCGCTGACTAGCAACTGGAGTTTTATAAGAAGAGAAACACAAAATTGACGCTGATGCTCGCGCAGGTACAGGCACAACGGGATCTTCAAAGGCTCCTTCCTTCACATCTTGCTAAAAATAAAAATAAACCTTTAAATAGACCTATTGCTAAATTACCCAAGCATCAAGGAGAATGATGGGAATGTATGGACACGCGCCCCACGCGCTCCCTTCCCCGTATAAAAGATTCGAAGTAAAACACCAAAATAAATCGTTGACAAGCGCGCGTGCAAATGCCATTTGTTTTAGACATTTGCTTCAGAAAAGCTACTACTGCTGACGCCAGCACGTGCAGCGCGTGTAACTACACTCGGAACATGCTCCCTGGCGCTTGGGAATTTCGCAAATGGTCTATTGACGCTGATGCTCGCGCAACCACTGGGACGACGTGATCTTCAAACACTTCTTTCTTCACCTCGAGCCCGAACCCAAATCCAAATAATTCAACAGACTACTATACTCCATGCACGCTTCAGCTGAGACCAGAAGCTCCGCCTTCAGCGCGAGATCGCTGCCTTCAGCAGTGCTTTGGTAGCGCGGGCCTGCGCGTGTACACTTGTGTTCGCAAGAGCAGAAAGCTCGCACTGAAGGCGGAGCTTCTAGTCTCAGCTGGGGATGAACGGAATACTGTATACCACAAATCCGTCACCGCGCGTGTTGCATTCTGGGAACCGATGGCGCAGGAGCGCTGCGCGTAACAGATTTTTCTTCGCACTGATTCCCACAATGACTAACGTGGCATTTCGCCGCGATGAAGCGCATCGAGCTTTGAAATGAGTCTATTCTCGGCAGGTAAGTGTTAGTGATGGATGGCTTACGCACGTGGATTTGTTTGTTGTTATATGGTAGGCTTCAATTATCTCCCAGGGCCTCTAAACTTGTCAAGTACAAAGTTGGGGCCAAAGTAACAAAGTTAGTGTTGTTCCAACACAAGGCCCAATTGTCCAGGGTTTCTAAACTCTCCAAACACAAAGTTGGGGCCAAAGTTGACAGAGCGCACTGATTGGCCTATCACGACGATGACTTCGCGTTTTTTTCGCCAATGTCCAATAAGCGCGCTTCGAGAACTTTCGGCTCCAACTTTGTGCTTGACGAGTTTAGGGTCCCAGGGGCCCTAAACTGGTCAGCTGTTTACAGGACAGAGATAACGTCTTCGTACCAAGATATTATCTGTAAAGGTTGAATTTGTATGGAGAATCGTTTTCTCGATCTGGTTATTCGCTAGGTTATTTATGCCCAACGCAATGATTGGCCGTATATGTGTTCTGTGGGAAAGTAGACTCTAAGGCCTTGTTCATAAATAGTGCGGTTAGTACTCCAGTAAATACGGTATATACTACCCTTAGCTTCTTTTTTCTTTTCTGTATGTTTCCGGGATCGGTGTGAAACTGTATAACTTTGCTCCGGAGATCACCGAGTCGTCCATACTCCGTTTCCCGTTGCGGCAGGGCTCAGTCGAAGGCTATACGATCCGCATGGGCCCAATAAAGCAGCCCCAAAAGTCTCATTGTCATGTCGCTCGTCGTTCCTGCGCGTTTGATACGACCGGCTAAAGCAATTGCGCACGGAATGAATAAAACTAAGGATCACGGTGCACTCAATGCTTATGATTCGTTGAGGCTCTTATAGCGGACGCACAAGGACGACGAGCGTCATGACGATGCAATTTTGGCGCCACTTGATTGGTTCTACCGGATCGTAGCCTTGTCGCCGGTCGGAGTTAATGGGAGCGGAATGTAAAGAAGTCAAACGATTGAATATTAAAAAAAAAAAAAAAAAAGACGACCACGAAGCGCGCCGGCCCCGTGCGCAACAATACCGCACCGCGCATCATCGAACAACCCGAAGGCTGTATCTCTTTGCTATCGTATGCTCAGCTCCACTCCATCCAAACGAAACCGAGATAACGTAATCAAGACGAACGTCAAGATAAACTACATAAAGTACTAAAAAAAAAAAAAAGCCTTAAAACAAAATTGTGCGTTAATAACGCGTCTCGGGTCAGCAACTAGTCCCAATGAAAATGATTAAAGTATCTCCTACGCAAAACATAGAGGCTCGGGAAGAAACAAAAGAGAGGGCGAGAAATTATACGGCGGCGTGGCGGCGCTAATGAGAAGCGGCCGGCACAGAAAAGATCCATTGCCGTTCGTCAAGCGTGCAATTCAAACACACGCAGTGGGAGCTGCCGGCGGGTGTACGGTCGTTGCATGCAACCTTCGCCTGCGGGCACCTTACCATAACCGTCTCGGATTATGGTTCGGTGCGGTCATTTGGACGGTACACATTACTGCTATTAGCGGGCACCGACGGCGGCGCTGAATACCGAAAAGAATGACGGAGAACATCAAAACAGATAATGATTTAAAAAGAAAAGAAAAGAAAAGAACGAGGACGAATGTGATGACAGAGCTCGTTCTGAAGCGTCTAGTATAATGGCGGACAGTGCGCCTCACTTATGGCGTGTTTATGGTTATAGCCAGACTTAGTTGTGGAAGGGGACGAAGTTTGAATGGCCGCAAATACTTTCTAGTGAGATAGAGGTGCTCGTCGCTTTCGCGCACACCGCGTCACTGAATATTATATGGGTTGTAGCGCACCCGGGTTGCCGCCATGATTTACGGTCCCATCTTGGCAAGCGCTAAGACGGCGGGCCGTTACCTAAGAACGACCTCCACACCAACTGAAATGTTCCGAATGTAGTCTTCTACGACAATAGTGCACGAAGCACTATTACGAACTCTAGCTGTTGGGAGAACAACCGTTCTCACTCCCTGCGTCGTGGCGAGTATTTACGACTTCAAAAAAGTACTTTGCAGAAGAGATGGGCTAAGGAGCAGTAGAGCCCGGGCCTAGCCAAATATGCAGCGAACAATTACCTAGTTTGAAACCTATGGGTTAATCGGATTAATGCAAAATAAAATGCGATAGGTTGGACCGTGGAACAAATATGTGCACAACACGGACATGTAATAGGTCATGCCCGTGAAGGGGCCTGTACCTTGAGGTTTATTCCATGTAGCCACTTGTTTTTACGTCCCTCCTATGTGTACCCGAACAATTGTTAGTATATGCCCCTGACCAAATATAGAAGATAGCACAAAGGAAAAACGACTGGTCAAAGAAAAATCGTGCACTGACAATGACGGAGCAACACCTTGTAGGTGAACTTAATTAAGATGGAATTAGTCAGCATCGAAGGGATTGTTCCTTAAACGATGCTGGTTCAGGGAGGATGCAATGTAGTATGTTGTGTTTTTAACTAATACAATGTGCGATTTATTCGTGTTACTTTACAGGAAGCAGATTGCGGCTGACAACGAGAAACCCGACGTCATACTTGGTAAGTGTTCTTTTGTCCGGCGCAATCAAAAATAAATAAAACAAAAACTAATATTATTGAGTGTTCGTTTTCGGGAGGCAAACAGGAAGCATTAAAACAATTAAGAAAATGCACATCCAAGATGTGACAACCTCTGCAATTAGGGAACAGATGAAAATAAGGGGAACTCATACAAAGCGCTTGTATGTGTTGTCCCCTTTGTTTACGTGTTTAGCAGTCTCGGCTTTCGTAATTATGAATAGCCACCAAATAGCTTGCTTTATAATTATTATTAAATAATCATTGTTGCGCTTTGCTTCAGAGCCCACAAATACACTTTTTTTTAAGCTTTCCAAATTTGTTTTAGAAAAACCATGAAAGCTACACTTATACAGTTTGTGCAGGTGAGTTAACAACTAGGCGGAAATTCTATAGGGGCTATTCGTAGCGATTAGTGGGCTAATTAGTTAAGTTTGTTCATTAACTTTTTAATTAGTGAAAATAGACAGATGGTTTCAATTAGAAACTTGATGAGCATCATCGAAAACCACTACATCAACTCATTTTAGAAGGTTATACCGCAAGGGCAGCATTTTACGGCGTTCGGTGAAAACGCTCCATTTGGATGCGTTTCTAGGTTCCAGTTTCTTAGCGGAGCGCATCTCTGCGGCCGCGGTCCCGCTCCCCAGTGGCTGAGACGCGCATCACACTTGCGCCATATCTTTTTGCCATACTTCTCTCCATCCTGAGAGGGAAGCGAGGGGGTGGCTTCGCGCCGCGACCACCGGGAAGCAAGACCTCGGGCACAAAGATGCGCTCCGATAAGAAACCAAAACCTAGAAGCGCGTCCAAATTAAGCGTTTTCTTAGAACGCCGTGAAAGTCAGCACCTGTCTTCTATCTTCCTAAAAAGTTAATTAACAGATTATTCTTGATTAGCCGACTGATCGTTACAATTAGACTCCTATACTATGTCCCCCTGGCTAACTCACCTGCACAAACCACGTAAGTGTAGTTTTCACGGCTTTTTTTAAACAAATACGTAAAACAAAAAAAAAACACACAAAAAAAAACAATACCCTGTATTGTAACGTAAGCGCAGTGTTCGGGAGCATCGCGATACAAATGTATCTCGATAATATATTAGAAATACATCTGGAATTAAATGTCTTTATCTCGATTTTTGTATCGAAATACATCTTGGGTGTAATACTCGTATCGCGATGCTATCGGGACCGGATGCAAGTTGTTTTGTTTTTCAAGGAGTCGTTAATTTATTTCGGGAGACAAACAAAATGTGTGCAAATTGAAATTCTAGATTAAGTACTCGTTTGTTGGTTAACAAATATCGCAAAATCAATGTAGATCGTGTTAATTTTTTTTTTTTGTTCTTCGTACATATTATCGGGTGCACCCAACCGATCCTGCGGATTATGAGAACATCTGAAATGGATTTTTGACAAAATCTATTTTACTCCCTGTATTTTTGCAAAGTCTATTTCACTACTTGTATTTTTGCAAAATATATTGCTGTATTTGTATTTTCAAGTACTTTTTATATGTTGAAAATGTATTTCCGATACGTATCGCGATGCCTTTTTATAAACTATCTCAGTATCAGTATTCTAGGCGTCTTTGTATTTGTATCTCCAAATACCTTTTAGGGTATTTTTGCCCATCTCTGCGTAAGCGCTTGTTATTCTCATTGATGATACGTACGCTCTAACTGTTACGCTAAAGATTTCGTAATAATTATATTAACACTTGGGAAGCCAAGGCACTGACGGTAATAGCTGCAAAACCTTTAGGAACTAAATATTGTGCTTACAAATAAAATAGAAACATTTTTTTTGCCGGTTTTGGCATCAACAATGTCAGCTGGACATACCGGATTGCTCTTTTGGCAAAAAGAGAAAAATAAGAAAAAAGAGGGAGTTTTTTTTTAAAATAAAAACATGGAGGAAAGCCGGAGTTTGTTTACTGGCTGGCTTCTCCGTGTGAAAGGGTAGGGGGAAATACAGTCGTTTAGAACCAAAGTAATGTCACGCACACGCAAGCACATCACACACACGCACACACACACACACACACACACACACGCACGCGCGCGCACACACACACACACACACACACACACACACACACACACACACACGCACGCGCGCGCGCGCGCGCGCGCATACACACACACACACACACACACACACACACGCACACACGCACACACACACACACACACACGCACACACACACACACGCACACACACACACATACATACACACACACACACACACACACACAAACTGACTGCTTGGAGCAACCTTTTATACACTCCCGATAGTCAAGAACATTCCATGCCAAAGCACTCTACAAATATCAAGATCAATACGGTACTTTCCAGAATATTTAACTTTCCAGTTAACTGAAACTTCTTTTCTACTCATGAGGGAATGCAAAAATGTCACCGTTTTATGTTGTCCGAATATTGCGCCATGGGTGCTAATTAATTTTAATTTTAATCCGCACGTTAGGAGACGACTGTCTCAAAAAAGCGTTACATATGCATTCTTGGGCGTAATATCAGGTCTGACTTTATAAATTGCCAGACATGACATGGTTTTACTAATGCTAGCTAGCACAAATATTATACTCTTGAGCTCTCATTTACCAACATCAAATAGAAAATAAGTTTTTCGCAGTTTCCCCAGTAACTGCCCACATGTCCAATGAAATGTCGAAGGAAATAGCCCCATGAAATTAACAAAACACCGGAGGGTGCACACCTACATGCACGCATGCGCACACTCTTGCACATGCAGGCACCTTCTACTCATGTACGCGAGCAAAGAAAGAATATCTTAAGTTTTAACTACTGCGCGAAGAACAATCCGCTTCCTGCCTTGTTTTTTTTTTTTTTTCTTTTACGAAGAGATTTTTTTGTATTGTTTATGCGAGAAGAATCTCATTGTCCAGACCATTCATTGCATGAATTTAGTGTGGCCAATAGGAAAAAAAAACTCTCCTTATATAAAGCTGTACAAAACCAGAGGCTTGTTTCAGAAAAGAAACTACTACCACAGTTAAGAGGCAAGTTTAAAAAAAAAAAAAAACTATATTCTGTGTTTAGCTGACTGTCGGACGTAAGCGCTTTTTAATGTTTCGCATGACCGATTTGGGAGAATGGAATAGGAAAAGGGAGATGGAGAGTTGTGTGGGTAGGAAGCGGATCTTTCTTCTTTTTATTTCTACTTTCTCTAATTACTGCCTTAATTATGTGACAGAGGATGGGACTTGGTTACAACTTGAAAAATAAAGCATGGTTCAAGAAAAACAAGGCGAAGTTAAAAAGTTCTTGGTGGTGTGCAATTCACAGGGCAAAGAGAACTATTGTCAAACGGTAAAATAAATACCTACAGATAATAGGGTATGTGCTTTAGATGTGAACTGAATGTTAAAATGGAAAAACTTTTGGACAACGACTTCTCGGATGACTGCTTCTGGTTTCTCGTTTACAGAACAATGGTACTTCTGAGGAAACGGCAAAACGCAGGGTGTTCTTTTTCTTTATTTTTATTCGTTTTTTTATTTTAATTTTTTATTTATTTATTTATTTTTGATGCAAAGAAAACAGGACACAACATTTCCTTCTTGCCCGAATCGCCCGAATGTGACACTAAATTTTGAATTCCTTTCGATATTACATTACAAGTTTGGTATTATTTGTGAAAGTGAAAGTTTATTGGGATTTTCACGGGGCCAAGCCCGGTAGGGAGGTAGTGGCAAAAGGCTTTTCTGCCTGACTGAGCCTCTACCCCCCGCAGTTTACAGAAATGCGAAAGGTGGCACGGTATCTATACTTCATCTCATCCTACGATGGACTTAGGGCCAGAGCCGCGGGCCGCTAGGGGTCCAATCACGTTCCACGATAAACTATGACATCAATGCCTGTATGTCAGAGCTTTCTTTGCAATGCGAAATTGATGAGTCACTCAGTGCTATTCGATATGATCCACCGTCCGCCCACCCCCATCAGTGGTCCGAGACGCGGGCACTGATTCATGCAACGAAGCGAAATTTCTAAGTGGCTCGTGATTGGATCTGGCGGTTCGTAGCTTCGCCTTTAGTCCATCGTAGGGTGAGACGGAATATAGCGTTTGTTTTTGCTTGAATAGACCCCTTTCGAAATACTGCCCTCTGTTGGCAGCTGTGGAATCCCTGCACAATGGCGGACTAAAACCGCAACGTCACGGCACACTTTATGCGTTTGTTTGGAGTAGAAGAAAAAAACACACCCACAGAAAAAGGTGATGGGCGCAGTGACGTTGCGCTTTCCCCGCTGTTCCATTGGCTCGTCTGCTCCGTTGGCCACCGCGCTCCGAACGTTCGCTATCTCATGGAATGACTAGCACGTTCCACTACGCCAGTTTTTCCGCCATTGTGCAGTGGTTCCGACCTTTTAATAATCGGCACGCGAATTTCGAAAGGGGTCTATATACATGCCTGTGTACACAAAATACATTTCATGCAACACATTAAACAAAAATTTCATTTCATACCGCACAATAAACAAAGAATACTCAGCAGTTTTGGTATTCACATGTCCTGTGGAGGACCCAAGGTAACCTTAAAAAAAAACAACAAAAAAAAAACAACAAAAAAGCATTTCTTCAACGCGTAACAGATTTCTTTGTCTATAAGTGTTTGTTTAAACTCTTTCTTTTTTTTAAATTGACTGTGTAAAATAAGTGTAATCTTCCATAGTGTTTAGTGATGCAGGACTCTGATAATCAATTTTTCGTTTTCTATAGTTTGTACGCACCTCAGGATTTAGTTATTACAATAGAACTGTAACCTACGCCTTGATTTTTTGTTTCTCTGATGTAGTTACCTTAAAGACAGGGTTTTCATTTCGAAAATCTAGTATAAGGTTTCCAACTGTTACTGAAAAAATGTGGAGATTGATTTGTTGACAACTTTCTTCATTCTTTGAGATTCCGCGTAATATATGTCGCACACATTTAAACGGTTCTTATGACGAGAAATATTACACTTGGTAGCCAAAGTCATAAAAGAGGCACTGACAGGTCAAAATCATAATTTTTTTATTATCTGAAACGATTAAAAACGATGCTTGGACATTACCCTCAAATTTCAAATCTTGTAGACTGTGAGGTAAAAAAAACAATAATTCCCAAAGCCGGATTTGAAGTTCTCGCGCGATCCGCGCCAGTGCAGTGACGTTAAAGATTGGATCGTCCTTCAACTCGAGTTTCTCTCACGCCTCCAAACCATCGAGACCCGAAGTGTCGTGTTTGCCCACATCCCGCGATCACGCTCTTCTCTGTGCCTGCCGCCTATCGCTGTGAGCAGACGACGGTTCACTTTCGAGTTTGAAGTTCGTTTATGGCTTTTTCAGCGATCTCAACGGAGGGATTTTGAAGAAAACGCGCAGTGGACTTTTTGTGAGCGACGTGAGGGGCCACGTCGCGCCGGTTCTGCGTGAAAGGCTGCCCCGGCGGAGTCACAACCGAAACTACGGTACACAGACACTAAACCCATTTGGTTTGACCGTTTGACGATTTCCTTTTCAAAGTCTTCGACTCACCGATCATCCTCGGTGCTGCATGTGCCGAGCGCCGCCCTGTTTTCCTAGGGAGGATAAAAAGCCAGGGAGCGATATCACCCAGGACTCCGATTTTCAGCATTTCAGAAATAAAGGACATAGTGCGTTTGCAATTGCGTTAAGAATCATGTTTTACGAATGCCATTGTTAAATATTATAAAAGTGTCGCTTACAACGCTTCTAAATTTCATAATTTCTGACGTCACAAATAAAAAGAAGCGAGGAGGTCAGAAGAGGGAAAGAAAATAGCCAAAAATAAAAAGGCGCGCACGCCTGGGACGTTTTATTTTTTTGCGTTGTCGTTGTTTTTTATTTTTTTTTGTGTGTGTCTATGATTAAGATTTGCAGCGTTTTAGAAAACAACAACAAATACGACCTTTGGGGTGTCGGTGCCCCTTTAAACATATTTGTGGTCAGCTAAACAGGAAAAACAGGTGTTGCAGAGAAACTGCACCCATCATATCCACTACAACACGCCAGTAAATATCTGAGGCACGCAGGTCCCATGTAGCGCATTAAAAGGTTACAAAGTACGTTGTGTAAAAGCCGTAGATTTCGCATGTGTAAAACACTATCGAACAAAAATGCAAAATATGTGTATATATATATATATATTTTATTAATATTTAAAGTACGCCGATTTAAAATCAAATGATTCAAATCCAACATTCCGTTGGTCTAAAGTTTTGAAACTGATGATATTGTGAAGATCTCCTGATTCGGTACCAACGTTATTCATTACTCTAAATACTTGCGCGGCAGAGAGAAAGAAAGATAGAAAAGTTGTACCTTGGAGAGCTTGGCTGTCGTAGAAAGGGCACTGGCTACCTTTATTTGTCTCATAGTTCTCAGGTTTGTAATTATAAAACACAATTGTGTTCCTCCTAGCAGCCACGATTTTCTTTCTCGAATATCGGGTGTTTTCATATCGGGTCACGATTATCACCTACTCAATCAACGTCGCAGTCTTATACCTGTCAAAAACCTGGAGTGCAAAGGCCATATCGGTCACGATTATCACCTACTCAATCAACGTCGCAGTCTTATACCTGTCAAAAACCTGGAGGTGCAAAAGGCCTACGCCTTTTAAAGATATAGTCAACAAAAAATGCCCGCAAACCAAAAAAAAAAAAAAGAAATTGCCCGAAGATAGTCTTTAAACAAATTCCTATTTAAGCGCCCTAACCGTAAGCGAGTTATCTTCGTCCGTTCTACGCGACGCAGCCGAGACGCAGCAAACAACGTTCCCAATCCCCCGGCGGATCAACGTCCCATGCTCGCTCGCGTCCGCGCGCGGCGCGTCGCATCCAGACACGGTTATCGGGACTAATGAGATTTAGAGGGCTTTAATTTTCTCGCGACAAACTACCGCGCTCGACCGCCGCCACGACTCCGGACATCCTCAACGGGGGTCCGACAAAATTTTAGCGGCGAAGGCTCGGGAAGTGCGACGAGGCGGAGAAGGCGGAGGACGGAAGGACCTGTCATCTACAGGACACGGCGACAGGCCCAACCGCCGCCTGAGCGATTCGGCTTCCGCTGAACTTGTCTCTCCCCCCGCGCGGACCCAAACTTGCCCAGGCGAGCGGAAAATGAGCCGCGTCGGGGATTGCGCGAGGGAGGAGAAGAGCTTCAATCCTTTTCTCCGAGGTGACCTCCCTGCGCTCTTCCGACGTTATCTCGGGTTCGTTGGTGTACGGTGAGAGAGCGAGAGAGGACTACCACCGCGTCTCTAGCTGCGTGCGAACAGGTCCGTATAATGCTGGCGAAGGAAGCGTTGTTTAAGATTCGCTGACGGAGGAACGACCGTATGATCAACACGGTCTATTTTCACCGACGCGACGAGGACGACAGCGAGGGCGTCTCTTTGAGATGACCCGGACTCCAGCACAAGCTCGTTGCCTTCCTGTGTGCTTTGTACGATCAACGTGGGCTATATATACATCTTTGCGACGATTACCACTATACGACGAGCAAGTTTGCCAAAATGCTTCTCGGGCACATCGGAACGCAAAGACGGGCACGCCAATCAAAAGGGCAAAGCAGAAAACGCGTTGAGAACGCGCGATGGCAAGAGCCGCCATGCTTGCTCCGTCATCGGTTGAGGTCGCTGGTAAACGAAGGCCTGAGGTGCGCATGGAGCAGACGAACTTGCAGGCCGTATAGTTAATGAGATGCGCGCGACTCATCGACACGCAGGGCCTGGCGGCGAGATCGCGCGCATCTCATTACCGCTCCGCGACCAATGAGATGGCTGCATTTGCCGATATGGAAGACGCCGAGGAACGAATCATGCACGAAGCGGAAACATAATTGGTCCCGCCCTACTTTTCTTAGGCTGTCGGTGACTAGATGCTAAAAATGCCGAGTAACTGCGTTGTGCACGCATGCGTGGTGTCCGATATTCGGCAAAAAAGAGCAACGGCGCGTGCTCAGAACGCATTTCACAGCCCAGTAGGCAAAGATGGCAGCACGTAGAAGTACTGAAATGGTTTATACGGTCCGAAGGTTGGTCTCCCCCGGCGCTTTATATACGAAGAAACAATAAACGTTTTTGTTGTTGTTTTTAGTAAAAGGGTTCTAGATAAAATGAAAGGTATTATGCCGGACGTTTGGCGGTGGAAGTAGAGGTAAAATAAGCAGCCTGAAATACTGTGGGAGCTTGATAATCGTCATAGCTCGCTGCTGGCACTGACACGGCCACGCACCACTTGCAGTGTTGTCTTCTCCAAGCTGGCTTGCGAGATGCGGCTGCAGCAAAGAGGGCGACACGTATGGTGTCAAATGTGGAAAGATGTCCAGTGAGTTCCTTCTGCATTCGGCATTCCAGACTAATTTTGTAATATAGAAGAGTTCAGATAACACATATGTTTCTTCAGCTCTCATCAGCAACCTAACTTGGGTATGGCGGCTAAATTGGGAACCAGTGGAGTGTGGGAAGAAAAACACGCGCTTGGAGTACCGATGACAACACACGACAATGCCTCACACTGGAAGGAACATGCAGCTCAAGAAGGATAAATTCACAATCCGTGCACTACTAACTATGTTCGAAAAAAGGTCATTCAGGTGTTATTGGTGGCCTTTTAGCTGCATAGTATTGTGGGACTTGCCGCGAGTGAAAATTAGTATGCGCTATGCTGCTAATTCGAATATTCGACATCCTTGACTACCCAGTTTCGTGGAAGGGAGCGTACTTCGACGTGAGAGCTTGTCCAAATTCTACACGCGCAATCTGTTGCAAACAAAGGAACGAGGAACGGTCAGTTTGCTTGTTCACTTGAATTTCTTTTTTCATATAATAATCAATCAATCAATCAATGTTTTTATTGAAGTGCCCAGGAACAACCTTGCGGTATTGGTACGGGTGCACTCAGGAAACATGAAAAACATAACACTACACACAACAAACTAACAGTAAACAATAACAACACTTAAAACAGATCACATATGTCACATAAACTCTCTACGGTATACCACCACGATAGCGAAAGAGAAGGAAAGCGAGAGTATAAAATTTGGTTCTGTAACAATAATAATAATAATAATAATAATAATAATAATAATAATAATAATAATAATAATAATAATAATAATAATAATAATGTTAACAAACAAATGCACGAAGGAGAAATAAATGAAGTACAATGTGTCCGCATAGTCCTTCTTTTCTTGTGTTTTCTCAGTGCTCCTACGTTTTGCGGTCTTGCGTTTTTGTATTTTTTTTTGTATAAAAGTTCAAATGATGATTTCAAAGGCTACTACCTAGAAATTCCTCTGTATGTTCTAAGATATAGATTTCAATCGGGGCATAACATAATATTCTTCATTTTACAGTTCATGAAAGTAAAACATTTCGGGAAGCTTGATAAGTTTCCTAGTACTAAGGAGAAAAAGAAGCACGTCTCGCTTTAAATCTCATTCCCTGATGCATTTCTGACTCTTTTGCTCCGACGAAATCCGGAAATTGAATATTTTTATCGCCGCAACGTGGGTGTCGCCTCCTTTTTTTTTTAATACCTGCGTTGAGCTTTGAACAGACATATAAAACTCCTTATCACTACTCACTACAAGCTCATACTGCAGGGCATATTGCGTTTTCTTTTCTTTTTTTTTAACAGGCAAGAAACCCAGCTGCAACTATACATGCTACAAACTATCGTGAAATACGCAACAAAATTGCGTCATTTAAAGGTACGGTAAAAAAGGAAGTTCCGTTGAAAACGTCTAGCGTTTCAATGCAGATTGAAACGCCAGAAGTTTCACTGTTGCGAGTGGGCAGCAGAAACGCACTCAAGCGACAGCATACTGCTTTTTTTTTTGTTCCTTCCCTTCTCCACTGGAGGGAAACAATAAAGCTGGGACTTGTAAGTTCAAAATATAAAATACAAGCATGAGGTGTTGCGGGGTTGCTAGAAGCTGAGAGTAATATCATGTTTCAAAACGTGATAAGTGATATTCCAATGAAACTTGTTTCTCTTTCCTCGCTATATTCGCTATAGCCCCAAAACGTAATACTTTTATTCTAGTTTTTTTTTTTTAAACTTATTTCGCGCTGCAGGTAATGAATGCAACCAGGTGCGAAGGCCCTTTTCTTCTGGGCATGCGGCTAGCCGACTTGCGGTAGAAAAAAAAAGTTGAAGTTATTGCTAAAAGAGACAGAATAGAAATTTAGAAATAATGTAAATTGCACGACGTGATGGGGCTTTGCAAGAATGATGTGGCATTTTATGTTCTTACTTGACGTAATTATTTTGTGTACGTATTTATTTTATTTATTGCATTAAGCACATCTACCAGACTAAAACATCTCCGCTCAATTTACACTTTTTCCGGTGCTTCATTTTGCAAAACAAAAATATGAAGAAAAAAAAAACATATGTGATCAAGTAAAAGCCATTTAAGGACATCCTACTTTCTGTCATTATATTTTTATATATAATCTTGGCCACGCAAAAAGAAAACATGCTAACGGCACGCTGAAATATAAAGCGCCCAAGGCAAGAACGGCAAGTCGTACCTTCAGCTCTCGGCAGCCGGTAATGATAGGGAGAGGAATTGAGTGATATTAAGAAATTTCTTATTTTCCTTGTTTAGGAAATCATTTACGGCTGTTCTTATCGGGCCACTTATTTCTTCATTACACATAGAGCGATATTCTTGATGAGCATTCGGCCGTCTTCATCACTGTCTTTCCCGGGCACAGTTAGCATTTTTTTTTTCTCATTTTTTGCTAAGCCTCCAGTTCATCCGTTAAATTATGCGATGCTTAACTTACTGCTAGATGATGATGACACCGAAATTCCTTCCCGTCATTTTGTTTATCGATTTTTTTTTTGTTAAGCTTAATCGCTTTCAATCTGTTTTGTTATCAACGCTAGGAGCATCGCATTAAGTAGGTAAAAAGTGAAGGTCCCACTAGAAGCCGTCTTCATTTCTGCTCTCAAACGAATGAAATCGAGCTTCAAGCTTAATGAGAATTGTTGGCTCGAACTGGATGAGCCTGGGGCAATCTGCGATTGTTCGAATTGAGCGAAAGAAATGGTGCATCGAAGGTTATATTTTAATTTTACATCTAGCCTTACTAATTAAAACGGAAGAATGGAAGCGTTTTATGCTTAAATAGAAAGAAATCCAGTCCGCAACTAAAATGTCGTCGAGATTTAAATTGCTCGCTCTAGAGTGAAGTGAGGCCATCCTCTAGTTCAAATCTTAGGGGTAGTCAAAGATGGTAGGAATAACGTGAAGGGGGACCTCAAGGGAAACTAATGAGTGCAAAGAGTCTCGATTATTATTTATATTAAATATAATACTACGTATATAGCACTGTGGTTATTAATGTCCGCCTTGTTTAATTAAACGAGACTCAAGCAGACGAGAGTTCTTGAAGTTAGCTCCACCGCATAAAGATTCTTTTGGCGGAGAAGCACGCTTTACGGGGTAAGTGGCGGGAAACGCCAACGTGTCCCGCTGCTGCAAAACGTGATTTTCTCCGAAGCTCGCTTTATTTCGGTATATCGGCTGAAAACGATTTAGATTACGGTACGTCATCTTCCCCAGCTCTCTTTACAGCCAAGCTGTTTATAGCTAGGTTTCCGTGAATTTTTCCTGTGCGTGGCCATAATCTCTACGTTCGCACAGCACCCACGCGACGCACGAGCCGGCGTCTACAGCAGTAACTACTAATTCTAAAACAAAAGCCGGAAAAAAAAACAAAAACAGAAATGGCATCTTGCATGTGCGTTTTTCAAAGCTTTATTTTGGTTATTTACTTCGAATCTTTCATACGGGGAAGGCTTGTGCGTGCGGCGCGTGGAAAAGCATTCCCTGCATTTCCCATGAAGCTTGGGTTGTCCTTCTTCATCTTCAATTTCACTTCTCTTCTTTCATCGTTGTGGGGAGGCCGCGTATAGTCCGTACTGCCGAAGAGCAACGCGTCTACGAGGAGCAACGGCGGGAAAGGCCACGAGAATATCAGTGGCGGCGGCGGGCGGCACGTGTGGGTGCATACCTTTCGTCACGACTGACCACCCATCAAGACAATAAATGTGTTCGTACCTTGTTCAAACGTCTGTGTCGTGCGCTGAACAGCTTCGCTGGTCATCCACCTTCACACTGTAGAATGGCTCCAATTTTTTTTTATTGTATCTCAGTCATGTGCCAACTGAGGTAATTATACTTGAGCTCATGCAAAGGCTACACACTCGATCAAATGCGACTACTAGTTTTGGAAGTTTGGAAACATAAAGACGTTTATTTTATCTAATGTACGTATTACATACTGCAAACTGTCTACATATAATTATAGCTAAAAAAAGACTACAGAACAGAGCCCCGTGCAACACAGAAATTCAAACAAAACATTAAACGACTGAATGAATGAAGGGTGCAAAGGCGAGATTAATAAATATAACATCACGCGCAACTCTCTTCGTAACTGTATGCACTGTGAGGTAAACGCTTATATCCTTCCTGTACACATATGAACCATGTCGGGTGTTCAATGTTTCTGTTTTAAACTATACAACAATGAATCCCGTTACAGTTGCAACTGCTACAAACTTAAAGGCTTGTTTCATAAAAGTTTCGACGAAATAATCGCACCCGAGAGCCGACCTTTCATTCCCTTTTCTTTATAGGAAACTACTATCAACAACGTGTCAGTTTAAACAAAGAAAACAAATTTTACCACAAAACTTTGAAGAAAAGCGTATCAGCCTGTAGCCAATCTCGCTTTCGCTTAAGGTACGCGTTAAAAAACGCTACACCTAGATTTTGTTATTTTATATTATTATAATTTCTCCTCGGGTTGAGGAAACTGAGGAGACCTCTCTGAACTCGATATCCGTGGGGAGCGGGTGCAAAATCCTCCCCCGCTTTAAATTGAAAATAGGAGCTCTGTCGTATACTGCGCCTTAATCTTGGTGCGCCTTAAAGTCTCCGGCGTCTTTGTTGACGAATCCCCGTGCTTCAACGGTGACTTTCCCTTTGTTCTCATTGGACTTTCGGGCGATGTTTCGAGGAACCGACGACAACCCGTATTTCCCTCGAAACGGGAAACCAACTTCGGGATTTCGAAGCGACACCTGAGTACCTCGAAAGATCCAGGTTCTCCAATACCTGTAAGACTCGTCTTCTTTAACTGAACCCGATACGAAGGCTAGTTTGACATCCCTCCTAAAGAAAGAAAATTTTCCCTTAAGATTTTCAATTCTGAGATGTCAATTTATTTATTTATTTCTGTTCACTGTCAACTTTGCGTTGTACGTTTCAAATTAGGAAAACAAAATTTCATGTAACAAGAAATTTCCTGTTCGGGGTACATCAACCTGTACGCAACTTGAGCAGTTCCAAGAAACATGCACGGTGCAACTTTTAGGTGAATGTTGTGATCAAGTTGCCGAGGGGTTGAGCTTAGGACTACTGTTAGTTCCACATTGTCTTTCCTCGATCATGTTTAGGATGCAAGGGCTATCGAAGCTTTATACATTGAAAGTGCCTTTGTCGGGTAGTGAACGATGCAACCAACTCATATTTGTTTTATTTGTGAATATTATAAAGATCATTTGAGTTTCTAAATAAACTATCTCCAAAATACTTCTACATTTTGTAATAACCAAGGCTTAGATTCTGAATTAGCAGTATACTCAACTTCGAGCCCAAATGAATTGTACTATATTTTGTCGTTGCCAATGTTTACGTTATAAATGAGCAGTAGTTAGCTGCGCAAGATTTTAATTGTATTCTATCATTCGCGAAGTAAAAAAAAAACTGCGTTTCCAGAGTTTTGTTGAACTCTCGAATGATGAACGCAGCGTAGTGTTTGTTAAGCATAAGCATAAAGCGAACCCCCCCCCCCTCCCCCTTTCCGTAGAGTGCCGACTTGGAAACGCCTTGGCAACCGCATTCACGCTTTATTATAGCGATCTCGCAGCTGCCGCCAAGCAAGACAGCCGCTCCCCTCCCGTTCTCAACCATACAGCCTATGCCTACACCTCTCCCAGGCGGCAAACTCTCTCGACGAAGAAAAAGACGCGGCAAAAAAGAACCGAGCTGCTTCATTCATTTCGCGCATGAACTTCCCTTTTCTCTTCTAAATCCAGCAGATAATACGGAGAGACCCGGGACAAAAGGATGCTAAAGAGTAAAAAGAACAAAAAAGAGCAGAGGCGGGCCTTTGTTCGTGTCTGCTTCTGCCGCCGCTTCTGCTGATGCTCGTATGGAGCATATCCCACAGTGCATGAGTTTGCACTTCCTTCTTTTGGCGCCGACGCATGAGCAAAGAAAGCGTCACCAAAAAGCAAACACGTAAAAGAAAAAAAAATGACATGAAAGACGACGACGACGACGGCGACGGCGACAACGCGTTTGTTCCGAGGTCTGCTCAAAATGAGCTTGTCGCGCCTGCGGGCAGAGGGCGCGACGGTGCCGCTCCGTGACGTCATGGAGGGGACCGGAACCCCAGCGCCCCCTTTTACGGGAGCCCGCGAGCGACGCGTGCCGAGGTAAAAGCAAACCGTGATTATGGTCACGTTTCCTGCTCGGCACGCCACTCTTTCCTACCACTATGATTCGAAACTTTGCGCTCCAATTTTTTCAGAAAAGAGGAATCGGCAAGTCATGTCTTTTTTTTTTAAAGATGTGTCTTTTGTATAGTGCAATGAATAGTGTACATAGAGCTAGATGTATGAAGTGTGCACCTACTACCTACACTAATCAGTGTAAAAAAATATTGGTGCTAAAAAAAATACAAGCTAAAAGCATGTATAAAAAATGCCTCTTAATACGAAACCATAAAAAAATGAGAGGATTCATCAAACACGACGTGAAAAGCGTTCCTGAATGCTCTGCAGACTCTCCGGATGAGGTGGGTGAGTCATGCCGGGAAAAACCACCCAATTACGTGGGCTAAATGCTACCGCCGCGCTACGCACGCAACTTGCGAAAGGAATCAAATAGGAATATATACCCGCACAGGCGTGTTCGCTCCGAGCTCGCCTTTTGTCCGAGTGGAGTTACGTGGTACAATGTCTCAGTGTACACAGAGTACAAGAACTCCTCTCGTGCGGGCACTCCGACGGGGAGGTTGTAGAAAACACGGTCTGGGGATGGGACGACTCCCTCCCCGTTCTTCGGTGTTCAAACAGACAAATAATGGAGCTGAAGCGGGCTAATAATTGCCATGGAGGGCATAACGCCCGCCCCGTTTGTGTGCGTTTTTTTATTTTTTCTTAGTCGGATTTTAAGCACGGTGCCGAGTTGAATGTTTAGAGTTATCGAAGATTGCCCACTCCTATATTTTCTTTAGATGCTATTTTATCATTTTTTTTATTTTTTACAACGTAGCTTTTCTTTCCTATGTTGAGCTTAAATATGCCGTACTGCTATGAACCTGAATACTGCATGTAGTAATCATGCATTACAGCGATTGAAACTACTTCCTTTTTAGTGATACCCCCGCTGAGAAACGAAACTGCGAACATTCGCATTTTGGACGGCCTGAGCGCTCAGTTTTTTGGCGATCTAACGTTCAACACGCTCATAGATTGCCTTGACTCGAGCACAGCTCTATCAAGACAGTCTAGTCAAAGATATGGGAGCGCCTACGCTTGCCCACCTGGAATGCCGATCAAAGCTATAAACGCGTACTCTTCACTTGGGAATCGCTGCGTAATGTTTATCTCCGAGCACGGACGTTCCATTAAGATATCGGCCTCCGACGTCTGCCGTATCTGCCGAGGTGTGCTTCCCGCCTTGTATGCTCGCCTGTTAAAGTCGATTGTTCGCTCCTATAGTCGGCAGTTTTTATCGCTCGCGGGGGCGTTCCTTAAATTTTTATGTAATCAAAGAAAAATAG
The DNA here is from genome assembly GCA_013358835.2 of Ixodes persulcatus. NCBI lineage: Eukaryota > Metazoa > Arthropoda > Arachnida > Ixodida > Ixodidae > Ixodes > Ixodes persulcatus. The sequence goes on from JABSTQ010010890.1 coordinate 928,645, forward strand.
ACGATGAGTAGTTTAAAGTTGCAACAGTCCGGTTGGCCATCTCTGAAACCCGTGATTTGAAGGCTGTAACCCGTCAAAGGCGATTTCATTTTGAGCAGGTGTTATTATTTTAATATGTTTGCTGCGATGATGTCTTCGCTTAGGTGATAAAACACATCAAATATGTGTTTGTGTGGTCAATGAAGACTCCTCGCTTAAATGTGTAATGTGTAGTTTTTAAGAGTTTAGTACATAATGTGAGATTAGACCCCGACTAATAACAATTTTTCTCAGAAAACAGCGTGAATTGCGTTTTTGATACAAGCAATTTGTATGCAGAAAAGAGATAAGATAGTAATATTTTTTTTTTGTGCTTTGCATTACTTTCTCCTCTTTTTTAGCTAGTTTTTATGGCTTTTTATTACGGACATTGGACGCGTCAGATTAATTTTTTTATTATTTGATGCTCTTCTGGGTAGTGAACGGGACAGTATATGCGATGCACATTCATTACTGAATGAATACATCATCTTTATTTGTGTTGTTAGAGGCGGGGTTTAAGCCGCACGTCCGGAGGCTTCCTGGCTCGTGACGACGACCATTGCCCGAAGTGAAGAACCCAGGGGTTCAGTGGAGGTGGGAGAATTGGTAACGTAACGAACGGTTTAATTACATGGTTGCGATACAGTCGTCAAATCCGAGAGAACAACGGAGCAGCCTCACGCTCCGCCTTATATAGGGTCCGTTTCTTCCTCACTCTCCGCCAGGGCAGCAGGTGCGACGTAGCAAACCGCCGCCAAGTGCGTTGCAGCAAAGACCGCCGCGTCGTAGCCAGAAGTGCGTCGTAGCCATGGTTCTCCGCAGTTAGGCCCTGCCTCTCTCCCTTTCCTGAGTGCACCAACCCCCACGCACACACACACACACGTCCCGTTGACGTCACGGACGCGTTGAGACCTCTCTCCGCAGGCCTGGACAAGTAGGTGACTGTCCCGGACTCGTCGGGACTCGTTTCGCGCAGCGTTGATACTCGGTTGAAGGTCGCCGAAGGTTCCATTCTTAACAGTGTGAAAAAAAGTTTCGCCTCGAACTACTCGTCTCAGCTATTTCGGCACATTTCGGTGTTCAGCCTGCTGATAAAAACGTTCAGCTCATCGTCGCTATCCACGTTCAGAGTCTGTTTTGAGTCTATATAACGCAGCAGCATTTGCATACGTAAGCATCCATGGCGGTCCAATTAGCACGCTCCAAGTAATGATAGCATCGAAAAACGAAATCTGCATGACAAAAGAAATGTTTTTTGTTTTTTTTTTTCAAATTTTTTTCACCTTAAAACATGCACAAACAGCGAGGATCCTCGCACTGTTTCAAATGTCTTTCTTCTCTCGTTTTCGGCAACACTTGCACGAATGCTCCGCCTGTTTACATCACACCGTGGAGTTCACATGCACGGAACGCACGCGTACGGTTCCATCTTTTGGGAGGGTCAGACTAGGCTCCTTCAAATGCTAATGGCGTACCCTGGACGGCACCCCGCTTTATCGACGTAGCGGAGTGAGTGTACACAAAGGCGAACCGGTGCAGCCCGCCAGAAAGTATCGGGCAAAAACGTGCGCCCTCTATGCTTTAATCTGCCCTTCCGAATGCAAGCACTTCTTTTGTTCGGTTATAAAGAGTACTATTTTGTTTTTCGCAAAGGTTTGGGAGAGTGAAGAGTTATCGTTACTGCGTTTGAAACATGGAACAACCTTGGCGATATTTATGTTGTCGTGTAATGCCTTTAAAGTGATTTTCTATTCATCTTGACTTTTGTAGAATAACAGGCAAGCGACTAAATAAACAAAAAATAATGCGCGCTTAAACCTAGATGTTCAGCTGGGTAATGGTTACGCCCTGCGGGCAGTCAGAAATATGTGTTTATAATGAAACGTGGTGTGGGTGGTGGCCACATCGCCGAAATGTCTGTTTATCGCCATAAACCTTATCCATCCATGTCAGAAAAAAAATTTAACTAGGCGTTATGGCTTTATCGCGGAACAATCTAGCCGGCGGGCTTGAAAATAGCGTGTGTGCATATTCGATTTTAGCACGCGGGAAACGCTTGTTTTAGGTTATACGTCGTACTTTTTATGTATGTTAGGAGGACATACGTACAAGCAGCCCTAGTCACAATAGTACATTTGAAAGACACCGACGAAATCGCGGATCTTTCACACGAAAGGCGGTTGAAATATTTATTTAAGAAATCAATATGGTTTCCGAATCAGTAATTTTCAAAATGTAAACAGTTTACGCGAAGGGCAAGGACATACCTGGTTTCACAATTTTACAGTTGTATTCCATACATTTGGAAGAATGAATGGGATACTTGAGACTTTTTGAACTCAAGGGGGAAGATTGATAGAATACATTTGGTGGATAATTCTCACTGCAAGTTGCTACTGACCCGCATGAAGTGGGGTCGACATATCGTGAACCCCATAGAATATGTGCAATACTTTACGGAATCTACCTTTATACACTTCGCAATCAATGGCATCAAGGCAATGCTGATTATACCGACGTCTAGAAGGAAGCCCCGAAGAGGCAAATGTCCGCTCAAAACTAAAATCTGAGCATATTTTCATATCCCATCCGACTTTTCACAATTTCAGTACTATGTTACCAACATCCCCACATCGTCTTCACTTACTTTCTCTCAAAAGACCGACTAGGTATAGATTTTTTTTTTGTTGTATATTAAGATAAGTAGCTATTAAGTATTCGACGAGCGGATCAACACTTTCCGACGCTCAGACACCACCTTCTTAAGCCCCAGCTGCGCTCGCTTTGTCACACAACGATCCGCGCCAAATTAGCATTTGGACATACGCGGCCGCGCAACAGTGAAGAGGACCAAACGAACCGCAATCAAGGGAAATCAATTCACCGCCCCGAACGAACCATTCCCTTAGCTTTCCGAACAACCGGATCATCGACCAGCTAACAAACCGGACAGAGAGATATATCCCCAGTCTCCCTTCTTCCGTATTAGTCGGGCGGGCAGCGAGAGTCAGCTCGGACGGACAAAATCAATAGCTCGAAAACACACCAGACGCGGCCGCGCTACATTGCCGCTGCTTTCGGGTCGGTTCCCCGGCTGTCTTCACCCCCGGGCGACGTTCGGGAAGGGGAAACCTGCGGTCCCGGGACCCCGAATCTCGAGACGGTAAACACGGGGGAGCCGTCGGTGCATCCGTCCGTCGTTTGAACGGGGCCGCCCTCTGGGAGCGTGTGTCAGACCGTTCTCGACGCGTGCGAGCCCGAGATTGCGTGGCCGGTTGCTTGCTGCGCGTGTTGCGTCTTGAGTCATGTGTGCGCGGCAAACACGGCGTTTGTCTGCTCTCGTCATTTTACGCTTTCGTGCGATGCTTGCCTTAATGTAGAGATGACTTCGTTATGTGCCGGAACATGACCTTCGGCTTGCAGAGAATGTGAACTTTCTTTTTAAGGCTGAAAAACGCTGACAAAATGGAAGCAGAGTTTTTTTTTATTATTTCTAATAATATTTTTTTGCTATAACATTTTGTTTTATAAAAAAAAACGAATTTTTTTAAAAAACGTTCTGAGCCTTAGTTTGGTAATCATTGCTGCGCAAAGACCCATCGAGAATATTTCGAATATTTGGAGGCTCGAGTATTAAAATCGGCGCCCATTTACCAGTTAAACCAAATTCGAAAGACGCTGATATCAAGAGGTGTATGATTGTGAAGTGCAATAAATATCTACGTAAGTTAAAAATCCGGGCTGATTAATTTAGCTTAAGGCGACGGGGAGCCTGATAAGCACGCGGTCCTCATCCACTACTAAAGCCACACGCCTCTATTGCGACTTCGCTGGCGGTCTAAGCAACGAAAAATAAAGCTCGCATCGAATCTTTAATCGGGAAAACTGCTCCTAGTCAACTCGGACGCGAAGCTCTAAACACCGGGCAACCGACACCCGGCCAACCAATATCCCCGTCTCCCTGGACTTCTCCCTGGACTTCACTCTCGCTCACAGTTTCGCAACCTCCCTTCCGTTAAGGGTCGACCGAAACCCCAGTTGTCGTCCCCCCTGGATTCGAATGGCGATGGTATACCCGAGTTAATTCAATCTCCAGATTGGCGCAACGAACCGGCGTCCTTCAAACGCTAACGCCTCGAGCCGAGAGAAGGAACAGCGTGAAAGAGGAGGGGGACTTCTCACACGTGTACTTCGTTTCACCGTACGATGAGCCACGGCTGACGCCACGGGCTCTCCCGGCCAATCGAACCCAACGCGTGACAATTTATCCCGCACGTCGCTGCGCCGTTCTCGAAAGTCAGGTGACACTCACCCGGTATTGCATTGGCTAGGACACTTCTTAGAATGATCCGAGCCTACGTGCGCGCTACAATTTTGACGTCACGTCAGCGAGTTAAACCAGAGACGTGGATTGGCCACGAGTGCCGTGTCAGCGTTCGGCTTGGTCTTCAGTCCAATGGAGGCTTCGAAGGTCGCTCGACAACGGGCTCGGGTCCAATCGCGGCGTTGGCTCCATCTGACCGTGGCGATGTTCGGGGGAGGAAGAGGTGGCTGGTCGCAGGCCTCGGTTATTCTAGGTGTCGTTGTCTGGGATGGCTCGCTACGTCAGCGGCGGTCCATCACGGGGTGGTATAGTATTAGGTGTGACGAGAGAGGGGAGTTAAAAGAACGGAAGGGCCCGCGAGGCGAAGGGAGGTTTGGTGTTAGCCCGAATGCTCGACATCGAACTCGTCCCCTCAGACGATTTTGCCGCCAGGTATATGCGGGTCTCCCCGTTTGGACGGAGTCGGGAAAACTGCCGGTGCCTGTTTGTCTGGCCCCCGGCGGAAGAAGGGGAGAAAGGGGGAAGGTGGGAACGAGGAGGGAGCTCCATCCTGTTAGCGGCATGGGGATGTCGGGCCTTTGAGGGGGGAAAGAAAATTTGATAAGTTCGAATTTCCAGCACCCGCTCCCTCCGCTAGCCCCTCCCCTTCCCGACACCTCCTCGCGGTGCATTTGAGAACGGAAGGGCTCGGCCGGTCTTACAGTACATGATGGTTATTGGCTCTCTACTTTCTATTTCGAGCGTAAATTCTTCTTATTCGCCTTTATGACGTAACTTGAGCACTCGTTGTATTTTTTAATATAAAAGTGAGTTTATTGTGTGTGCGTTTAAGTGTGTGTGTGTGCACGCGCGCCTGCAGTGCGCGTATGTGTGTATGCCGCCCTCGAGCGTCTTTGCTGGTGCTACTATCTCTCTTTTTCTTTTCCTCCCAACGTCCTTCTTTATTTCCTTCTTTTTATGGGTGTTTGTCTAGTGTCTCTCCAATAACTGGTTTCACCTGTGTTGTACTCGTCTCAATAAGACAATAATTTCAGGAATGCTAAGGTATACGTAGCAGGTGAAGCGATGGCTTAATGATATAAATCCGGGAGTCAACTTGAGACGTCTATTTTGCCAACCTTCTTTCTTATTTATCATCAGCCTTGTGTCTGTATTATGTACGTCTGTCCGTGCAGACCTATCGAATACAGACTGCAAATCTACGTGTGATAATTACGAGACATAGGATGCTTTTGAAAGCATAACTTGAGTGTGTACATTTGACATTGACCGGAATTTGAACCGGTGACCAGAGGGACACTAAAATAGTAGACGTCATTGACTCATTAGAACTCTGGTGTGAAGTTTATTGTTTTTTGTTTTTTTTCTCAGTTGTATGGGTTTTAGCCACGCCGTTGTGGTCATATAAGCTAGTCAGCTTACTTTTTATTCTTCCCTTAAATTAAATGTTCTCTGGGAACATGATTGCCACTCTTAGTAACCAAAATTTGCACACAACTAAGCGTCGTCGTAAAGTGGCAATGGTAGGTAGAATTATCACTATGCAAAGAATTACCATTAAGGAATCTGAATACTACAAGGAGAAAAGCAGCTGCAATGATAAATCCCTTTACCTTACACATTCGTATTTCGGACATCTCTTGACTGAGCTTCGACGCAACACGAGTCTCATAGTGAACACTTCACTAGTTGTACTGCCCCCCCCCCCCCCCTGCTTGTTGCTCGGACTTGAGTCGTTTAATAAAGTTTATTCGCTCTCTCTCTCTCCTTGCTACCAATAAGTCAGACAGTGAAGGTGTGCACACTGTGTCTTGTTTAGGCGTGCCTGTAACGGTAAAAGGATAATTTGTAACCGTTGTTAATATTATGTTTAGTTCCCTACAGCATAAACATAACAAAAACAGGTGGCTGTATTAGTACATCGTACATGCAAATGCTGGGAGTTTGATACATACTGCTTGAGCTCCGTATCGTTGCTCAGATATACCCAGTTTTCCAGTTGCCGTTATCGCGCGGATGCGCTACCTTCCCGAACCAGTTGATATCTATAGAAACGCCGACCATCATAGACGCCGCAACACCATACAAAGGAAGCAGCAGCAGCGATTCATCAATGGCGTCCGTCAAGTTCCCCCAGGCTAGCGATCAGCCGGCACACGTTGGGCTCGCATTCCAAGACAGTTCTCGTCGGGCAAGCCCTCTTTATTTTGCGCCCACGCGCTGCCGCCGAACCCTACGGGCAGTCTGAAGAGCTCTCCCAAAGTAGGTCTCAATCGGCGGCCAGTCAGAGGACGAGGCTCCCGGCAAGGCCGCGCAGGCATCCATCACGCTCTGTGTCATCTCGTCGGGGGGAGGGGGTTATTAATTGATAGCGATGCTGGTGCGAGTTCTGGATCGTACATCACCGCGAGAACAATCTGGTCCTCCCGACGTCGCCACTTTCTCCCCGTGGAGTCTCCCGCCAGACTGCTCGGAAACAACTAACAGATGTTCGTCGAATTCGGTCACCAATGCCTCTCCTTTTCTTTCTTTCTTCTTTGTTTTTTTTCAGCCTCTCGTTTTCTTTTTGGCAAAGCGTATACCATGCTCCTGCTCTTCTCCGAGTGAGCGCTCGCTCGTCCGGCGCTTTTGTTTGTGCAGGCCTGTCCCACCCGTGATGGGCCGCGAGTTCGAGGAGGGTGAAAAATGGACGGTCACTGTCAAGCGGTGAGAATGCGCCGCCCTTGAGGACCTCTCGACTGCGTTTTTCCTCTCTTTGGACGCGGTGATGAACGGTTCGTAATTGGCCTTTAGGGACGCGGGAAGTTGGCGCGACTTGGAGGAAATCTCCTTTTCTGGCTTTCCCACGTCGTATGAATACGCGAAATTCGTGCGTGGCATGCGCAGTGTGTGTGTGTGTGTGTGTGTGTGGGTGTATGTGCAGACTTGTGCCTATCTCAAATACTCTACTCAAGATACTGTATTTCAAATAATTTATGAAGTATCTTGGTATCTTGCAAATACTTTTGATCGAGAGTATTTTATACTCTATTTTAATTACATTTCTGAGTATCTTGTACTCATTATCTCAAATACATTTTTGACATTCCGCCACTTTCTGACTTTTCGGTATGAAGTGGCGTAGGCGTGACACGAGCAATCGTGAATATTGTTTCGAGCAACCAAATCTGTTGCTAGCTCCGATTAGCTACGGTGACTTATAGTGAGCTCGTGGTAAAACATTGCTTTTTTGCCGATTGTGACTCATATTTCAGCCCGAAGTTCGTACAATAGAGGTTTTCCCCTCGCCTTCCCAAAGGTGCCTTTTGTTTCCTAGAGCAGTGGTTCTCAAATGGGGGTCCGCGAAGCCCTTTTTCATCAGGGAAGCCCGGCAATAAAGGTTGTCTTTTTTCAGATTGAGAAGAAACATTCCAGTTTTTGGTTGTGTTTTTTCGTGTGTATATCAATGATAAGTCTACTTCGCACAGCCCTTTGTAATATACATTTAATAAATCATTATGATAATTAACGTGTACATTTTCCTTCCCCTCACCACGAACGGTTTCTCCGTCATCTTCGCCGATCCACACGGGGTCCACGAAACATCAATGTTTGAGCGTTTTCCAGAAAACTTCCTCAAACAAAATGGGTGGTTTTACAGAAGTGAAGATTGCCACACTGAGTCTCAAAGCAGACCGGGAAACGACCTACGACATCAATGCAGACTTGAGTGCCAAGAAAACAACAAATAAAAAAATAAAAAGTAAACACACACAAAAAGTCATTTTATATTTAACCCCACTACGGCAAAACGTCGAGGTTTTTTTTGTTTATTTTTTTTTGTCGTCAGTCCGTCACTTATTGCTCTTGCGAACACAGTCTGTAAGCGAACATTGATAAGCAGAGAACAGGACAGGAAACGAACTAAAAGCTGGATGACCTCTCAAAATGCCAGACAAAGAGTCCCCCAACGCTGAGTGCCTTTCTGAAAGAAACCTACTTGAAGAAGGTGCGACCACTGCCGTGGCTATTATGTAGGTTCTCTTTGTTATCCATTCACTCTTATCCGTATCCCAAGTTCGTTTATAGTGAACTCCCTATAGGGAATATGGATTGTAGTTAAACGGTGCGTCTAAGGTGCGCCGTAGGACGTGATATTCAGCGATGTCACTATAGCTAAAGCGACCTCTTTATTTCTGTCCCAAAAATGTTTTGTAACAGATATCAGGGATATTGACACGCGCGTTGTCGAGGGAGCGCGTGGCCGAATGGTTACCACGCCACGCTTGGCTCTCGCGCGGAGTTTCCGGGTTCGATTCCAGGGAGCGGACTCCTCTTTTGTTTATTCTTTCAACTTGACATTTCCGTAAGTTCGAAAACGTTGACGTGTGATCGAGTTACGAATGTTCTTCGCGCCGAACGTTCTATGCCGAATGTTCCAGAAACCCACGCGGGTACAAAAGGTGCTCCACGTGACGGTCCGGAGTCAATCTCGTGACTCTCGTCCCAGCGCTCGATCCTGCTGTTTCGCCGACATCGATGCCTGCGACGCAAGCCTTTCTCTATTTTGTTTTGGGCACAAGCTCACCCCATTATACGTTTAGTTTCTTCAGTTATTCGCTGCCTCATCACTTGTCATTCGTGACAATATCCTGCTCCTTATAGTTGGACTGAACAAAATAGCCCTACTATGCTTTTTTTTTGCCGTTTTATGTTGTTACGTGCTAATAAACAATTTTGGTAAACCAGATTTGTGCAACTGTATAATTGTCGTTGTCACTGACGTCGATACATATTACGCAATGCGGAAGTATCTTTAAAAGTAATTGAATTACGTTTCTAAGTATTTGCACTCTTCTCAAGATACTTTACAGTGAAAGTAACTTGAGTAGTATTTTAAATACTTTATGAAGGAGGTATTTAGTAACTTAACTAAAATACTTTTATTGAGTATTTTGTCCATCACTGTGTGTGGCGTTGAAGTATGTAGGCCTTTTAGTATTCGTGCTGCCCGACACTGCTATACTTCGTTTCGCCTTAAAGGCCGACGTACACTTCGCGCTATAAACCTTTGCCCGCCTCCTCCTTTCCTTTATCCTCTCCACTTTTTATTTTGCCCTAGCTTGGCACCCTCGCAGCTTAGGAGAGGGGAGAGCTAAGATAATTATCGTCCCTGAAGGAAACCGAGGTTGTAAGTCGGCCTTTAAATAAAAGCGCGGCCGACGCTGCAAGCCGATGGAGTCAATCGAAGAGAGCAAAAAGTGCAACGTCACGATATTTGTCTTCTTGTCGCGTGTCTGCTATAATGGACCTTTTCCACATACCGACGGCACCAGGCGTTGGCTGCACGAACTAAAAATCGAGGAACTGACCTACCTGCGCTACCAATCGATAATGGGAGCTACGCTACCAGTTTCTTCGCTCTCTGAGCTGCGGCGCGTGCCTAAAGCGACTTTAAAGAGGGGAAAGAAAAACACGACCCAAACGTCGTGTTTTTCTTTCCGTCCACTTACTTTTTTTTGTGTAACACAATTTTATATATGCGGAAATTACATGTTCTACTCGCTGATCCACAGCCTCCTTCCGAAGTTCCTCGATTTTTCGTGCCGACTTCCGCCGCTTGGCATCGGGCGCTCGCGCGTGCGCAGAACGCTTCTCGGAAAAGGTCCATTGGCTAAATCAATTATCCGTAGTGAATGAACTGTAACCTCGCTTTTTTTGGTATGTTTGTCGCTATTTGTACGCCTGCTTTGACTGCACTTTCACTATATGATGATACAAAGTATAGCCCCAAATTCCCGAGCTTTCGTTTCTTATATTTCAACCACACGTTTAAATTCTCCCGAGCCTTCAGGTCATGACCTACGGCCACCGTGAGTCTTTAAAAACGTTCGAGTGATTCCCGGTGTTGGCCAGAACTCATACAATGAAATGCAAGCCAACTGCAGTCCCCAATGAGCGCAAAGTTTGACTTTGTCTCGTTCATACACATGCGCATTTATGCGTTCACGCGCGTCTGTGTCTGCGCTTCTACGTCCATGCGTGTCTGCGCGTGTGCATCCGTGTACGTGAGTTCGTGTGTAGAGGCTTACTTTCCACCTCTAGCATTCCATCGTCGTTAAATGTGAACATTTTTTTTCAATAAACGAGCATTAAGAAGATAATAAACACGGTATTTCATTACGTTTCTTAACAGTGCGCACAAAATAAAGGGCTGGAATGACGCGATCCCAACGGAAGCACTCTCGGCACGTTGAACAAAAAATGATCAGCACGAGGCACGGGAAGAAGAATGATCGGACTCTCAGGTGCGTTCCAAGAGCACGAGAAAACGAAATACGGCTGAGAGGAATGCAGCCTCGTCATTGCAGGAAAAGGACAGAGAGGGGGCAGAGAGAGATATCGAAGCTCGCTTCCTTCTCCATACTGCGTTCCTCGCCTGCTTTTTGCAGGGATTTAATGACGGCATATTAAAAGCTTGCCCAGCGATAAGAGAGAGGAGGAAAGAGAAAGAGGGGGGGGGGGGAGCGTTCAATGCTTGTCGTTCCGTGATCCTTGCCAGGATAAAGCTCATTAAAGCTCCGGGGCAGAAAAGCAAATATATTAACCGCGTTTATCGTTCCGCTTCTGTACGGCGGGAAATTTTTTTTTTCCCCTTTTGGGGGCGAGCGAAAATTTTAAGACTCTGACACGAATGTATGCGTATCTGTGCTTCCTGGTGAACATGCCTTGGCGTAAGCAAACAAAGGTATTTGGTGACTGTTAAGTACTTTTGCACCATTCATCTTCTTTTTTTGTGTGTGTGTGTGTGTGTGTGTGTGTGTGTGTGTGTGTGTGTGTGTGTGTGTGTGTGTGTGTGTGTGTGTGTGTGTGTGTGTGTGTGTGTGTGTGTGTGTGTGCAAAAGAAGCGTTTTCAAATGAATATTTTCTAGTTGGATCGCGATATTTACACCTCTCGTGTTCAGTTTTGCACGAACAAGTCAAGTTATAATGAAGACAAAATGTAAAAAAAGAAACATCACTTCGTCAAGCACGACAAATACATAGAGTTGGTCCAGTCTCCGAACAATACGCTTTCATTAGTTAGGGTTAAAAGGCGTAAATAGCTCATGATACTTTATTATAGGTTGTGTTACTAATAATATATATACAAAAGAGTTACAAGTTGTTACTCGTTTAGACGCGTTTGCTTTATTACTCTCCTCTCGTAGAGTACACTCTAAGAAATGCCTTCGCGTGCACTTACCCGCCAAACACTCAAAGAGCCAATCTCTGCGATTTATGAAATCAGCTCAGCGAATGATGAGGCGGCTCGCATTGCGTAGTGCCACAGCGCAGACTTAATTTTGAGGTATAAACAGATGTTCCACCTAATCCTTCTCTCAGCTGACTTCGCAGATCGCAGAGATTGGCTCTTCGAGTGTTTTGCGGGTAGGTAGACGCGCAGGCATTTCTGAGAGTACATAATAAAACGTAAGAATTTGGATATGATGAGGATCTTGATAAATATGTTCGTATAACAGGAATGCATGAGTGTTTATACACTCCATTACTCCTAATTGCAAAAGCGTGGCAGTTGCGGCGATGCATATTTTGTGATTTCCGGTTAACTATTTCATACAAAAATAAACCAATGCACACAAATAAAGTGGTACAGTAAAAAAAACAAAAAAAAAACAGGTGGCATACAAGCCTGCAATTTTAAATTTTTTACGTATATTTTATTTATTTTTTTTTCAAATATTTAATATTCGCTAAGTCAAAGACCATTCTAACCGCAATTGCGGCATGGTTCCTAAAAGCAACAATGCAAATATAAACACCATTTATTCAATTCGCCTACTGATTCTAACCGTTATTTTCTCATCAAATATCGCTTCTCCCGTAATGTATAATGTTGTCATAGGGTAATGCCACGCGGGAGCTTCCCGAGCTGCCGCGGCTCAACACACAAAACCGCTGCCCCCCCCCCCCCCCCCTTTCCCCCGACACTCCTTCGAACTGCGTAACCCTGCCAACTAAAAGAACTGAAAATATAGCACGCTTTTCATCCGGTATACCCGCAGTAGCACTGTAGTCCCTGTCGATTTTCGACAGGAACTTTGTCTCACTTGAATTGGTAGAATAATGTGTCCGCTGCCACCTTCGAGTATGGAAGGGAGTATTTTGACTCGAGGCGATCTAACCTCCGAGTGCAAGATCGCGGCCTGAAGTGGTTCCCGATTGGCGTTTGGCGCGGGGACGCTAAACCAGATCTCGATGGGAATTCGTAGTATACGCGAAGTGTCGAGTATCTAGGAAGCACAGCCCTGCCCGAAGGGGGCATCTAATGAAGATCGATGGACGGGGCCTTCAATATCCGGCATTCTGCTCTTCTTCTTCTTGCCCCGGTTCTACTGCCACACACTTGAGCTGTGTTTCGCTACTGCTCCTTTGTACGACACGCGCAATTGCCAGGCGACTCGTCGCTTACAGGTTACGCGGTAAGCTTACTGACACTTTGTAACGTCGACACTCGAAATAAATGAGACGATACACTCTAAAAAAAGGATTGTTTTCTGCATAAAAGTGAACCCACAGATTTCTTTTTAAGCGTATAGTTACGGATAGTTTAAGAAACACTGGGGTTCGCAAATCTCTAGTGTTTTTGTTTGTTCGTTTTTTTTTGTTTGTTTTTATATGCGGAGCGCAAGTTTGTATGTTTTCTGCACTGGAGTTGCGATGATGACAGAACGCCAAGCTCTTATTGGCTGATTGAAAAGAAATAGTGGGTAGACCTCGAGGCTTCTAGCATTGAGGTCTACCCACTATCTTTCCGATCAAAGCCAATCAGAGCTCGGCGTCGTTCTGACGTCACCGCAACCCCTGTGCAAGAAGCAGACGACTTGCTCTCCGTATAGATCCGCAGCCAATAGGAACGCGGCATTATCTGATAAGAGCGCATAGGAACGAGTGACGAAGCAAGATATGTCAACATAATAAGTCATTCCCGGTACTCCTTAAGTTGTCAGGGAATACGTCTTTGGGTAGCAATTTATGGAGCGCCATGTACTGATATTTTTCATACAAATAACGTAATACCCTACGCTGAAAGCAACGTTTTTGCGGAGTTCATGGTGCCTGGACTATACTTTCGTTCAACCGACTCCCTGAGACACGGGCTGATTTTGAGGGTCATATTCTGAAGCACAGTATTTTAGAACATTCTTTAAAATAATTCACGAACAACGATGAAATCAATCAGAAACAAACCTGCTCGATTCGAGGTGGCGTTTTTGTGTGAAGGGAAACGGAGTTCTTTCAGCAAATACGTTGAGCTGATTCTCCCTGGTGTGCGGCAGAAACATGGGTTGTGTAATCAGCGGTCTTTCCATCGGCAAAAGCGAGCCGTCTTTCTGTAAGATCACAATGATTCCAGTTGTAGCGCCAGCGATTTGGGTAAGACGCAGAGTTTTTAGAGCTCAGCGTCATTAAACCGAAAAGTTAAAAGCAATTTTTTAATAAAAGCTTCCAATGAAAAAAGGGCGGCCAGAAGATACATAAATAGCGTACGTAGCAAAATTGAAAGTAGTACTGTTCCTAAAAGGTTTCAAAATCTCGCGTATAACCTTTGACTGTTCGCAGCCTCCAGCTTCATTTTGGAGGTATAAAAAGCACGGTTCGCTCTACTCCTCGTGCTTGTCGATCCCGTTTCCAGTTCTTCGATATGTTCTGCTTTTCATTTGCCATAGAGGCACCTTCTAACATTCCGTTTAATAAAAATAACCTGCATTATCGTGCCTACTAACTTCATTTAAGAAGCGCGCTGAGGGTATGTATTTCTTATTTCACCGCGCCTGTACAATTACTGTAAACAAGACAAGTTCGTCGACATTCGAGACATATATGTTACGTGGAAACCTTTTTACCACTTACGTATGACCGTTCATGCTGGCAGGATGAACGGTACTATTTCTTTACACCTTCGAGGTGCTTGCGTGCACACCTCTGACCTCGCCTAATCAAATTCAAACGGCTTTCTCTCTTCGCACATCTCTGTCTAATCGTATTATGGCTTTTACATCCTGTTTCCAAGCAACACGCGCCATTTTCGTTTCTGTTTCGTTTCTACCGAGGTGTTAATCAGGAGCGCCAGTGCTGGTAAACGTCCGAACCAATAGGCTTTCTTGTCAATGACCGCCTGCTGGGGACGCGGGTTGAGGGGGGATATTGCATGCCGTGCTGCTAATCTCGTTACTGAGACTCATGCGTCAGTTGAATGGACGTACCGCGCTTCGTTCCCGCCAGGCATTCGCAGCTCTCTGCTCGTATTATACGCGGGGACGTACGTTTGAGGGCCTGGCGCGTTGGATCAACTGCGCTTTCACGCTTGTTAGATTGACTCGAGGCATCTCTGTTTTTTTTTTGTTTTTTTTTTCATGCTTTGGGACAAGAAGTGGGAAGAGGGATGTTCTTCGGCTATGTTGATTAATCCACGAGGTGGCTCATGATACCGAAAGAAGCTGCCTCGGATTAATTTTTGTTTTTTGGGGTCTGATTTCAGATAGTCATATAAGGACAGGAGGATTCGAATTGATTGCAGTATTTATTATCAGAGTCACGTGTTGGTGTCCCGTTGCTGAGTGAATCTGCTGCTATTCGGCACTTTGATATAACTTGATATTGGGAATGATGCAGTCCAAAACTAGAAAGTCAAAATGCTTCCTTTTTATGCGTCACACTTGAGGACATCAAAACCAATATATGTAAAAGAAGAAAAGTCAATAGGGAGGTAGAGGAGTTAATGTGGGGCAATTTTCCTGTTCCTGTTCTGACACTTTGAGCTGGAGAAGCGGGCAGGAGAAATTACGGAAGGGAGTGCCATTGGACTGTTGAAATAATTTTGTCCAGAGCTTCTTCCACATTTGCGCATACGGTTAGATACAAATCCTAGAATCCCGGAATCCGCTCTTGCTCAATTGGTTTCTTATCCCTATCGATTGGAAATCTGAACTTCATTACCCCACTGAATATAGTCCATAAAACTTCTGGGTGATCGACAATGAAAGCAACACGATTGGCGTAGAACTTCTACATACAATCTTTCCCTTATTAACACAGCGCGCCCTGCTCAGCAAGAACATCGAACAAAATATAATTGGTCACTTTCCGTTGTAAAGGCTGTTTAAGGTTTAGTTGTGTGTTTTCTTTTCCTAAATTGTTACTATGCGTTTTGTTGTTTTATTTTGCAGGATTTTATATATTATCATTGCGGTGTTATGCACGGTAAAATTACAAACAAGCGCGCGACTAATTGCTTCATGTCATCATGAACGAAAGCCATTTGCCTACAATCACGAAGGCTTGTCACTGTCATTAATTACGATCGTAACTTAAACCAGGTACAATATATAAAATCGTCTAACGTGTGGGTGATGCGAATGATCGACAATATAATTGACAATCTCGTTGATGGGTAATTTATGTACTAAATCTGACCGATAGTGCAAACGGAACATCAATCCACAGCAACGACGGCCTGTGCACACGTTATGCATACATGACTCTGTCGGAAGTTACCGCCACTGTAGATTTTATTCCCGTCTGTAAAGTCACAAAAGCATTTTCTAGATATTAACATTTTTTTTTCTGAAGTATGATTACTCTTTCGGATAGTTTTATGAGCGCCCCCTTCTCACCTGGTGGCCCTTACGTATTTTCTGTCAAATTTTTTTTGCCTTTGTGCAAACTGGATTCGATGGAGCAATTGAGCTGGAGGCAGTGGTGCTTTAGGTCACGTGGTTGGAAGTCCTAAATGGCGTGAACGAACTTATCGAACAGACCTTCATGCTAACAACAAAGCGAGAACAAGTATGAACAGCTGCGAATGACGTTCAGCCCAGCCAGGGCTCAACAGCCAACAACATATCAGGTAGACTGGACGAAATGTTATTCATTTTAAATCATTCATGAAACAATTATCGTTTTTCAACAGATAAAAGAGAACGACCAAACATAAAAGAGTGACGTTAAGCATTGAGCTTAGTTTACGGGCAATATTTTGTTCTGATTTCGGCAGTCAATTTTGCCTACTCCATCTCGAGTTACTCTCAATCTGAACGCAAACAAACAATAGCTTAAAAAAAAAAAAATGAACCTTAGCTCTCATTTATATATTTCGCCGTCACAGCTCAGTAATCCCTTCTGTGTTGTTCTAGCTGTCTTTACCAGGCCGTCAAACGGTAACTGCAGTATTTTTTTCCGCCGATCTAACACGAGAAAGTCTACGACATTGCATCCCTCAAATGTTATATAAACTTTTTCGCACGCACATAAAAAATAAAAAAAAGGGAAACACGTTTAGGAGAATTTGATGGTAGGGCGACACGGGGCTTTTGTTGACTTTTAATTAAAAAGTTGGGCAATCCGCACGGAAAACGGTCGAGGCGGCGATGGCTTCGCTGCAGCTTTCTAGTGTGTACGTGTGTGTGCGCGCGAAGGGACCTCGAGCGCTGGGTCCTAGCCGAGTTGAACCACAGGCGCCCACTTCGACACTGTCAACACGAAGGATTAAGTCAAAGGGGATTTGCCGGCGACACGCACACCGGATGCCGTGGGGAGAGAGAGGGCCGGGGGGATTAAGGAAAGGAGAAGCGGGTCCTTTGTTTTCATAACGAATTTCCGCAGCCGCTCGCTGCTCGCTTTCCCCACGAGATATAATGGTGGGAAAAAGAGTGCGCGCATATTCATGAACTGTTCCATCATTGTGTTTTCTCGTCCCTGAACTCGTGTCGTACGCTCGCTTATCCAAAGGATAACCGAAATAGCAAAGAAAAGAGAAACAAAAAACAGGTCGAAACACGCGCGCTCATAAACAGAAACACAAAACGAAAGACATTTGGGGGTAAAGAGAAAATTTGGTTGAAAAAGATGCAGGCAAAGCAGAACCATTTCCCCGATTTTAAATAGCAGACAATCTTCCCGAAGCGAACTGATCATCGAAGCGTTTGTACAAATACTCAGCTACACGCGCACACGTTCGGGCGATATTTAAAGTCTCCGCGTGTATGTGTTTGATTTACCTTTTTTCGCCGAGATTTTTTTCGTGAGTCATTATCCGGCTGTTTTGCCTCAAACATATACGTTGCTTGTAATTACAAAGATATGGCATCAGAGTGCTGGTTTTCGTTCTCTTGTTACTACATTTTGGCATGCTGAAAGACGCCCACAGCTCGTCGAACTATTTAGTGATATACCGATAAAAAAATGTAAATATAACCCGACAACTGTATTATTACTACGCAGTTTCATGCGCAAATTGTTACGGCCTCACAACAAATTCCACAGCGCTTAACGTTGCCCCCCGACACTCTCAGGCTCTGTCCTCGCAGCTTTCAATCCAGGTCGGCCACGATAAAGCGTTTCGCAGAAAATACGAGCGCGATTTTTCAGCGATTCCATTTCCTGGGATCGCGCGCAGAACATTCCACGTCGACGGGAAGGGGGGGGGGGGGAGAGAGAGAGAGAGAGAGAGAGGTCGGCACGCTATATCATAGGCTATATATGAATAAACTCCTTGGGCTCTCGCGCTTCGCGCGGCTCCCCGACAGGAAATCCCGGGCGCACGCCAAATATATCCCGGTCCTCACACCTCGTTCCTTTTCCCGCCTGCTTCCTCACGACGTCGGCAGCGGCGCTACGTGGCAGCATTACCGACAATGACATTAGCCGCGGTAAAGACTGCAGATAAGACTCGGTCCCTCCCCCCTTGCCGTCTCGTCATAATTACGAAGTCCGCCGGAAATAGGATCGGTTCTACCCGGGGACCGCACCGGCCGTTGACGGTGATGACTGTGCTCCCTTAACGCTTAACCTGACAGTGCGGTGGGAGCTACGCTCTCGCCTGACCAAACAACCGCTTCCCCTCGATCACCTGACCGTGGTCTCTGTGCGTGGGTATGGGCAGGAGCGTGATCACGTGGTGCGAGAGAGGCGTACGACTGGTCCAAAGCAGCTTGTAGCTTCCGCCGCACCGTCGGCTTCGGATTGAAAGGTGCGTAGGGGCGACGATGTCTTCCTCGGCGTCGTCGATTTGTGCGCCTGCTTCGTTTTTTTTTTTCGTCTCTTCTGGTAACCTGGACGAGCAGCTTTGAGTCTCAAAGAAGCTGCCACACCTCGCTGCTGGTGGCGCTAGCGTCGGTGGGACTTTGGCTTCCCGTAAAGTTTCCGGTTTGAATGGCGTTTACATCTTTGGTATTTCCCCGATCCGTTCGGAATTTCTATTTCATGTGTCACATTGCTCCAAGGCGAATACAGGCCTATCCTATCCGCGTTAGGAGAGTAAAACTACATATGTTGTAAGTAAGACAAAGTAGGCAGCTATGCCTTCTCTCTGGTTGCCGCCAAAGGAGGTGTAGACGAATAGCATTTGGCATCCTTTGCCCATTTATCCGTCGACTTTGGTGCTCCGTGTGCCTCGGTGTGACACCATTTTCACGATAATTTGTCCTCGGGATCCAGCGATTCCTTTCTCGGAGGCATTGGGAATACTGAGCAACTGTGCACTCCTCATACTGATCCCTATTCACACCACTGCGCGCTCCTTGTACGCGCGACTGTTATGGGTCTCTTCAACAAAACTCACAATCTTTTATAAAAAAAAATAAAAAAAAACCTTTAGTTCGCTTTTAACTGGAATATACAGCCGCTATCTAGGACCCTGGTATCACCCTTGCCTCTGCAGTTGAGTCTATTCAGAATCGTTCAGCTCGTTTCAATCTTTCAAACTATCATCGCGCAGCCAGCGTCACCTCTATGAAAGCTTATCCTTCCTTACCTAAGATCACTTTTCGAAGACAGTTATCTGGTTTAAGCCGCTTTCACAAGATTTATCACTCGAATCCCTCACTTTGTGAAGTATTATTTATAGAACCATCTTACATATCATCACGAACAAATCACCAGTTAAAAGAAGGCATCCAACACCTCCTCATAAAATACCTTTTTCCTTCCGAAAACATCATAGATTGGAATCGGCTTATTCTCACTAAATAATGCTGCTGATCTTAAAATTGCATTTACTAATTTTCTCGTTGGTCCTTAGCCACAGTTCCCTTTTTTTTTGCCTTGTTTTTTGTTATACTCGTACACTTTTTTTGGTTAAATCTCACTTATCTCTGTAATGCCGTAGAGCCCCGAGAAAAAATAAATTACATGAAATAAAATGAGCTTATGCACCTCCTCCAAATCAGGTAACAGTGCCTGCTCTCTATGCGCGTTGCTGGTTTGCCCTGGGGTCACCAGGTCTGTGGAAACGTGTTTCGCCAATCACGGCGCCCCTTCCCTCGCCACATCTGCTCTTCTGCTCTTCCTGCTTTCAACCAATGAACGGGTGCTCTACCGAGCTCCTTATTGAACGGACGCACACTACCTCGCGGTTTGGTGGCCCTATGCTGCCGCATTTAAAATGCTAGATTTTTGATAGCCGAGGCCTGGAGCAGCACCGACCAACAGTTTAAGTGATGCTTAGCTGATGCCGGACGATGGTGGTAACCTTGCGCCATTACACTATGACTATGCAGGATGTATTGCTTCTAAATTTTTATGACAAAAAATCGATTATAAATGGGACTTTCAGATCACGTAGGAACGCGAAGCACTAACTGATAACATGAGATACTGCACTGAACCAAGGGCAAAATAACTTAATAATCTTTCATGAAGTTTATTCCTACTACTTACGTGGATTCTATCTGATGTGTTAAATAATTTAGCGCCCATTTTTAAGGAAGAGCCGTTAAACCATCTGGATTTTGAATTTTGAACGTTATTATAACACATTTGTGCCGAGGACACATAGTAAGAATGCTCGTAAAGCATTCATCGTATATTTTTTTTCCGGAGTTATTTTTTATTAGAGATTACTGTTAACAGCCCTAACCGAATATAGCCTACGTTTTACTATGTAGAGGTTGCTACACAAAGTCGGCAGTGACGCCAAATATAAGAAAAAAAGAAAGTCCTCGTCATTTCCTAACGAATACCAACATTCCTTTTCAAGTCGCGAATCAAAAGTCAACTTTCCCCGACGTACAGGGTAGTTATAACCAATACAGCAGCATGCCCAGTAAGAGACCGACGACGATGTACGCATCTCCGAGTAACAGCTCTCCACAACAAAGCGCAGCCTCGGGGGACATCACGGTTCGCGTAGCCGCCGATGAGGGGAGCTTTGGTCGTTGAATCAACTCGTCGGCGCCAACGGTATATTGGCTTCGCTAAGCCTCCGGCCCGAAAGAAGACATTACGCCCGTCTTATCGGACTGAGGCGGCAAAGATGTCGTTCAGTCGGCTGGGGACTTTTTCTTGTGGCGCCTCAGCCGCCCTGCCCTCCTCGCTTTGGATTACATCTGTACGAGGCGTGCGTGAATCAGTTGCTTGCTGCGCCCCTTGGCTTCCAATCTCGCCCCGCTCAACGCCACTCGATTACGTTTCGCTTTATTTTTTTATTTCTTAGTGTTTTTGTTGAAGAAAAAAAAAAGGGGAGGGGGGGGGGGGAATCTGAGATCCAGGTATTGTCGAGGTTCAGGAGGCTTAGAAAAGATTTCTCGTAGCAGTTATATGAACCTTGCGAAATGTTCTTACCTCAAATTTGTTTCCTTTTTTTTTCAAATTATTATTTGCAAACGTGCATCTAAAAAGCTGAGTTACTTACTTTATGAGTTAACGTACTTTCACAAAGATTGCGAAATGTATTCGTAACGGCTCAAGTCAGACTTTATAGCTAATCAAGATGTGATTTCGAGAGTCTAAGATTACCAGCATAAGTAGCTTATCTTTTTATGCACATAATACACGTCTTTAGATTTTTTTACAAATTATGTGTATTTTAAACGTGTACTTAAAACTGTGATTTACTCATCATGAACATATCATTTTCTTATGTGTGTGTTGTGCACATTGTACAGTCGCGAACGTGACTCATATTAAGACTTCGTTGGGTCTGCACAGAATAATAAATGATTATTATTTATTAATTTATTATTATTATTATTATTATTATTATTATTATTATTATTATTATTATTATTATTATTATTATTATTATTATCATTGTATGTCTCTGTGATGAGCAAGTAATTCTGTTGATGTACAAAAAAGTAAGAAGACGTCTCGCAGAACCAATATCTCATTTTCAAGCCTGCGGCATTTCTTTCTTTATATTTTTTTTTTTTAGCTCACAGATTTCCGACGGAGCGGGCAGTATTCGTCGTCATCAATTCCGCACGAAATCGGCGTCATATTCACGATGCGTGAACATGCCATATTTTGCTGCCATTTCGAAAGCGGCAATGTTCATTCGGTAGCAAAGATCTACACTCCCGAAAGAAGTCACCGCAGTAGAGTTTCGACAAGCCCAACTCCCTGCTCGAACAAACATCCCCCGCCATAGACGCCAGCCCTAACCTTGGCAAAAATTTATATTCCTCGCGCTGGTACGCCTTTGAATGGGACAACTTGGACCATATTTCACGTGCGGCGGCGGTGGCGGCCTCTTCACGTAGCTGCAGCGAACCGACGAACCAGTCATCCAAGCCGGCTGCAGTCGCATGCAGAGTTTACGAAGCCGTGGCAAGTAGTGCCGCGTGAGAACATATTCATAAATTGACTTTCAGCGTAAAATGAATAAAAGTGAAAGAAATCGCGATGAAAGAGTTACGACGATCGCGCCCTCCTGCGGAAACCGGGTGCAAGCTTCCTCCCCCTCCGAAAACGGACGATCGTAAAATCGCATACGGGCGTACTCGCAAACACGCATACAAAATCCTAGTTTGGGGGAAGGGATTACCGGAAGGTGTAGAGGGGCGTTTGGGGGTGTTTGCTGCACGAGGTTGTGACCTGGGCTCTGCGGGGCGTGTATTTCATGTATAGTGGCCTCGGAAAAAAAAATACAAAAAAATGAAATGTAAAAGCCAAAAGAAAAAAAAACTCCGGAGATTTTGAGAGCGTTTTGGGTGGGGAACTCGGATGCGGGTATGCATATTTAGGATCACAGTTGTTGGTCCACTTAGTCCCACGGGAGTCTAGCGCGCGTTCTATGTGACTTTGATACTTGTGGATCGTGATTTGTGGAAACCTTTTTGATGCTGCTAATGCCGAAAACATGAGCAGGCTCCACGGCTGTGCGGTCTATTGATTTTATGAAAAGATGAAACGATGTCAGCAGTGCGTATACCTCGTCTTGCCGTGTGGAAGTAGCGATTTCGAAGAATGCTAAAACTGGTTGCTATTGTCTCTATTATTTTTATACGAGTTTTTTTCTAATTCCTAATAAATGAGTGTCATTTGGTAGCACGTCAAGGAACAATTATGAATATATATATATATATATATGTGTACTGCCTATCTTTATGTGACATTTGACACTATCCAAGGGTTGGGCCAACGTGCGGTAAGCTTTCTAACATAAGTCTTCCGAGGCATTCACAAAAAAAAGATTAATGGGGGTTACTGCTTGACGTCAGTGATCAACGGCAACAGCTGGACTACCTAATTAACTCAGCAATCACACGAACGGCGGGGAACCGAGAGGTGTGTCAGTGTTATCAGACGCATTTAGCTGTCGCACTCTCGATAACAGGGTTCGGTGCACGCTGACGAAAGTGGAAAAATGGAGGCGTGAATGAAACAGCGATATGCGGTTGTGACAGTAGCGCTGTTAGACGCAGAAGACGACGAACTGCTACCGGCTAAAATAAAGATGTCTCTTGAATGGGCGGATGCAACACAAAGGACGTGGAGTCAAAAAAGAGTTGCATGAGGAGCAGCTGGAGGGCGTCCTTCACGAATATCGAAGACTCCTTCAGGGTGCTTCGGACAACATGCGCAACAGCGCAAGCAACAACAAGCTGGGCAATCTCGTTTCTACCACCGGCATCTCGCTGAGAAAAATCTGTATAACGTTGCCAGACACGCGAATAAAATACCGCCGATTGCGCGAGGGCGGGGAGCGTTCATCGGAGCGCGAGCATATGCTCCCCCGTCCCCCTGGGATGTCTACGTCAGCGCGGCTCCGCCCAAAAGCGTGACGTTGTTACCACGTGATGTTTTTCCCAGGGAGAAAAGGAAGGAATTTCTCTCCCGTGTGAATACCCCTCCTTTTACGAGCAGCAATTATTTTTAGAGATTTTTTTTGCCATTTATTTTGCGGATTTTACAAAATGATTTGCTTGGCAACGGGAAGTACAAGTGAAATGAAGCACAGACCCATAATTCTACGGAGAATGCCTATCTTCAACGTTGCGGCTTGTATAGTTACAGCTAGTTATATAAAATTAATGATAATCACTAATGTTTTCAGTCACTGCGTAACTCAGTAAAAAGTTATCGCGAAATTTCAAGATAATCTTTTTGACTACCGAGGTGTTTATTTTAAGAAAACGATGAGATGGTGGATACACCAATCGCATTTGATATATTGGATCATCAAATGAGTGTTTTATTTGTCTCCCTAAGAATGAAAGGATGTTCTCCGACCATTGCAAAGTATTGTTGTTTTTAGTCTAGTCGAAGACATTTCCGTACTGTAAAAAGACAATATTTTGGGCCAACCACCTAACCCTTTGCAACGTAACATGTCCAGTAAATAAAGATATATCCGCCGACATCACACGCGCATATTTCAACACGAGTATACCATCTGTGTTTCGATGTCAGGTGGCTTCGATGACACCAAACTTCGCACAACTTACAGCGTCCTAGAATTTACGTTTTCACGCATGCCTCTACAGCAAACAAAACTAACCGTCTCGGATAAGCTTGGCGGCATCCTGGTAAAGCAGGGCATGAGATTCAAGCACACCACCTGAATAAGACATTAAAACAATTTTGCCTAGCACGAGGTCACGAGTCAGATACGGAATCCGTTATAAACTTCCAAAGCAGACGACAGGAAGACCGCACCTATGAGGAACGAACAACGACACGCATCTCTAGGAACGGCACGTTGTACGTGGTGTTCGTCCTCGCATTTTGCTGGATTTGATTGGTGGCGGTGACGGAGAGTGAGAACCGGCAGACGGCTGAGAAGGAGGGGCATTTCTTCTTGTGAACCAGATTCTGCTCGACTCACCGGTGGTTCATGACCGCGCTGTGGAGACACGCTCACCCGACGGGAGTAGAAATAGCGTGAGTTCGAGACCCGTGTATGTAGCGCACCTGTGCGGCTCCCACATTTATATTCTTTCCCATAAGATGGGTTGTTCGGGAATATAAAACGAAATAACGTGAGCGCGATCTTTCCACCCCTCGCTTCAAAGTCGGACAGAGAGAAGTGCAATGCATATCGCGCTCGTGACGTCAATAGTTCCTGCACAGAAGACGGCTCTCTAGTTGCGAGCGTTGCCGCTTGGTGGGGTTAATGCGTGACAATCTCGCCTGGTACTAATATTTGACGACTGTACGCCCTATGGCAATACATAGCCTGCTCGTAACGTCATTCGCTGCCATGCCCGAATTTTGTGTGCCACGACCGTTCGGTTCACCGTGTTAGTTTCACACCGCCGCTGGAGGGGACCAGTAAATCGAAAGAAACGTCAGTTACCATCAATGGCGGCACCTGCTAGCTATGTGTATAAGGTAATTACTGGGTGTCATATTTGAGCGCGCCATTCACAGCGCATCCGGGGGGGGGGGGGGGGGGGGGAGAGGGAGGGGGTGGTATCGTTGGCCTGGTAGAGATCCACGTATCCTCAGATCAAGTTCCTAGCTAACGTCTTTGAAAAACGGCGATCTCGATAGTGTGGAATGAGCTTGAAGCTTTCACATATGCAACGTAGTAAACGCGTTATGCCAGTGTCCCACTAGAGCGACAGACAGAAGCAAACGACAGCGACAAGCCTCAAACCAGAGTCTTTCGCGATTTGAAAGGCTTTGTAGATGAAAGGAGGCTATGCTCAAACACGAGCATCATGCACGCGAGGGTATCCTTTGCAGGCTTGCAATCGCTCGTGCTTACTTCACGAGCACCGAACGACTAAACGCCTTCCAAAGGTACCATCGCGAGCATGTTGCATGGGTTAGAGGCTTGTCGCTGTCTTTTGTTTCCGTCTGTCGCTCTAGTGGGACACGGGCATTAGCGTTCTGCCGCCAAGTCACATTTAGGACTAAGTAACTCCACAAGCGAGCCATACTGCCGCGAAATGGCGATCTTCTTAGAAACACATGACGTAGCGGCGTTCCAACGGAGCTTCACGGACCGCCACCAGACGCAATTTTGAAATCTGTTAATTCGTTTTAAAATTAGTTTTTTTTACTTTTCTGCCGGCAGCTCAAAAACACTATTCTAGGCTAGTGTTTCTGGGCTGCCGGCACAACATAGACCGCATCTAGACAATGAAGTAAGTGCAAACAGGAAAAAGAAGGTGACATCTTGGACTGTTGTGTGGCCGTACGTTACGTGTGTAATTAAAAAGAGGAAAGATGATTCTTCTCAAATCCCGACCAAAGTCAAGCACGACTTTGAAAAAATACAGGTGCGGTGAAGCTTAATTGAATGAGTGAAAAAAAGTAAAAGCTCGGCCGTTAATTCGCCCTTACCGAAGCACGCGCCAAGCAGTGATTTTCGCAAAATAATTTGGCTGGAGACGTGAATTAAATAGATTGAATCGAAGAAAGCGTAAGATCGTGGGCGTGGCGGTGCATCTCGGGAGAAATAACTAGAAAAAAAAATATTATTCTTTTTCGGGCACCAGCTTTATTTCTTTCGATCAGTTTCAACCACGTGTTTATTTAGCATCCGTAAATATTCAAGGTGTAAAACATATTTTGAATCAATCAGTCAAGTCGACATCCGATCGTTTATTTATTAATTTCTCGAGCATACCGTAAAGGGACCGAAAACAATATAAGGGGGAGAGCAGATACGTAAAATGAAACAAATGAGCAATATTTAGAATAATAAAAATAGCAAACAAACAGCCAAACAGGTCATGGTTCATTGAAAAAATGGTTTGTGATAATATTTTAGAACAGGGTTGCTGACGCATCAGCAACCCTGTTCCCGAAATGTTATCACAAACCATTTGGTAGCAATCAAACCAGAGAAGTGGTAACGTTTTTGTGATG
This sequence comes from Ixodes persulcatus, assembly GCA_013358835.2. NCBI lineage: Eukaryota > Metazoa > Arthropoda > Arachnida > Ixodida > Ixodidae > Ixodes > Ixodes persulcatus. The sequence goes on from JABSTQ010010890.1 coordinate 955,073, forward strand.
TGCGAGTAAAAAAAGGGTGAGTAAATTTTGTCGTTAATGAGCTTAGGACTCCAAATTTATGCTGATGATCAACAGGATACGAGACATAAAACTGTAAACAAACCGGCAAATACAGTGCCGGTTTGTAAACCGGCACTGTATTTGAACATGACAGATTTTAATCAACCAAAGCATCGTTCGGCAGTACCCCTCACTCACATTGTCCAAAAGCATGTGTTTTCGCCACGTTTTCATAACGTTAAAATGCAAAAAAAAAACGAAAAAAAAACGCTACTAGGTGTATTTGGCACGTCTAAAAGCAGACGAGGCTTAATATTCGTTTAATGGGAACGGGCCACAGGTCAATTATTGGACCCGCTGGTGGGTTTTTTGCACATCTTTTTTGTGGCTTGTTGAATCTTCTACAAGGAACGAGTTTGTTTATATAAATATTTCCGTCCTATTCAATTGTATATGAATTGCATTAGCTGTTGCAACATTTATTGAATGCTATATGGTTAATAATCCATCTTTTTGTTCTATCAAGGTGGATATTGAAGTTGTTTTTTGATTATTTGATCGATCTTGATTTCCACTTTTAACTTTCCTCATCCAACAAGAAAATTTGAAACTCGAGGGGGCTCCGACTAACATTTTATTAAAACCAACAGGCTCCTCTAGTGATTATATATCCCTCAGATAAGAAATGCTTCACAAAACCGGATCATGCAGACAGTAACAAACGTTACAGACATCAAATCACGTTAAAAATAAACTTTAATCGGGTGAATCTTAACTCCAACTGGGTGACTTCCAGAACTCTCGATAAAAAATTTTAAGTATTCAATTTAACGCTCTGCCTTCCTACCAAGATTAGACGAGCCGTCAGACTGTTTTCACTATCATACCTCGAGGCATGCGAGCGCTACATCAAGTCATTCAGAAAACATATCAAATCGAAAGTAAACGTTTAAGAACGTGTAACTGAGACTTTCGAGCGTAAATCAAAATACCTAAACTCCAAGATTCGTCACCGAGGTTTTTCTACCGCGTATTCTACGCAAGCGAACGAAAAAAACAAAAAAACTTGAGAATGTAAGTAGAAAAGAGGCGAGATCCTTCGAACGAGAAGACCCAAGATTGCAGGAAACGGCGGCACGCCGAGATACGTCCGTCCGTCAGATCGTGACTCCCCAAAAATGAGAGCACACGGAGTAGATAAAAATTTTCGACCCTCGAAGCGTGGTCGCCAAAAATGAAAGCGTAAAAACGAAATCATTGCCAAGTCGTTGAAAAGAAGGGTGCGCTATGACGCTGCGATTGAGTCGGGAAGGGGGGGCGACTCGGCTGTAGGCCTTCACCGAAGGGCTACGCGCCCATCAAATAACTAGAAAGGGGGGAGGCAGCGAGCGAATCCCTCTCTTCGATGGAGTGTCATCCGGAGCGAGGACGCCAAACCACGACAGCCCTCTTCTGGAAGTTATCCTCGCGAGATGTCCATTCCGGATGTCCTTTCTTTTCCGCTGTGTTTGCTTCGGCCTCGGCTCCGCTGACAGCTCACTTAAAACGCCCACGACGACGTCTAACTCGAGGAAGAGATCATGTACAGGAGATGTCTAAAAATTGGCGTCTCTATCCCTTATTTAAGTGTACCGGAAGAAGATTAGCACTTAGGCGTTGCAGGTTAGTGCTTTTTATCACCCGTGGTGTTTTAAATGTAGCGTTTAGGTTCGGTAGAGCGAAGCGATATAGACACTTCTGAATGCTTCTCACCTGTAAAATGTCTTCGAACTGAAACTGAAGTATTTTACTTTAATTTTAGTTTGCCTGTTGATTCCGAGATAGTTTATTTAATTATTTGTATGTAGAGTTTCATACCTGTGGATCTGTCATCCGAAACAAAATGTGGAGTTATTTTTTTTTCTTTTCGCCAATAATGCGAAATATTAGATAAAATCCTGTACTCAAAAAGAGCATTAGAAATCAGTCGTCTGCTAGCGAAGTTTCCTGGAGAAAAATACACGTCTCCTTATGCAAGTGTAAGTGGTATTGTTAGCTATCACTCTAAAAAAATCCCGTGGGTCTACTTTCCCACAGAACACTCGGAGAGCCCATCACCGCAGTTTACGGAGGCAGCTCAGCGAATGACGATGCCAAAACATATGTTTAGACCAAAAAACGTGGTCTGAGTTGTGACATTAAGCAATGCAAAACGTCACGCTTGCATTGCCTAATGTCACAACTCGGACTGCATTTTTTGGTCTAAACATATGTTTCGGCACCGTCATTCGCTGAGCTGCCTCCGTAAACTGCGGTGATTGGCTCTCCGAGTGTTCTGTGGGAAAGTAGACGCATGGGCTTTTTTTAGAGAGTAGTTTCAAGCAAATAAAAAGCAAACAAAACAGAATTTGTTTTTTTCTTAAAGACCGATTGCGAATTATGTGAAATCAAAACTTTGCGATGTATAATGAAACCCTAATCATTGCCTTTCATTGTTGCATTTTTATTTTAATAATCATTATACAGAATCTTGTCATTCATTCATTCATTCATTCATTCATTCATTTATTTGTTTAGGTTCACGTGCTTGTGAAAAGTTATATTTATTTATTTATATGCTTGTTTATTGTGCCCTAAGGGCCAAAGGCATTACAGAGAGGAGTGATGTTTTTTTCTTTTTCTTTTAAGATGTAAACAGGTGGAAAAAATGCAAATGTTTACAACAATAGGAACAAAATGGAAATTAGTTGAGCAGTGAAAGCACATAAAGAGTAATTAAGCAAAAGAAAACGCATGATTACTAAATGCAGTGGAAAAAAGAGCGGAATCGACAATTGATGCAAGGAATGTGGGTAGGTGATTCCAGTCACTTGATACTCTCAAAATGAACGATGAATAAAATGTGTTGTAACGATCAAATGGGACGACAACCTTACGATGATGATAAAATCGTGCAGAATCAAATGATGAAGGATCTATTAGCTTATTTCTAAGCGCAGAGTTATGGTGGAAGTTTTTTGTGAAAGAGACGAAGGCTCGAGCTTATACGGTGATGTGCGAAGCTGGGAAGATCTAGGCTGTCTTACATTGATGTTATAGTGGCGGTGAGGGTATAGCTAGCCAATATAAAATGTACAGATTTGTTCTGGACGGATTCAAGCGAGTCAATAAGATGAGTAGTACAGGGATTCCAGATGGAGGCTGCATAATCAAGTTTTGAACGAACCAATGTTTTATAAAGAAAACTATTTCACGGTGAGGGAGCTAAGAATGAGTTACGTTCGAGGTAACCAAGCGTCCAATTGATGTTATTAATCACGCACGTAATATGCTCGTTCTAGGAAAGATCAGAGGTTAGTATCACGCCCAGATATTTTTAGCAGTATACAAGCTGTACTGTTATGCTATTAAGGTTATAAGCAGTAGTAAAGGCAGGTTTACGAGCCACACGCAATAATTTACGTGTATTAATATTTAGCTCCATTGACCACATTTCACACCATCTAGTTATAAAATTTAGATCATGCTGTAATTGTTTCGAATCAGCATCATTAGAAAGTGTTCGGTAAACAATACAGTCCTCAGCAAATAATTTTATTGAGGAGGAAACAATATGTGACGAGTCATTAATATAAACTAGAAAAAGTAATTGACGTGGGACAGACCCCTGAGGAACTCAGAAGAAACGGGTGCCAAGGCAGAGGTAATTCTATTGCAATTTACAAACTGAGTACGATCTGCTAAAATTGCTGCCAGCCAGTTAATCACGTTAATATTAATGTTTAGTTTACTTAGTTTATAAAGAACTTTGTGAGATACCTGTCAAATGCTTTTGAAAAATCAAGGAATATGCAGTTCATCTTGTATCTCTGATCATAAGCAGTATGGAAATCGTTAGCATTATGGAAATCGTTAGTATTACTAACCAATTGTGTATTACATGAAAAATTAGTTCTAAAACCATGTTGAGCTGTAGAAAAAGAAATTAGTTTCATTGAAGAAAGTTTGCAAGTTGTGAGTAAGTTAGCTGTTCGAATACCTTAGGAGGAATGCTAGTTAGTGAGATTGGTCTGTAATTATTATGGGTGTGCTTATCGCCAGCTTTGAACAGAGGTTTTACCTTTCCAATACATTTTTAATCTTTACTTCTACTTGTGGCCACGATTCCTCAGCACTATCAGGGATCCTGTAAAAAAAAATGTTATTTCGTCGTAACTGATTTTCATTTCGTCGAGCCGAGACTGAAGCATGGCATTTGCTCACCTCTGTTCCCCGTTTTCTTGGCTTATTGCTTTCAATTCAGTCTCTAGAATCCCTGTCCTGTTCTCAACAGTCGCAAGCCGTTCCCCTATTCGGGTTATTTTTTTTTATTATTCTGTCTTATTTTATTAATGGAGGTTATTCAAGATATTTGGCCGGTTTCAAAACGTTGTGACCTAGAATTAAGCTCGTTTAAAAGTTGCAACATTTGTGTGAATTGTGTCAACTACTCAGCGCTCATGGGACCAAGATTTGATTCTGCCTCCGCAAAGGAGTAATGACCGAAAAAAGAACAACATGATTCAACACAAGGTTTCGAAACGCGTGGACAGGTAAGGAGAAAAAACAAAAAAAAAAAAAAACGGTTGTCTCAACAATAACAATAACTTTCGTCATTATTAAAAGGCTTTGCAACAATATTCGCTTGGAATGATTTTCACTTTACACGAACTTACAGGCACTAGTGGGACCCAAGCATACATTCGCACGCAACGCCACTGACCAAGAAACTTCTTTGTTGCGTTTTCTTTCAATCTTTCCTTCGCAAGACTTGATGACGTAGCTAAGGGGTCGCAGTACCCTGGGTGACGATATTTGAATGTGTCTAATGAATTGGACTAGAGCATTGCGTGAACACTCGATCAGTGCTCGTGATAATCAATAGCTGGACAAGCATTCGGGTGATGGCCCGTGTTCAATCGCTGCAACTACGACAATAGCCGAACCATAACATTGTCTGGAACACAGCCTGTGTCCTGTGCTTTGCCAACCCCCAGTGCATGGCTATGATCAACAGTGGCGCATATAATCGTCTCCAGATCACGTGGCCATTTGTTCTGGCTGCGAGTTGAGGGGGAAGGGGGGGGGGGGGGGGGGACGCTGCTCGCATTTCTTTAATTTTGTTTGCGACTTCTATTTCGTGTGTTGAACGCGTGTTTCATAGGTCATTAACGACAGCGATTCGTTATAACCGGCATCTGCGTAAAGTACAAAAATCGTTGCATCGCTTCTTAAGGCCTACCTGAATAAAGAACAGCCTGCTAGGCATCGTGATCGTGCTGAAGCCGATCTGCCCACTGATGAATTTGTAGGGGCGGCGTGCTTTTAGAGCCTCTGATGATGATGCTGACGTCCCACGTGGTTTCCCAGCGTGCCAAAACCACTTTGTGAATAATATCTCTGCGCTGCGGCTGTTATGCAAGTTTGGCATGCGCGTCATGGAACTATACAGTCGCTGACAGAATAAAGGTTCAGGGGAAGCTCCTCCCACCTCTTTGCACTTTAGCAGAGCGAACGTTAGAGATAAGGCGATCTCCTCTTTGGCGTTGGATCTGCTAAAGGGGAAAGAAGTGGGTGGAGCTACCTACTATAGATGGAATGATCTGATAAACAAATAATATCGGAAGAACTTAAAAACGTCTCAGAAAAATACTCCTTGGAACATGCCATCCGACCCTGGAGGTGAGCCCATTAATTTTGAATATGAGTATCGTCAGCATTTCACGAGCCTTTGCTTTCTCACGTTCCCACTCTCTCTGTCTTGTATTGTCAGCAAATGTCAGGCCAATGTTTTTTTCAGCGATCTGACGACTGGACTTCAGGCGCCTCGACTGAACCAATCTCTAGTCCAGTCTCAGTTAATCATTTTTGGTTCCCCGCGGGTCTACGGATCTTATTCTTCCTACGCAACTTAAAAGGAAAGAGAAAGAAGGGGTGGGGGTTGAAAAACAAAACGGAAGCTATGGTTTCTTTTTGATCCGGCTTCAGCGTGGACCAGACCAAACAAAAGACTTCGGTCCTACCCCAACACGTGCTGTCACATAAACCCGCAGCTGATCAGTTGGCGTCGCCCGAAATTCCCCTTCCAACGAACCAGGGAGGAGCCACAATCGAATTCGGAGGGAACAGACAAAACCCCAGCCGAAATTCAGAAACAGACGCCAGTTTTCTTGTTTATTTTTTTTCAGGCTCAACACAAAGTTCTTTCTCACATTCACGGTCATATAGAAAAAAACAAAAAAAAAACAATACAAAGTACACCAAATATTCGTCCGTCCGTACAACGTTTATTCCCGAAACCACGTTCAGGTATTCAAACACGCCCCCGTTCGGCCCTACCCACCATTCATTTTTCTTCTTACCACCCCTCCCCCTTACCTAGAAGATAAAAGACGTTGCTCCTGGAACTCAAGAAACGTGTCGCTTTCAACCATGTTAAAAAACGGGGAGGGTTATGCGGACGAGACGGCGCCCGGAGCCCGGAAAAAAGGGAAGCAAGGCGGAAAGGCAGCGATGCCCGCTGGAAGTGACACTTTAATTAAAAGTTGAAATATCAGGCGCTGGGAAAAAAAAAAAAAAAGAGCGTGCCACCGAACGCGGATTGGACACCAGCGGTGCCCCGGGGCCCACGCGCTCGCGACCCCGGCGGATTTGTATCCGTTCTGTCACGACCATTCCTCGGGACCTGGTAGCGGGCCCACAGGACGGCATATTCCCTCGCTTCTTCTACCTTCGGCTTTTTCTGTTCACGTGCTTTTGCTACAGCCCTTTACTCCCTTCTTCTGCTCCTTCGTTGGCTTTGCTTTTTATCCGGCCGCCCTTTTTAGGCCAGCCCCGCCACCCCTCTCCAGACGCTTGCCGTTACAGTACCGTTTGAATGCTCCCAGTGCAGGTTTGTAGCTAAGACTCTCAGCCGCTGTTCAGTGAAAAGGACATAAGTATAGAGTGAGGGCCCGCTGGGAATCGCCATATTTCGCGCTAAGATAAACGGCATATTCGAACCCGCATTTATTTCTCTTTTTGTTTTTTTTTAAATTGCGGAAAGCTGAATGAGTTAAGGTGTATCGGAAAGAAAGTAGCAGTAATTACGGTCGCCTCCTCAGAGCAAATGTGCTTTTAATTAGCCTGTGCCGAACGTGCGATGATGGCCGCGTAATTACCCCAATTTAAAGTCATCCCTTCGTATCTTTCTTGCGTGAACCGATGTACTCTCTCTCTTTTTCTCTTTCGTCTCTCTAAAGGGACTGGGAAGATGGCCAATAAGATAGCTTTCAATATTCAGCGAGGACGCGTGTAATGACCGTCCATCAAGTGGCTAGGGGTTTCGACCAAGCGATCCATGCTTCGTTCTTTTCACTAACGCATGATAGAACAATGCGACATAAAAAGCTGGTGCTGCGCCTTTTGTTA